>CM035844.1:335059-1535059 GCA_020510985.1 Pholidichthys leucotaenia
AATTACAAGTCATCCAAGATTTGATTTCCTTAAGACAGGCTTCTAACTTGGCTAATTGATTACTATCATCTGGCTTCATTGACAGGTATAATTGTGTGTCATCAGCATAACAATGAAAATGTATACAGTGCTTTCTAATAATGTTGCCTAACGGAAGAATATATAAACTAAAAAGAGTAGGGCCTAGCACAGATCCCTGTGGAACTCCATGACTAAGCTTTGAGTTGAAAGAAAACTCATTATTTACATGAACAAACTGGAACCTATCAGATAAATAAGATCTAAACCACTGCAACGAAGTTCCATTAAGTCCAACATAGTGTTCTAATCTATCAAGTAGAATATTATGATCGATAGTATCAAAAGCTGCACTAAGGTCTAAAAGGACAAGTACAGAAACTAGTCCATTATTAGATGCAATGAGGAGGTCGTTAGTGACCTTCGCTAAGGCTGTTTCAGTACTATGATGGATTCTAAACCCAGATTGAAACTCTTCAAGTAAACCATTTCCCTGCAGGTGGTCAAATAATTGCGTAGCAACAACTCTTTCTAAGATTTTTGAAATGAAAGGGATATTAGAGGGTGGTCTATAGTTAGCTAAAGCTCCTGGATCTAGCGTTGGCTTTTTGAGTAGCGGTTTAATTACAGCCGTTTTAAAAAGCCTGCGGTACATGGCCTAAAGTTAATGAAAGAATTGATTATATGAAGAATAAAGCTACCAATAAGTGGGAAGACTTCTTTAAATAACCTGTAGGAATAGGGTCCTAAAAAGACAAGTTGAAGGTTTGGATGAGGAAACTATTTTGTCTAACTCACAAAGGTTGATTGGAGTAAACTCATCAAGACAGACATCAGTAGAAGGAGTTGTAGTAGTTACAGTATTTAAGTTAACTGTGGAAGAATCTGATTGATTTTTTTCTCTGATGGATGAAATTTTATTATTGAAAAAGTTCATGAAGTCCTGACTAGTAAGCTCTAAGGGAATGCTAGGATTGACAGAGTCCTGACTCTTTGTCAACCTGGCTACAGTGCTGAAAAGAAACCTGGATTATTTCTTGTTCTCTTCTATTAATGCAGAGTAATAACTTGTTCTAGCTTTTCTAAGAGATTTTTTTATAAATTAAAAGATGATTTCTCCAAGCTAAATAGATTTCATCTAATTAGTGGAGCGCCATTTTCTTTCTAATTGACGAGTCTTCTGTTTTAAGCTACGAGTTTCTGTGTTGAACCAAGGAGTTAGAAATCTCTGATTAGACTTTATCTTTTTTAAGGTGGCCACCAAGTCTAGAGTCTGATGCAGAGAAGCTGTAACACTATCCACCACGTTATCAATTACAGAAGGAGCAAGCTGTCTATAGCTTATCTCCGTTGTGTTGACACACTGGCATAGAGGAAACAATCTGCATAAATTTGGTAACAGCATCATCTGAGAGGCATCTACTGTAATAATATTTTTCTTAGGAGACAAATAGTCAGAAATAGTAAAATCAAAGGTTAACAGACAATGGTCTGACAGTACAGGGGTTATGAGAGACACTACAAGATTTCTATTTCTATGCCATATGTCAGAACAAGGTCCAATGTATGGTGGAGGTAATGAGTAGAATTTCCTACTTTCTGAGAAAACCCATTCGAGTCTAATATTGATTAAATGCCACATTAAGGCAGTCAGCTATCTACATCCACATGTATATTGAAGTCCCCTACTATAATTATTCTATCAGATTTCAGCACTAAATCAGCTAAGAAATCAGCAAATTCGGATCAAAAATCTGAGTAGGTTGATGGGGGATGATAAACTATGGCAAATAAAATTGGGTTTAACCTAAAATTGCTAAAGTGCCCCAATACTGAGGACCAGGGCCCTTCAAAAGAATTATAACAGTTTTTTGCTTTACATTAACTAGTTATTTGGAATGGTAAATTGTTGCCTTACTCCTCCTCCACAACCAGAACTTCTGGATTTTGACAGTTTTAAATAACCAGAGGGAGTGATTGCATTTAAACCAACATAATCCTCTTGCCCTAACAAGTCTCTGTAAGGGAAATTAAATCAATCTGATGATCAATTAACAGATCATGGACTACAGAGACTTGGAGTTAGAGACCTGATATTTAATAAACCACATTTAATTTTTAAATTATGAGGAGGAACAGAGGCAAATTCATTCAATTTAGAGGCTTTATGTCTTAATTTGAGTTGATGGTGAGGAACTCCGTGAGGAGACCTGGGGCTGTGGCGAAGGGGAGGCGTTCCCAGGCCTCTGAAGAATAGGTGCCTTACCAGTCTCCGGCACCCGCTCCCGGGTCCATCTGCTCCTGCATCGCCCGCTCCTCGACGCTGCCACCCAGACCAACCGCAGTAAAGCCTCCACTTCCTCGCCAGCAGCCCTCCTTTGCTGAGGCAGAAAACTCCACAGCAGTCCATCTTTCTGACTTTTCTTCTCTGGCTGTTCCGTTAGCCAACAACACCACTGCAACTTCCTCTCCCTCCTCCTCGGCGATTCCGTCCACTGCTGAAGGACTGGTCGCCTCCTTCTCGGCTCCGTCCATCACCAGATCTGCAGGGGGCGGGGTCCCCTACGTTCATTTGAGGGGCCCACAACAGCTGCAGCCACAGGGAGGGCGATTCTATGCTAGCTGCAGCAGAAAACATCACCATCACGCCCCGGGAACACAGGCAAGTGGTTTTTCATTCTCCATCATTAACGTAATGAATTACCTTGTATGATTCCCGGTGGTGAAGCTCAGACTGTGCAGTCCTGTGAGTCCTCACTGTCTGCTGCAGCTCTACACACCCTCTTACTGCTCTCTCTGTGTCTCCTCCGTTACACCTTGATTGTCTCCTGGCCCCAGGTTCGGGCCACCGGACATTGTAGGAGCCTTTGGCCCTGGAGGACCTGGTTCCAGCCCCGCAGCCATGCTATTGATGGAGGGGAGACGCTGAGACTGAGATGACACCTGCCCTGATTAAGGAGAGTGCCCGGGCTTCCGCTGAGCAGGAAGCATTGCCAGAAGGGAGCTGACCTCCTGTCACCATGCAGGGCGAGCCACTTGTGTGGGCCAGCTCGCCTGGAGGGTCCCAGGACTGAACCTACCACCATGCCTGTGGCAGGTGCCACCCCAGCAGAGGTGCAGCTTGATCTCCAGAGGGATGGGCCCGATGAACCATCGCTTGGATCAACGGAGTCCTGGACGGTGGTGGAGCACGAGCTCAGGCCAAGTGCTCTCCATTATTTTTCTTGTGTATATTTTTGAGAGATCTTGTCTGGCTCTTGCTGGGGAAAGCCGGGTGCAGCCATCAGCTGCACCTGAGCTCACCTCGCCGGGCTTCACTGCTGCTGGTGACCATGACCCAGTTTTTTCTACCTTTCCTGTCTGAGCTCTCCCCTCTGGTCACTGAGGATGTGCCAGCTTTGTTAGATGTATCCGTGGATCCAGGCCTCGCCATCCAAGATCATCATGGTCCCAGCTCCTCCCACTGAGGTCATTGTGGGCGCTCCGTCCTGGCCCGGGACCTGCGTGGGTGCTGCTCCCCCTCCTTCTGAGGTCCTTGTGAATGCTGCTCCCCCTCCGGATGACGTTACGTGGGTGCTCCATCCCATCCCAGGACCTCCATGGGTGAAGGTCCTCCCTTGTCCGGGTCTCCCTGGGTGCTGTGTCCCAGTCAGGACATTGTGGGTACTGTGCTCTGCCTTAAAGCAACTTGAGGTGCTGTAAACCAGTATGGGCCTGCCATGGGTGTTACGATCCAGCCCAGGGGCCACGTGGGTGCAGCTTTGGCCCAGTCCTGGGTCCACCGAGGGTGCAGCTATGTCCCAGTCTGCGACCACCGCAGGTGAAGCTCCGCTCCAGCCCAGAGCCACTGTGGGTGGTGCAATGTCCCAATCCCGGACCACCAAGGATACTACAGGCCAGTCTGGATTTTGTGGTTTCCCTCCTGTGCTAGACGCATCGTAGTTCCCCCTCCTCTGCCAGACCGCCGTTGTGGTTCCCCCTCCCCTGCCAGATGCTGTTGTGGTTCCCCCTCCTTTGTTGTTCCTTCCTTAATAGGGCCTCCCCATGGGGAAGCCGCCTCCTCGGCCACCTGTTCTGTTTAGGTGGCTGAAAAACTTTGGTTGACCCCCTGATGGACTAAGCTGTTGGGTTGGGTGGCCCATATTCTCCTGTAGGCCACCTGACTGGTACCACCTTGCCATCTGTCAGGCTGGGACTTTGGCCGGCTGCCTGATCTGTTTAGTTCTTTGGCCTAGGGGGCCTGGTTTTGCCTGGTGTGGGTCCTGAGCGGGATTGTTTCATTCCCTCCTAGCCTGTTCCCTCCACCACCCACCCTGGGTGGGTTATTGTTGTGCTGTGGAGTGTGTAATTGACGAGGCATGTTTGTCTCAAGGCAATTTATTACACATCTCCAACATGAGCATTGTAGAAAGAGGAAATCTCAGAAAAAAACTCGTCCCTTATATAGCCAGGTCTCCCACAGCTCACAAGTCACATTGCATTCACATCAAAGGTAACTTTGCATTTTCTCTTAAATCCCCTAGCATCCCCCCTCACAGTCTTTGGCCCACAAAGAATCCTCCAAGCAGTCTCTTGCATATCAAAGATTACGCTTTCACAGCTTCCTGTTATCCCGAGGAAACTCAGCCTTTTGTTCTTATCTAAGATGTGAGGCATTATGCAAGGCATTAAGTAAGTCACATGTGTGGCTACACCCCCTCCCAAACATTTAGATCGAACAAAAGAATAACAGTCTGCATGCTGTGATAGAATCATTACACATCAATCCCCGTGCTGCCTGGGCTTCAGTCCTTCTCCCGTATCTGCTGTAACCAGGATTTGCAGCATCAGCTTGACCTTTTGTCAGTCCCTGCGGGTGTTCTGGGGAAATTTTACTCTGGGAAGCTCCTCGTAGGGGTCTTCCATGCCGAGGGGCCCTCGCCAACAGCACTTGCTCGTCCGCCACCACAAAAGCGGGTCTGAGTCTGTTTAAGCCAACCTTTTCCCTCCTACCCCCCAAATCTAGCAAAAAATGCTTGTCCCCTGTTTCCAGCACTCTGAACGGTCCATCATAAGGCGGTCGCAATGGGGGGGGGGGCGATGTGCATCGTGTCTGACAAAAACAAACTCCACATTTTTCAAAGTTTTAGGTACAAAAACGTGCGGAAAACTGTGGTGGGCAGGGCCCGGCAGCGTGCCTGTGTCGATGCTACGCTGCAAAAGCTGAGATGGGGAGCTGCCTGGCGCAGAATTATCTGTGAGAAACTCCCCCGGGCAACCGAAGTGGCTGCGCAAAAACAAGCTCGGCTGGGGAAGCCTCTAAGTCCTCTTTAGGCTCAGAACGTAACCCCAATAAAACCCACAGTAGCTTGTCTACCCAATTTGCATCCGTCAGTGACGCTCTGAGAGCTGCTTTCAATGACCTGTGAAAACGTTTGCATAACCTGTTAGCCTGTGGATTGTACGTGGTTGTACGGTGAATTGTGACGCCCAGGCTGTGGGCCATTGTTGACCAAAGTTCGGAAACAAATTGAGGGCTTCTGTCGGACGTAATGTCCGACGGGACTCCAAAACGCGGCAACCATGCTGTTACAAACGCGCGCGCCACCTCCTTGGCTGGGGTTGACGCTAACGGAACCACCTCCGGCCAGCGCGTGGTGCGGTCCACCATTGTCAGAAGGTGCATGCACCCCTGTGATGGCGGGAGGGGACCCACGAGGTCCACGTGAACATGGTCAAACCTCTTATCCCGAATGTGAAATGGCTCCAAGGGAGCTCTCGTGTGTCTGTGTACCTTGGCTCGTTGGCACGCCATGCAGGCTACCGCCCACTCTTTAACTTGTTTGCGGAGGCCGGGCCACACAAATTTTTCTGCTACCATTTTGACCGACGCGCGCACTCCCGGGTGTGCCAAAGAATGAATCGAGTCTAAAACGCGGCGGGGCCATGCTGCCGGTACCACGGGACGCGGTCTCCCCGTGGAGACATCACAGATTAGAGGGGGCATACCATCCTGCAGCACCCTGCTCTCCAGCCTTAACCCTGTTGGTCCAGACTGGAGTGCGCGCACATCCGCGTCACTAACCTGCTCTGCGGCCATGGCTGTATAATCTATCCCCACGCAGATGGGGGCAGCCACGGCACGCGAGAGGCAGTCTGCCACTACATTCAGTTTACCCGACACGTGCTGAATATCGGTAGTAAACTCTGAGATCGCGGCTAGCTGCCTCTGCTGCCGGCCCGACCACGGTTCTGAAACTTTGGCCATCGCGAAAGTTAGTGGCTTGTGGCCAATGAACGCGGTGAAACAGTGCCCTTCTAGCCAGAACTGGAAGTGGCGAATGGCCAAATGGAGAGCCAGCAACTCTCTGTCAAACGCGTTGTATTTACGTTCACTATTGCGCAAGGTCCTGCTGAAAAAGGCGAGTGGCTGCCAAGCCCCGGCTACATGCTGCTCCACAACCGCCCCTATGGCCACATCTGACGGGTCAGTGGTGAGCGCTATGTGGGCCGTTGGGTCTGGATGTGCCAACAATGCAGCGCTTGCCAGGGCTGCTTGGACTTCCGCGAACGCTCGCTCTCGCTCCGGGGACCACTCGATCTTATTCGCGGGTTTCTGTTTTTTGAGCACGGCATACAGTGGTTGCATGAGTTGCGCTGCACGGGGGAGGAAACGGTTATAAAAATTCACCATTCCCAAAAACTCCTGTAACGCCCTGACCTTCTGCGGCCGGGGGAAGTCTGCTACCACGCGTACTTTGTCAGGTAGCAGAACCGCTCCTTCGGGTGAGACATGGTGTCCTAAAAAAATCGATCTGCGTCACCCCAAACTGACATTTCGCTGGGTTGATTATTAACCCGTGCTCTCCCAACCTCCGGAAAACTGCCGCGAGGTAGCTTTCGTGTTCGTCTTCGGACGAGCTGGCTACCAAGATATCGTCTAAGTAGACGAAAATGAAAGGGAGATCGCGCAGCACCGCGTTCATCATGCGTTGGAACGTCTGTGCAGCCCTTTAAGCCCGAATGGCATGCGCAAAAACTCGAATACACCAAATGGAGTTATCACCGCCATTTTGGGTATGTCTTCAGCGCGCACTGGGACTTGGTGGTAACAGCGGACCAAGTCTATTTTAGAAAAAACACGCGCCCCTGCCAAATGATCGGAAAAATCTTGGATATGAGGGATTGGGTAGCGGTCATGTGCTGTGGCATTGTTCAACCTGCGGAAATCCCCGCAAGGTCGCCACGAACCGTCAGCTTTCGGGACCATGTGTAGCGGGGAAGCCCATGGGCTGTTCGAACGCCTGATGATGCCTAACCTCTCCAGGTTGGCAAACTCCTCGCGTGCTATGGCCAGTTTAGCTGCGTCCAAGCACCGAGGTTTTGCAAAAACGGGAGGCCTGGGGGTGGTAATAAAATGTTCCACCCTGTGCTTAGCGACGGCTGCCGAAAATGTGGGGACCGTGAGTGCTGGGAAATGAGTGAGCAGTGTGTGGAATTTACCGCTTGCAGCTGTGACGTTGGCTCGTGCTGTTGGCCGGGACGCTCGAGCTGTACAGGGAATAGAATCAAAAGAAAGTGCATTAACCAGGCGCCTGTTAGCGACATCAACCAACAAACCATGTGAGCACAAAAAATCAGCCCCCAATATATTGAAATTCAATGCTGCTATGAAAAAAGTCCACTCAAATGTACGACCATGTAGAGACAGAAGCAGAGTCCTCTCACCAAAAGTCTTAATCTCCGAGCCGTTCGCTGCTGCCATCTCGGGGCCTCTGGAACTTGCCAGCCGGTCAGTGTAGGAAGGCGTGATGAAACTCAACTGGGCGCCTGTGTCCACGAGGAAATGCCTCCCCGAGCGTGCGTCCGTCAAGTAGAGCAGCTTGTTCTCCTCCCCGAGTCTTGGCATTTTCCCGAGCGTTTGAACTGGCACGGTGGTACACATTTGCGTGCCTTCTCTGCAAAGCGGCATTGGTAGAAACAAAGGGTGTCTCCTCTGCGTTCCTTGGCCCCCGCCACTGCCGTTGTCGGTGGCTCTGATACCACTGTCAATGGCTCCCCCGCCATCTCCAGCCGTCGCGCCAAGCTCCGTCGCTGCCGCCATGGACGTGCGTTCTCTGCTGGCCATGACAATCTGATTCGCCTCCTGGGCCAGCACACGGTAGTCCCGCTTGGCCAACAATGGTGAACTGGCCAGTGCCGCTCTTGTCGCTGATGGCAGGTTCCTGAGGAAGAGGTGGGTAAAGATGAAGTGGTCATCGTCCGAGCCTTTCAACCTCAGCATCTTCTCCATCAGGTCAATGGGCGTGCAATCTCCCAACCCGGTCAGCGCCAGGAGTCTCTCTGCTCTCTCCTCCACCGAGAGTGTGTAGTGCTGGATGAGTGCAGCCTTCAACGCGTCGTATTTGTTGCTGGCTGGTGGCTGTTCCAGAAGGCTCTCCACATGCTGAGCCATGTGGTTGTCAAGCTTTGCGATCACATGGTAGAATTTTGTGTCATCTACCGATATTCCCCGGAGGGCGAACTGTGCCTCAACCAGGTGGAACCAGGAGCGCGGATTGTGCTGCCAAAAGTCCGGTAGCTGGACCGTAACGGCATACGCTTGGCTGGGGGCTCCCAACGCAGCTGGCCCCGGGGAATCCTCTTCTGTTGTTAGTTGGGCAAAGGGACCTGACAAAGATAAAACCTGCATCGTTCCCATCAGCTGGATAATTGATTTTGACCCAGCTGCTACTACTGACACGACATATCTTGTTGAATGTCGAACAATTGTTCGACATTCAAAAAACGTGACATATCTGTATTGCAAAGAAAAGCTTTACAACTTTACACCGGCATTGTGATGAATACTGGTTTGTGTTATGATCGTTTCACCTGTAACGGGGTTATTTATCATTCTTACAGTACAACTCTGAAAAAGAGAACTAACTCTGTTGTACAGTTAAGTGATGGACGATTTTGTGAAATATCAACACTTATTGATTTTTCTAATGTCTCTCTTGTAAATGGTGGCATATGTGTGTTGGTGAAAGAGCTGAAGAGTACTAAAACCATTTTTTGGCAAGATGCACAGTTAAAGATACATTCTACATTTATTACTGAAGTGTCAAGGACCAATAATGTATTTGCTGTGGACCCCCTGTCACTAAAGCGTAAATGTGTAATGTTAAGTTGTCTTAACAAGTTGTGTCCCCCTTCCAAACAATATTGAACGAGATTGAAGTATCTTAAAAATAAAATATTAATCTGTTTCAATTATACATTGTAATTATTTGTACATTTTTGAAAAATGCTTAGTGTTTTAAGCGTACCAAAAATATGTACTGATTAATACATTTTCATTTATGTTCATACATGCAATTAAAACTGTAAATACTCACTTATGTACTTTGAAATAAGTCAAAGAATAGTGTAATGTATTAAATGTATTGGAAGTATGCAACAAAATACAATTTTAGCTAAATATTACTTTAATATATTTATTGTATTATATAAAATATATACTCAAAGTATGCATAAAATATACTTTAAATGTATAATGAAATATTTGAGTAGAAGTATATTTCCAATTATATATATATATATATATATATATATATATATATATATATATATATATAATTTGAAATATATTTTTGGAAAAATATATTTCAGTATAGTGTATTAAAAAAATACTTATTACAAAGTATGTTTTAAGTACAGTTACATAAATATATTTACGTTATACTTGAAAGCGATTCTTAGAAAGTACAAGTATATTCTAATATATTTAACTTGTATTTTTGAAAAAAAGAATATAGTAATAATACACTACAATATATTTTTTTTTCACCAGGGTATACTTGCTGCTCTTGTTTCTTTTTTTTCTTGCCTTCTGATTGTTGCTCTGAGTGTTGCTATCCCTGTGCTGTTGCAATCCTGGAATTTCCCCATTGTGGGAGTAATAAAGGCTTATCTTATCTTATCTTATGTTTTGTTAATAAATGCCACAAACTGCAGTTGGTGTCTGGGTCTGTCTCTCTTTGCCCTAAGGGGCAATTCATGACAGAAGACTGCAGCCAGTAAAAGACCCACAGCTTGTGGATTTTTGCCTTTTTTTTTTTTGTTTTACTCACCTGTCTCTGTGGAGTGTATCATGCTGGATTCTTGGGAAGGGGTGGGGGGCAGTTACCCAATGAGCCTGGGGTGAGAGTGCTGCAGAGCCCTCATGGAGACTGATGGGCAAATCTTCGCAGCATGCATCGGTCCTGCCCTGAAAGACACATTATGGTACTGGGCCTCACGGAGGCAGTTGCTTGCTGGTGCCCACAGCTTCCGGAGCATGCTGAAGGGGTGGAGAGGATTTTTCTGGTGGTGGCACTGCAATGAGAAAACAGAAAGATTCAATTCAATTCAATTCAACTTTATTTATATAGCGCCATTTGACAACAACAGTCATCTCATAGCACTTTCAACTGTAGGGAGAAGCCCCACAGTTGCAGAAAGACCCCAGCAATCAGGCGATCCCCAGTGAGCAAGCACTTGGCGACGGTGGAGAGGAAAAACTCCCTTTTAACAGGAAGAAACCTCCAGCAGAACCAGGCTCAGGGAGGGGCAGTCATCTGCTGCGACTGGCTGGGGGGTGAGGGGATAGAGAAGAAGAAAAGAACAGACATATAGAGAGAAAACAGCACGATGGGGACTCAATCTATGGGAGAGAACAAACAAATGTTAATGACCAGCAAAAAAAAAAATATTTCACTGAGAGTGAGGAAAGGAGTGAGGCCCAGTGCATTACTGGAGGTCCCCCGGCTGACTAAACCTATTAGCAGCATAACAAAGGGTGGGTTCAGAAACACATGATCCCTCCCTAATTGTAGGCTATAGCAAAAAGGTAGGTTTTAGCCCTATTCTTAAAAACAGAGATCGAGTCTGACTCCCGAATCCAGATTGGCAGCTGATTCCACAGGAGAGGAGCTTGATAACTGAAGGCTCTGCCTCCCATTGTACTTTTGGAGATTCTAGGTATTACAAGTAATCCTGAATTTTGGGAGCGTAGTGCTCTGTCAGGATAATATGGTAGTATCAGATCTTTTAAATAAAAAGGAGCCTGATTGTTTAGAGCTTTGTAAGTAAGAAGAAGGATTATAAACTTAATTCTAAACTCTATGGGAAGCCAATGAAGGGAGGCCAGAACCGGAGAGATATGATCTCTCTTTCTAGTACCTGTTAAAACTCTAGCTGCAGCATTTTGGATCAGCTGAAGACTTTTTAAAGATGTTTTAGGAAAGCCTGATAATAAAGAATTACAATAATCTAATCTCGAGCTAACAAAAGCGTGGATAATTTTCTCAGCATGACTCTGAGACAAGATGCTCCTAATCTTGGCAATATTACGCAAATGATAGAAGGCAGTCTTAGAAACAAATTTAATATGTGAATTGAAGGACAAATCCTGATCAAAAATAACTCCAAGGTTCCTCACAGAGCTATTAAGAGAAAGAGTAACCGCATCCAAACTGAAAGTTTGATTTGGAAAGGAATTTCTAAGGTTTTTTGGACCAACAAGAATGACTTCAGTCTTATCTGAATTTAATAGCAGGAAATTACAAGTCATCCAAGATTTGATTTCCTTAAGACAGGCTTCTAACTTGGCTAATTGATTACTATCATCTGGCTTCATTGACAGGTATAATTGTGTGTCATCAGCATAACAATGAAAATGTATACAGTGCTTTCTAATAATGTTGCCTAACGGAAGAATATATAAACTAAAAAGAGTAGGGCCTAGCACAGATCCCTGTGGAACTCCATGACTAAGCTTTGAGTTGAAAGAAAACTCATTATTTACATGAACAAACTGGAACCTATCAGATAAATAAGATCTAAACCACTGCAACGAAGTTCCATTAAGTCCAACATAGTGTTCTAATCTATCAAGTAGAATATTATGATCGATAGTATCAAAAGCTGCACTAAGGTCTAAAAGGACAAGTACAGAAACTAGTCCATTATTAGATGCAATGAGGAGGTCGTTAGTGACCTTCGCTAAGGCTGTTTCAGTACTATGATGGATTCTAAACCCAGATTGAAACTCTTCAAGTAAACCATTTCCCTGCAGGTGGTCAAATAATTGCGTAGCAACAACTCTTTCTAAGATTTTTGAAATGAAAGGGATATTAGAGGGTGGTCTATAGTTAGCTAAAGCTCCTGGATCTAGCGTTGGCTTTTTGAGTAAGGGTTTAATTACAGCCGTTTTAAAAGCCTGCGGTACATGGCCTAAAGTTAATGAAGAATTGATTATATGAAGAATAAAGCTACCAATAAGTGGGAAGACTTCTTTAAATAACCTGGTAGGAATAGGGTCTAAAAGACAAGTTGAAGGTTTGGATGAGGAAACTATTTTGTCTAACTCACAAAGGTTGATTGGAGTAAACTCATCAAGACAGACATCAGTAGAAGGAGTTGTAGTAGTTACAGTATTTAAGTTAACTGTGGGAAGAATCTGATTGATTTTTTCTCTGATGGATGAAATTTTATTATTGAAAAAGTTCATGAAGTCCTGACTAGTAAGCTCTAAGGGAATGCTAGGATTGACAGAGTCCTGACTCTTTGTCAACCTGGCTACAGTGCTGAAAAGAAACCTGGGATTATTCTTGTTCTCTTCTATTAATGCAGAGTAATAACTTGTTCTAGCTTTTCTAAGAGATTTTTTTATAAATTAAAAGATGATTTCTCCAAGCTAAATAGATTTCATCTAAATTAGTGGAGCGCCATTTTCTTTCTAATTGACGAGTCTTCTGTTTTAAGCTACGAGTTTCTGTGTTGAACCAAGGAGTTAGAAATCTCTGATTAGACTTTATCTTTTTTAAGGTGGCCACCAAGTCTAGAGTCTGATGCAGAGAAGCTGTAACACTATCCACCACGTTATCAATTACAGAAGGAGCAAGCTGTCTATAGCTTATCTCCGTTGTGTTGACACATGGCATAGAGGAAACAATCTGCATAAATTTGGTAACAGCATCATCTGAGAGGCATCTACTGTAATAATATTTTTCTTTAGGAGACAAATAGTCAGAAATAGTAAAATCAAAGGTTAACAGACAATGGTCTGACAGTACAGGGTTATGAGGAGACACTACAAGATTTTCTATTTCTATGCCATATGTCAGAACAAGGTCCAATGTATGGTGGAGGTAATGAGTAGAATTTCCTACTTTCTGAGAAAACCCATTCGAGTCTAATATTGAATTAAATGCCACATTAAGGCAGTCACTATCTACATCCACATGTATATTGAAGTCCCCTACTATAATTATTCTATCAGATTTCAGCACTAAATCAGCTAAGAAATCAGCAAATTCGGATAAAAATTCTGAGTAGGTTGATGGGGGATGATAAACTATGGCAAATAAAATTGGGTTTAACCTAAAATTGCTAAAGTGCCCAATACTGAGGACCAGGCCCTCAAAGGAATTATAACATGTTTTTTGCTTTACATTAACTAGTTATTTGGAATGGTAAATTGTTGCTACTCCTCCTCCACAACCAGAACTTCTGGGATTTTGACAGTTTAAATAACCAGAGGGAGTTGATTCATTTAAACCAACATAATCCTCTTGCCCTAACCAAGTCTCTGTAAGGGAAATTAAATCAATCTGATGATCAATTAACAGATCATGGACTAACAGAGACTTGGGAGTTAGAGACCTGATATTTAATAAACCACATTTAATTTTTAAATTATGAGGAGGAACAGAGGCAAATTCATTCAATTTAGAGGCTTTATGTTTAATTTGAGTTGATGGTGAGGAACTCCGTGAGGAGACCTGGGGCTGTGGCGAAGGGGAGGCGTTCCCAGGCCTCTGAAGAATAGGTGCCTTACCAGTCTCCGGCACCCGCTCCCGGTCCATCTGCTCCTGCATCGCCAGCTCCTCGACGCTGCCACCCAGACCACCGCAGTAAAGCCTCCACTTCCTCGCCAGCAGCCCTCCTTTGCTGAGGCAGAAAACTCCCACAGCAGTCCATCTTTCTGACTTTTCTTCTCTGGCTGTTCCGTTAGCCAACAACACCACTGCAACTTCCTCTCCCTCCTCCTCGGCGATTCCGTCCACTGCTGAAGGACTGGTCGCCTCCTTCTCGGCTCCGTCCATCACCAGATCTGCAGGGGCGGGTCCCCTACGTTCATTTGAGGGGCCCACAACAGCTGCAGCCACAGGGAGGGCGGATTCTATGCTAGCTGCAGCAGAAAACATCACCATCACGCCCCGGGAACACAGGCAAGTGGTTTTTCATTCTCCATCATTAACGTATGAATTACCTTGTATGATTCCCGGTGGTGAAGCTCAGACTGTGCAGTCCTGTGAGTCCTCACTGTCTGCTGCAGCTACACACCTCTTACCTGCTCTCTCTGTGTCTCCTCCGTTACACCTTGATTGTCTCCTGGCCCCAGGTTCGGGCCACCGGACATTGTAGGAGCCTTTGGCCCTGGAGGACCTGGTTCCAGCCCCGCAGCCATGCTATTGATGGAGGGAGAACGCTGAGACTGAGATGACACCTGCCCTGATTAAGGAGAGTGCCCGGGCTTCCGCTGAGCAGGAAGCATTGCCAGAAGGGAGCTGACCTCCTGTCACCATGCAGGGCGAGCCACTTGTGTGGGCCAGCTCGCTGGAGGGTCCCAGGACTGAACCTACCACCATGCCTGTGGCAGGTGCCACCCCAGCAGAGTTGCAGCTTGATCTCCAGAGGGATGGGCCCGATGAACCATCGCTTGGATCAACGGAGTCCTGGACGGTGGTGGAGCACGAGCTCAGGCAAGTGCTCTCCATTATTTTTCTTGTGTATATTTTTGAGAGATCTTGTCTGGCTCTTGCTGGGGAAAGCCGGGTGCAGCCATCAGCTGCACCTGAGCTCACCTCGCCGGGCTTCACTGCTGCTGGTGACCATGACCCAGTTTTTCTACCTTTCCTGTCTGAGCTCTCCCCTCTGGTCACTGAGGATGTGCCAGCTTTGCTAGATGTATCCGTGGATCCAGGCTCGCCATCCAAGATCATCATGGGTCCAGCTCCTCCCACTGAGGTCATTGTGGGCGCTCCGTCCTGGCCCGGGACCTGCGTGGGTGCTGCTCCCCCTCCTTCTGAGGTCCTTGTGAATGCTGCTCCCCCTCCGGATGACGTTACCGTGGGTGCTCCATCCCATCCCAGGACCTCCATGGGTGAAGGTCCTCCCTTGTCCGGGTCTCCATGGGTGCTGTGTCCCAGTCAGGGACCATTGTGGGTACTGTGCTCCTGCCTTAAAGCAACTTGAGTGCTGTAAACCAGTATGGGCCTGCCATGGGTGTTACGATCCAGCCCAGGGGCCACCGTGGGTGCAGCTTTGGCCCAGTCTGGGTCCACCGAGGGTGCAGCTATGTCCCAGTCTGCGACCACCGCAGGTGAAGCTCCGCTCCAGCCCAGAGCCACTGTGGGTGGTGCAATGTCCCAATCCGGGACCACCAAGGATACTACAGGCCAGTCTGAGGATTTTGTGGTTTCCCCTCCTGTGCTAGACGCCATCGTAGTTCCCCCTCCTCTGCCAGACGCCGTTGTGGTTCCCCCTCCCCTGCCAGATGCTGTTGTGGTTCCCCCTCCTTTGTTGTTCCTTCCTTAATAGGGCCTCCCCATGGGGAAGCCGCCTCCTCGGCCACCTGTTCTGTTTAGGTGGCTGAAAAACTTTGGTTGACCCCCTGATGGACTAAGCTGTTGGGTTGGGTGGCCCATATTCTCCTGTAGGCCACCTGACTGGTACCACCTTGCCATCTGTCAGGCCTGGGACTTTGGCCGGCTGCCTGATCTGTTTAGTTCTTTGGCCTAGGGGGCCTGGTTTTGCCTGGTGTGGGTCCTGAGCGGGATTGTTTCATTCCCTCCTAGCCTGTTCCCTCCACCACCCACCCTGGGTGGGTTATTGTTGTGCTGTGGAGTGTGTAATTGACGAGGCATGTTTGTCTCAAGGCAATTTATTACACATCTCCAACATGAGCATTGTAGAAAGAGGAAATCTCAGAAAAAACTCGTCCCTTATATAGCCAGGTCTCCCCACAGCTCACAAGTCACATTGCATTCACATCAAAGGTAACTTTGCATTTTCTCTTAAATCCCCTAGCATCCCCCTCACAGTCTTTGGCCCACAAAGAATCCTCCAAGCAGTCTCTTGCATATCAAAGATTACGCTTTCACAGCTTCCTGTTATCTCCGAGGAAACTCTGCCTTTTGTTCTTATCTAAGATGTGAGGCATTATGCAAGGCATTAAGTAAGTCACATGTGTGGCTACACCCCCTCCCAAACATTTAGATCGAACAAAAGAATAACAGTCTGCATGCTGTGATAGAATCATTACACATCAATCCCCGTGCTGCCTGGGCTTCAGTCTTCTCCCGTATCTGCTGTAACCAGGATTTGCAGCATCAGCTTTGACCTTTTGTCAGTCCCTGCGGGTGTTCTGGGGAAATTTTACTCTGGGAAGCTCCTCGTAGGGGTCTTCCATGCCGAGGGGCCCTCGCCAACAGCACTTGCTCGTCCGCCACCACAAAAGCGGGTCTGAGTCTGTTTAAGCCAACCTTTTCCCTCCTACCCCCCAAATCTAGCAAAAAATGCTTGTCCCCTGTTTCCAGCACTCTGAACGGTCCATCATAAGGCGGTCGCAATGGGGGGGGGGGGCGATGTGCATCGTGTCTGACAAAAACAAACTCCACATTTTTCAAAGTTTTAGGTACAAAAACGTGCGGAAAACTGTGGTGGGCAGGGCCCGGCAGCGTGCCTGTGTCGATGCTACGCTGCAAAAGCTGAGATGGGGAGCTGCCTGGCGCAGAATTATCTGTGAGAAACTCCCCGGGCAACCGAAGTGGCTGCGCAAAAACAAGCTCGGCTGGGGAAGCCTCTAAGTCCTCTTTAGGCTCAGAACGTAACCCCAATAAAACCCACAGTAGCTTGTCTACCCAATTTGCATCCGTCAGTGACGCTCTGAGAGCTGCTTTCAATGACCTGTGAAAACGTTTGCATAACCTGTTAGCCTGTGGATTGTACGTGGTTGTACGGTGAATTGTGACGCCCAGGCTGTGGGCCATTGTTGACCAAAGTTCGGAAACAAATTGAGGGCTTCTGTCGGACGTAATGTCCGACGGGACTCCAAAACGCGGCAACCATGCTGTTACAAACGCGCGCGCCACCTCCTTGGCTGGGGTTGACGCTAACGGAACCACCTCCGGCCAGCGCGTGGTGCGGTCCACCATTGTCAGAAGGTGCATGCACCCCTGTGATGGCGGGAGGGGACCCACGAGGTCCACGTGAACATGGTCAAACCTCTTATCCCGAATGTGAAATGGCTCCAAGGGAGCTCTCGTGTGTCTGTGTACCTTGGCTCGTTGGCACGCCATGCAGGCTACCGCCCACTCTTTAACTTGTTTGCGGAGGCCGGGCCACACAAATTTTTCTGCTACCATTTTGACCGACGCGCGCACTCCCGGGTGTGCCAAAGAATGAATCGAGTCTAAAACGCGGCGGGGCCACGCTGCCGGTACCACGGGACGCGGTCTCCCCGTGGAGACATCACAGATTAGAGGGGGCATACCATCCTGCAGCACCCTGCTCTCCAGCCTTAACCCTGTTGGTCCAGACTGGAGTGCGCGCACATCCGCGTCACTAACCTGCTCTGCGGCCATGGCTGTATAATCTATCCCCACGCAGATGGGGGCAGCCACGGCACGCGAGAGGCAGTCTGCCACTACATTCAGTTTACCCGACACGTGCTGAATATCGGTAGTAAACTCTGAGATCGCGGCTAGCTGCCTCTGCTGCCGGCCCGACCACGGTTCTGAAACTTTGGCCATCGCGAAACTTAGTGGCTTGTGGCCAATGAACGCGGTGAAACAGTGCCCTTCTAGCCAGAACTGGAAGTGGCGAATGGCCAAATGGAGAGCCAGCAACTCTCTGTCAAACGCGTTGTATTTACGTTCACTATTGCGCAAGGTCCTGCTGAAAAAGGCGAGTGGCTGCCAAGCCCCGGCTACATGCTGCTCCACAACCGCCCCTATGGCCACATCTGACGGGTCAGTGGTGAGCGCTATGTGGGCCGTTGGGTCTGGATGTGCCAACAATGCAGCGCTTGCCAGGGCTGCTTGGACTTCCGCGAACGCTCGCTCTCGCTCCGGGGACCACTCGATCTTATTCGCGGGTTTCTGTTTTTTGAGCACGGCATACAGTGGTTGCATGAGTTGCGCTGCACGGGGGAGGAAACGGTTATAAAAATTCACCATTCCCAAAAACTCCTGTAACGCCCTGACCTTCTGCGGCCGGGGGAAGTCTGCTACCACGCGTACTTTGTCAGGTAGCAGAACCGCTCCTTCGGGTGAGACATGGTGTCCTAAAAAAATCGATCTGCGTCACCCCAAACTGACATTTCGCTGGGTTGATTATTAACCCGTGCTCTCCCAACCTCCGGAAAACTGCCGCGAGGTAGCTTTCGTGTTCGTCTTCGGACGAGCTGGCTACCAAGATATCGTCTAAGTAGACGAAAATGAAAGGGAGATCGCGCAGCACCGCGTTCATCATGCGTTGGAACGTCTGTGCAGCCCCTTTAAGCCCGAATGGCATGCGCAAAAACTCGAATACACCAAATGGAGTTATCACTGCCATTTTGGGTATGTCTTCAGCGCGCACTGGGACTTGGTGGTAACAGCGGACCAAGTCTATTTTAGAAAAAACACGCGCCCCTGCCAAATGATCGGAAAAATCTTGGATATGAGGGATTGGGTAGCGGTCATGTGCTGTGGCATTGTTCAACCTGCGGAAATCCCCGCAAGGTCGCCACGAACCGTCAGCTTTCGGGACCATGTGTAGCGGGGAAGCCCATGGGCTGTTCGAACGCCTGATGATGCCTAACCTCTCCAGGTTGGCAAACTCCTCGCGTGCTATGGCCAGTTTAGCTGCGTCCAAGCACCGAGGTTTTGCAAAAACGGGAGGCCTGGGGGTGGTAATAAAATGTTCCACCCTGTGCTTAGCGACGGCTGCCGAAAATGTGGGGACCGTGAGTGCTGGGAAATGAGTGAGCAGTGTGTGGAATTTACCGCTTGCAGCTGTGACGTTGGCTCGTGCTGTTGGCCGGGACGCTCGAGCTGTACAGGGAATAGAATCAAAAGAAAGTGCATTAACCAGGCGCCTGTTAGCGACATCAACCAACAAACCATGTGAGCACAAAAAATCAGCCCCCAATATATTGAAATTCAATGCTGCTATGAAAAAAGTCCACTCAAATGTACGACCATGTAGAGACAGAAGCAGAGTCCTCTCACCAAAAGTCTTAATCTCCGAGCCGTTCGCTGCTGCCATCTCGGGGCCTCTGGAACTTGCCAGCCGGTCAGTGTAGGAAGGCGTGATGAAACTCAACTGGGCGCCTGTGTCCACGAGGAAATGCCTCCCCGAGCGTGCGTCCGTCAAGTAGAGCAGCTTGTTCTCCTCCCCGAGTCTTGGCATTTTCCCGAGCGTTTGAACTGGCACGGTGGTACACATTTGCGTGCCTTCTCTGCAAAGCGGCATTGGTAGAAACAAAGGGTGTCTCCTCTGCGTTCCTTGGCCCCCGCCACTGCCGTTGTCGGTGGCTCTGATACCACTGTCAATGGCTCCCCGCCATCTCCAGCCGTCGCGCCAAGCTCCGTCGCTGCCGCCATGGACGTGCGTTCTCTGCTGGCCATGACAATCTGATTCGCCTCCTGGGCCAGCACACGGTAGTCCCGCTTGGCCAACAATGGTGAACTGGCCAGTGCCGCTCTTGTCGCTGATGGCAGGTTCCTGAGGAAGAGGTGGGTAAAGATGAAGTGGTCATCGTCCGAGCCTTTCAACCTCAGCATCTTCTCCATCAGGTCAATGGGCGTGCAATCTCCCAACCCGGTCAGTGCCAGGAGTCTCTCTGCTCTCTCCTCCACCGAGAGTGTGTAGTGCTGGATGAGTGCAGCCTTCAACGCGTCGTATTTGTTGCTGGCTGGTGGCTGTTCCAGAAGGCTCTCCACATGCTGAGCCATGTGGTTGTCAAGCTTTGCGATCACATGGTAGAATTTTGTGTCATCTACCGATATTCCCCGGAGGGCGAACTGTGCCTCAACCAGGTGGAACCAGGAGCGCGGATTGTGCTGCCAAAAGTCCGGTAGCTGGACCGTAACGGCATACGCTTGGCTGGGGGCTCCCAACGCAGCTGGCCCCGGGGAATCCTCTTCTGTTGTTAGTTGGGCAAAGGGACCTGACAAAGATAAAACCTGCATCGTTCCCATCAGCTGGATAATTGATTTTGACCCAGCTGCTACTACTGACACGACATATCTTGTTGAATGTCGAACAATTGTTCGACATTCAAAAAACGTGACATATCTGTATTGCAAAGAAAAGCTTTACAACTTTACACCGGCATTGTGATGAATACTGGTTTGTGTTATGATCGTTTCACCTGTAACGGGGTTATTTATCATTCTTACAGTACAACTCTGAAAAAGAGAACTAACTCTGTTGTACAGTTAAGTGATGGACGATTTTGTGAAATATCAACACTTATTGATTTTTCTAATGTCTCTCTTGTAAATGGTGGCATATGTGTGTTGGTGAAAGAGCTGAAGAGTACTAAAACCATTTTTTGGCAAGATGCACAGTTAAAGATACATTCTACATTTATTACTGAAGTGTCAAGGACCAATAATGTATTTGCTGTGGACCCCCTGTCACTAAAGCGTAAATGTGTAATGTTAAGTTGTCTTAACAAGTTGTGTCCCCCTTCCAAACAATATTGAACGAGATTGAAGTATCTTAAAAATAAAATATTAATCTGTTTCAATTATACATTGTAATTATTTGTACATTTTTGAAAAATGCTTAGTGTTTTAAGCGTACCAAAAATATGTACTGATTAATACATTTTCATTTATGTTCATACATGCAATTAAAACTGTAAATACTCACTTATGTACTTTGAAATAAGTCAAAGAATAGTGTAATGTATTAAATGTATTGGAAGTATGCAACAAAATACAATTTTAGCTAAATATTACTTTAATATATTTATTGTATTATATAAAATATATACTCAAAGTATGCATAAAATATACTTTAAATGTATAATGAAATATTTGAGTAGAAGTATATTTCCAATTATATATATATATATATATATATAATTTGAAATATATTTTTGGAAAAATATATTTCAGTATAGTGTATTAAAAAAATACTTATTACAAAGTATGTTTTAAGTACAGTTACATAAATATATTTACGTTATACTTGAAAGCGATTCTTAGAAAGTACAAGTATATTCTAATATATTAAACTTGTATTTTTGAAAAAAAGAATATAGTAATAATACACTTCAATATATTTTTTTTTCACCAGGGTATACTTGCTGCTCTTGTTTCTTTTTTTTCTTGCCTTCTGATTGTTGCTCTGAGTGTTGCTATCCCTGTGCTGTTGCAATCCTGGAATTTCCCCATTGTGGGAGTAATAAAGGCTTATCTTATCTTATCTTATGTTTTGTTAATAAATGCCACAAACTGCAGTTGGCGTCTGGGTCTGTCTCTCTTTGCCCTAAGGGGCAATTCATGACAGAAGACTGCAGCCAGTAAAAGACCCACAGCTTGTGGATTTTTGCCTTTTTTTTTTTTTGTTTTACTCACCTGTCTCTGTGGAGTGTATCATGCTGGATTCTTGGGAAGGGGTGGGGGGCAGTTACCCAATGAGCCTGGGGTGAGAGTGCTGCAGAGCCCTCATGGAGACTGATGGGCAAATCTTCGCAGCATGCATCGGTCCTGCCCTGAAAGACACATTATGGTACTGGGCCTCACGGAGGCAGTTGCTTGCTGGTGCCCACAGCTTCCGGAGCATGCTGAAGGGGTGGAGAGGATTTTTCTGGTGGTGGCACTGCAATGAGAAAACAGAAAGATTCAATTCAATTCAATTCAACTTTATTTATATAGCGCCATTTGACAACAACAGTCATCTCATAGCACTTTCAACTGTAGGGAGAAGCCCCACAGTTGCAGAAAGACCCCAGCAATCAGGCGATCCCCAGTGAGCAAGCACTTGGCGACGGTGGAGAGGAAAAACTCCCTTTTAACAGGAAGAAACCTCCAGCAGAACCAGGCTCAGGGAGGGGCAGTCATCTGCTGCGACTGGCTGGGGGGTGAGGGGATAGAGAAGAAGAAAAGAACAGACATATAGAGAGAAAACAGCACGATGGGGACTCAATCTATGGGAGAGAACAAACAAATGTTAATGACCAGCAAAAAAAAAAAATATTTCACTGAGAGTGAGGAAAGGAGTGAGGCCCAGTGCATTACTGGAGGTCCCCCGGCTGACTAAACCTATTAGCAGCATAACAAAGGGTGGGTTCAGAAACACATGATCCCTCCCTAATTGTAGGCTATAGCAAAAAGGTAGGTTTTAGCCCTATTCTTAAAAACAGAGATCGAGTCTGACTCCCGAATCCAGATTGGCAGCTGATTCCACAGGAGAGGAGCTTGATAACTGAAGGCTCTGCCTCCCATTGTACTTTTGGAGATTCTAGGTATTACAAGTAATCCTGAATTTTGGGAGCGTAGTGCTCTGTCAGGATAATATGGTAGTATCAGATCTTTTAAATAAAAAGGAGCCTGATTGTTTAGAGCTTTGTAAGTAAGAAGAAGGATTATAAACTTAATTCTAAACTCTATGGGAAGCCAATGAAGGGAGGCCAGAACCGGAGAGATATGATCTCTCTTTCTAGTACCTGTTAAAACTCTAGCTGCAGCATTTTGGATCAGCTGAAGACTTTTTAAAGATGTTTTAGGAAAGCCTGATAATAAAGAATTACAATAATCTAATCTCGAGCTAACAAAAGCGTGGATAATTTTCTCAGCATGACTCTGAGACAAGATGCTCCTAATCTTGGCAATATTACGCAAATGATAGAAGGCAGTCTTAGAAACAAATTTAATATGTGAATTGAAGGACAAATCCTGATCAAAAATAACTCCAAGGTTCCTCACAGAGCTATTAAGAGAAAGAGTAACTGCATCCAAACTGAAAGTTTGATTTGGAAAGGAATTTCTAAGGTTTTTTGGACCAACAAGAATGACTTCAGTCTTATCTGAATTTAATAGCAGGAAATTACAAGTCATCCAAGATTTGATTTCCTTAAGACAGGCTTCTAACTTGGCTAATTGATTACTATCATCTGGCTTCATTGACAGGTATAATTGTGTGTCATCAGCATAACAATGAAAATGTATACAGTGCTTTCTAATAATGTTGCCTAACGGAAGAATATATAAACTAAAAAGAGTAGGGCCTAGCACAGATCCCTGTGGAACTCCATGACTAAGCTTTGAGTTGAAAGAAAACTCATTATTTACATGAACAAACTGGAACCTATCAGATAAATAAGATCTAAACCACTGCAACGAAGTTCCATTAAGTCCAACATAGTGTTCTAATCTATCAAGTAGAATATTATGATCGATAGTATCAAAAGCTGCACTAAGGTCTAAAAGGACAAGTACAGAAACTAGTCCATTATTAGATGCAATGAGGAGGTCGTTAGTGACCTTCGCTAAGGCTGTTTCAGTACTATGATGGATTCTAAACCCAGATTGAAACTCTTCAAGTAAACCATTTCCCTGCAGGTGGTCAAATAATTGCGTAGCAACAACTCTTTCTAAGATTTTTGAAATGAAAGGGATATTAGAGGGTGGTCTATAGTTAGCTAAAGCTCCTGGATCTAGCGTTGGCTTTTTGAGTAAGGGTTTAATTACAGCCGTTTTAAAAGCCTGCGGTACATGGCCTAAAGTTAATGAAGAATTGATTATATGAAGAATAAAGCTACCAATAAGTGGGAAGACTTCTTTAAATAACCTGGTAGGAATAGGGTCTAAAAGACAAGTTGAAGGTTTGGATGAGGAAACTATTTTGTCTAACTCACAAAGGTTGATTGGAGTAAACTCATCAAGACAGACATCAGTAGAAGGAGTTGTAGTAGTTACAGTATTTAAGTTAACTGTGGGAAGAATCTGATTGATTTTTTCTCTGATGGATGAAATTTTATTATTGAAAAAGTTCATGAAGTCCTGACTAGTAAGCTCTAAGGGAATGCTAGGATTGACAGAGTCCTGACTCTTTGTCAACCTGGCTACAGTGCTGAAAAGAAACCTGGGATTATTCTTGTTCTCTTCTATTAATGCAGAGTAATAACTTGTTCTAGCTTTTCTAAGAGATTTTTTTATAAATTAAAAGATGATTTCTCCAAGCTAAATAGATTTCATCTAAATTAGTGGAGCGCCATTTTCTTTCTAATTGACGAGTCTTCTGTTTTAAGCTACGAGTTTCTGTGTTGAACCAAGGAGTTAGAAATCTCTGATTAGACTTTATCTTTTTTAAGGTGGCCACCAAGTCTAGAGTCTGATGCAGAGAAGCTGTAACACTATCCACCACGTTATCAATTACAGAAGGAGCAAGCTGTCTATAGCTTATCTCCGTTGTGTTGACACATGGCATAGAGGAAACAATCTGCATAAATTTGGTAACAGCATCATCTGAGAGGCATCTACTGTAATAATATTTTTCTTTAGGAGACAAATAGTCAGAAATAGTAAAATCAAAGGTTAACAGACAATGGTCTGACAGTACAGGGTTATGAGGAGACACTACAAGATTTTCTATTTCTATGCCATATGTCAGAACAAGGTCCAATGTATGGTGGAGGTAATGAGTAGAATTTCCTACTTTCTGAGAAAACCCATTCGAGTCTAATATTGAATTAAATGCCACATTAAGGCAGTCACTATCTACATCCACATGTATATTGAAGTCCCCTACTATAATTATTCTATCAGATTTCAGCACTAAATCAGCTAAGAAATCAGCAAATTCGGATAAAAATTCTGAGTAGGTTGATGGGGGATGATAAACTATGGCAAATAAAATTGGGTTTAACCTAAAATTGCTAAAGTGCCCAATACTGAGGACCAGGCCCTCAAAGGAATTATAACATGTTTTTTGCTTTACATTAACTAGTTATTTGGAATGGTAAATTGTTGCTACTCCTCCTCCACAACCAGAACTTCTGGGATTTTGACAGTTTAAATAACCAGAGGGAGTTGATTCATTTAAACCAACATAATCCTCTTGCCCTAACCAAGTCTCTGTAAGGGAAATTAAATCAATCTGATGATCAATTAACAGATCATGGACTAACAGAGACTTGGGAGTTAGAGACCTGATATTTAATAAACCACATTTAATTTTTAAATTATGAGGAGGAACAGAGGCAAATTCATTCAATTTAGAGGCTTTATGTTTAATTTGAGTTGATGGTGAGGAACTCCGTGAGGAGACCTGGGGCTGTGGCGAAGGGGAGGCGTTCCCAGGCCTCTGAAGAATAGGTGCCTTACCAGTCTCCGGCACCCGCTCCCGGTCCATCTGCTCCTGCATCGCCAGCTCCTCGACGCTGCCACCCAGACCACCGCAGTAAAGCCTCCACTTCCTCGCCAGCAGCCCTCCTTTGCTGAGGCAGAAAACTCCCACAGCAGTCCATCTTTCTGACTTTTCTTCTCTGGCTGTTCCGTTAGCCAACAACACCACTGCAACTTCCTCTCCCTCCTCCTCGGCGATTCCGTCCACTGCTGAAGGACTGGTCGCCTCCTTCTCGGCTCCGTCCATCACCAGATCTGCAGGGGCGGGTCCCCTACGTTCATTTGAGGGGCCCACAACAGCTGCAGCCACAGGGAGGGCGGATTCTATGCTAGCTGCAGCAGAAAACATCACCATCACGCCCCGGGAACACAGGCAAGTGGTTTTTCATTCTCCATCATTAACGTATGAATTACCTTGTATGATTCCCGGTGGTGAAGCTCAGACTGTGCAGTCCTGTGAGTCCTCACTGTCTGCTGCAGCTACACACCTCTTACCTGCTCTCTCTGTGTCTCCTCCGTTACACCTTGATTGTCTCCTGGCCCCAGGTTCGGGCCACCGGACATTGTAGGAGCCTTTGGCCCTGGAGGACCTGGTTCCAGCCCCGCAGCCATGCTATTGATGGAGGGAGAACGCTGAGACTGAGATGACACCTGCCCTGATTAAGGAGAGTGCCCGGGCTTCCGCTGAGCAGGAAGCATTGCCAGAAGGGAGCTGACCTCCTGTCACCATGCAGGGCGAGCCACTTGTGTGGGCCAGCTCGCTGGAGGGTCCCAGGACTGAACCTACCACCATGCCTGTGGCAGGTGCCACCCCAGCAGAGTTGCAGCTTGATCTCCAGAGGGATGGGCCCGATGAACCATCGCTTGGATCAACGGAGTCCTGGACGGTGGTGGAGCACGAGCTCAGGCAAGTGCTCTCCATTATTTTTCTTGTGTATATTTTTGAGAGATCTTGTCTGGCTCTTGCTGGGGAAAGCCGGGTGCAGCCATCAGCTGCACCTGAGCTCACCTCGCCGGGCTTCACTGCTGCTGGTGACCATGACCCAGTTTTTCTACCTTTCCTGTCTGAGCTCTCCCCTCTGGTCACTGAGGATGTGCCAGCTTTGCTAGATGTATCCGTGGATCCAGGCTCGCCATCCAAGATCATCATGGGTCCAGCTCCTCCCACTGAGGTCATTGTGGGCGCTCCGTCCTGGCCGGGGACCTGCGTGGGTGCTGCTCCCCCTCCTTCTGAGGTCCTTGTGAATGCTGCTCCCCCTCCGGATGACGTTACCGTGGGTGCTCCATCCCATCCCAGGACCTCCATGGGTGAAGGTCCTCCCTTGTCCGGGTCTCCATGGGTGCTGTGTCCCAGTCAGGGACCATTGTGGGTACTGTGCTCCTGCCTTAAAGCAACTTGAGTGCTGTAAACCAGTATGGGCCTGCCATGGGTGTTACGATCCAGCCCAGGGGCCACCGTGGGTGCAGCTTTGGCCCAGTCTGGGTCCACCGAGGGTGCAGCTATGTCCCAGTCTGCGACCACCGCAGGTGAAGCTCCGCTCCAGCCCAGAGCCACTGTGGGTGGTGCAATGTCCCAATCCGGGACCACCAAGGATACTACAGGCCAGTCTGAGGATTTTGTGGTTTCCCCTCCTGTGCTAGACGCCATCGTAGTTCCCCCTCCTCTGCCAGACGCCGTTGTGGTTCCCCCTCCCCTGCCAGATGCTGTTGTGGTTCCCCCTCCTTTGTTGTTCCTTCCTTAATAGGGCCTCCCCATGGGGAAGCCGCCTCCTCGGCCACCTGTTCTGTTTAGGTGGCTGAAAAACTTTGGTTGACCCCCTGATGGACTAAGCTGTTGGGTTGGGTGGCCCATATTCTCCTGTAGGCCACCTGACTGGTACCACCTTGCCATCTGTCAGGCCTGGGACTTTGGCCGGCTGCCTGATCTGTTTAGTTCTTTGGCCTAGGGGGCCTGGTTTTGCCTGGTGTGGGTCCTGAGCGGGGTTGTTTCATTCCCTCCTAGCCTGTTCCCCCCACCACCCACCCTGGGTGGGTTATTGTTGTGCTGTGGAGTGTGTAATTGACGAGGCATGTTTGTCTCAAGGCAATTTATTACACGTCTCCAACATGAGCATTGTAGAAAGAGGAAATCTCAGAAAAAACTCGTCCCTTATATAGCCAGGTCTCCCCACAGCTCACAAGTCACATTGCATTCACATCAAAGGTAACTTTGCATTTTCTCTTAAATCCCCTAGCATCCCCCTCACAGTCTTTGGCCCACAAAGAATCCTCCAAGCAGTCTCTTGCATATCAAAGATTACGCTTTCACAGCTTCCTGTTATCTCCGAGGAAACTCTGCCTTTTGTTCTTATCTAAGATGTGAGGCATTATGCAAGGCATTAAGTAAGTCACATGTGTGGCTACACCCCCTCCCAAACATTTAGATCGAACAAAAGAATAACAGTCTGCATGCTGTGATAGAATCATTACACATCAATCCCCGTGCTGCCTGGGCTTCAGTCTTCTCCCGTATCTGCTGTAACCAGGATTTGCAGCATCAGCTTTGACCTTTTGTCAGTCCCTGCGGGTGTTCTGGGGAAATTTTACTCTGGGAAGCTCCTCGTAGGGGTCTTCCATGCCGAGGGGCCCTCGCCAACAGCACTTGCTCGTCCGCCACCACAAAAGCGGGTCTGAGTCTGTTTAAGCCAACCTTTTCCCTCCTACCCCCCAAATCTAGCAAAAAATGCTTGTCCCCTGTTTCCAGCACTCTGAACGGTCCATCATAAGGTGGTCGCAATGGGGGGGGGGGCGATGTGCATCGTGTCTGACAAAAACAAACTCCACATTTTTCAAAGTTTTAGGTACAAAAACGTGCGGAAAACTGTGGTGGGCAGGGCCCGGCAGCGTGCCTGTGTCGATGCTACGCTGCAAAAGCTGAGATGGGGAGCTGCCTGGCGCAGAATTATCTGTGAGAAACTCCCCGGGCAACCGAAGTGGCTGCGCAAAAACAAGCTCGGCTGGGGAAGCCTCTAAGTCCTCTTTAGGCTCAGAACGTAACCCCAATAAAACCCACAGTAGCTTGTCTACCCAATTTGCATCCGTCAGTGACGCTCTGAGAGCTGCTTTCAATGACCTGTGAAAACGTTTGCATAACCTGTTAGCCTGTGGATTGTACGTGGTTGTACGGTGAATTGTGACGCCCAGGCTGTGGGCCATTGTTGACCAAAGTTCGGAAACAAATTGAGGGCTTCTGTCGGACGTAATGTCCGATGGGACTCCAAAACGCGGCAACCATGCTGTTACAAACGCGCGCGCCACCTCCTTGGCTGGGGTTGACGCTAACGGAACCACCTCCGGCCAGCGCGTGGTGCGGTCCACCATTGTCAGAAGGTGCATGCACCCCTGTGATGGCGGGAGGGGACCCACGAGGTCCACGTGAACATGGTCAAACCTCTTATCCCGAATGTGAAATGGCTCCAAGGGAGCTCTCGTGTGTCTGTGTACCTTGGCTCGTTGGCACGCCATGCAGGCTACCGCCCACTCTTTAACTTGTTTGCGGAGGCCGGGCCACACAAATTTTTCTGCTACCATTTTGACCGACGCGCGCACTCCCGGGTGTGCCAAAGAATGAATCGAGTCTAAAACGCGGCGGGGCCACGCTGCCGGTACCACGGGACGCGGTCTCCCCGTGGAGACATCACAGATTAGAGGGGGCATACCATCCTGCAGCACCCTGCTCTCCAGCCTTAACCCTGTTGGTCCAGACTGGAGTGCGCGCACATCCGCGTCACTAACCTGCTCTGCGGCCATGGCTGTATAATCTATCCCCACGCAGATGGGGGCAGCCACGGCACGCGAGAGGCAGTCTGCCACTACATTCAGTTTATCCGACACGTGCTGAATATCGGTAGTAAACTCTGAGATTGCGGCTAGCTGCCTCTGCTGCCGGCCCGACCACGGTTCTGAAACTTTGGCCATCGCGAAAGTTAGTGGCTTGTGGCCAATGAACGCGGTGAAACAGTGCCCTTCTAGCCAGAACTGGAAGTGGCGAATGGCCAAATGGAGAGCCAGCAACTCTCTGTCAAACGCGTTGTATTTACGTTCACTATTGCGCAAGGTCCTGCTGAAAAAGGCGAGTGGCTGCCAAGCCCCGGCTACATGCTGCTCCACAACCGCCCCTATGGCCACATCTGACGGGTCAGTGGTGAGCGCTATGTGGGCCGTTGGGTCTGGATGTGCCAACAATGCAGCGTTTGCCAGGGCTGCTTGGACTTCCGCGAACGCTCGCTCCCGCTCCGGGGACCACTCGATCTTATTCGCGGGTTTCTGTTTTTTGAGCACGGCATACAGTGGTTGCATGAGTTGCGCTGCACGGGGGAGGAAACGGTTATAAAAATTCACCATTCCCAAAAACTCCTGTAACGCCCTGACCTTCTGCGGCCGGGGGAAGTCTGCTACCACGCGTACTTTGTCAGGTAGCAGAACCGCTCCTTCGGGTGAGACATGGTGTCCTAAAAAAATCGATCTGCGTCACCCCAAACTGACATTTCGCTGGGTTGATTATTAACCCGTGCTCTCCCAACCTCCGGAAAACTGCCGCGAGGTAGCTTTCGTGTTCGTCTTCGGACGAGCTGGCTACCAAGATATCGTCTAAGTAGACGAAAATGAAAGGGAGATCGCGCAGCACCGCGTTCATCATGCGTTGGAACGTCTGTGCAGCCCCTTTAAGCCCGAATGGCATGCGCAAAAACTCGAATACACCAAATGGAGTTATCACCGCCATTTTGGGTATGTCTTCAGCGCGCACTGGGACTTGGTGGTAACAGCGGACCAAGTCTATTTTAGAAAAAACACGCGCCCCTGCCAAATGATCGGAAAAATCTTGGATATGAGGGATTGGGTAGCGGTCATGTGCTGTGGCATTGTTCAACCTGCGGAAATCCCCGCAAGGTCGCCACGAACCGTCAGCTTTCGGGACCATGTGTAGCGGGGAAGCCCATGGGCTGTTCGAACGCCTGATGATGCCTAACCTCTCCAGGTTGGCAAACTCCTCGCGTGCTATGGCCAGTTTAGCTGCGTCCAAGCACCGAGGTTTTGCAAAAACGGGAGGCCTGGGGGTGGTAATAAAATGTTCCACCCTGTGCTTAGCGACGGCTGCCGAAAATGTGGGGACCGTGAGTGCTGGGAAATGAGTGAGCAGTGTGTGGAATTTACCGCTTGCAGCTGTGACGTTGGCTCGTGCTTTTGGCCGGGACGCTCGAGCTGTACAGGGAATAGAATCAAAAGAAAGTGCATTAACCAGGCGCCTGTTAGCGACATCAACCAACAAACCATGTGAGCACAAAAAATCAGCCCCCAATATATTGAAATTCAATGCTGCTATGAAAAAAGTCCACTCAAATGTACGGCCATGTAGAGACAGAAGCAGAGTCCTCTCACCAAAAGTCTTAATCTCCGAGCCGTTGGCTGCTGCCATCTCGGGGCCTCTGGAACTTGCCAGCCGGTCAGTGTAGGAAGGCGTGATGAAACTCAACTGGGCGCCTGTGTCCACGAGGAAATGCCTCCCCGAGCGTGCGTCCGTCAAGTAGAGCAGCTTGTTCTCCTCCCCGAGTCTTGGCATTTTCCCGAGCGTTTGAACTGGCACGGTGGTACACATTTGCGTGCCTTCTCTGCAAAGCGGCATTGGTAGAAACAAAGGGTGTCTCCTCTGCGTTCCTTGGCCCCCGCCACTGCCGTTGTCGGTGGCTCTGATACCACTGTCAATGGCTCCCCGCCATCTCCAGCCGTCGCGCCAAGCTCCGTCGCTGCCGCCGTGGACGTGCGTTCTCTGCTGGCCATGACAATCTGATTCGCCTCCTGGGCCAGCACACGGTAGTCCCGCTTGGCCAACAATGGTGAACTGGCCAGTGCCGCTCTTGTCGCTGATGGCAGGTTCCTGAGGAAGAGGTGGGTAAAGATGAAGTGGTCATCGTCCGAGCCTTTCAACCTCAGCATCTTCTCCATCAGGTCAATGGGTGTGCAATCTCCCAACCCGGTCAGCGCCAGGAGTCTCTCTGCTCTCTCCTCCACCGAGAGTGTGTAGTGCTGGATGAGTGCAGCCTTCAACGCGTCGTATTTGTTGCTGGCTGGTGGCTGTTCCAGAAGGCTCTCCACATGCTGAGCCATGTGGTTGTCAAGCTTTGCGATCACATGGTAGAATTTTGTGTCATCTACCGATATTCCCCGGAGGGCGAACTGTGCCTCAACCAGGTGGAACCAGGAGCGCGGATTGTGCTGCCAAAAGTCCGGTAGCTGGACCGTAACGGCATACGCTTGGCTGGGGGCTCCCAACGCAGCTGGCCCCGGGGAATCCTCTTCTTGCTGCATGCTACGTCTTGGGTCACCAGTGTGGAGTGTGTAATTGACGAGGTATGTTTGTCTCAAGGCAGTTTATTACACGTCTCCAACATGAGCATTGTAGAAAGAGGACATCTCAGAAAAAACTTGTCCCTTATATAGCCAGGTCTCCCCACAGCTCACAAGTCACATTGCATTCACATCAAAGGTAACTTTGCATTTTCTCTTAAATCCCCTAGCATCCCCCTCACAGTCTTTGGCCCACAAAGGATCCTCCAAGCAGTCTCTTGCATATCAAAGATTACGCTTTCACAGCTTCCTGTTATCTCCGAGGAAACTCTGCCCTTTGTTCTTATCTAAGATGTGAGGCATTATGCAAGGCATTAAGTAAGTCACAGGTGTGGCTACACCGCTCCTGTTGGGGGAGGGTTTTTTTTCTTTTGGTGTTAGCCTAGGGTGTCTGGCGAGCTCTTGACAGGGGGGTCTGTCACGAGCTGAGCACTGGAGATTCCGCCATACTCAGTCTCTTGGTTTTTTCTCTGTATTTATATATTTGTTGTATTTTTGTGCCTTTTGGTTTTTGTTATCCCTGCAATGATTTTTTTTTTTTTTAATTTTCCTGTTATGTCATAGTTTTACTATATTCTGATTCTATATCAACTGGTACCTACTTCTCAGTTTGTACTTGTTTATGTTTTATTCTAATTCCTTATTATTGAGGTTGACAGCTGTCAGGGCATTTCCTTGTTGATGCTCTGTGTGGGCATAGCCCTGTCAGCTGTCAGTCGGCCTGCTCTCCTCTCATTACTTCCAGCTTATCCAAATTATTAATCATTGTTTCCTTCCACCCGCTCGTGTGACTCCACACCTGTCATTACTTGTGTTATTTGTTCTGACCCTATTTAAGGACTGCATTTTCATTTCTTTTTGCCGCAGTCTTAATGATCGTTACTCCTCGTCACCAGAATCCCTTCCCTTTTCTGGTGAGTTAATTCTGATTTTCCTTTTGTAAGCTACCTTGTTATCTTTTTTGGATTTTTTGGATTGATACACTTTGGAACTTTATGTTTTGTTAATAACTGCCACAAACTGCAGTTGGCGTCTGGGTCTGTCTCTCTCTGCCATGGGGAGCAAATCATGACAAGTTCTTATATGTTGTCAAATTATTTTGTGACATCATCATGAAGTTGTTTCGTTTTATTCAGAATAAGCTTTATTGTCATTGTACCGGGTACGCCGACGTTGGATGCTCGACATTAAACAGCGTAAAAGAGAGTAAACTAGAAACACCACAAAACACACTGATATAAACTCAGCAAATGATAGAAAATCACAAAAACTACTGAGTATTCATAAATAAAAACACAAGGAGAAACCAGTTTAAAATGAATGTGGGAGGGACTTTTCTCCCATATTTGATTTTTTTTTCTAATAAACTCATAACTTTGATAAATTTTGTCTCTATCTTGAAGTTGTTTTCTTCTTGTGAACTTGTGAGGTTTTTCTGTTACATTTGCATGAGATTTTGAGGTAAATTTGGTCAGGTAAATTAAATGGGGGGGGGGGGTGACCAAATGTGGTTTGTTTTTCAGCCGCAGGGATCCAAGTGCTGCAGTACCCATGGAAGAAGTTTGTGGACCAAAGGGCAGAAAAAATCAACCATATCTGGTCATATCTGACCACTACGAACTTCTAAGCTGCACCTCATATTTCAGCCCATTTTCATGTCATTTACCCAAGATTTAAAGGCTTCATCTGAAAACGGAATTCCAGTGTCATGAACATATGAGGGTCGTTATTAAATATTTGGGTAGAGGCTTCGTAAATGCAGATCTTTTTCATCATAACTAGTTCAGCGGGTGAGTGTTAATGGAACCAGTTAAAACTGGACTGAACCAGTTTGACTTCAGTCATTTAAATAGTTAAAATGTGACAAATCGGGGCGTGTCTTACAGAGCGCAAAACAACGTGGAGCAAACATCACTGATTCATTTAGTCATGTGGTGGTGACGGACTTTTATCTGGTGTTAGAAAGAGTGAAGATCCGCAGACGTTCATTAAATCGCCTCATAATCAAACTTTATCATCTCAGTTAAATCTGCCTGTTATTGTTCTATCTGCTCATTATCATTTTATCTGGTTGTTTCCTCTCTCACACGTAGCTCTGTTAGCCACGATGGGATGATTTAAAAGACAAAGTTACATTAAAGACGTCTTAGTTTGTCAAATTCAAACTTTACATTTTTCACAATCAAAAAAGTCTGTGAGCACATTATTTCCTGGTTTATTTCCTGGAACTGAAATCAGGCTTCAGCTGAATTTACAGCACAGGATCCATGTTTCCACAGCAGAATTAATTCTGAAGAATTTATGAGAAAAAAGTCAGAAATTTACTATGGAAAGTTTGCAAATTGGTGAGAAAAAGTTACAACTTTACAAGAAAAAAAATGATAAAATCATGAGGAAAAAATACAATTTTAAGAAAAAAGTTAAATTCATGAGAAAAAAAAAACATTTATGAGGAAAAAGCTTAGGGGAAAAAAATCTAATTTAGTATAAAATAGTTTCAAATTTACAAGAAAGATCCCAAATATCTGAGAAAAGTTTCAAATTTATGAGAAAAAAGGAAGTAAATTAATTAATCAAAATTAAGGTTAAAACCTTCACAAATGTCTTAAAAAGAAAATTTCCTTCAAATCTGTAAGGCGAAAAAGTCTATTTCTGACAGCTTAATATTTCTAATTAAAAGCCTCATTAATTATCATGTTGCCATGACAACTGCTTCCTCTAAATCACCTCTTATCTTCATTTTAAAGGCTTCAATGACGGTTCCTGACGTTTATCTTGTGGATTATTGGGTGTAAATGTGGCTCATTTATAAACTGATGTAATTTTTAAATGCATGACATGATTAGAGCTTTAGTTCCTGTTAGAAATCTGCTGAGTCATGGTGGACCCACGATGATGTCATCAGAGCAGTGACAGTAAAACACTGGTGTTTCCGGTTTGACGCAACAGTTTCTGTCTAAACCAAAGACTTTTAACCAGAGTCACACCAACATGAATTCCGTCTAATCACAGCTAATCAAATCTTCTGTCATCAGCCCATCAGTGAGTTTCTCACCGTTGATGGTCAGTCAGACCATCTCTCTGGTCCCGTCTCACTGGGTCAGACTCAGAGCTCAGCAGAACATCAGCAAGTCACAAAACACGTCTGTCCGTCTTCACGTTCACAAGACATCTGAAACCTCAACAACAACTCAGATCCTCCCCAAAGACGACTCCTCCATAAAACCCCTCCCCCAAAGACGACCTGGACCCACTGAAGCAGACCAACATTGATATTTATTACCGCCACCAGGGAGGAGCTAATGTTGGAGTGGTGTTGGTTTGTTTGTCTTTTAGCAACATTACTCAAAAAGTTGGAAGTCACATTTTAACGGTGACTTAAACGGTGCTGGCTCCCTTCCTGTTCACTCTTTATACTGCGGACTTCTCACACAACACAACACATTGCCATCTACAGAAGTTCTCTGATGACTCTGCGATCGTTGGTCTCATCTCCAACGGAGATGAAGCTGAGTACAGAGGGCTTATCCAGGACTTTGTGGACGGGTGCCATCGGAACTGCCTCCAGATCAACGCGAGGAAAACTAAGGAGCTGGTGGTGGACTGCCGCAGGCATGGGCAGCCCCTCACAGCACCAGTAAATATACAGGGAACAGACATCGAGATGGTGACATCCTATAAGTACCTGGGTATTCATCTGAACAATAAACTAGACTGGTCACACAATACTGACGCACTCTACAAGAAGGGACAGCGCAGGCTGTTCCTGCTGAGGAGACTCAGGTCTTTTGGTGTACAAGGGGCGCTGCTGAAGTCATTCTATGACACGGTGGTGGCATCAGCCATCACTTTTGGAGTGGTCTGCTGGGGCAGTGGCATTACTGCAGCCGATAGGAAGAGACTGAACAAACTGATTAAGAAAGCTAGCTCTGTCCTGGGGCAGCGCCTTGATCCGATGGAGGAGATAGGAGAGAGAAGGACGGTGGCTAAACTGTCATCTCTGCTGGAGTCCGAGTTCCACCCTATGCAGGACATACTGGATGCACTGAGGAGCTCATTTAGCAGCAGACTACATCATCCCAGGTGCATAACCGAGAGGTTTTGTAGGTCCTTCCTACCAACGGCTGTCAGACTGTACAACCTAAGCAGGGCTGCTCGCAGAGATAGCAAAAAGACGTAACAAACTAATAGTTTTTTTGAATGCAAAAGATGCAATAGACTTACACAATGGTCCTCTCCGGCATACAACTAGGAACATACCGGTCGCTATGGAGGGTGAGAATATGTATGGGCACATAATCATACCATGTAGGATAACTAAGTAGACGGTTATGCTGTTTCATCCCACCTAGCAACAATGCTCTGCACTGTGTGTGTTTATATATTTACATATTTATTCCATCTAGCTATAATGCTCAGCACTGGGTGTGTTTATATTTATATTTATATATCTATATATTTATTCCATCTAGCTACAATGCTCCGCACTGTGTTTTTATATATCTACATATTATTCCATCTAGCTACATTGCTCCGCACTGTGTGTGTTTATATACTTGCATACTTATTCCAACTAGCTGCAATGCTCCGTACTGTGGGTGTTTATATATTTACATATTTATTCCATCTAGCTACAATGCTCTGCACTGTGTTCATATATTCATATATTTATTCCATCCAGCTACAATGCTCTGCACTGTGTGTCTGTGTGTGTGTGTGTATATATATATTTTATAGTAATATGTACATATGTATATTAGCTGCTCTTGCTTGCTTGTTTTTTTTTTTTTTCTTGCCTTCTGATTGTTGCTCTGAGTGTTGCTATCCCTGTGCTGTTGCAATCCTGGAATTTCCCCGTTGTGGGACTAATAAAGGCTTATCTTATCTTATCTTATCTTATCTTAATTATATTAAAGGTAAAATATCCAAATTAATTACAATATTACACAGAGTGAAATATTTGCTGAATCAACCCACACTATACACCTTGTATCATTCATTAATACTCCCATACATGACATATTGTACTGAAGTATGGGGACATACATATAAAACAAACATATATCCACTCTTTATGCTTCAGAAGAGAGCTATTAGAATAATAAACAAAGCTGCTTACAGGGAACCAACAAACCCACTTTTTCTTAAATTAAAAGCTCTCCAGTTTAAAGATCTGGTTGACTTTAAAACTGCAGTAATAATGTTTAAAGTGAAGAATCTATCACTGCCTGCAAATATCCAAAAGTTGTTCCAAATAAGGGAGAAACAATATCATTTCAGAATCAGAATCAGAATCAGAATCAGAATCAGCTTTATTGGCCAAGTATGCACAACACATACAAGGAATTTGACTTTGGCTAAAAACTTGCTCTCGTTGTTCAGGTGGAGGATTTAAATAAGGATTCAATGACAACAGAGTATGTACAGTAAATTACAGTCTGTCCACGTTTCTATAAAAGGATGCAAATATATACAGGAATATATGCAGTTATTTACTCAGACTAACCACACTTTGCAGAAATATATGAAAAAATATACAGTCCCACAGTATTTCAATGTGAACTCAGATTCAGTGATATAATGTGAATGAAGTAAAAAGCAGTGTGAGAGTTATGTGCAATGTAATAATGGATGAAAAGTCATGAGTACAGCAAACAGGTAGGACTAGGTGAATGTTAGGAGTTCATCAGAGTGATGGCTTGAGGAAAGAAACTGTTCCTGTGACGGGTGGTTTTGACCTTCAGTGATCTGTAACGACGACCAGAAGATAGAAGTTCAAACAGTTTGTGGCCGGGGTGTGACGGGTCAGCACAGATGTTTCCCGCCCGTTTCCTGGTTATGGACCGATATAAGTTCTCAATGGAGGGTAGGTCGGTACCAATGATCCTCTCCGCAGACTTAATGATCCGCTGCAGTCTGGTCTTGTCCTGTTTAGTGGCAGATGTACATGTTCAGAGGAACATGTATATTTCAAAAGCCTTCAGTGAGAACTACCACCAAGCAACACTGTGTTTCAGTGCAAGGAGTCAGATTATGGAACGATTTTGGACCTGAATTAAAATCATGTACAACGCTTGGACAATTTAAACAAAAACTAAAGGAAGAAATATTCCAAACATATATACAAGATGACATGTAAAATCACATAAGGATTGTCATATCCAGCCTGCGTTGTGCTGTTGCTTTTTTTTTTTTTTTTCTGTCACACTTTGTCTTAGCTTCGTTTCTTTTTTTTTTTTTTTGAATTGTAATCGCTCTTGTCTTGTTTTTTTTGTTTTTTTTGAATTCTTGGATGGAATATGGGTGGGCAATATAAGCTGCGGCTTCAGCCATCACCCATTTCGGATAACTTATGTTGAACTGTATAATCAGAGGAGTTATTGTCTAATTTGACCTTGTTGGATTTTCTTTTCTTGGGGTCTTGTTCACGAGTGAGGGGAGAATGGAGCGAGAGATCGACAGACGGATTGGAGCAGCATCTGCAGTGATGTGGACGTTGTACCGGTCTGTTGTGGTGAAGAGGGAGCTGAGTTCTAAGGCAAAGCTGTCGATTTACCAGTCAATCTACGTTCCTACTCTCACCTATGGTCACGAGCTTTGGGTAATGACCGAAAGAACAAGATCGCGGATACAAGCGGCTGAAATGAGCTTTCTCCGTAGGATTGCTGGACTCACCCTCAGAGATAGGGTGAGGAGCTCAGTCATCCAGGAGAGGCTCAGAGTAGAACCGCTGCTCCTCCACATTGAAAGGAGTCAGTTGAGGTGGTATGGGCATCTGATCAGGATGCCTCCTGGACGCCTCCCACTTGAGGTGTTTCAGGTACGTCCCACTGGGAGGAGACCCCGGGGCAGACCCAGGACTCGGTGGAGAGAATATGTCTCCCAGCTGGTCTGGGAACGCCTTGGTATCCTCTCTGAAGAGCTGGAGCAGGTGACCTCACTCTAGACTGCTGAGCGTCCTGGAGGGTTCCTTAGTTTCTGAGCTATTGTCATTCGTAGACCCTGTAACTGTTTATCTGTGTTCTGTGTCTAATAAATATGTGTGGCATAACCTGCGCCTAAATCCTCATCCTTATTTCACCTCTCGCCGTGTGCTGTGGAGAAGCGCACAGAGGGTTCATGACAGAACTGGCTTTTGGCCTTCACACGAACCTGCTACACTTTGAAGGTGATCCATGAGGGACAGAAGGACCCTTGGTGGACGTATGCGCTCTGTGAGTGCTTTTCTAGTTTAACAAAGTAAATCTGAAAGAATGTTGTTTTGCATAGTATTAAAAACAGAGTTTAGATCAATTAAAAAAAACACCAGCGAGTGTATCTGGCATGATTATACCTGTTTTTATGCAGTGCTGTCTGAGAGTAATTACCCTTTTTTGGCCATGTCTCTTCTGCACAGATACCTCGGGATTGTCAGAAGCTTTGATGATATTTTTTACTACAGTTGACAGGATATTCAAAGTCTTCAGAAGTTTACACTCATGAACATTACTGGATATTGTTCCACAGTTGGTCGACAGGTTTTCTGCCGGCTCTTGAACCTTTGTCCATTTTAACTTCTGAGAGACTCCGCGTGTCTGAGGTGTCTTTTCCACCAGTCATGATCCTGGCCTGTTCTCCAATAACTTCATTAACTGTAAGATGTTCCTGCAGATGTTTTTATTGTTTAAAGTTATTTTTCCAGGCTAGTTTACTTATTTTATGCAGTTTTTATCTCACATCCAGAAATAAAGACAATCATTTCTATTGAGATTCCACCACATATTTATTAAGACCAGAACAGGCTTTAATTATCATTGCACATTTGTACAGTACAACAAAACTGTGGCTGTGCCATTAATATTACATATCCACAATCAAGTTACACAGAGATCAAAACACACCACTGTAGATATGATTGAGTCATTAAAAAGCCTAAATTAATATCTGGAAACACATTAATAGGCTTCAAAATCCCTTTAACTTTTACTCAGTATGAAATTTTCCAATGAATATATATTTTCCCCGTCAGTCAGCACCATTATATGAAAAACCCACAATGCAATATAGTGTATACCCACCTCAGTCTGGTGTCATTCATGACTGGAAGAAGAACTCAAGCAGTTCTGACCCTCAATAAAGAGATCTGAGGTTTGAGTCTCACTTTACTTCAGCTAAGTCTTGAGGGAAAAAGGCCCACCGGTCCATACTAGGAACCACGCTGTCCCAGTTTGGCTGAAGAGGAGGATTGTTTAATGCCCACAAACTGCTCATCCAGTAACATTCAGAGAGCAGAGATGTCAAAATATTCTCCACCTCCTCTGAGTACGGAGCTGCAGATTCAAGTTTATAGGCCTGTGGGGACAGTTGGATCACATTTACAAGTTTAGTCATGAACATTTGTCTCCATCTTACTTTGTTCTGCTTTCAGGCAGCAGTTGAGTCAACCAATCAGTGATCAGCAAATTCTGAATCAGAGGAAAGTAAAACAGAAAACAATGCCACACCAGAACTGCACATCGGAGACAAGAGTAACAGTAGGTTCTGATTTTTAACTCTCACATGTTCTTATCATTCATGTAGCCTCAGAGGCAGTATCCATTATGTCCAGGGTGGACCCTGCCTCTCCCCCAAAGATGCTGGCATAGGCTCCAGCCCCCCCCCCCCCCGCGACCCCAAAAGGATTAAGCGGAAAAAAAAGGATGGATGGATGGATTATTGTTGTTGTTGTTGTTATGTACTTATTACCATATTTGTACTTTTAAAATGTCATTACATTACAGACCGTTGTACATTTTACATTTGAATGTATTATCCAGACTGTTACTTTTAGATTTAGACTCCTTTATTAGTCTCACAATTTAGCCACTGGTGTGGCACCGACCCTTTCACCATTCACACACACATTAACTCCTGGTGCCACTTTAGAGTCTTCACTTAACCCAGTGCTTCTCAATTATTTTTTGCAAAGCCCCCCCTAGGAAAGAGAAAATATTTCGCGCCCCCCCAACTCGCTGCAGTGACTATAAATAAGATCATTATCTATAAAAATTGTATAAGTATACCTAAAATTGTATCCTTTTTAACATTAACAAAAGAAAAAAAGCAATATAAATCAACTTTCAACAAATATTAACTTTATTTTGCCACACAGAAACCCTGTTATAGTCTAAAACAGAAAAAAAAAAAAACTTTAAGTGCATCAAAGTGCCTGAAATAAAAAAAAATATGTCAATCCTTATTTAAACTAGAAACATTTTTGACCAACTGAACCATTTGATGCTGAGAAAAATAATTCAATCAATAAACAATATTATAACGTGCTGCTCAACATGGCGACGTCCCACCGGGAGATTCGAACTCACGCCTCCCGCTCCGGAGTCCCACACTCTACCTGTGTCGCCAATAGGGTCAACCCACTTGGCAAGCCAAGTAGGGTGCTCATATTGAGTTCGCTACAATATTAAATGTAAATTGATCTGGAACATTAACACAGGAGTACCAATATATTTAACATTTTAGTCTGAAGAAAAAGGTAGAAAAAGGCAGTATCAACTCCTCTGCAATTGTGTGGGGTTTTTGCACTGCGCAATTTGGTGCGCCACTTTAAATGATGCTGAAAGTGCTCGCTGGTTTACTGATGTAGCGTTCACAAAGTGGGATGATTGTTGGCCGTACTCCGCACGTTTTCGCTGAAAAAAATCAAGCGGCTTATCAACGTGTTGAGGATGTAATGTCTGCAGGTGACGTCTTAATTTTATTTGGCTTCATACTGTCCGCTGCCAACACTTTCAGACACAATGAACACACCGGTCTCCTCGTCTCTCACCGTAGTCCCAGTGAAGCCAAGCGCTAGATAAGCTTCGTCATATTTCCTCGTCTTTGCTTTTGGGAGACTTTCATTTGTCTCTTTACCTCTGTCTCTCTCCGCCTTTCTTTTCGTTACTGTTAAATATTTCTCCATGGTGTCTCTCGAGGGGTTTGTTGACAGCAATTTAAAAAGTTTTAAACTCCCGCACAGACTTTGACAATGAGAGCGCCACTGCACCACCTGCTGCCGTGGATGTGCAATTACACTTTACACGGCAAAAGCAAAGCCTGTTCCCCGGGGTCACACGCGCCCCCCCCCCCCCCGGCATCGCATCGCGCCCCCCTGGGGGGGCGCGCCCCACTATTTGAGAAGGACTGACTTAACCAAACCTGCATGTTTTTAGTACGACAGTATTTCCATTTATTGTCAGTATTCCATAGAATTTCCACAAACAGCTGTTTATAAGTCTTTAATCTCTTTTATGTTAGAACAAGTGTTTGCGTGTCTGCAGCAGATCAGTGAGGTCACCTCAGTGAGTTCAGCTGCACCTCATGGCTGGTGAGACAGCAGCTGAGCACCCTTCACCCACAGGAGTGAATGCAGGTGGGTTTGACATGCTCTCTGTCATCCATTAAGGTGCTTCACATCCCTTTAAAACCAGTCCAGTCTAGTCAGTCTCTGCCAGATGGTTGTGTGTAGATCACTCTCTGGCTGCTCTACTCTGGAGTAGTTAAAAGTTCTCTCAGTAACTTAGGGTGCTTTCACCTCTGCAGGCTTTAGTCTGTTTCAATTAAGCTCAAGCTCATTTTCTCCGTTAGTGCGGTTCATTTTATCTGGTGAGAACACAGTAATCACACTCAGGTGTGCACCAAACCAACCATACTGAGACCTCCTGAAAAAGGTGGTCTAGATTCGACTCAACAGGTGAACTCTGGTGCAGTCCTGCAGGTGAGAAAGGGACGGTACCAAAACAAGACCAGCAGCTAACATTAAAACATTTTATGCCACTGTACATACCTGATGAATCTTTGAAAATATCTGTGGCTTAGCATGTCACGGTTCTGGAGGATTAATGAACATTAACATGTAAATTTTCTTTCTGTTGCGGTGATTCATTTTCAAACTGTACGATTTACCCAAAGTGGTATACGCACATTGTTATGTCTGGAAACTGTGGAAAGACTGACAGTGGGTGGGTGGGTTCTCATTTGGTGAGAACACAAACTTCATTACAAACTGTGCAGAATCAGGCAATACAGGTTGTTGTCAGGAGGCTGAGCACTGCGAGGAGCATGAAAGAGAGCCAAGAGACTTTAAAATAGCCGTCCCTCACATTATATGTACTTGGCGTGATGACATCACCAAGTAGTCATGTCACCGTGTTGATGTAAACCAAACTTGTGGTTTTCTTACATCACATTCATACCCCCCTTTATAAAAAAAATGAAGAACACAAATAATTGAATTGACCCTGCCCACTTTGTTACAGTAAAGAACCCAAAACTAGCTAGGGCCAGCAGGTAGACTACCTTGTGGCCCAGCATGGCTAAGTGGTTTATTATGCCACTATTCGTTGGCAGCCATACCCCTAGCTAAATATTCCTTCTTTCATTGAGGAAGGCAGTTCATTTAGAGGGGCCTTGTAGCAAGACCATGGTGGATGCGCACCTGGAGGTATGGAGGCCTGCAGACCGGGATCACCTTTCTTAAAACCCGGGGCAACTGCTTTACCCTGACAGAGGTGATTGCTGTGCCACACCGAGCCATCTGCCAGCTGGAAAGTCGCCGGCCCCAGCTGCGTGGTTATATGACAATATTATTATATTGTCATCCGGCGCCACACGAGTCGGCTGCCTTTTTGTAACAGCGGCTCAATTTCTTCCTATTTCTTATTTACTATCTGGCTTCTCTCACTAAACTTTCTGATCCGGCGACACCTTATCCATCACAGACACGCAGATCGCCCCAAATGTCTCCTGAGCTGGCGGACGGGGTCACTGTTTATAGGAGGAGAAAGTACAACAGGGACCAGCTGTTGGCACTTAACAAGCCCACGATGCTAATGCAAAAACTCAACATACCGGGAGAAATAAGACCAAAATGGCTTGGAGCCAGATAGTGAGCGAGCAATATAAGGTACAGACCCGTCCTCCCATCCGTTATTATGGGGAACCCTCGATCGCTACTCAATAAGACTGACGAGCTAGCGGCTATCTCCCGCTACCAGAGCGTCTTCAGAGAGATTAGCCTGATGTTTGTAGCACTTTAGGTGCAGTCTTGTACCCTTTTGGTAGTACTGGGTTATGGTAGTGTAGTTACCTTTAACTTTACTACCTGGACAGAAGGGACAATTGGGCCAGATCAGACAGATTCTAGGTTCGTAGGAACCTGGAGGGCGCAACAACAGATGACACACGCACAAGAAGTATGGAAACTTGCAAGTATATGCATTTTTCTTAATGGTGTACACCTAAACAAAAATAGAGCGCTCGTGAATACAATAATAAAAAAAAAATATAAAAAAATAAAATAGAATACTCCAAATACAGTTACAATTGGTTCCAGTCTTTGAGTATTCATTTCAGTATTTCAGTGTTCGTTTCATTACGATAGTGACCAGTTGGATCACCTCTACCAGTTAGGTAGGTTTCGGCTTCGGCTCGCCATCCAGATCTGGAGAATCCACGTTCTTGTAAACCCAGGTTAAAAAAAACCTGACCTACAGAATAGGTCAGAACACAAAACTTAAGCTATGCTCTACAGCTTATTACATGGGTTTCAAATATTTCTAAGTTGTACAACATTACTTCAAATCTCTTCACATTACTAAATATGCATAAAATAGACACATCTGAATACCTGTAAACCACAGATTTAATATCCACCCTTAAGTAACAGTCAGTAGTAAGTGTAACGAAACCTTTGCTATTTACCACAGCCTTGAAAAATGACTTTGCTCCCATGAAAAACCTAGCTGGAATTAACAGCCTTTGGATTCAAATCTTAAAATTTAACAAAAGAGGTATTAGAATTTAATAATACAGCAATATCTCGTTTCTTGTGTTGGTTTAGGCTTACCAATCTCAAGAGTTTTATCCAGGCAAAGGCTGCTACTAGCACGTTAGCTCACCGTCTCAGTAAGGGATCGCGTTCTCTAGGTCGGTGTCTCTGCCGTGACTGAAAGCGTTCTGCAGATTACACCAAGACCGAGCGAGACAGTGCGTGACCCCATTGGCTGATGCTGCCAACAAACGATGCAGCCATTGGTTGCTCAATATACAAAATAAAAAACACTAGGAACCCCATCAGAGCCCCTTAGAAATGTTTTTAACTAGTTATGGATGTATTTTATGAACTTATATTTATCTATATATTTATCTTCAAAATATTTATTCCCATTGTGAAATGAGTGTTTTTTAAAGCGGTATCGATATTTATAATTTTATTTACGTTTTTAACACTGGATTACACTATCCCCCCTTAGAATCATGCAAGTCCCTTTGCATGGGATTAGCTAGCTAGTAATAACGGAATGATCAGTGTTCATGGGAATAATCTTATATCTGGCTCTGTTAAAGCTCTGGTAAAAGCCAGGCTTAGTCCTTGAAACAGGGACTGGGCAACAGTTATGAGAGGATTTCCCAACTGACTATACTGTAGTCTTTCTGGCTGGGAGGTTGTCCTCTCGCAGCGTCTCACAGTCTTTGGGATTTCCTTTTCAGATTCTTTTTTTTCCACAGGTTCATCACAGGTACTTTTATCAGGTAAGTTGGTTTCACTTTCAGTTCCATTCTCATTGTTTGATTGTTCCACATTTGTTTCAGTTTCCTCCAGGTTTCCATCATTCGGTAAGTTGTCACATCCAGGTGAATTGTCATTTCCAGGTAAGTTGTCACATCCAGGTGGATTGTCATTTCCTGGCAAGTTGTCACATCCAGGTGAATTGTCATTTTCTATTTGGTTGTCATTCTCAGGCAAGTGAGTTTTAGCAGGAATGTCTTCTTTAAAGAATGTCTTTGGATGGGGAATTTCATAAACTTGAGTGAGCTTTATGGCCATTTGGATTGGTTCTTCTCTGTACCAATAGACATCCTCATTTTCCGGTTCTGAATTCTCACATTCCTTACTTTGTTCAGGTGATTGTCTTGTCTTAGGTTTGCGGACGCGTTTTGGTTGGACAGGTTCTTCTTCACCAGGGGCAAGAAAACCACAGGGAAGCAAGAGGTCGCGGTGAACGGTGCGAACAGGACCATCTTTTGTCTCAGGTTTTATAGTGTAAACAGGCAAGTCACCTGCTAGGTTCACCAAAATGTGAATTTCAGCTTCCCATCTGTCTGCTAGTTTGTGCTTGCCTCTGAGGCGGACTGCACGTACCGAAACTCTGTCGCCTGGTTCTAGTTTTGAGGGTTTCACTCGCATATCAAATCTTGTTTTGTTTCTTTCAGCCATCTTGTTAGCATTTTCTGTTGCTAGTTTGTAGCTTTCTTGTAGAGTTGTCTTCAGTTTTTCAATGTACTGGGAATGTGACTTGAAACGTTTGCTGTGAAACGGGAGCCCAAATGCAAGATCGATTGGCAATCTCGGCTGACGACCGAACATTAACTCATATGGGGCAAAACCAGTAGTGTCATTTTTTGTACAATTGTACGCATGTACAAGTGGTTTTACATAGTTGTGCCAATGAGATTTGTTTTTTTCCTCCAGAGTACCCAGCATGCTCAATAATGTTCTATTGAAATGTTCTACTGGGTTACCTCTGGGTGATAGAGTGTCGTCGGGATTTTGCGAATGCCCCTGATTTTGCAAAGCTCTTTTATAATATGGGACTCAAAATCGGGACCCTGATCACTATGTAACCGTTCAGGTGTCCCGTAGTGGACTATAAAGTTGTCCCAAAGTGCCTTTGCAACGGTCCGAGCTTTCTGATTGCTGGTAGGGATGGCTATAGCGTATTTCGTGAAATGATCAGTTAACACAAGCACATCCTTAGTGTTACTTTGATCGGGCTCAATGGACAGGAAATCCATACAGACAAGTTCGAGCGGTCGGGTGGACTTGGTATTGACAAGCAGAGCAGCTCATTCTGGAGCGGTTTTACATCTTAGGCAGCGATTACGTGTCTTGATCTTCTTTTCAATATCTGCCGCCATGCGAGGCCAATAGAACCTTGTTCTGGCAAAAGTACGCTCTGTGCCTAGATGGCCCATGTCACAGTGGAGGCTTTGAAAGAGTGAATCGCGGAGCTGTTCAGGTAAGACGAGCTGGTAAGTAACATTTCCTCCGTCTTGGCGAGTGCGGTAGAGGATGTTATTGCACATTTCAAGTCGACTGAACTCTCAGAGTAACAAGTTGATGTCAGGAAGTTCAGTTCGTACAGTTGGTGGAACTTTTTGCCCAGTTTCAATTTGTGAAATCACTTCTCTTAAACAGGGGTCAGTTCTTTGTTCATTTTTGATCTGTTCAGGAGTCATGTGGGGTACAACTGGAAGACCACCACGGTCATCTTCATCGGCATAGCCATCTGGAATGGTGGCTGCAGAGATGGCTAATGAGTGAACCAAAGGGAAGCTGTTATCTGGAGAGCTACAGACAAGGTGTTTTTCACATATAGCAGACACTACCTCGGAACTTAAACTGCTTTCAGGAAGAGACAGGTGAGTTTGAGTGAACTGCTGTATGCGGTCGAGCTGCTTTTGGGACACTGCATCATTAAGTAACTTGCCATGTGGCCGTCTAGACAGGCCGTCTGCATCTGAGTTAAGCTTGCCTGCTCTGTATTGGAGCTTAAAGTTAAACGTCGACAGAGCAGCTAGCCACCTATAACTCATGGCATCCATCTTAGCAGTAGTTAAAATATACGTCAGGGGGTTACTATCTGTCACGACAGTAAAATGATTGCCATATAAATAGTCTGCGAACTCCTCCGTTACTGCCCACTTTAGAGCTAAAAATTCTAATTTATGGTCGTGTAACGGGACTCACTTCTAGACAACCCCCGGCTTGCATAAGCTATGACCCTAGTCTGGCCCTCCTGCTCTTGATAGAGGGCGGCACCAAGCCCGGTAGTGCTGGCATCAGTATGGAGTGTGTATGGCAACTGAGGGTCAGCGAAACCCAGGACAGGTGCAGTACTGAGCTTTTCAATGATGGTTTTGAATGCAAGATCACAGGAAGAAATCCATCGCTCGCCAAACGGTTTCTTTGGGTCGTGGTACTGGGCAGGCTTAGCTTTGGGGTTTGTGCTTTTTCGCAAAGGAGGGTAACCTGCTGTTAAGTCAGTGAGGGGCTTAACGATGCTGGAATAGTTCTTAATGAACCGCCTATAGTACCCTGAAAAGCCTAAGAACGAGCGGAGCTGTTTGAGATCACGGGGCTCAGGCCAGGCACTTAGGGCTTTCACTTTTTTGGGGTCAGTCTCAACTCCTTTACTGGACACAATGTGACCAAGGTATCTAACAGAAGTTTGAAAAAATCTGCATTTCTCAGGGGAGAGTTTAAGCCCGTACTCTTTTAGGCGATTGAGAACTTTCATTAAGTGAGCCTCATGTTCTTCAGGCGTCTTGGAGAATACAATGATGTCATCGAGGAACACAATCACCTCATGCAGATTCATGTCGCCCATACATTTCTCCATGAGGCGCTGGAACGTGCTGGGGGCGTTTGTAATGCCTTGGGGCATTCTATTGAATTCCCAAAAGCCCATGGGACATACGAACGCCGTCTTTGGTTTGTCCAGCTTCTCTACCTCAATTTGGTAGTACCCCGACTTTAAATCGAGGACAGAGAACCACTGCGAACCGGTCAAGGTGGAAAACGTTTCCTCCAAGTTGGGGAGGGCGTAAGCATCTTTTACAGTCTGCATGTTAAGCTTCCTGTAATCAATACAAAGGCGGACATCGCCATTTTTCTTTCGCACCACTACAATAGGCGAAGAAAATGGGGAAGTGGACTCTCTTATCACGCCTGTTTGTTGGAGTTCTTTGAGATGCTTACGGACTGCTTCCAGGTCATTTGGATGTATGGGACGTGCTCTGTGTTTGAACGGTGTTTCATCTGATAATTTGATTGGGTGTTTTACTTGATCTGTTTTGCCAAAGTCAAGATCATTTTGTGCAAATACTTCGGGCATTTGACTGAGTTTTTCTGTTAGGCGCTCTTTCCATTCAGCGCTAATGGGGGAAGAGTCAAAGTTGAACTTCAGAGTGGACTTTTGTTCAGTTTTGGACTTTGTAACTTTCACGGAGTGTTCTTGCGATAGGACTCGTTGATATGCATAAATTTCTCCAATGACACACTTCTGAGGGATTGTCACGTCATGTTCCGATTCATTGGTAAGTATAACTGGAACAAGGTAAGGTGCTCTTTCAGGTAAGTCTATGAGGCATGGTTTTACTAGAATACCACCAGGTAAGGCTGACATTAACAGGTGTTCTAACAAGACAGATTTTTCACAGTTGCCGGCTGACACAGCTACAGCGCCATCTAGAACAACTGTTTGGCCTGCAGGAACAAACTGTGGCTCTTTGTTGCACATGGTCACTAAACCAAGGCTACTGTCTTTGGATTGTATGCGCCGTAGCTCAAGGACTTTTAACACTGCCTTATAACCAAGTGACATGGTTGGCTGCAGTTCAGAACATGCATCAGAGTACAGCTTGTAAAGTACATCTAATGTGTTTGTCCCTATTAACACTAAGGACTGATCGGCTGCACGTACATCAGGAACCACTAAGGCAAGTGTTGGCACTTCGGCTTCAATACTGAGAAAGTCTTTTGGGAAAGTGACATGCATTTCAATGTAGCCTAAGTAAGGTACACTCTGACCGTTAGCTCCCTCCACTTCTAACAGCTCAAAACATGGCTTAATCTCATGGTTGGATAAGTACTGTCTGTAATAGGACTGAGGGACAGTAGTCACCTGGGAGCCTGTATCTAACACACAGCTCACAGTACAGCCATTCACTTTCACTTGTGCTGTACTTTTTGTACCAATTAGACCATTAGGAAAGTTAAAGGGGTCTGTTTTGGAGTGTGACTTCATTTTAGCACATGTCTTGGATGGAGCTTTTGGTTTGGGACGGGTCATCTCTGAACTAGCCTCTTTTTGTCCCGCAACAGAGGCAGACTTCAGTTTAAAGAAAACTGGGGGTTCTGACTTCCCCAAATCTGTCTTTTTACTCTTAGTTCATTGCATTTTGCAGCTACAAGTGGAGGGTTTGGGTCTGACTCACAAGTGGCTACAATATGCCCATCTTTGTCACAGCGTAAGCAATATCATGGTTTGGGCCTAGTACTGGGACGGCTGGACGAAGGTAAGTTTTCAGGTTTGTCATGGTCAGGTTTTTTATTTCCAGATTTCTTAGTTGGGTCCTTCTTCGGTGGTGCTTATTTCTTTTGTTTCACGACAGCAGCTAATTGGCTTTTTAGATCAGCAACTTGCTTTTTTCAGTTCTTCCAGACTGTCAGACTCTACTTCACTATTTTTACTTGTTTTGGTGACTGTTTGTTCGTAGGAGGCTGCTTTTGGTTTTGTGGTGCCCAAGTGTTTTTTCATGCGTGTGTTTTTAACTTCTTGTCTGTTTTCACCAGTGCGAAGGTGAAGCAATAACTCTGCAAATGCAGGTGGATGTTTATCTTTTAGTTCCAGCTGTAGCTCCTTTTGACAAAACGCACGGCTCAGGAGACACGCACACACAGGCTTAGAGTAGTTCAAAGAGTTTATTAACAGCAGGAGTGTATGAGTGTGTGTCTGCGGGATGCAGATGTGTTGGTGGTGGCGTCTGCTTCAGGCACAGAGGCAGATGACCGTTCGGCCGAGCAACCCTATGGAGAGAACACAGGGAGAGGGTGACGGGCATACACCAACACAGGATGAATTGTGGCAAGAGAAGATCTTACTTGAGTTGTCAGGACAGCTGGCACAGCAAGGGGAACGTAGCCCGGGAGACAGCCACCTGGAGAGCTCCGTGCAGCAGCGAAGGATGGGCGATGGAACGGAGACGTCCGCCGCCAGGGAATCCACCTGTGCACAGGGGAGCAGACTGGAAAGGAGGTAAGGGTTCTTACCCAGAGTAGCGATGCTGAAGAAAGTAATGCTCACGGTGGTGAGGGAACGAAGTCTGACGGCTTCAGGCCGAGCCTCCGGGCGAGGCGGCTTTTATCCCTCGCCGCTGATGAGGATCAGGTGTGCGAACAGGTGGCGCCACTGATGAACGGCGCGGCGTGACAGTACTCCCCCCTCTAGCAGCACCTCCTGGCGATGGCTTATCTGGGTGCGCTCGGTGGAAGTCCGCGATGAGCGATGGGTCCAACACAAACGACGGGGGCACCCATTGTCGATGCTCGGGCCCATAGCCCTCCCAGTCCACCAAGTATTGCAACCCACGACCCCGGCGCCGGGAGTCCAGGATGGAGGAGACGGACAAGGCCGGGTGGCCACCAATCATCCGGGGCGCGAGTTGCACTGCAGGAGGAGGGCAAAGGGGGTCGGTGACTGCCAGCTTCACCTTTGACACGTGGAAGGTGGAATGGATGCGGAGGGAGGGGGGAATAGCCACGCGCACAGCCACCGGGTTGACGATCCGGGTGATGGGGAAGGGACCCATGAAGCGCTGTGCCAGCTTCCTCCTCTCGCCTTTTAGGGTGACGTCCTGGGTGGAAACGTAGACAAGTTGCCCAACTCTGTACGCCGGGGCAGGTCTTCTACGCCGATCCGCCACGGTCTTGTTGCGCTCCGCTGTGCGTAAAAGCGCATGACGCGCGGCGGCCCAGGTGGAGCGGAACTGCCTCACGTGCGCCCTAACTGACGGAACAGTTACCTCGCTCTCCTGTGCTGGAAGCAGCGGGGGGTCGTAACCCAGGGACGCCTTGAAGGGGGACATCCCCGTTGCAGAAGAGCGGGCGGTGTTGTGGGCGTACTCCACCCAGGCGAGATGGTTGCTCCACGATGTCGGCTTGGATCTTGCAACACAGCGGAGCGCAGCCTCCAGCTCCTGATTGGTCCTCTCACACTGCCCGTTAGACTGGGGGTGATGGCCGGAGGAGAGGCTCACCTTGGCTCCGATGGTGTTGCAAAAGGATTTCCAAACCTCGGATGAAAATTGGGGACCCCGGTCCGAGACCACGTCCACTGGGATCCCATGCAGCCTGACCACGTGTTGGACGAGGAAGCCCGCCGTCTCCAGGGCGGTAGGGAGACCTCGCAGGGGGACGAAGTGTGCCGCCTTGGAAAAACGGTCCACGATGGTCAGGATGGTGTCGAATGAGTTGGAAACTGGGAGCCCGGTGACGAAATCCAGTGCAATGTGCGACCATGGCCTGCCAGGGACGGGCAGAGGCTGGAGCAGACCCGCTGGAGGGGCGTTTCCCGATTTACTGGTGGCACAAATTGGACAAGCCCGGGCGTAGCGGGCTGCATCCCTCCGCAGGCCCGGCCACCAAAAGGACCGTTGGAGGAGGCTGATCATCCGAGAGGTGCCGGGATGACAGGTGAGCCGGGAGGTGTGGAGCCAGTGGATGACCTCTCCTCGGACCGCAGACGGAACGAACAGTCTTCCCTCCGGTCCGCCGCCAGGATCAGGTTCCACCTCCTGTGCCTTCCGGATCTTGTCCACAATGTCCCAAGAGATAGCTCCCACGACGCACGACCTGGGCAGGATAGTGTGGGGCGTTTCCTCAGCCCCCACGGGGGTGAACTGTCTAGAGAGGGCGTCAGGCAGGCCGTTCTTGGAGCCTGGCCTGAAGGTGATAGAGAACCGGAACCTGGCGAAGAACAGAGACCAGCGCGCCTGGCGGGCATTCAGGCGCTTGGCAGATCGTAGGTACTCTAAATTCTTATGGTCTGTCAGGACCACAAACGGCAGGTCCGCCCCCTCTAGCCAGTGGCGCCACTCCTGTAGGGCGAGTTTAATGGCCAGGAGCTCTCTGTCCCCCACATCATAGTTCCTCTCCGCCGGGGACAGGCGCCGGGAGAAGAAGGCGCACGGTCGCTTGGCGCCATCGTCCGGTGATAGCTGGGATAACACTGCTCCCACTCCCGTGTCCGATGCGTCTACCTCCACAATGCACTGCAGCACGGGGTCGACCTGGCGAAGGACCCGGGGGGAGGAGAACTCCGCCTTCAGCGCCTTAAAGGCAGCATCGACCTCTTCGGTCCACCGGAACGGAACCTTCGGGGACGTGAGGCGGGTCAGTGGTCCGACGATCCAGCTGAAATTCGGGACAAAACGGCGGTAAAAATTGGCGAAGCCAACAAACTGTTGCACCTGCTTCCGAGATGCGGGAGTAGGCCACTCCACCACCGCCTTCACCTTCTCTGGGTCCGGGAGCACCTGGTCTTGGGCGATGATGAATCCCAGGAAGGATGTGGTCCTAGCGTAAAACTCGCACTTCTCAGCCTTCACGTACAGACGATTCTCCAGCAGTCTTTGAAGGACCCGCCTCACATGGACCCGGTGCTCGTCTCTGGACTGAGAGAAGATCAAAATGTCGTCCAGGTAGACAAACACGAAGAGGCCGATGAAATCCCGGAGGACGTCATTGATGAGGCGCTGAAAGACGGCAGGAGCGTTGGTCAGCCCGAACGGCATGACGAGATACTCAAAGTGGCCGTTCGGGGTACGGAAGGCTGTTTTCCATTCATCTCCCTCCCGGATCCGGACGAGGTGGTAAGCGCTGTGGAGATCCAGCTTGGTAAACCAGGTCGCCCCCTGGAGGGAGTGGAAGGCAGTGTCCATGAGGGGCAGGGTGTAACGGTCCCTCTCAGTGATGTCATTAAGTGCTCGGTAGTCAATACAGGGACGGAGGGAACCGTCCTTCTTCCCTACAAAGAAAAACCCCGCCCCCACGGGTGATGACGATGGGCGGATAATCCCAGCGCTCAGTGATTCCTTCAGGTACGTATTCATAGTCTCCTTCTCCGGCGCTGACAGGCTGTAGAGCCGACCAGATGGCAGGGGGGCCCCCTGGCGGAGATTGATGGCACAGTCATATGGTCGATGCGGGGGAAGAGACATAGCTTTCGACTTGCTGAATACCATACCCAGGTCGTGAAAATCTGGGGGCACCAGTGACAGGTCCGGGGGTGCTGTATCCGCCACAGGAGGAGCCGCGGACGGAGAGCAGGCAGCGTACTGAAGGCAGGTGCCCATGCAGAAGGTACTCCACGCCGACACCCCAGCTGACCTCCAGTCCAGGACAGGATTGTGGAGGCGTAGCCAGGGATACCCCAGGATGACGGGCGACACAGAGTTGGGCAGGACGTAGAAAACCATTTCCTCCCGGTGGTTTCCTGAGATGATGACTGGGACAGGAATGGTTTGATGGGTAACTCTCCCAAGGGAGGCACGGGAGAGATGGACCAGGGAGATGGGGTGTTTGAGCGCCTGACAGCGGATGCCCAATCGGGTTGCCAGGCCTTGTGAAATGAAGCTGCCCTCTGCACCCGAATCCACCAGTGCGTGGGTGAGGTGCCCAGTAGGGTTGTGGCAAAAACGGATGGGCAGCTTTAATTGAGTGAGGGGACTTTGCCGATTGACGTCCGCGAGGCCCCCTACAGTGACTCGCGGACCCCACCGTTTGGCTTTTGTGGGCAAAGCTCTACCGTGTGTTGATTGTCCCCGCAATACATGCAGAGACCCAGCTCACGGCGGCGCTGTCTCTCTGCCGGGGAGAGCTTTGCCCAGCCCGTCACCATCGGCTCCGACTCCTCGGGGCACGATGGTGGCGGCGTCGCCAGGGGGCGAGCTTGGGGCAGGCGTAGCGGGACTCCTCGAGGGCGAGAAGCAGACGGCTTCCGTCCTGAGGAGCGCTCGCGCAGCCTGTTGTCCAAGCTGATTGCCAATGAGGTTAGCTCCGCTAATGTTCCGGGGATATCCCGTCCAGCCAGTTCATCCCTCAGATCACTGTTGAGGCTGCGGAGAAACAGGCCGCAGAGGGAGCGCTCCTCCCAGCCCAGTTCCTCCGCCGCTACCCGGTACTCGATGGCATAATCCGCGGCCGACCGGTTTCCCTGCTGGAGAGCGAGAAGCCGATCGACCTGGACCGCCTCGGAACGGGAGTGATCAAACACCTCCAGGAAGCGCCTCACGAACTCGGCATAGGTGAGGGTGGCATAACTGGGTCTCGCCATAATAGCGTAGGCCCAAGTTAAAGCACGCCCCTCCAGGAGGTTCCCTATGTAGCCGATCCGGCTGTGATCTGAGGGAAAGTCTCCGGGCACACGGTCAAACACGGACTCGCACTGCATTACAAACCCCCGCGCTCCGCCGAGCTTTCCGCTAAAGCGGGCGGGGGTCGGAATGGGTGTGAGTCGGGCCGGTGCCACTGGAGCTGGCTGGACGGCCACCGGAACAGCAGGAGCTGCGCCACCCTGAGGAGCCGGGGGGAACGGCTGCTGGGGGTCCAGGCGGTCCAATCGGCCAGTGATAATTATCAATTGATTCAGGATAACCTGCTGTTGATAAGCTATTTGATCCACTCTAGCCTCGAGAGTGGTAAGCCGGTGTGCGAGCCCGCCGTCCGCCGAGCCGCTCTGCTGAAGCCGTACTGACATAACGCACGGCTCAGGAGACACGCACACACAGGCTTAGAGTAGTTCAAAGAGTTTATTAACAGCAGGAGTGTATGAGTGTGTGTCTGCGGGATGCAGATGTGTTGGTGGTGGCGTCTGCTTCAGGCACAGAGGCAGATGACCGTTCGGCCGAGCAACCCTATGGAGAGAACACAGGGAGAGGGTGACGGGCATACACCAACACAGGATGAATTGTGGCAAGAGAAGATCTTACTTGAGTTGTCAGGACAGCTGGCACAGCAAGGGGAACGTAGCCCGGGAGACAGCCACCTGGAGAGCTCCGTGCAGCAGCGAAGGATGGGCGATGGAACGGAGACGTCCGCCGCCGGGGAATCCACCTGTGCACAGGGGAGCAGACTGGAAAGGAGGTAAGGGTTCTTACCCAGAGTAGCGATGCTGAAGAAAGTAATGCTCACGGTGGTGAGGGAACGAAGTCTGACGGCTTCAGGCCGAGCCTCCGGGCGAGGCAGCTTTTATCCCTCGCCGCTGATGAGGATCAGGTGTGCGAACAGGTGGCGCCGCTGATGAACGGCGCGGCGTGACACCTTTAGCAGATTATCATCCCAACATCCTCTGTTAAACTGCTTGAGAAGCTATTTGTCCATTTCCTGTGGCTCTAGACCGCCTCTATGCACTGTGAGATTGAGCACCACCTGCAAACAATGCAGATATGCAGAGGGTTTTTCTCCATAATCTTGGAAAGTGTTCATGAATCGCACAGGCAGTTCCTCACTGTCTTCAACAGTCCCAAAAGCTGAGTCCAAAAGCTTAAGATAGTCGGCAGAGGCGGCTTCAGGCCCAAGAGGGCGGATAATATCAGACGCAGGAGCAAGAAGACTTTCAAGGATCTTGTGAGATTTTTCCAAGTCAGACAAAGAAGTATCTTCCATCATCAGGTCAACATGTGAATGCCATGTTTCATAATCAGCTTCAGTATACGGTCTTGGCGTTTTGCCAGAGAAAGCTCTGATTCTCATGGAGGAATGGGCTTTTGACGGCTTCTCTGCATTTTTAATGACATGCTCGACTACAATTTTCTGAACCTCGGGTGGGTTAAGATCAGCTGGACTCAACATTTGAGGTGTCAAGTTTGGTCTAAGAGGGCTTTGGAAAGAGTGCTTGAGTGGTTTTAGAGGTGCAAGGCACTTCAACTTGGAGTGGAGGAGAGACTCCACTTTGTGTGGGTTCTACAGTAGGGGAAGCAGGATCAGTGTCAGCAGAGACCGTTTCAGCTGTCTCAGCAGCTTCAATAAACTTCCCTATTGTGGACATAACCTCCTGCAACACCTCTTCAAAACCTCTTCCACTTAACTTAGCTAAGCCCTTCAGGTTGCTAAGATAAGCCTCAGTAACACTGCCCCCTACAGTTTTAGTGTACACATCAGTTAAGGCTTGATTGATCGTCACTTCCTTGTGGTAACGTATCGTCACTTCCTGTTTTGCTGTCTGCCTGTGTGGTTTGCTCTCCAGCCACTAGCTAGCCACTAGCTATGGCTACTAGCTCTCTTTCCTCTCCTCCTCTGGTGTGCTCTCTCTGTCAGATGTTTAGCTACACCTCTGCCTCTTTTAGTGATAACGGTAAATGTAATAAATGTTGTCTTTTTGAGGCGCTCAAGGCGAGGTTGTCTGATTTGGAATCCCGGCTCCGCTGCATTGAAACACCGTCTGCGCCAGTTAATCTCGACGGACGCCCCTTAGCTGCAGCGGAGCTAGCTAGCTTAGGCCCCCCTGTCAGCGGTTCCCCGGCTCTCCTCAGCAGCGAGGAGAGTGGGTGGGTGACGGTGAGAAGGAAGCCTAGTCGCAAAGCCCCGGTACACCACCAACCTGTTCACGTTTCTAATCGTTTTTTTCCGCTCAGCGACACACCCGCTGAGGAAAAAACTCTGATCATTGGCGACTCTGTAGTCAGAAACGTGAACCTAGAGACTCCAGCGGCCATAGTCCAATGCATTCCTGGGGCCAGAGCAGGCGACATCAAGTCAAATTTGAAAATGCTGGCTAAAAGTAACTGTAAATATTCCACAATTGTTATTCACGCCGGCATTAATGACATCCGTCTCCGGCAGTCGGAAGTCACGAAACTTAATATAGAATCGGTATGTAACTTTGCCAAAACGATGTCTGCCACTGTAGTATTCTCTGGGCCCCTCCCCAATCTGACCAGTGATGACATGTTTAGCCGCTCGTCATCCTTGAACCGCTGGCTGTCTGTGTGGTGTTCTAAAAATGACGTGGGCTACATTGACAATTGGAGCTCTTTTTGGGGAAAACCTGGTCTTATGAGACGAGACAGCATTCATCCTACTTTGGATGGTGCTTCTCATTTATCTAACAATCTGGCATCTTTTTTTTTAATATATATTTTATTCAGTTTTTTAAAAATAAGACAGAACAATAAACACTGCCAGTGCTCAAGAAAATACAAAAAGAAATAAGTGATTGTTACACAAAGCCCATATAACTACAAAAGTGTAAGCAGTCCATGCTAAGCAAGTTTCTTAATATAATCCTTTCATGTTACAGGCTGAGTCTTCTTTTTCTTAATGTGATCCATAAGTGGTCCCCAAATTTTAGTAAACATATCTTGAGTATGATACAAATGATATCGAATCTCTTCAAGGTACAAGCAGGATGCCAAATCGTTGAGCCAGTTAATATAACTGGGCGGTGTATTGGCCTTCCATTCTTTCAGGATGACCCTCTTCGCAACAATCATGCCAAACCTGATAGCATGCTGAAGTGACTTTGAGCAGAGCAAAGTTTGATCTGAACAACCAAGTATTACTGTTAAGACATCAGGTATTATGACTTTTTTATATATGACACTGTACAAATTAAAAATCTGAGACCAAAAATTTTTAAGCGAGGGGCAGGAAAAAAATAAATGACATAAAGTACCATCACTTATTTTACACTTGTCACATAGTGGTGAAATGGTCTGAAAAAGTCTATTAAGGCGAGTCTTAGAGTAATGGTATCTTTTAACTTCTCCCCAGATACATTAGAATGGTTTGCATCTTATCTCCAGAATAGAGAACAGTGTGTAAAAGTTCACCAGGATAAATCCTCATTTTTAAACAACCACATGGGTATCCCACAAGGGTCCATTCTTGGTCCTTTACTTTTCAGCATTTTTATTAATGACTTGCCATTACACTGCTCAGCTGCAACATGCCAACTTTATGCAGATGATGCAGTTATTTACACAGCTGCCAAGACTCCAGCACAGGCTGCAGATGTACTGTCTACAAGTATGGTTGATGTCCAAGAGTGGCTCCTCCAGAACCATCTATTGCTGAACCTTCAGAAAACAGTCTCAATGTGCTTTTCAATCAAAAAAATGTAACCTGCAACGTTTTAAAGTTAATATACATGATCATGACATCAGTTTAGCTACAGAATTCAAATACCTTGGCATTGTACTAGATCCTCAACTCAAATTTAATCTTCATATAAAGAAAATTTCAAAAACAGTAAAAAAAAAATCTGAACTGCTTTAAATTAATTAGATATTACATACCTTACGAAGCAGCTGTACTGTATATGCATTCTATGTTTTTTTCTCATATATCATACTGTTTGACAGTCTGGGCTCAAGCAACCCCTTCCACAATAAGACATATAGGTTCATTATACAATCAAACCCTAAAAATCTTGGACAAAAAGCCCATTAGGTAGCATCACTGTAATGTTTTAAAAAAATACAACCTATTGAGTTTTGAGAGTTTCATTGACCTCTGTTTTCTGAAATTAACGTTCAAATGTTTCCATAAATCAGCACCCGAGCCACTTGCTGGTTTCGTCCAAAGACAGGACAGCAGCAGAGCCACCAGGAGTTCTGTTAACAATAACTGTAAAATATTCCACCGCAGAACCACATTTGGACAAACAGCTTTCTCTATAAAGGGCAGCCACATCTGGAACACAATGCCAAATGTAATTAAAATAATAATGGACTTTAAAACATTCACTAAAAAGGTTAAAAACTGGCTGAAAAATAAACAAGAATGTACTAATGTATGAATTAATTGTCTGCAAAGTGAGAGTGAATGAAGGGAAGGAATGAATGTGTTTGTTTATAGTGAGTGACGAAGGGAGGGAGGCCTGAAATAGGCAAATGTGAGTCAGGTTGTTATATTTGTGTATTTATAATATTTATAATATTTATAATTGTGTATTTATAATCTTTTTGCATTGATGTATGTTGTTATTGTGTTTTTTTTTTCCTTTCTTTACTTGATTCTCTTTTCTAAAGCCCATCAAGGGACAAGAGTTGCAAATTAGCTAATAGCTATACACTCTATGTGCAACACATCAGATTGATTGTCATTGATTAATTGTCTATGTTTATTGCACTGTCCCTGTCAAATAAACTAATCTATCTATCTATCTAATGTAATCGGTGTATTACTTTAAACTGTATTAGCTGAAGTCTGGCATTTACTGAACATGAATGAATACAAACTAAGGCTCTTTCCCATAGATCATTTGAGATCTCTATACCTGCATCCCTCGTCCATGCCTCCTTGACATGGGTTGAAGACGTTGGCCATGAGAAAAGATTAACGAATTCTGAAACTAAATGCTTGGAGGTTGGGTGTTTTCTCAAAACCTCATAGAAATCATGTTGTACAGGAAGTTTGACAAAATGGGTTAAAGACTGTTGTACAAAATGTCTAATCTGCAGGTACCTGAAAAAATGACCAGGCGGGAGATTGAACTTCATTTGTAATTGTGTAAAAGATGCAAAGACTTTGTTGATATACAGGTCCTTTATTGAAAGAATACCTTTATTTGACCATTGCCTGAACACAGGATCTGATAAAGCTGGTTTGAAGGCAGGGTTTTGGCATATAGGTGCATATATAGAAAGGTCAGGAAGATGCAATATATTCTTAATTTGTTTCAGAACTCTGAAGGAGTTGTGCAGCACAAAGTCATGTCTGAACACATTCAGAGGGACATCGACCTTGCTAAATAATAAAGCAGATAGAGATGTACCAATGAGGGATTGACAGTTATGAGATTCAAGTGCAGGCCAACACGGTATTTGATCCGCATAATGATTATCTTGGGACCAGAAGACCAAGGCCCTAGCATTGCAGGCCCAATAATAATGTCTCATAATAGGCAACCCAAGACCACCCTCGACCGAGGATTTTTGGAGATGTAATTTAGAGACACGGGGGTTTTTGCCAGCCCAAATAAAGGAGATGATAATGGAATCAACTAATTTAAAAAAAGATGCTGTAAGAAAAATTGGCAGATTCTGAAATAAATATATAAATTTAGGAAGTACAATCATTTTGACAATATTTACTCGTCCAATTAGAGAAATTGGTAGTAATTTCCATTTCTCAATCATGCCCCTAATCTTATTTAATAGTTCTATAAAATTCAATTTGAAAATAAGTTTGGGATTCCTAGGGATGGTGATTCCTAAATATTCAAAGTGCTCATTTGATATTTTAAAAGGTAATGTGTTGAGAAATGTTTTATCTAGACCATCTGAAAGAGGCATGAGAACACTTTTCTCCCAGTTAATGGTAAAACCAGAGAACTGACCAAATTCCCTAATGATCTCGAGAAGAGGTGGAAGAGACTGTCTAATGTCAGACAGTGTCAAAATGACATCATCAGCGTACAAGCTAATAGTGCATTCAGATGCGTTATATCTAAACCCAACTATTTCAGGCTCCATCCTGATGGCAATAGCAAGTGGTTAAAGCACCAGAGCAAAAAACATTGGCGATAGACAACAGCCCTGCCTGGTTCCGCGATGTAATAAAAATGGGGCAGATTTATTGTTGTTAGTGAGTACATATGATCTAGGATGTGCATAGAGCATTTTTGCGATAGCTATAAATCTGTCACCAAAGCCAAATCTTTTAAGAGTAATAAACATATACTCCCACTCAATTTCATCGAAGGCCTGTTGTGCATCCAAGGAGACAACAGCAGAATATGGTGGGTTGTTAGAATACATGACGTTCAGAAGTCTACGAGTATTCGAAAATGAAAACCTTTCGGGGATAAACCCGGTTTGGTCACTATGAATTAAGGAATCAATGTGTTCGTTCAAGTGGTTTGCCAAAACTTTTGCAACAATTTTCTGGTCACTATTTAAAAGGCTGAGAGGGCAATAAGAAGCTAGATTTGTTTCATCTTTACCCTTCTTCAACAGTAGACAAATGTTCGCATCGTATAATGTCTCTGGGAATGATCCTTCCTTCACGGAAGAGTTTATCATACGAAGCAACAATGGAGCAAGTTTATCAATGTGAATTTTATAAAATTCAATGCCAACTCCGTCAGGGCCACAAGCCTTACCATTTGGAAATGAACGGATGGCAGCTTTGATCTCCTCTAGTGTGAAGTCAGCATCCAACTGTTGTTTGGCATTTTCACTCAATGTGGGCATATCCAATCTATTTAAGAACCCCCATATGTCTTCCTTTGATGACGATGATTTAGAGGTATACAAGTTTTTATAATATTCATAAAAAGTGTTATTTATCTGTAAAGGGTCAGTTATTAGTTCTCCATTAGATACAGTTTTATAAATTGCCCGTTCAGCTTGAACACCTCTCAACTGCCTAGCGAGTACGCTGTGTGCTTTATCACCAAGCTCAAATTGCTTTTGTTTAAGCTTTCGTATATAATTACAAACATGCTCACCAAGAATGCGGCTGTATTCAAGTCTTGCAGATATAATATTCTTTAGTATTTAATCTGATTTTGAGATACGAAATGATTCCTCCAACAAAGGGAGTTTGGCCTGTATTTCAGACATACGCTTCTGTTTAACCTTTTTATTATAAGACTGGTACGATATAATATCACCCCTAATAACGGATTTAAATGTTTCCCACAGTGTGGAATCAGATACCTCACCATTATCATCTGGCATCTTTTTTATCCAAATTTCCAAAACCATGACTACTCAGAGTTGGGACCAGGAAGCAGAGTCGCAGTCTTAACCGCCTCTCTGCAGCTCCTCTTCATCTGCCACCCCTCAGCTTAGCCCCTGTCTTCCCCATCAGAGAATCGTTGTCTGCTCCCTCCAAAGTAAATAAAAATATAATGCATAAGCATCCCAAAGTGATAAAGCAAAATACTGGTAAAACTCAAATTAAACATAAAACCTCTAAACTGAATGAATTGGCCTCTGTTCCTCCTCATAAAAATTAAATGTGGTTTATTAAATATTAGGTCTCTAACTCCCAAGTCTCTGTTAGTCCATGATCTGTTAATTAATCATCAGATTGATTTAATTTCCCTTACAGAGACTTGGTTAGGGCAAGAGGATTATGTTGGTTTAAATGAATCAACTCCCTCTGGTTATTTAAACTGTCAAAATCCCAGAAGTTCTGGTCGTGGAGGAGGAGTAGCAACAATTTACCATTCCAAATTACTAGTTAATGTAAAGCAAAAAACATGTTATAATTCCTTTGAGGGCCTGGTTCTCAATATTGGGCACTTTAGCAATTTTAGGTTAAACCCAATTTTATTTGCCATAGTTTATCGTCCCCCATCAACCTACTCAGAATTTTTATCCGAATTTGCTGATTTCTTAGCTGATTTAGTGCTGAAATCTGATAGAATGATTATAGTAGGGGACTTTAATATACATGTGTATGTAGATAGTGACTGCCTTAATGTGGCATTCAATTCAATATTAGACTCGATTGGGTTTTCTCAGAAAGTAGGAAATTCTACTCATTACCTCCACCATACATTGGACCTTGTTCTGACATATGGCTTAGAAATAGAAAATCTTGTAGTGTCTCCTCATAACCCTGTACTGTCAGACCATTGTCTGTTAACCTTTGATTTTACTATTTCTGACTATTTGTCTCCTAAAGAAAAATATTATTACAGTAGATGCCTCTCAGATGATGCTGTTACCAAATTTATGCAGATTGTTTCTTCCATGCCATGTGTCAACACAACGGAAATAAGCTATAGACAGCTTGCTCCTTCTGTAATTGATAACATGGTGGATAGTGTTTCAGCTTCTCTGCATCAGACTCTAGACTTGGAGGCCCCCTTAAAAAAGAAAAAGTCTAATCAGAGATTTCTAACTCCTTGGTTCAACACAGAAACTCGTAGCTTAAAACAGAAGACTTGTCAATTAGAAAGAAAATGGCGATCCACTAATTTAGATGAAATCTATTTAGCTTGGAGAAATCATCTTTTAATTTATAAAAAAATCTCTTAGAAAAGCTAGAACGAGTTATTACTCTGCATTAATAGAAGAGAACAAGAATAATCCCAGGTTTCTTTTCAGTACTGTAGCCAGGTTGACAAAGAGTCAGGACTTTGTCAATCCTAACATTCCCTTAGAGCTTACTAGTCAGGACTTTATGAACTTTTTCAATAATAAATTTCAGCCATCAGAGATAAAATCAATCAGATTCTTCCCACAGTTAACTTAAATACTGTAACTACTACAACTCCTTCTATTGATGTCTGTCTGGATGAGTTTACTCCAATCGACCTTTGTGAGTTAGACAAAATAGTTTCCTCATCCAAACCTTCAACTTGTCTTTTAGGACCTTATTCCTACCAGGTTATTTAAAGAAGTCTTCCCACTAATTGGTAGCCTTATTCTTCCTATAATCAATTCTTCATTAACTTTAGGCCATGTACCGCAGGCTTTTAAAACGGCTGTAATTAAACCCTTACTCAAAAAGCCAACGCTAGATCCAGGAGCTTTACCTAACTATAGACCAATCTCTAATCTCCCTTTCATTTCAAAAATCTTAGAAAGAGTTGTTGCTATGCAATTATTTGACCACCTGCAGGCAAATGGTTTACTTGAAGAGTTTCAATCTGTGTTTAGAATCCATCATAGTACTGAAAAAGCCTTAGCGAAGGTCACTAACAACCTCCTCATTGCATCTGATAATGGACTAGATTCTGTACTTGTCCTTTTAGACCTTAGTGCAGCTTTTGATACTATCGATCATAATATTCTACTTGATAGATTAGAACACTATGTTGGACTTAATGGAACTTTTTTGCAGTGCTTTAGATCTTATTTATCTGATAGGTTCCAGTTTGTTCATGTAAATAATGAGTTTTCTTTCAACTCAAAGCTCAGTCATGGAGTTCCACAGGGATCTGTGCTAGGCCCGACTCTTTTTAGTTTATATATGCTTCCGTTAGGCAACATTATTAGAAAGCACTGTATACATTTTCATTGTTATGTTGATGACACACAATTATACCTGTCAATGAAGCCAGATGATAGTAATCAATTAGCCAAGTTAGAAGCCTGTCTTAAGGAAATCAAAGCTTGGATGACTTGTAATTTCCTGCTATTAAATTCAGATAAGACTGAAGTCATTCTTGTTGGTCCAAAAAACCTTAGAAATTCCTTTCCAAATCAAACTTTCAGTTTGGATGCGGTTACTCTTTCTCTTAATAGCTCTTTGAGGAACCTTGGAGTTATTTTTGATCAGGATTTGTCCTTCAATTCACATATTAAATTTGTTTCTAAGACTGCCTTCTATCATTTGCGTAATATTGCCAAGATTAGGAGCATCTTGTCTCAGAGTAATGCTGAGAAACTGATCCACGCTTTTGTTAGCTCGAGATTAGATTATTGTAATTCTTTATTATCAGGCTGTCCTAAAACATCTTTAAAAAGTCTTCAGCTGATCCAAAATGCTGCAGCAAGAGTGTTAACAGGTACTAGAAAGAGAGATCATATCTCTCCGGTTCTGGCCTCCCTTCACTGGCTTCCCATAGAGTTTAGAATTAAGTTTAAAATCCTTCTTCTTACTTACAAAGCTCTAAACAATCAGGCTCCTTTTTATTTAAAAGATATGATACTACCGTATTACCCTAACAGAGCACTACGCTCCCAAAATGCAGGATTACTTGTAATACCTAGAATCTCCAAAAGTACAATGGGAGGCAGAGCCTTCAGTTATCAAGCTCCTCTCCTGTGGAATCAGCTGCCAATCTGGATTCGGGAGTCAGACTCGATCTCTGTTTTTAAGAATAGGGCTAAAACCTTCCTTTTTGATATAGCCTACAATTAGGGAGGGATCATGTGTTTCTGAACCCTCCCTTAGTTATGCTGCTAATAGGTTTAGTCAGCCGGGGGACCTCCATGACCTCCATGCACTCCATGCACTTAATGCACTGAGCCTCACTCCTTTTCTCACTCTCAATAAAATATTTTTTTTTGCTGGTCATTAACATTTGTTTGTTCTCTCCCATAGATTGAGTCCCCATCGTGCTGTTTGCTCTCTACATGTCTGTTCTTTTCTTCTTCTCTATCCCCTCACCCCCCAGCCAGTCGCAGCAGATGACTGCCCCTCCCTGAGCCTGGTTCTGCTGGAGGTTTCTTCCTGTTAAAAGGGAGTTTTTTTCTGTCCACCGTCGCCAAGTGCTTGCTCACAGGGGATCGCCTGATTGCTGGGGTCTTTCTGCAACTGTGGGGGTTCCCCCTACAGTTGATAGTGCTATGAGATGACTGTTGTTGTGAGATGGCGCTATATAAATAAAGTTGAATTGAATTGAATTGAATGCAGTACTTAACATCATGATTGTCAGTGGATGGAAAGAAATATGGCAACGCAGGTACTAATGTTTCAACAGCTAACCCCGACTCGAACTCTACAATGTGACTTTTGTCAAATTCAGACAAGTTACCATCAATGCTAAGTACCCTACGAATAGTGCCATGTTGCTCTAGGAACTTAAAAACGTCTTTGTTTGGAGACTTGAATAACGAAACCGAATTGTCTTTCATTTCAGTTTATTCAAGAAATCATTCCACTGTCTGCTCTTATTCTTGAGCAGCGAACAAAGAGAGTGAACACACCAAAGTTCTCTCATTTAAACATTCTCACATCAAACCATTTCCCTCGCGGGGGAAATCACACATCTATATCAAAGTCTCTTTATTCACATTCATTAGCCTTTTATTTACATAACTCCCCCTTCTCTCCTCTCGAGCCTCAGTGGTCAGGAAGTCTTCTGTCCCCTGTCCTCCGCAGGGGGTCCAGGCTCTGTGGCTCCGCACCGCAGGGGGCTGGCTCTCCTTCATCGTGAGATTAAATCACATATGCAGTGTCCAACATATACATGTCTCACAACACAGCCATATAACCCCCCCCAAACGATGAAGAACAGACTAATTCCCAAAATTTAATAGCACCTTACTCACTACTGAATAATCAACACCAACATTCAGTCTGTGTGCCGCTTGGGCCTCAGCCGTCTGCCGAATCTGCTGTGCGTTGGCCCCGCCTTGCCTGCGGTGCTGTTCTGCTTCGGGTCTGTTGACTGAGGAAGAGAGTGGTTAATTGCCCTCTGCGGGGGCCTGCCTCGTCGAGGCGCCACCGCGACCGGTACAGAAACGTCCTTCATGACAAAAGCAGGTTTCAGTCTGTCAATGCTGACTGTCTCTTTTCTGTCTCCAAAATCTAGCACAAATTGCTTATCACCTGCCTCCAGCACTCGAAATGGCCCTTCGTAAGGCGGTTTGAGCGTTGCTTTAAGGGCTTCGCGCCTGACAAAAACGAAATCGGCATTTTTCAAAGCCTTGGGGACGAAAACTCGTGGAAAAGCGTGATGAACCGGACCCGGGAGCGTGTCTGCCCCCGTGCCGACTAACGGTCCCAGAGCAGAGAGAGGTGGGGGCTCTGGGTGCTCTGGTAAAAACTCGCCCGGCAGCCTCAGAGTTTGTGCGAATACCAGCTCCGCTGGGGAGGCGTCTAAGTCCTCTTTAGGCGCAGAACGCAACCCTAATAAGACCCATGGAAGTTTATTTACCCAATCTGCATCCGTGAGCGACGCTCTGAGTGCTGCCTTCAAAGACCTATGAAAACGCTCGCATAAACCATTAGCCTGAGGGTGGTAAGCCGTAGTGCGGTGAATTTTGGCTCCTAAGCCGTTGGCCATCGCTGACCACAGCTCAGAGATGAATTGCGGTCCTCTATCGGACGTAATGTCCGACGGAACCCCGAAGCGCGCCACCCAAGCCGTTAAAAAAACGCGAGCCACCTCCGCGGCCGTGGTCGTCGCAAGTGGGACCACTTCCGGCCAACGTGTGGTGCGGTCCACCATTGTCAAAAGATACGTGAACCCCTGTGATGCCGGTAGGGGGCCCACAAGGTCGACGTGCACATGGTCGAACCTTCTGGCCGGAATGCGGAACGGTTCTAACGGGGCTCTTGTGTGCCTGTGAATTTTGGCCCGTTGACAGGAAATGCAGGTTTTTGCCCATTCCTTCACGTGCTTGCGCAGGCACGGCCAAACAAACTTTTCCGCCACTAGTTTCACCAACGCGCGCACCCCCGGGTGCGCCAGTGAGTGGACCGAGTCAAAAACACGGCGGCGCCACGTGGCCGGAACCACCGGACGCGGGCGCCCCGTCGACATGTCGCAGATCAGGGGGGGCATACCGGTTTGTAAACACTTGCTCTCCAGCCTCAACCCTGTTGGTCCAGACTGGAGCGCGCGCACGTCTGCGTCCGCCCCCTGGTCCGCTGCCATGGCTGCGTAATCTATACCCACGTGCACCGGGGCTGCGCGCGCCACCGTGCCGCTCTCCTGCGGCGCGGTCACGGTGGCCCGTTCTGCCTCTGCGCGTGTTGGGGTCGTGAACGCGCGTGAGAGACAATCCGCTACTACATTGAATTTGCCCGCGACGTGCCTAATGTCAGTGGTAAATTCCGAGATTGCGGCCAGCTGCCTCTGCTGCCTGCCGGACCACGGATCTGAAATTTTGGCCATGGCGTATGTGAGCGGCTTGTGGTCCACATAAGCGGTGAAGCACCGTCCTTCCAGCCAGAACTGGAAATGACGAATAGCCAAATGCAGCGCCAACAGTTCTCTGTCAAACGCGCTGTATTTTCGCTCAGCCGCGCTTAAAGATTTGCTAAAGAAAGCCAAAGGCTGCCAAACTCCGGCTACCTGTTGCTCAATAACGGCCCCTATGGCTAAATCTGAAGCGTCTGTCGTCAGCGCGATACGTGCTGCAGGGTCTGGGTGGGCCAGGAGCGCAGCGTCAGCCAAGGCTTTTTTAACCTCTGTGAACGCGCGCTCCCGCTCCGGGGACCATTCGACCGCCTGGGTCGGCTTTTGTTTTTTGAGCGCGGCATATAACGGTTGCATGATTTGAGCTGCGTGGGGCAGGAACCGGTTATAAAAATTCACCATCCCCAAGAATTCCTGTAGTGATTTGACCGTTTGTGGACGGGGAAAATCCGCTACCGCGCGTACTTTCTCTGGTAACGGAACCGCTCCCTCCGGGGAGACGCGGTGACCCAAAAAATCAATCCGCTCAACGCCGAACTGGCACTTGGCTGGGTTAACTATTAAGCCGTGCTCTCCCAGCCTCCTAAAAACTGCTGTGAGGTGCGTTTCGTGTTCGTCCTCTGAAGTACTCGCGACCAAAATGTCGTCGAGGTACACAAACACGAAAGGGAGATCGCGTAACACGGCATCCATCATCCGCTGAAATGTTTGCGCCGCCCCTTTGAGACCAAACGGCATGCGTAAAAATTTGAAAAGTCCGAACGGGGTTATTACCGCTGTTTTAGGAATGTCCTCCGGTTGGACCGGGACTTGGTGATAGCCGCGAACTAGATCAATCTTTGAAAAAATGCGCGCCCCCGCCAGGTGCACCGAAAAATCCTGAATGTGCGGGATGGGATAACGATCGTGTGCCGTAGCGTTGTTTAGCCTGCGGTAATCCCCGCACGGTCTCCAGGAGCCATCGGCTTTCGGTACCATGTGCAGCGGCGAAGCCCACGGGCTCTTCGACCTACGAACGATGCCCAGCCTCTCCAGGCTGGCGAACTCCTCGCGCGCAATGGCGAGCTTAACTGCATTCCAAGCGCCGAGCTTTTGCAAACACGGGAGGACCAGAAGTGGGGATAAAGTGTTTCACCCCGTGCTTCGCGACCGTCGCTGAAAAAGTGGGCACAGTGAGCGCTGGAAATTGGGTGAGGAGTGTGTGAAACTTACCACCTGCTGTAGCGACGTGGGTCTGTACTGGTGGCGGGGACACTCGAGCTGAACAGGGGAGAGAGTAAAAAGAGAGTGCATTTACCAGCCGTCTATTAGCAAGATCAACTAACAGATTGTGTGAACACAAAAAATCCGCGCCCAACATGTTGAAACTCACCGCCGCTACTACAAAAGTCCATTCATATGTGCGGCCATGTAAGCATAAAGGCAAGGTCCTTCTCCCGTAGGTGTTGATGTTCGAGCCATTCGCCGCTGTAGCTCCGTCACCGTGGGGTCCAGCTACCCGGTTCGCGTATGTTGGGGTGATGAAGCTCACTTGTGCTCCGGTGTCAATGAGGAACACTCGTCCGGAGCGCGCATCCGTGATGTAGAGCAGCTGGTTGCGTTCTCCGAGGGTCGAAGCTGCTAGCGACCCCCGGTCTTGCCGTTTCCCGAACTCCTGAAGATGCAGGGCGGCACACACCTGCGTGCCTTCTCTGCGAACCTCCGATGGTAAAAGCAGAGATCTTCTCCTCCGCTGTGTCGTGCCCGCGCCTCTGTCGCCGGGCTATTGGCTCCCCCTCGTCGCGGCCGTGTTGCCGCCGTCGTCGGCCAGTCTGGTTCTGCCGCCTCTGGCTCCCCGCTGTCTCGGGTCACTGCTGTGGTTGCTTGCCCGCCGCAGGCGTCCAGGATCCCGTCTGCCTCCTGGGCCAGCTCCCGGAACTCCTCCAGGGTGTGACACTTTTTGCCGGCCAGCGTGCTTCTCGCATGCGCCGGGAGGTTGGAGAGGAAGATGAACTGAAAAATGAAATCATCGTTGTCCAACCCTCTCAGCTGTATCATCTCCTCCATCAGGGCGCTCGGCCTGTGTCCACCTTGGTCTAGCAAAGACAGGATCCTCCTCGCCCTCACTTCAGCCGAGGGGGTGAAAAACTTGATGAGGGTGGATTTCAGCTTGCCGTACCTGTCGGTCGCGGGTGGCTACTCCACCAAGCTTTGCACGCACCGAGCTGTGCTGTTGTCCAGTTTAGCGATGACATGGTGGAACTTAGTGTCGTCCACCGTTACTCCTGCGAGCGCGAACTGCGACTCTGCTTGCAGAAACCACGACCGTGGGTTATCCTGCCAGAAATCAGGCAGCTTAACGGCCACTGCGCTCACCAGCTCTGAGCGCTGTGAGTCCGGGACTCTGAGAATTTCTTCGTTCATTCTCAACGTCGTCAGTCACCAATGTGGGGAGACTTGAATAACGAAACCGAATTGTCTTTCATTTCAGTTTATTCAAGAAATCATTCCACTGTCTGCTCTTATTCTTGAGCAGCGAACAAAGAGAGTGAACACACCAAAGTTCTCTCATTTAAACATTCTCACATCAAACCATTTCCCTCGCGGGGGAAATCACACATCTATATCAAAGTCTCTTTATTCACATTCATTAGCCTTTTATTTACATAACTCCCCCTTCTCTCCTCTCGAGCCTCAGTGGTCAGGAAGTCTTCTGTCCCCTGTCCTCCGCAGGGGGTCCAGGCTCTGTGGCTCCGCACCGCAGGGGGCTGGCTCTCCTTCATCGTGAGATTAAATCACATATGCAGTGTCCAACATATACATGTCTCACAACACAGCGATAGTCTTTGTCTTTTTCTTTGTCAACCACACCACTAATAATGACTGCATTTGGAACTTTGACGCCATATTTTTCAACAAACTCCATTTTGACAGTATATGAACTGTTTGGTCAGGGGTCAAAACAGAGTCCACTACTGTTGCTCAACGCTCCAGGATCCTGGCTGGCCTCGCCAGAGATTTTGTAGCACTTTAGGTGCAGTCTTGTACCCTTTTGGTAGTACTGGGTTATGGCAGTGTAGTTACCTTTAACTTTACTACCTGGACAGAAGGGACAATTGGGCCAGATCAGACAGATTCTAGGTTCGTAGGAGCCTGGAGGGCGCAACAACAGATGACACACACACAAGAAGTATGGAAACTTGCAAGTATATGTATTTTTCTTTATGGTGTACACCTAAACAAAAATAGAGCGCTCGTGAATACAATAATAAAAAAATAAAATAAAATAGAATACCCCAAATACAGTTACAATTGGTTCCAGTCTTTGAGTATTTGTTTCAGTATTTCAGTGTTTGTTTCATTACCATAGTGACCAGTTGGATCACCTCTACCAGTTACGGTGGGGTAAAAAAGTATTTAATCCGCCACCAATTGTGCAAGTTCTCCCACTTAAAAGATGAGAGAGGTCTCCAATTTTCATCATAGGTATACCTCAACTATGAGAGACAAAATAAGAAAAAAAAAAATCCAGAAAATCACATTGAAGGATTTTTAATGAATTAATTGGTAAATTCCTCAGTAAAATAAGTATTTGGTCAATAACAAAAGTTCATCTCAGTACTTTGTTATATACCCTTTGTTGACAATGACAGAGGTCAAACGTTTTCTATAAGTTTTCACAAGGTTTTCACACACTGTTGCTGGTATTTTGGCCCATTCCTCCATGCAGATCTCCTCTAGAGCAGTGATGTTTTTGGGCTGTCGCTGGGCAACACAGACTTTCAACTCCCTCCAAAGATTTTCTATGGGGTTGAGATCTGGAGACTGGCTAGGCCACTCCAGGACCTTGAAATGCTTCTTACAACGCCACTCCTTTGTTTCCTGGGCGGTGTGTTTGGGATCATTCTCATGCTGAAAGACCCAGCCACGTTTCATTTTCAATGCCCTTGCTGATGGAAGAAGATTTTTACTCAAAATCTCACGATACATGGCCCCATTCATTCTTTCCTTTACACAGATCAGTCGTCCTGGTCCCTTTGCAGAAAAACAGCCCCAAAGTATGATGTTTCCACTCCCATGCTTCACAGTAGGTATGGTGTTCTTTCTCCTCCAAACACGACAAGTTGAGTTTTTACCAAAAAGTTCTATTTTGGTTTCATCTGACCATATGACATTCTCCCAATCCTCTTCTGGATCATCCAAATGCTCTCTAGCAAACTTCAGACGGGCCTGGACATGTACTGGCTTAAGCAGGGGGACACGTCTGGCACTGCAGGATTTGAGTCCCTGGCGGCGTAGTGTGTTTCTGATGTAGCCTTTGTTACTTTGGTCCGAGCTGTCTGCAGGTCATTCACTAGGTCCCCCCATGTGGTTCTGGGAATTTTGCTCACCATTCTCGTGATAAGTTTGACCCCACGGGGTGAGATCTTGCGTGGAGCCCCAGATCGAGGGAGATTATCAGTGGTCTTGTATGTCTTCCATTTTCTAATAATTGCTCCCACAGTTGATTTCTTCACACCATGCTGCTTACCTATTGCAGATTCAGTCTTCCCAGCCTGGTGCAGGTCTACAGTTTTGTTTCTGGTGTCCTTTGACAGCTCTTTGGTCTTGGCCATAATGGAGTTTGGAGTCTGACTGTTTGAGGTTGTGGACAGGTGTCTTTTATACTGATAACGAGTTCAAACAGGTGTCATTAATACAGGTAACGAGTGGAGGACAGAGGAGCATCTTAAAGAAGAAGTTACAGGTCTGTGAGAGCCAGAAATCTTGCTTGTTTGTAGGTGACCAAATACTTATTTTACTGAGCAATTTACCAATTAATTCATTAAAAATCCTTCAATGTGATTTTCTGGATTTTTTTTTCTCATTTTGTCTCTCATAGTTGAGGTATACCTATGTTGAAAATTTGAGACCTCTCTCATCTTTTAAGTGGGAGAACTTGCACAATTGGTGGCTGACTAAATACTTTTTTGCCCCACTGTAGGTAGGTTCGGGCTTCGGCTCACCATCCAGATCTGGAGAATTCACGTTCTTTTAATCCCAGGTTAAAAAACCTGACCTACAGAATAGGTCAGAACACAAAACTTAAGCTATGCTCTACAGCTTATTACATGGGTTTCAAATATTTCTAAGTTGTACAAAATTACTTCAGATCTCTTCACATTACTAAATATGCATAAAATAGACACATCTGAATACCTGTAAACAACAGATTTAATATCCACCCTTAAGTAACAGTCAGTAGTAAGTGAAATGAAACCTTTGCTATTTACCACAGCCTTGAAAAATGACTTTTCTCCCATGAAAAACCTAGCCGGAATTAGCATCGGAGGTTAGCATTTTAAGCTAGCGGTTAGCATTTCACATACACAATCAATGGCACTCACCATGCCTAGCAACACGTGCCTCAAAGGGGATCCCCGCGCTCACGTGAATTAACAGTGGATTCAAATCTTAAAATTTAACAAAAGAGGTATTAGAATTTGATAATACAGCAATATCTCGTTTCTTGTGTTGGTTTAAGCTTACCAATCTCAAGAGTTTTATCCAGGCAAAGGCTACTACTAGCACGTTAGCTCACCGTCTCAGTAAGGGATCGCGTTCTCTCGGTCTCTGCCGTGACTGAAAGCATTCTGCAGATTACACCAAGACCGAGCGAGACAGCGCATGACCCCATTGGCTGATGCTGCCAACAAACGACACAGCCATTGGTTGCTCAATATACCAAATAAAAAACACTAGGAACCCCATCAGAGCCTCTTAGAAATGTTTTTAACTAGTTATGGATATATTTTATGAACTTATGTTTATCTATATATTTATCTTCAAAATATTTATTCCCATTGTGAAATGAGTGTTTTTTAAAGCGGTATCGATATTTATAATTTTATTTACGTTTTTAACACTGGGTTACATGTTGTTTACTGAGACGTGGCTAACAGAACTAGCAACAGATGCTATCATCGAACTGGAGGGTTTCCACGCAATACGGGCAAACCAGACACCAGACAGTGGGAAGGCAAGGGGCGGAGGAGTGATAATGTATGTCAATAACAGCTGGTGTAAACCGGGACATATCACTGTTAAAGAGCAACATTGCAGCAAAGACATTGAGTTGCTAGCTGTTAGCATGTGGACTGCTTATCTCCTGAGGGAATACTCACACGTGATCTGCATTGTTATTCATGCAAATCCGACGGCAAACATCAACTTCTGTGTGGACAACACTGTACCCACCAAGATCATACGGTGTTGCTCGATCAACAAACCCTGGATCAACAATTGAGATAAAAACACTTCTGAGAGAGAAGAAGAGACGTCGGGGAACAGGGAAATGCTGAAGTTCGTACAGAGGGAGCTAGGGAGGAAGATCAGAGAAGGCAAGGACAGCTTCAGGAAGAAGATGGAGGACAAGCTGCAACAGAGCGACATCGGCGGGGTCTGGAGAAACCTCAAAACCATCTCTGGGCTCCAGAATACCTCCCCCCAGGCCATGGGGGGCAGGGAGTGGGTGAACAACCTGGACCTGTTTTTTAATAGGTTTGACCAATCACCCTCCCCCCGACTGCACAACAACCACTGCTGCCTCTAAAGACATCGAGTCCTGCTGTTCACACCCCACTCCACCAACACCCCCCCCCCCCAACTACCAGCACACAGCCCCCCAACCTGACCCTCACTAAGACCCAGGTGAGGACGGAGCTGAGGAAGATCAAGGCGAGGAAGGCCTCGAGACTGGACTGCATCAGCACCAAGGTCCTCAAGTTCTGCGCAGACCAGCTGTATGGGATTGTGGAGTACATCTTCAACCTGAGCCTGAAGCTGGGGAGGGTACCACAGTTGTGGAAAACATCTTGTGTGGTACCCATGCCAAAGACTTCCCACCCCAGAGACCTGAACAGCTACAGACCAGTGGCCCTGACGTCTCACCTGAAAAAGACCCTGGAGAGACTGCTCCTTGCTCACCTCCACCCCCTGGTGGGAAACAGCGATGGATCCACTCCAGTTCGCCTACCAACATGGCATCGGGGTGGAGGATGCAGTAATCTCCACCTTTCCCTCTTCCACCTGGAGAAGACTGGGAATGCGGTGAGGATCATATTCTTTGACTTCTCCAGTGCTTTCAACACCATCCAACCAATGATCCTGAGGGACAACCTGCTGTGCACAGGGGTGGACCAGCACCTGTCATCATGGATCCTGGACTACCTCACTAACCGGCCACAGTTTGTGAGAACCCGAGATTGTGTGTCCAACATGATCATCGGCAGCACGGGTTCCCCCCAGGGAACGGTTTTGGCTCCCTTCTTGTTCTCCCTATGTACTGCGAACTTCTCACACAACACAACACACTGCCATCTACAGAAATTCTCTGACGACTCTGGGATCATCAGCCTCATCTCCAATGGAGATGAAGCTGAGTACAGAGGACTTATCCAGGACTTCGTGGACTGGTGCCATCGGAACTGCCTCCAGATCAACGCAAGACAAACTAAGAAGCTGGTGGTGGACTGCCGCAGGCAAAGGCAACTCCTCACAGCACCATTAAACATCCAGGGAACAGACATTGAGATGGTGACATCCTACAAGTACCTGGGTGTTCCTCTGAACAATAAACTAGACTAGTCACACAATACCGATGCACTCTACAAGAAGGGACAGCGCAGGCTGTTCCTACTGAGGAGGCTCAGGTCTTTTGGTGTACAAGGGGTGCTCCTGAAGACCTTCTACGATTTGGTGGTGGCATCAGCCATAACTTTTGGAGTGGTCTGCTGGGGCAGTAGCATTACAGCAGCCGATAGGAAGAGACTGAAGAAACTGATCAAGAAAACTAGCTCTGTCCTGGGACAACGCCTTGACCCAGTGGAGGAGATAGGAGAGAGAAGGATGGTGGCTAAACTGTCATTTCTGCTGGAGTCTGAGTCCCACCCTATGCAGGACACACTGAACGCACTGCGGAGCTCATTTAGCAGTAGACTACATCATCTTAGGTGTGCGACCGAGAGGTTTTGTAGGTCCTTCCGACCTACGGCTGTCAAGACTTTATAACCTAAGCAGGGCTGCTCGCAGAGATAGCAAAAAAACATGACGACCTAATAGTATTGAATGCAAAAGACGCAACAGACTTACACAAATGGTCCCCTCCAGTATACAACTAGGACAATATCGGTCGCTATGGAGGGTAACAATATGTATGGGTACATATTCATACTCTGTGGGATAAGTAAGTAGACGGTTATGCTGTTTATTCCATCTAGCTACAATGCTCTGCACTGTGTATATATATTTATATATTTATGTGTACATACACTACCGTTCAAAAGTTTGGGGTCACCCAGACAATTATTTTGTGTTTTCCATGAAAAGTCACACTTATTTACCACCATGAGTTGTAAAATGAATAGAAAACATAGTCAAGACATTGACAAGGTTAGAAATAATGATTTGTATTTGAAATAATAATTTTTTCCTTCAAACTTTGCTTTCGTCAAAGAATCCTCCATTTGCAGCAATTACAGCATTGCAGGCCTAACATGATTGCACAAGGGTTTTCTAATCATCCATTAGCCTTCTGACTCAATGAGCAAAAACATTGTGCCATTAGAACACTGGAGTGATAGTTGCTGGAAATGGGCCTCTATACACCTATGTAGATATTGCACCAAAAAACATACATTTGCAGCTAGAATAGTCATTTACCACATTAGCAATGTATAGAGTGTATTTCTGATTAGTTTAAAGTTATCTTCATTTAAAAAAAGTGCTTTTCTTTCAAAAATAAGGAAATTTCTAAGTGACCCCAAACTTTTCAGCGGTAGTATATGTATATTCACTGCTCTTATTTTCTTATCTTCTAAATTATTGCTCTGAGAGTTGCTATCCCTGTGCTGTTGCAATTGTGGAATATCCCCATTGTAGGACTAATAAAGGATTATCTTTTCTTATATTATCTTATCTTTATGGGTGACAGACTCTTCCAGCAGTTCAGCGGCGACTGTTGGAAGCTGGTGCTGGTCGTGGATTCGGAAGGCGTCGTGTCATCTCCCACTCTCCTGGGGAGTCTGGTTGTGGCGATGTGTTGCTGTCCTCTTTGGTAGAACCTGCGTCGGGTTGTTGGGTCCAGGGGTTCCCGATAGAAACGGGCTCCCTCTCCTGCAGCTCTGCAGCACAGAACTATGGGCATCTGATATGAGGCGAGTCTGGTCACTGCCCCTTTCTCTGGGTGGTGCTGCACAGCTGTTCTGTCGTCATTATCATCTGGGTGTGTTGTGTCCCACTCGTCATGGTCAGTCAAACGGAGTCTGTTACTGTCGCAGATGGTGAAACCCAGTTGAAAAAGCAGGTTACATCCTTGTATGTTGTCTCCATGCATAGACACTTGGAGAAAAAAATCAGTAATAACTCTGGATGCATAGCGGACTATTAGTGTGACGGTCCCTACATTGCTGACCTGGTAGCCACCGTACCTATACAGCTCCGCTAGATTTTTCCTTATCGGGTGGTTGGGAATGAACTTCTTCACGGTCACTCAGTTCAACATCGATCTCACTGCTGCTGTGTCAAGCAGGAGTGGCAAGTTGACATTGTGCAGCCCTACCATGCAGAATGCGTACACCATGCCTCCGGACCTCACTGTGTGGATGGCCATCACTGTGAGTGACTTGGAGTGCCCAGCAGGCTCGATGGTGGTGCTGACCAGCAAACTTTGGTGAAGTGGTTGAATTTTCCGCATCGCTTACATTGTTGCCCCCTTGCCAGGAAGGAACATGCTCTCTCTCAGTGCCATGGGCAGCAACAGTTGCTAACTGAGAAGTGCTCCGTGGCATTCTTCTGATCCACAGTGTTCACCTCGGCCTGTTCTGCCATCTCAACAGGGCCTTTTGTGGTCATCATGTGTGCTAGCAGTGTGCGACTTGGCTGCTGTTGTTGTTGTTGCATTCCTAGCTCTGATGTTAATCTGTCAGCGGCCTCCAACTGGAATGCTGGCTCGATGGTGTTAGCTAGGGTCATGTCATTTGGCACCATTGCTAGTGTGACTGGGAAACTGGTCCCGCACCATTTCATCCTCCAACAAACAAATCTGCACATGCTAGCTAGGTAGTAAAGGTCCGCAATGAATTGTTGTGTCATGTCTCTGGCCTTCTGATGCCGTTGGCGAAATCTGATGCGCAGCACCAACATGTTGCCAGGTGTGATGAAGTGGCTAGCTAGCAGCTCGACTGACTCAGCAAATGTTTCTGTTGGTCGTAGCGTGTAGAAAATACTTGGCCTTCTATGCCCAGATTGTGAACCAGTAGAGCTTTAATCCATACCTTGTCCAGATTGCCTAGGACCAAAGCTGATATGTACACTACCGTTCAAAAGTTTGGGGTCACTTAGAAATTTCCTTATTTTTGAAAGAAAAGCATTGTTTTTTTCAATGAAGATAACTTTAAACTAATCAGAAATACACTCTAATATCTAATATACATTGCTAATGTGGTAAATGACTATTCTAGCTGCAAATGTCTGGTTTTTGGTGTAATATCTACATAGGTGTATAGAGGCCCATTTCCAGCAACTATCACTCCAGTGTTCTAATGGTACAATGTGTTTGCTCATTGCGTCAGAAGGCTAATGGATGATTAGAAAACCCTTGTGCAATCATGTTAGCACAGCTGAAAACAGTTTAGCTGGTTAGAGAAGTTATAAAACTGATCTTCCTTTGAGCAGGTTGAGTATCTGGAAAACAATATTATTTCAAATACAAATCATTATTTCTAACCTTGTCAATGTCTTGTCTATATTTTCTATTCATTTTACAACTCATGGTGGTAAATAAGTGTGACTTTTCATGGAAAACACAAAATAATTGTCTGGGTGACCCCAAACCTTTGAACGGTAGTGTAGGTCTCAAAAACATTGAGCCAGCATGGCCACGGTACGGGGACCTCACCATGGATTTCAAGAAACTACTGTAGTGGCTTCAAACTTGCCTCCAGGGTAAACTCTTGTCACCAGATGTTATGTCTGGAAAACTGGGGAAGGACTGACAGAGAGTGGCGTTTGCTGGGAACATGAACTTTATTACAAACTGTGCAGAATCAGGCAATACAGGTTGTTGTCGGGAGGCTGAGCACTGCCAAAAGCGTGAAAGAGAGAGCCAAGAGACTGTAAAATGGCCGTCCCTCACATCTTATATGCTCAGCACAATGATGTCACCAAGCAGCTGCGTCACCAAGCCGATGTCATCCAAACTTGTGGTTTTCTTACACCACACACGTATGTGATAAAAGATAACAAGGGTGATGAAAACCCCAGTAAATTATGTTATTTGTATTATTTTCTCCCCAGAAATGCATAAATACACAGTAGTCATTCTGCTTCCTGTGTTTACCTTTCCTGTTGTTGCGGTGAAAAAAATCTGACCAATAAGAACAAAGAACATTCTGACATAAATCTTGTGGGATTTATCATGATGCAGTTTGGTCTGCTTGATTTTTTTCCTGTGTGAAAGGAAACCGAACCAATGAGAAATTTATACAAAGTTACAAATTTATCATCTGATTCGGACAAAAGTAAACAAATTTACATGTGAAAGCAGCCTAAGTTTGTAGTGTTTTTTTTTCCCCTTTTTCGCTTCCTTAGTCTGCCCAGTTCCTGTTTTTGTTTCCATCCTGTGTCCTGAATTCAGCCTCAGTTATCCTCCTTGGTTATCAGCTGTGTACACGCGTCTGAGTCCTTCCCACTAGCCTAACAGTGAGTCCATTAAATCGTTAAGCCATAAAAGAATTTAACCAATTTTAATGGGTTGCATGTATAAACACCAACAGATGTGTGGAGCTTAGTCCTGATTTACATTTCTGAGTACAAGTTTCATCTTGTTGTCTACATCCTGAAATTGAACATGCTGTCTTTAGAATATTTGCTCTGGATGTAAATCTATCAATAATCATAACTACTCTTTAGGATGTGTCCCGATTCAACCCGTCACCCTACCCCTCCGTTTTGTGCATTCACAGTGAATGTCAGGGGTAAACTGGGACACACCCTAAGAGTCCACACTCCTGCAGCTGTCCTTAGAGATTTGGTCGTGAGTTTTGACGTTTGTCTGTTATGCACCCATAAAGCTGTCTCTCTATGTATTGGTTGAAAAGTTTAAACATATTTCACACAGACCTTCTGATGTTCATTTTTCTTCTTGTATTGAGACAGCTGGTAGTTCTGAATGGCAAACTGCTTGTACTCTTTAATCTGAAAAAGATATGTGGAAAACAGATATTCTTTACAAAAGTACAGCAATGAAAACTTTAATGATGCAGTTTTAATGAATAGATCAGTACCTTCTGGGGAGACAGTTCACTACCATTCTCAATCAGGCTGATCACGTCCTCTATTTGTTTCCTCTTTTCTTTCATGTCTGCTAATGCTTTTTTAAATGAGTTCTAGAGAGAATTAGATTTCAGTCAAAGAAAGAAGAACCACAGTAGCTGGAATTTAAAGACTTTCAGCATGAACTGAGAACATTTTTAAAGGCAAAGTCAAGCCAGTCATTAATAAAGAGATCAAAGTTTGAAATCCCTTTTCTCAGTAAAAATATCAAACAGTAAAATGTTAAATGTTGGTGATATTAAAATAATTTCAGATTAAACGTGGGAGGCAGTGATAGAGACCAGGATGGTGAAAAACCCCAGCTGATATTTGTAAGGCGTTCTGACTCATTCCACAGCATTAAATATTACAGTTCTCTCTTACTGATACAATGGATCATTACAAAACAGAAAAAAAATGGTTCTTTAAAAGAAGCTAGGCGGCGAGGACATGGGCAGCATGGTGGTGTAGAGGTTAGCACTACTGCCTCACAGTAAGAAGGTCATGGGCTCAGATCCACCAGCAAGCAGGGCCTGTCTGTGTGGAGTCTGCATGTTCTCCCTGTGAGTGTGTGGGTTAAGCCCACCAGCTCTGATTTCCTCCCACAATCAAAAAACAAAAAGGTTAGGTTAATTAGACACTCTAAAGTGGCCGAATGGTGAAGGGACTGGCACAACTCCATGGATGCCCACAAGTTTCTCTCTGGGATTAATAAAGTACAGTGTATGGTGGAGTCCCTAGTTTTTCACTTGGACCTTTGTGGTTAAACTCTGATTTATATCAGGACTCTCATTCCAGATCAAACTACTAGTTTTGACCAAAATTCCCAGCTGACCCCGACAGAATCTGCTGTTTTCAATGTTCAGTTTTTGTAGTACTCAACATTAATAAGCTGAGTGTTCAACAGTGAATTATCTACCTGGATCATAGCTTTGACATCATCTAACTTCATTTTTCTGGCTTTCAGCTGATCCTTGATTTTCGGCCACTGCAGAAGTTTAAAGTGCTGGTACATCTCTGTCAGTCTGCTGTTACTAACTGGACTGTTCCGTCTCTCAGTGGTTCCAGTTTTCAGTGAAATAGCCGAATCTGCTGCCAATCTATAGAAGAAAGACACACATTACACATGGTAACACAAAGGTTCTTCCAAGATGAGATGTGTCTAGTAATTTTAAGAATTTGGACATCTTTATTTGCAAAAGTTTGAATAAAACAACTAATGAATCAAGGAGCAAGGAGGAGCAATGTGGTTTTGTCCTGGAAGTTAGACATCAGACCGACTCTTTACCCTCTCAAGAATGCTTGAGAGTTCATGGGAGTTTTCCCAACAAGTCCACATGCGTTTTGTGGACTTGGAGATGGCATTCAACTGCGTCCATCACGTTTTTTTGTGGGGGGTACTGCGGGAGAATGGGGTATAGGGCTTGCTGTTATGAGCTATCCGGTGTCTATACGACTGTTGTGAGAGTTTGGTTCATCTTGTCAACACTCAGTTGGACTCATTTCCAGTCAGAGTTTGACTCCACCAGGGCTGCCTTTTGTCACCGATCCTATTTGTAATGTTTATGGATAGAATATCTAAGCGCAGCCGTGGACTGGAAGGTGTCATGCTTTGTGACCACAGAATCTCATCTCTGCTGTTTGCAGATGATGTCGTCCTGTTTGTTTCATCCACCAATGGCCTACAGATCTTTCTGGGACAGTTTGCTGCTGAGTGTGAAGCAGCTGGGATGAGAATCAGCACCTCCAAGTCCGAGTCCATTGTCTTCAGCTGGAAAAAGGTGGATTGCCCTCTCCAGGTTGGGGAAAAGCTCCTGCCCCAAGAGGAAGAGTTTAAGTATCTCGGGGTCTCATTAACCAGTGAGGGGAGAATACCGCGTGAGATTGACAGTATTGTGTTCTGGACAGGTTCAGACCCTGTCCACGACTTATGTTCTTGTTTGGACACGTTATTATTATTGTCATTGGTATGGTATGTTATTGGTATTTGTATGGTCTCCCTTGCATCCAGTTATATTCATCATTAGTTATGTCATTAGTTATGTCACCGCCGGGCGGTGCGGTAGCGCAGTGGTTAGCACTGCACCAGCACAGCAACTCACCCTTGGCCATGGGATCCCTGGTTCAATCCCAGCCCCTGACCAACAGTGATCTGTGTGGAGTTTGCATGTTCTCCCCGTATCTGCATGGGTTTACTCCGGGATTTCTCCGGTTTACTCCCACAGGCCAAAAACATGCAGGTTAGGTTAACTGGAGACTCTAAAGTGGCCCTAGGTGTGAATGTGTGTGTGAATGGTTAAGGGATAGCACCGTACCATGGCTGCTTCATCCATCCAGGTGGGTGCCCTCAATTTCCCCTCTGGGGATCAATAAAGTATACAAAATCAAATATATATATATATATATATATTCTTTGTATGGTCAGTGTTATCCTGTCTTTCCCAGCATCTTGTGTTTACTTATTGTAACAGCACTCTCAGTTTATTTGTGCTCCTCACTTATTGGTCTTTGTGTTGGTAATCATTCACAACTGAGCTGCCTTGTGCAGTCATTGCCTGCTCTATATATACTGCTCATGCTATACCTTCAATACCTTCATGCTTCATGCTTCATGCTATACCTTCAATGGTTCCAAGGTTGTCATAGCCAGGAGCGGCACTGGGGTTAAGCTCCCAGTGCTCATAAAATGCTCCTTATGGCGTGCGTCTCGAAAAGCCTCTGACAACTAAGTCCAACTCCTAGCCTGCCCGTGTGGTTTAGTCTCTAAGCCCGGCGGAACTGCTTTTACTAATAGGAGAAGGGGCGAGGGCGGATCTCTGGCGCCTTAAAACCAGATGCTTCGGGTAGATGGTGGCTCGTCAACCTGGGAAGGTAGCCCATCTAGGGGAAGGTAAACCCTGATTTCAAACCTCTGCTGCCTTGCGGCATACCTGGTCACGGGAAAGGCTTCAGGAGTCAACCCTGAGGAAAAATCCGGAGTCGGAGCCCCTAAGGCAGTTCTATGTTGTGCGCAACATCGTTCTGGCAGCTCCTGCAACGGCGCTGGTGCCAAACTGTAGCAGCCCTGCTGTTCCTTTGGATTCATCAGCGACGTGGAGAGGGGGGACATGCTGCATGGGCAACATCTTGTCCTCCATATCTTCCTGCCCAGGCTTGAATCCTACCAACGCCCAACGCTGGAAGGTAGAACACCGGATCACTGGAGAGGACACTCCAGCTTCGCCTTTGGCGTAGACAAAACACGGGGAATGACAGTTACCGGTTATAAGCCACTGCTCAATTGGCATAGAGCGTGGCGCCAGGGGTTGTTCCCGACGGTGGGAGGGATCATCAGATCTCACTGGACAGCTACCGCCCGCCTCAAGCTGGGCAGTCCCCAGCCAATACGGTGTTGTCCTGCCACAGCTTGCTTTCCTCATTGGGTGCATGGGGATAAGGAGAAATCCAAACAGCAGGCTGAGAACCGTCGCACCAGGCAAGACAATAAAACAAAAGAGACCAACTCTAAAACTGGGAACTTGGAACGTCCGCACTATGATGACAGGACTCGCTGCTAACCTCAAGGACATCAACGACACCAGGAAGACTGCCATCATCAATAATGAGCTGAAGAGACTGGGAGTGGATATCGCCACTCTCCAGGAAACACGGTTAGCTGATGCAGGCACACTGAGAGAGAAGGACTACACGTTCTACTGGCAGGGAAAGGGCAGTGACGAACACAGGGAACACGGAGTGGGCTTCGCAGTGAAGAACACTTTGCTGTAGATGGTGGAACCGGGCAGCACTGGCTCTGCACGACTCCTCACCCTCCGCCTGAACACCACTCAAGGCCCAGTCACCCTCGTCAGTGTGTATGCCCCAACACAGACAGCCACACCAGAGGCAAAAGACGAGTTCTACGAGAATCTCGCAACAACTGTCAGGATCATCCCCAACTCTGAACAACTCATTCTCCTTGGAGACTTCAATGCCAGAGTGGGTGCTGACCACGACTCCTGGCCCTCCTGTCTTGGACCTTTTGGCGTGGGCAGAATTTTTTTTTTTTTTTTTTTTTTTTTTGTTACTTATTTGTACCCGTAGGTAGACTTGGTTTGCAGTCTGGTGACAAGCCACCGGCTGCTGGTCGCTGCGTGCGCGAGCGCCCTAAACCTACATGTTTTTGGTATGCGGGAGGAAACCGGAGAAATCCCGGAGTAAACCCGCGCAACACGGGGAGAACATGCAAACTCCACACAGCTCACTGTTGGTCGGGGGCTGGGATCGAACCCACGACCTCATGATCCCCGCGATCCCCCGGCCGAGGGTAAAACTGTGCTGCCACAGTGCTAAACCACTGCGCCACCGTGCAGCCCAGAATGAACGACAGAATGAACGACAACGGACAGCGGCTGCTCGAGTTCTGCACATATCACGATCTGTGCATCACAAACTCGTTCTTCAAGACCAAGCCCCAACACAAGGTTTCCTGGCAACATCCGCGCTCAAAGCACTGGCACCAGCTAGACTTGATCCTGACCAGGCGCACCTCACTGAAGAACATGCTAATCACCCGTTCGTTCCAGAGTGCAGATTGCGACACAGACCATTCATTGGTGTGTTGCAAGGTCAAGCTGCAGCTGAAGAAATTCCATCGTGCTAGACAACCTGGAAAGGCACGGATTGACATCAGCAAGATGGCCCAACCAGAACTTGTTGAGCAGTTTGCCTCCACCTTTGAGAAGGAACTTAGTGTACCACAAGGAGGAGAATCTGCAAAGCAGAAGTGGGAAGAGCTGCGAAACACCATCTACCGCACAGCCTTGGCTACCTTTGGGAGGAAGACCTTGAAGTCACAGGACTGGTTTGATGCCAAGTTGACCGAGATGACCCCCGTCATTGAAGCCAAGCGCTCAGCACTTGCTGAGTAAAAGAAGTACCCAAACGAGAAGAATCTCCAGATTCTCAGGGCTGCGAGAAGCAAAGTTCAGCAGACTGCTCGGCGCTGTGCCAACAAGTACTGGACTCAGCTCAGCCAAGACATTCAAACCGCTGCCATAACAGGGAACATCCGTGGTATGTACGATGGCATCAAGAAAGCACTTGGTCCGGCTCAGAGCAAGACGGCCCCCCTCAAATCTTCCACTGGGGAGATGATCACAGAGAAGAACAAGCAGATGGAGAGATGGGTGGAACACTACTCCGACCTCTACTTTAGACAGAACACCGTGACACCATCAGCCCTTGATGCCATCGACTGCCTGCCATCCATGGACGAACTTGACGCCAAGCCAACCATCGACAAACTCAGTAAGGCCATTGATAGCTTGGCCGCTGGCAAGGCACCCGGCAACGACGGCATACCCCCTGACCTGATCAAGCACTGCAAGACCGCCCTACTGCTGCCATTGCATGACGTCCTCTGCCAGTGCTGGAGGAAGGTGCCGTACCACAGGACATGAGGGACGCCAAGATCATCACCCTCTCCAAAAACAAAGGGGAGAGAAGCGACTGCAATAACTACAGGGGCATTTCCCTCCTCAGCGTTGTTGGCAAAGTCTATGCACGAGCTGTTCTCGTTCGTCTACAGAAGCTTGCCGAACGTGTCTACCCCGAGTCTCAGTGTGGCTTCCGCGCTGAGCGATCGACAGTAGACATGATATTCTCCATCCGCCAACTCCAGGAGAAATGCAGAGAACAGAACATGCCTCTGTACATCGCCTTCATCGACCTCACCAAAGCGTTCGATCTGGTCAGCAGAGAGGGCCTTTTCAAGATCCTGCCAAAGATAGGATGCCCACCAAAGTTGCAAAGCCTCATCAAATCGTTTCACACCAACATGCAGGGGATAGTGCAGCACGATGGCAACGTCTCAGAGCCATTCAACATACGCAGCGGAGTGAAACAGGGCTGTGTACTTGCGCCAACCCTCTTTGGGATTTTCTTTGCTATGCTCCTGAGGCATGCCTTCAGCACAGCAACAGAGGGAATCTACCTGCACACAAGATCTGACGGCAGGCTTTTCAACCTCCCCCGCCTGAAAGCCAGAACCAAAGTACGCAAGGCTCTAATCAGAGACATGCTGTTTGCAGACGACACTGCAGTCGCAACCCACACACAGCAGGAGCTTCAGACCCTGATTGACCGCTTCTCCCAGGCATGCAAGGACTTCGTGCTTACCATCAGCCTGAAGAAGACTAACGTCTTGGCGCAAGGCACGGAAGCACCACCAACCATCACCATTGATGACTACAAGCTGGAGGTCATGAATCAGTTCACGTACCTGGGGTCCACGATCAGCAACAACCTCTCCCTTGATACAGAGATCAACAAGAGGATTGGAAAATCAGCCTTCACACTCGCTCGCCTCACCACACGAGTGTGGGAGAATCCCAAACTCTCTGTCAAGACGAAAATGGCAGTGTACAACGCCTGCGTCATCAGCACACTGCTCTATGGGAGTGAAACGTGGACAACATATGCCCAGCAGGAAAAGAGACTGAACTCCTTCCACTTGCACTGCATTCGCCACATCCTAGACATATCCTGGCAGGACAAAGTGCCCAACACAGAAGTTCTGTCCCGCGCCGGCCTTCCCTCCATGTTCACTCTACTCAGGCAGCGCAGGCTCCGCTGGCTAGGCCACGTTCACCGTATGGAGGATGGCAGAATCCCCAAAGACGTCCTCTATGGAGAACTGGCAACTGGCAGGAGAGACGTTGGCCGCCCACAGCTGCGCTTTAGAGACGTCTGCAAGAGAGACATGAAGGCCCTGGATATCAACACAGAGCACTGGGAGGACCTTGCAACGGACCGCTCCAAATGGAGAGGCACCCTGACCAGACAGCTCAAGGCGGGTGAAGAGAGACTGACTGCTGCAGCAGATGAAAAAAGGACCCGCATGAAGAACCGCCACAGACCCAGCAGCACGGAGACCACCCACAAGTGCGACCTGTGTGACAGGGACTGTCATTCGCGCATCGGCCTGTTCAGCCACAGGCGGTGCTGTTCCAGCAGAGTAGACGTTTAGGATTCTCTTCCATGGTCATCATAGACCGACGGAGGCCGACGACATATACCTTCAATATGGCACTCTCGTCATAGCTTGGCCTGCACACCTCTTCGCCGCATGATCATTGTCTTTCAGCTCTGTTTATTGTTCTTCAGCCCAGGTGCTGCTTTCATTTATCAATAAATTATGTTTAAATGTCACCCAGTGTGTGAGTCCACCCTTAAGCCCCGGAGGGGCAAACCTGAGAGACAGATGGACTGGAGCAACATCTGCAGTGATGCAGACATTGTAACGGTCTGTTGTGGTGAAGACGGATGTCATAAATCACCCTTTGCAAGGGCAGACAGAGGACACCAAACACACGCTGTGAGTTTGCACATTTATTAACAGAAAGATGAACACTACACAAAACACTACATCATTTCATTATATGTAAGTGAAGGGCGTAGGAGGAGAAAGGGGCTCACGACCAGTGGAAAAAGAATAGCATGGATGAAACACTGGCCAAGGTGCTTGGACACGCCGGGAAAAAAGAGACAAACCCTAACCAGAGTCACACCCAAAGGGAAACGGGGCTCACAGCTGAGGAAAATAGGAAAAGGATAAATATTACCTAGACAGAGCACACCTGTTCACCTCTGTGGAAAACCCAAGCTCACAAAGAGTACAATTGGTTCCTCTGAGGAGGTTAACAGTAGGACACGGCAACGAGGAAATATTGCCGTATCTTTAAATAGGTAAATGGTCAGATGATAGTGAATTACAGGTGTGGGTATATGAATGAGAAAATAATCAAAATAACAAGTGACAGCTGTGCAGCTCATGAAACAGAGTTTGACAGCTGTAGGGTGCTGTCAGAATAAAAGCACAGACTTGAAAGTAAATGATAATACAAGAATAAGATAACACAGCCCCAAAAGATGTAAATAATACCATAAATACAAAATGACACAATAATTAGACAGGACTATAAGGACAAAACTAAGAATACAAACAACTCATAAATAAACAGAGACCAAATACAGCAGACCATAATCCCTGCAACATAAACAAAGAAGCAAACAAACAGAAAAGGTGTTAACTCAAATTGGCGACTGGCCAATGTTCACCCATGCTCAGGATCATAACAGTGCCCCCCCCCAAGTGTGGATCCCAGACACCCTGATGTAACATCAAAAAAGCAAAAGGGACCCACCCACCAAGAAGACCCCCCTCCCTCCCCAACAAGAAAAACACACCCTGGGCGGGAGGAGGGGGAACCCAGCCATGGAGGGACCAAAACCATCCAGAAAACATACACAAAAAAACCAAAACAAAACAAAAATAATACTCATGTCCCACAACACTGTACAACAGGTAGTAGTAGAATACCAAAGAAACAGAATGAAAACTGAGACATTTCAGGTGGTCTGTTAGAATCCAAATACCATCTGGTCACGAGTTGGAAGGGGTCGGGTGGCTTCCCAGAGTCTTTAAGCCACCCAAGCAAAGGACATAATCTGCTGGGTTGCCTCCCAGCATCCCTGAACCAACGGACCATAGAACACGACATGCCCCTTCCTGGAGACAGCAGCTGGAACCCATGTGCCCTGCAGACTACAGGGTCTGAGTCATGGGTCAAGTGAACTTGTAGCAGGACAGCGTTGACCCCTGAAGAGGACCGCTGGCAAGCCGCAACCTCAGATGGTGATGGCAGCTGAACAAAAAAGGGACCAGGTGAAATGGATCAGATGAGAAGAAGGCTGCTCAGCTGAGACCTCAGGTGAAAGTGGAGATGGAGAACCCTCAATGACCTCGGGTGGAGACAGAGAACCCTCGGCGACCTCAGACGGAGGAAAAGGACCCACAGCAACCTCAGATGGAGGCAGAGGACCCACCGCAACCTTGGACAGAGGCATAGCACCCACCACAACCTTGGACAGAGGCATAGGACCCACCGCAACCTCGGACGGAGGCAGAAAACCAACCACAACTTCGGACTGAGGCAGAGGACCCACAGTGACCTCTGACAGAGATAGAGGACCCACAGTGACCTCTGGCAGAGATGAAGGACACAAGGTGACATCTGGCAGAGATGGAGGCTCAGAAAAAGAGGAACAGACAACGGTTCAGAGTCACTGGCAGCAGGGAGCCTGGTGAGGAGAACTCAGGTACAGTTAGTGGGTGCAACTGGTCCTCAGTACCAAGAGCTAAGCAAGATGTCTCTAATACAGTTATACTGTAAACAAGAGAACTTGCCTGCGCTCAAACTCCACCGCCGTCCAGGACTCCGGTGAATTAGGCTGGGACATCTTGATTCTGGACATCTGGCACCCCGGTCCTGGCATGGTCACCTCTGATGGGGAAGGAGAAAGAAACACTGTAACATTACTGGCAGCAGTTTAGCTTGGTGAGGAGAACTCAGGAGCAGAGGACATCTGCAGCTGATTCTCAATGAATGAGAATCAATGCAATCAAGCTGAGAATCAATGAATGTGTGTGCATGTGTGTGTGTGTGTGTGTGTGTGTGTGTGTGTGTGTGTGTGTGTGTGTGTGTGGGAACACCCATAAACAGAGCACAGCTGATGGCACTGACAGGAGAAGCGTCCCCGAGCTGTCAGGAGGTGGAGGCCAAAAAGCTCCCAGACGCGCCAGATAGAAAATAGGGCAAATAACTAATAAGTCAGAACTGGGTTTGGCACAGCAAAAACCCAGATTCATGACAGCCCCGTCCCCCCCAGGGGTGGATTCAGACACCGCAGTACCATCAGCTGGCCACAAAAAGAAAACACACCCTTAAGGGACCCCCCCCCCCCCGAAAAAAACAATTACCCAGGGCAGGTGGTAGGAGGAAACAGTTTAGGAGGGAAGCAACCAGTTAAAATACAACAAATAATAAGCAATTATAGAGTAGTGACCCTCAGAACAGCCCCCTCCTTGAACACTAACCCCCCTCCCCTTGAGTCCAAAGTTCAGGGTGTCGACCAAAGGCCCAGGACGCCAGCATGGCGAGGCATGACTAATCAGGTGGCCTGCCAAAGTTACATGTCCAACAGGCGGCCTGCAGAATAGCATCCGGCAGCCTGCCCGGCCCGATGGACCACCGGCCCAGAAGCCAAGGCCTTCGGGTGGCCGACCAATGTGGTGGAGCCACCAGAACCAGAGGGGAAGGCGGAGAGGCAGCCTATGTACTCGAGACCTACAGTGGCCAACCTGACAAACAGGAGCCCCCCTGCCGTCAGGGGCTTGGGGCCGGAGGACCATAGCACCCGCAATGGTCCCAGCCTGGGACATGACTGCACCTGTGATGGACCTGGCCTGGGACATGGCTGCACCGGTGGTGGACTCCGGCTGTAGCTCTGCTGCACCGGCGGTGGATTCCAGCTGGAGCTTTGCTGCACCGGTGGTGGACTCCAGCTGGGGCTCTACTGCACTGGTGGTAGACTCCGGCTGGAGCTCTGCTGCACCTGTGGTGGATCCTGGCTGGGGATCTGCTGCACCCGTGGTGGGCCCCAGCTGGAGCACCATTGCACCTGCGGTGGATCCCATCGGGGGTCTCATTGCTCTTGTGGTGGCCTCCCCAGGAGGGAAGTGATGCTTCTCATGACACTTGGCGCTGGACCCCAATCCTCAGTGGACTCTGATGAGACCAGCAGCTCTCCGGTAACCCTGGCCAGGTGCTCTGAATCAAAAGGAAGAGAAAGAGAAACTGGTTCAGGGTCGCTGGCAGCGGCAGAGCCCGGTGTGGTGGCCCTGAGGGCTACTGTGGGCTCCCCCAGGTCCACTTCACCATGAGTCAGGCAGTGTGACATTGACACTGCTGAAATAATGGGGCACAATTGCCTGAACTCTGGCTCCACCACCACCCAGGAATCCTGCGATTTAGGGTGCGTGGGTTCCTCCAGTCCGTCGGGTGCTGCACCCCCGTTGACCTCTTCTGGGACAACTGGACCCTCGTCATCATCTATGGGCAACCCAGGTTGCGGCGGCTCCTCTCCGACGACCCTCGGAAGGAGCTCGAAGGAAACAGGAGAATAGAGACGGTTAGGGTCACCAGCAGCAGCAGAACCTGGCGAGGGAAGTTCAGATGCAGCTGGGGGCTGCACCTACCTCTCCTCGCTAGGAGCCAGACAAGAACTCTCAACAAGAGACAGGTGAACTATAAGAGAGATTACTTGCCTGTGCTCAAGTTCTACCACTGTCCAGGACTCCAACGATACCGTCAATGATGTTTGGGGTCCCGTTGGCTGGAGGTCTGGTCCGGGGGATGACTCTGCCACGGCGGCCCCCACAGCAGGCATGATGGTCTCAGCAGTCGTAGAGGAAATACATAAGCTCATCGTAGGAGCAGCAGGGGGAGTGCACTAAGGCGTCTGCCTAGCCTGAGGCTCTCTCCCGGGGAACAGACAAGGCTTGTCATTAATGATTAAGGTAGAATAAAAACACACTTGACTGGCTTCCTGGGTGTGAATGCTGGCTGCTGTTGACGGTGTGTTGTCATCCCTCTCCATGCCCATTGCTCTTCTAGGCTCCTCGGTGGTTGACGCACGGAAGTGAATGGGTTCGGAGTGGCATCCACAATCCCTCCGGCGGCTGGGGTGGACGACCCAACAACGGTAAGTGTGGCTGAAGCAGAAGTGATGCCTGCTGGGACAACAGCTGGCACCAAAGGGGGCCTCATCGCAGCAGCGGTCAAGCTTGACGTCCGGTTACAGACCGCCGATGAGGTGATGGGCCTCTTCCGTCACTTAGACCTGGGATTACCCTCACACCATGTGGTTGACTCCTCCGACTCCTCCTGTATCCGACGATCCTCTCCCGGGGCCGGTGGAGAGTCAAGGGAAACAGAGGACAGGGAGTGAGGAGCCGTGACAGCAGCTGTTTGGGGAGCTTCAGTGGGTAACAAATTCTGAAGCTCCTCCACAGGAATCTGATTAATCAACTCAGGAGACATTGCAAGAGAACAAAGATGAACTTGCCTGAACTCCTGACTGGTGATGGTGTCCGCTGCTGCCTCAGTGTCCTGCTTCATCCTCCCAGGAGTAGGACAGGAAGTCCGGCGGGGGGGGGGACTCCGGCTAGGGCAGTGAGTGGCGGGCTCCAGTCCTCCGGGAGAGCATCGTGGAAAGCCGCTGTTGAGCTCTTATAGTCCCTGTTATCTCCTCCAACCATTGGCGTGACTCATGGACCAGGGTGAATAACGACATCAACCCCGGATATCTCCAGAGACTGGGGCACGTCTGGAGCACCCTGACAGCAATGTCAAACAGCCAAAAATTGACATCCGGGGAGTTGTAGACTTGAGCCCCGGAAACAAAAACCACAACTCGATCAGCCACTTCACACTCCTCAGGGCTCAGTACAAAAATGGAAAAATCCATGGAGAAGGCGAGGGAAAAAGCATTAAGGAGAGAAAGAGAAATTCACTCGTGCACAACCTCTCCGCTGGGTTTTACACTGGCCGCAGCATTCTGTTAGGATCCCCCGTGCGCTATTACGCAGAGCACGGAGGGAGGAATGACAAGCCCACGAGCAGAGAAAGTTTGTGCACTTTATTAACAATATGCTTGAAAATAATGAGTCCAGTAATGTCCACAAATACAGAGAATTGCAATGATGAACAAAATGGCCACCAGACATACAGGGCGCCTACTGGATGCTCTACAGCCCGGTCAAAAAGGGAGCCTAGTGCTGCAGACCGCTAAGCACAAAAGGAAAGGCGAACATGACACTTACAGGGCTGGAGCAATTCTGGGGCGAACCGTGCAGTCTGGAGGATGAGGGAAAACACGCTATGTCAGTTGCTAACATCTAGGGATGAACGTCTGAAAATTTCAGTCTGAATGTGTGAAGGAAGTTGTACAACATCTGTGGAGAGCTAGCTGCCATGAATGAGGGCGAATGCTGCGGCGATCTCTTCCTACCAACTCCTCGTTTAAATAATAATAAACTAAATGAGGAAAGAGATCGCTGGTGTGGGAAAGCGTGGGCTGGACTAATAAACCTCAGGTGTGCATGACTGAGTGTCTACAGGTGTGAATGAGAATGAATGGAGTGTTTGTGTGTATGTGTGTGTGTGTGTGTGGGACCACCCATTAACAGAGCACAGCTGATGGCACTGACAGGAGAAGTGTGCCCCAGCTGTCAGGAAGTGGAGGCCAAAAAGCTGCCAGACGCGCCAGATAGAAAATAGGGCAAATAACTAATAAGTTAGAACTGGGTTTGGCACAGCAAAAACCCAGATTCATGACAAATACAACATGATCCAATAACTTTACCCAATATCTCCTCCGCCGAACCCAGCTACCCACCGCCGCTGTAGTTGAGCTCCGATCCTGCTTCTGTCCAGCTGGGGCCCCAGCAGCTCCTCCACTGATCCCTGCCTCCTACCGCCACCGTAGTTGAGCTCCAATCCGGCTCCTGTCCAGCTGTGGCCTTGGTTAGCTCCTCCGCCGAGCCCCAATCACAAAATTCTAAGAATCTGTGCAGGAGGCTCAGCCGTCATCTACTGGGCCGATGCTGAGTCAGTGAGATGAACCGGGGACAGAGTCGCTCCTTTGTATCGGTGTTAGCTACGACTAGCTGTGGCGTTAGCCATAGCAATAGCATTAACTTAGCACATTAGCATAGCACATCCCACGGCTCCTTCCATTCGTCCATCTCTCCAGCAGACCGACAAAGCTCCAGTGAGTTTGAAGGCTCAACCATCATCTACCGGGCTGATGCCGGGTCAGTGGAGTTTCGTGGGGGAATATAGCAGAAGGTTTGGCATTGGTTTCACTTTTTACGCGTGCCTTTTTCTTCCTGCCCACTTCTTCCACAGCTCCTTCACTGTAATACACTCATCCACACAATAACTCTACCTCAGCTGTTGGCGTAGAAATACTGGCACACCAACAGTAATGCATCTGCTGCTCTATTTCTTTGCACTTTACTGTAACCCGCTGCACTAATGCAGCCCTGCTGCTGTCTGTTACTGAAATATTGATCATGCACATTCTAAACAGTCACTGTCTGCACCTCCTCTACTGCACTGGATTGCACTACAGGTATTATGGTATTACTGTACATGTGATTGCTGTGTTTTTTTTTAATCTTTATTTGCACTACAGGTGCCATTATTGCACATAGACTGCTGTTGTTACCTCCGCCAGGTGAGGAGCTAATAATTTCAGTGCCGTTGGTTGGTTTGTTGGTTTGTCTGATAGCAACATAACTCCAGAAGTTATTACGAGAGTTTGATGAAATTTTAAGAAAAGATGTGTAATTGGACGGGGAAAAGATGATTAGATTTTGGTGGTGATCGGGGAATGCATACCTCAGCCAAGGCTCTTATCTTCTCAGTATGTTAGCAACAATACTCCAAAACTAATGGACATACTTTAATGCAGTTTTCTCCATAAGTGGTTCTAGGCTTACAAACAAAGATATTACATTTTTCAGGTGAGCCATGAGGGATGGAATGAGCCTTGGTGGAGGTATGCACTCTGAGTGCTTTTCTAGTTTTCATTTTTATTTAACCTATTCCTTCTTTTCGTATATTACACACACTACTAAGAGAGAGAGAGAGAGATGATGTTTCAGTTTTCCTGTATGTCCTGTACATATAAAGTATTGTCAAATAAAAATCTCAGACTCCTCAAATCTCTGAATGTTTGAAAACGCCTAGAAATGAGTAATTTAAGATTTATGACTGCAATATGGCAAAATCTGAGGAGCAAAAATGTCATTCCTAGAATTTCAGGAAAACACAAACAAAATTAACAGTTTGTACTGAGAAAAGACAAAATGTAAAAAATGTCATTAAATCATGCTGTTGAAGCACAGCTAAGGTAAACGATTACAGTCAATAGAACCAGGTTGTTCCAGATGTAAATGTTCCTCACCTGTCTTTGATTGACCTCAGTTCTTTCTCTCTCTGTTTCAGAACAGCTCTGGGGAAAAAGATTGACTGTGATGTAATTATAAAGCTGAATCACCATAGAAACTCTTTCTACTTTACTTCAATTCTGCTGTGGATTTGCTGGAGCAGGGATGAAAACACACAAACAAGAGAACTGTGGGTGTGAAATTTTGGGCCAAAAAACTTCATCGAACCACAAACATATCTGAGTCTCAATCAGGGGTAAAACAGAGAGTTCATAAGAATAAACTCGCCTGTTAATATTAACAACCCAGCAAAAAGGGTCATGCAAGCCAGTGTAGTCCTAGTCTAAGTTGTAAACCTTTGTAAATGGGAAGGGTTGTGTCACGGAGGGCAGCCAGTGTGAAATCTTTGCCCAATCACATACGATGATAATCATGAAGGAAGTTTTTATTCCTGATTGGTCGAAGCCCAGGCTAACCAACAGAGTGCCAGTAGAAAATGTCTACTGTTGGTTGAAGATGGAACAGGAGGAGAGGAGGAAGGTGTGTTAGGAGGAAGAGAGAGAATAGGAAAGGTTGAAGTGTGGAGGTGAGAGTAGGGATGATAAATGTAGGGACTATGACTGGTAATTGCAGAGAGCTGGCCGGTATGATGGAAAGAAGAAAGGTACAGTAGATATACTGTGTGTTAAAGAAACCAGACAGAAGGGAAGCAAGGCTTGGATGAAGTGGTAGAGAGTGTTCCCAAGGGGGAGAGAGTGGTAATTGGAACACACTTTAATGGACATGTAGGTGAAGGAAACAGAGGTGATGAGGAGGTCCTCGGTAGGTATGGTCTTAAGGAGAGAAATTTGGAAGGAGAAATGGTTGTGGATTTTACTTAAAGGATGGAAATGACTGTGGTGAACAGATACTTCAAGAAGACAGAGGAACATAGGGTGACTTACAAGAGTGGAGGAAGGTGCACAGAGGTGGACTACATCTTATACAGAATGAGAAATCTGAAAGTGAGGAGAGTATGTTGAGAAGGTGGAAGGAGAACTTTGAAGAGCTGATGAATTAGGAAAATGAGAGAGAGAAGAGGATGGATGAAGGAAAGATGGTGAACAAGGAAGTCCAGAGGGACTAGCAAGGTGGAAGTGAGGACATCTTTGAAAAGGTTGAAGAATGGAAAGGTGGTTGGTCCAGATGACATACCTGTGGAGGTATGGAGATGTTTAGGAGAGATAGCAGTGGACATTTTAACCAGATTGTTGAACACAATCTTGGAGAGTGAGAGGCTGCCTGAGGAGTGAAGAAGAAGTGTTTTGATACCAGATTTTCAAGAACAAAGGTGATGTTCAGAGCTGTAGTAACTACAGAGGAATAAAGTTGATCAGCCCCACTATGACGACATGGGAAAGAGTTGTTGAAGCCAGGTTGAGAGGAGAGGTGACAATCAGTGAGCAGCAGTACGGTTTCATGCCAAGAAAGAGTACTACAGATGAAATGTTTGCTCTAAGAGAGCTGATGGAGAAGTATAGAGAAGGTCAGAAGGAGTTGCACTGTGTCTTTGTGAAAGTAGATGAGAGGGCATTTCCATGGTGGACAAGCTGACAGACGAGGTCATGCAGGAGTCTTCATGGACCATGATGGTTGCAGATCACTCTGACTCCTGCACCATCCACCTGCTGTTCTCCTTTTATAACAGTTTGCTATAACTGGATTTTTAATCTACATTTCTTTAAATATCTAATGCTTTAAAATCAGTAAACTGTCACAATAAAAGAAAAAATTACCTCTGCTCATCAAGTTTATTTTGGTAGAAATCTTCCATCTGTTTCAATCTGTATAAACAAAATGTAAATGAATGAAAAAGTCGTGAAATAGTTAAATTTGATTTAAAAAAAAAAAAATGTCGGTCAAATATAAATGGTCAGAATCAGAATCAGAATCAGAATCAGATTTATTGCCATTGCTCATGTAGTACACAAACTAGGAATTTGTCTCGGTGCAATGCTGCAACATTAAACATGATAAAATAAAAAAATTAAGAATTAAACTATACATGCAATAAAGTGTAGAATAAGAGTGAGTAATACTAATCAGCAGTTTTAAATATATTAGCGAGCAGCAGATATTGTGGAGTACCCATAGTGCAGTCGGTAATGCAAAAAGAAAACAGTGATGATTGACATGAGTCTGGTTGAGCTGCTGTATATAGTGCACGAGAGTCAATAAGTCACTTAGTGTTCAGCAGTCTGATGGCAGAGGGGAAGAAGCTGTTCACGTGATGGGAGGTTTTAGTCTGGATGGACCGAAGTCTTCTCCCTGAGGGGAGGGGGGCAAACAGTACGTGACCAGGGTGTGAAGGATCAGCTATGATCCGGCCTGCACACCTCCAGGTCCTGGAGATGTACAGATCCTGGAGAGATGGGAGCTTGCAGCCGATCACCTTCTCAGCAGCGCACACGACGCGTTGCAGCCTTAGTCTGTCCCTGGCAGTGGCTCCTGCGTACCACACAGTTATGGAGGTGGTGAGGATGGACTCGATGATGGCCGTGTAGAACTGCACCAACATCTTGGTGGGTAGCTTGAGCTTCCTCAGCTGCCGCAGGAAGAACATCCTCTACTGGACCTTTTTGATGAGGGAGCTGATGGTCGGCTCCCACTTGAGGTCCCTGGTGATGGTGGTGCCTAGGAAGCGGAAGGAATCAGCAGTGGTGATGGGAGAGCCTGTGAGGGTGAGGGGGGGCAGAGGGGTTGTGACTTTCCTGAAGTCCACAATCATCTCCACTGTCTTCAGAGCATTCAGCTGCAGGTTGTTGTTCTTGCACCAGGACGCCAGCTGGGCCACCTCTCTCCTGTAGGCAGACTCGTCGCCGTTGGAGATGAGCCCGATGAGGGTGGTGTCGTCCGCAAACTTGATCAGCTTGACAGACTGGTGGCTGGAGGTGCAGGAGTTGGTATAAAGGGAGAAGAGTAGGGGGGAAAGTACACAGCCCTGGGGTGATCCGGTGCTGATGCTAACAGAGTCTGAGACAGTCTTTCCCAGCCGCACATGCTGCCTCCGGTCCATCAGGAAGTCAGTGATCCACCTGCAGAGGGAGTCAGGCATGTTTAGCAGGGACAGCTTGTCCCGGAGCAGAGCGGGGCGGATGGTGTTGAATGCAGAACTGAAGTCCACAAACGGGATCCTGGCGTAGGTTCCCGGGGAGTCCAGGTGCTGCAGGATGGAGTGGAGGGCCAGGTTGACTGCGTCGTCTACAGACCTGTTGGCTCGGTAGGCAAACTGCAGCGGGTCCAGGAGGGGAGTGGTGATGGACTTGAGGTGGGGCAGGACCAGGTGCTCAAAGGACTTCATGACTACAGAGGTGAGCGCTACAGGTCTGTAGTCGTTAAGTCCAGTGATCCGTGGCTTCTTGGGGACAGGGATGATGGTGAAGGATTTGAGGCAGGTCGGCACGTGGCATAGCTTAAGGGAGGTGTTAAAAATGTCTGTGAAGACAGAAGCCAGCTCTTTTGCACAGTGTCTCAGGGTGGAGGGAGACACACCGTCCGGACCAGGGGCTTTGCGCGGGTTCAGTCTGGAGAACTGTTTTAGCACGTCCTGCTCACTGATGACAAGGGCAGGGGGGGAGGAGGGGGGCGCCTTTGATGAAGTAGGGACCATGGAGGCTGTGGAGCTGGAGGGAGGGGGGGGAGTTGGACACAGTTGACGAGGTGTCAAAACGAGCATAGTGTTGGGACAGTCTTTGACAAAGGGCTTTGTCATCCTGACCTTTAGAAGCCTGAGGCCGATAGTTGGTGATTTGCCTCAGTCCTCTCCACACAGAAGCAGAGTCGTTAGCAGTGAACTGCTGCTGGAGTCTCTCAGAATACACAGATTTAGCTCTCTTCAGCTCTCTCCTAAACCGATATTTAACCTCCCTGTAGCAGTCCCTGTCTCCACTTTTCAACGCTGCTTCCTTCTCCTTCCTGATCTGTCTGAGCTTAGCAGTGAACCAGGGCTTGTCATTTGAGTACCTCACCCTGGTGCGCGATGGAAGAATGCTCTCCTCACAAAAGTGGATATATGAGTTCACAGTGTCCGTGCACTCATCCAGATCATGCGTGGCTCCTTTAAACATGCCCAGTCAGTTATTTCCATGCACGTTTCCAGCTTCTCCTCAGCTTCACTGGTCCATTTCTTCATAGTTCTCACAACAGGTTTAGTGAGCTTCAGTCTCTGTCTGTAAGTGGGAATGAGGTGGACCATCACGTGATGGTGATGGTCTAACCTTTGTTCATGTTGTTGCTTGATTTTATGACACTCTTGACAGCTGGAACTTAAATATTTTCCATGGTCATCACTGCTTATTTTAAGGAGAAAAAACTATTTAATTCACAAACAATTCAAAATCCAAAGTAATTATGCCAGCATCCTGAAAACATGCCAAATGTTAAATCCTGCTCCTAATAAGTTTGTTATTCTGAAACACATGGTAAATGGTAAATGGCGTTCACTTATATAGCACTTTTTATCATCTGTGGACGACCAAAGTGCTTTACAGATCCTGCTACCCACGCATTCATGCACACATTCACACGCTGATGATGGCAGAGCTGCCATAGACACACAGGTGCCAGCCTGGCCACCAGGAGCAACTACAGCTACTGGAGGAACTACTGGATACATCATACAGTGCATCCAGTCTAATCAGAAGTTGTGACTAGGGCCCCACAAAAATATCATTAATGATATCATCATCCACAGATTAAGCATTTAAAATTATTCATCCACATTGGGAAAACAAACATTTACAACTAATAAAATACAAAAGCATTACACGTCATCACATCAGACGTGCACCCAAAACAAATGTTTGGCTACACACGCCGTGTGAGGAGGAGAAAAAACATGAGGAACCCAGGAAGCTAAAACCATTAAAACAGCAAAGACACACAAAAAAACCCTCAGCAGTAGCCTCCTCCACAGCTCCAACCAGTGCCAGGACCACAGGCAGGAGATCCCAATCCCCCAGATGTAGTACCATCCCCGCTGCCACCCCAACCACGACCTCCACTCAAGAACAGTGACAGAAGAGCAGCCAAGGGAGCCAGACGAGCCCAGTAAAACCATTAAGGAGAATCAAGGAGAAGAATTGTTTCGTTAATACTTTTCAATTCAGTCTAATTCAGCTTTATTTATATCACACCACTTCACAACAACAGTCATCTCATAGCACTTTCAACTATAGGGGAAGTCCCCACAATTGCAGAAAGACCCCTTCACTATGCTCACTCTGGGACACTATGGAATGGTGGGTGGGACAGCACTGTGTATATCTGTGTTGTTTGGGGCTGGTTTTGATGTATGGACTGTATGTACGTATGTTGGGATGGATGGGTGTTAATGTTGATATGTACAAAATATAGTTAATTGTTTACTTGGGGTCTTAAATGTGGTAATTTGTATATAATTCACATGGGTGTACTTATGGAAAAGAGGAGTTGGAATTAATACGTGTTCACTTCTTCCTTCTCCCTTTAGAACACTGTATACTGTTACTTTATTGCACTTGTCATTTTGTTTTGTTTTGTTTTACTTTTTTGTTTGAAATAAAGTATCTATCTATCTATCTATCTATCTATCTATCTATCTATCTATCTATCTATCTATCTATCTATCTATCTATCTATCTATCTATCTATCTATCTATCTATCTATCTTTCTAAATTCTATGGGAAGCCAGTGAAAGGAAGCCAGAACTGAAGAGATATGATCTCTCTTTCTAGTACTTGTTAAACACTTGCTGTATCATTTTGGATCAGCTGGAGACTTTTTAAAGATGTTTTAGGACAGCTGAGACAAGATGCTCCTAGTCTTGGCAATATTACACAAATGATAGAAGGCAGTCTTATTTCACAACAACAGTCATCTCATAGCACTGTCAACTGCAGGGGAAACCCCCACAATGGCAGAAGGACCCCAGCAATCAGGAGATCCCCTGTGAGCAAGCACTTGGCGGTGGTGGAGTGGAAAAACTCCCTTTTAGCAGGACGAAACCCCATGCCTTCAGTTTTATCTGAATTTAATAGTAAGAAATTACAAGTCATTTAAGCTCTGATTTCCTTATGAAAAGCCTCTAATTTGGCTAATTAATTATTGTAATCTGACTTCATTTAAAAATATAATTGTATGTCATCTGTATAACAATGAAAATATATGCAGTGCTTTCTAATAATATTGCCTAGCATATATAAACTAAAAAGAATATGGCCAAGAACAGATTCCTGTGGAACTCCGTGGTTAAGCTTTGAGTTGGAAGAAAACTCATTACTGACATGGACAAACTGGAACTTATCAGATAAATAAGATTTAAACCACTGCAACAAAGTTCAATTAAGGCTTTGAGTGTGACTGTCGCCAAACTGCGACATAACCCCTATTGGTCAAGAGTGGTAAATATTTTTTGTCAATAAAATAGTTCAGATTTCCAAGGCTGTAACTTGAAAGTGGTAAGAGATAATGGTTTACTGTCAATTGGAAAGATATAAAATCTGATCCAAAGTTTCAGATAGGAATAAATTTACACATATAATTTACATAATGTCACGGCAGCTATATAAATTCCATCACTCAGTCAAAACTGGATGTTTGATGTATTTACACAAAGAATGGTTCGGTTTTTTGACACCGTTGTCTCTACAGAGGTATGTTGTTATCTTATCTTCAAAGAATATGAACAAGAAATCAGTACAATATTAAGAAAAAAACCAAAGAAATTCATCACCAGCAGCTAAGGGGACTCGCTCGCTGCCGTGGTTGCTGCGTTTTCACCCATTGAAGTCGTTATTTTGCATTCTGTCGGTCATTTACGCTCTCTACTACATCTACAAAGTCTTATGATTATCCCACATAAATTTTGTTTGTATCCTGTGGCTATTTTCTGTGTACAAAGCCATCTAATTGACGGTGCATGACGATGGATGGCAGCCATATTAGCTTTCTGGGCTAAAAGGATGAAAACAGGAAAAGAAAATGAGGAGTTCTTCTTCTTTGGTGATTTACATGTCATCCATTGAGTCATCCAACACGTGACCTTCTGAAACTGGCAGATCTGTACAAATCAGTACAAATCTTCAGTGCACCCGGGGATGTCAGAGTGAGATGACAGGCACAGTCGCCACACTCTGCCACTAGGGGCATGCAAAATCTCATACTCAAAGGGTTAAGTCCAACAAGGTGTTCTCGTCTATCAAGTGAAATATTATGATTGATTGTATCAAAAGTTAAACGAAGGTCCAAAAGGATAAGTACAGAAACAAGTCCATTATTCAATTCAATTCATTTCAATTCGGCTTTATTTATAATGCACCACATCACAACAAAAGCCGTCTCGTGGCGCACAAAGTGCAGAAAAAAACACACAGTCACAGAAAGACCCAGCAATCAGACAATCCCCTATGAGCAAGCACTAAGCGACAGTGGAGAGGAAAAACTCCCATTTGGAAGGAAGAAACCTCTAGCAGAACCAGGCTCAGGGAGGGGCAGTCGTCTGCTGTGACTGGCTGGGGATGAGGGGATAGGGAGGATGGAAAGGACAGACATAAAGAACATAGCAGTCCGACACGATCATCGGTAGCATGGGGGGCCCCCAGGGAACGGTTTTGGCTCCCTTCCTGTTCACCCTTTATACTGTGGACTTCTCACACAACACAACACACTCCAATCTACAGAAGTTCTCTGATGACTCTGCGATCGTTGGCCTCATCTCCAACGGAGATGAAGCTGTGTACAGAGGGCTTATCCAGGACTTTGTGGACTGGTGCCATCGGAACTGCCTCCAGATCAACGCGAGGAAAACTAAGGAGCTGGAGGTGGACTGCCGCAGGCAAGGACAACCCCTCACAGCACCAGTAAATATACAGGGAACAGACATAGAGATGGTGACATCCTATAAGTACCTGGGTGTTCATCTGAACAATAAACTAGACTGGTCACACAATACTGACGCACTCTACAAGAAGGGACAGCGCAGGCTGTTCCTACTGAGGAGACTCAGGTCTTTTGGTGTACAAGGGGCACTGCTGAAGACATTCTATGACACGGTTTTGGCATCAGCCATCACTTTTGGAGTGGTCTGCTGGGGCAGTGGCATTACAGCAGCCGACAGGAAGAGACTGAACAAACTGATCAAGAAAGCTAGCTCTGTCCTGGGGCAGCGCCTTGACCCAGTGGAGGAGATAGGAGAGAGAAGGACGGTGGCTAAACTGTCATCCCTGCTGGAGTCCGAGTTCCACCCTATGCAGGACATACTGAATGCACTGAGGAGCTCATTTAGCAGCAGACTACATCATCCTAGTTGCACAACCGAGAGGTTGTTTTGCAGGTCCTTCCTACCTACGGCTGTCAGACTGTACAACCTAAGCAGGGCTGCTCGCAGAGATAGATAAAAAGACGTAACAACCTAATAGTTTTGAATGCAAAAGACGCAATAGACTTACACAATGGTCCCCTCCGGTATACAACTAGGAAAATACCGGTCACTATGGAGGGTGAGAATATGTATGGGCACATAATCATACCATGTAGGATAACTAAGTAGACGGTTGTGCTGTTTCATTCCATCTAGCTACAATGCTCCGCACTGTGTGTATTTATATATTTACATATTTATTCCATCTATCTACAATGCTCCACACTGTGTGTTTATATATTCACATATTCATTCCATCCAGCTACAATGCTCCGCACTGTCTATATACAGTATATACAGTGGGGAAAAAAAGTATTTAGTCAGCCACCAATTGTACAAGTTCTCCCACTTAAAAGATGAGAGAGGTCTCCAATTTTCATCATAGGTATACCTCAACTATGAGAGACAAAATGAGAAAAAAACAATCCAGAAAATCATATTGAAGGATTTTTAATGAATTAATTGATAAATTCCTTGGTAAAATAAGTATTTGGTCACCTACAAACAAGCAAGATTTCTGGCTCTCACAGACCTGTAACTTCTTCTTTAAGAGGCTCCTCCGTCCTCCACTCGTTACCTGTATTAATGGCACCTGTTTGAACTCGTTACCAGTATAAAAGACACCTATCCACAACCTCAAACAGTCAGACTCCAAACTCCACTATGGCTAAGGCCAAAGAGCTGTCAAAGAATACCAGAAACAAAATTGTAGACCTGCACCAGGCTGGGAAGACTGAATCTGCAATAGGTAAGCAGCTTGGTGTGAAGAAATCAACTGTGGGAGCAATTATTAGAAAATGGAAGACATACAAGACCTCTGATAATCTCCCTCGATCTGGGGCTCCACGCAAGATCTCACCCCGTGAGGTCAAAATGATCACGAGAACGGTGAGCAAAAATCCCAGAACCACACGGGGGGACCTAGTGAATGACCTGCAGAGAGCTGGGACCAAAGTAACATCAGAAACACACTACGCCGCCAGGGACTCAAATCCTGCAGTGCCAGATGTGTCCCCCTGCTTAAGCCAGTACATGTCCAGGCCCGTCTGAAGTTTGCTAGAGAGCATTTGGATAATCCAGAAGAGGATTGGGAGAATATCATATGGTCAGATGAAACCAAAATAGAACTTTTTGGTAAAAACTCAACTTGTCGTGTTTGGAGGAGAAAGAACACCATACCTACTGTGAAGCATGGGGGTGGAAACATCATACTTTGGGGCTGTTTTTCTGCAAAGGGACCAGGACGACTGATCCATGTAAAGGAAAGAATGAATGAGGCCATGTATCGTGAGATTTTGAGTGAAAACCTCCTTCCACCAGCAAGGGCATTGAAGGTGAAACATGGCTGGGTCTTTCAGCATGACATTGATCCCAAACACACTGCCCGGGCAACGAAGGAGTGGCTTCGTAAGAAGCATTTCAAGGTCCTGGAGTGGCCTAGCCAGTCTCCAGATCTCAACCCCATAGAAAATCTTTGGAGGGAGTTGAAAGTCCGTGTTGCCCAGCGACAGCCCCAAAACATCACTGCTCTAGAGGCGATCTGCATGGAGGAATGGGCCAAAATACCAGCAACAGTGTGTGAAAACCTTGTGAAAACTTACAGAAAACGTTTGACCTCTATCATTGCCAACAAAGGGTATATAACAAAGTATTGAGATGAACTTTTGTTATTGACCAAATACTTATTTTACCGAGAAATTTACCAATTAATTCATTAAAAATCCTTCAATGTGACTTTCTGGATTTTTTTTTTCTCATTTTGTCTCTCATAGTTGAGGTATACCTATGATGAAAATTAGAGACTCCTATCAATCTTTTAAGTGGGAGAACTTGCACAATTGGTGGCTGACTAAATACTTTTTTCCCCACTGTGTGTGTATATATATATATATATATATATATATATATATATATATATATATATATATATATATATACACCACCGTTCAAAAGTTTGGGGTCACCCAGACAATTATTTTGTGTTTTCCATGAAAAGTCACACTTATTTACCACCATGAGTTGTAAAATGAATAGAAAATATAGTCAGGACATTGACAAGGTTAGAAATAATGATTTGTATTTGAAATAATAATTTTTTCCTTCAAACTTTGCTTTCGTCAAAGAATCCTCCATTTGCAGCAATTACAGCATTGCAGACCTAACATGATTGCACAAGGGTTTTCTAATCATCCATTAGCCTTCTGACGCAATGAGCAAACACATTGTACCATTAGAACACTGGAGTGATAGTTGCTGGAAATGGGCCTCTATACACCTATGTAGATATTGCACCAAAAACCAGACATTTGCAGCTAGAATAGTCATTTACCACATTAGCAATGTATAGAGTGTATTTCTGATTAGTTTAAAGTTATCTTCATTGAAAAAAAGTGTTTTTCTTTCAAAAATAAGGAAATTTCTAAGTGACCCCAAACTTTTGAACGGTAGTGTATATATATATATATATATATATATATATATATATATATATATATATATATATATATATACTGTATATATATATGTATACTTGCTGATCTTGTTTTTTCTCTTGCCTTCTGATTGTTGCTCTGAGTGTTACTATCCCTGTGCTGTTGCAATCCTGGAATTTCCCCATTGTGGGACTAATAAAGGCTTATCTTATCTTATCTTATCTTATCTTATCTTATCTTATCTTAGCAGTAAGATGCCAAGTACAATATTGGAGGTCAACCAGCAGTATGGATCAGATAACAATAGAACAAGACTGGAGTTAAAAGACACAAAAACCCTCCTTAAACGAAAGCTATATTAAAAAGGAAGGATTTTACCCTGTTCTTAAAAACAGAGACTGAGTCTGACTCCTGGACCCAGAGTGGTAACTGGTTCCAGAGAGAAGAAGCTTGGTAGCAGAAGGCTCTGCCTCCCACCGTACTTTTGGAGATTCTGGGCACCACAAGTAAGCCAGCATTTTGGGAGTGTAATACTCTATTAGGATGGTAAGGTAATATCAGATCTTTTATATACTGGGGGGGCAGATTGTTAAGAGCTTTGAAAGTAAGAAGAAGGATTTTAAACTTGATTCTGAATTCAATGGGAAGCCAATGGAGGGAGGACAGAACCGGCAAAATATGATCCCTTTTTCGAGAACCAGTTAAAACTCTAGCAGCAGCATTTTGAATCAACTGAAGATTTTTTTTAAAGATACTTTAGGACAACCAGATAATAGCGAATTACAATAAACTAATCACAAACTGACAAAGGTGTGAATCAGTTTCTCAGCATCACCCAGAGACAAGATGCTCCTGATCTTGGCAATATTACTCAGATGATATAAGGTGGTCCTAGAAACAGTTTTAATATGTGAATTAAAGGACCAATCCTGGTCAAAAATCACTCCAAGGTTCCTCACACAACTGTTCAGAGTGAGAGTGGCCGCATCTAAATTGAGGGCATAATCTGAAAAGGAATTTCTAAGATGTTTTGGGCCAACAACAATGACTTCAGTCTTATCAGAGTTCAATAGTAAAAAATTACAAGTCATCCAAGCTTTGATGTCCTTAAGACAGGCATCTAACTTGGCCAACTGATCACAATCATCGGGCTTCATTGACAGGTATAGTTGTGTGTCATCTGCGTAACAGTGAAAATGTATACAGTGCTTTCTGATGATGTTGCCCAACAGGAGCATATATAGACTAAAAAGAGTAGGGCCAACACAGATCCCTCTGGAACTCCGTGACTGAGCTTAGAGCTGGAAGAAAATCCATCATTGACATGGACAAACTGAAATCTATCAGACAAATAAGATCTAAACCACTGCAACGGAGTTCCACTGAGTCCAACAAAGTGTTCCAATCTATCAAGTAGAATGGCATGATTGATAGTGTCAAAGGCTGCACTGAAATCTAAAAGAACAAGAACAGAGACAAGACCATTATCAGATGCAGTCAGGAGGTCATTAGAGACCTTCACTAAGGCAGTTTCAGTGCTGTGATGAGCTCTGAACCCAGATTGAAACACCTCAAACAAACCAACTCCCTGCAAATGGTCAGATAATTGCTCAGCAACAACTCTTTTCAAGATTTTTGAAATGAAAGGCAAATTAGAGATTGGTCGATAATTGGCCAAAACTCCAGGATCGAGCGTCACTTTTTTAAGTAAAGGTTTAATTACAGCAGTTTTAAAAGTCAGTAGAACATAACCCAGAGTTAAAGAAGAATTAATGATAACAAGAATACGGCTACCAGTAATTGGGAAAATAATTTTAAATAACGTGGAAGGAGTAGGGTCCAGAAGGCAAGATGAAGGCTTAGAAGAGGAAATTATTTTATCCAACTCTAAGAGGTGGATTGGATTAAACTTATCTAAGCAGATATCAATTGAGGGAGTTGCAGTAGTTAATGTACTAGAGTTAACGGTAGAAAGAATCTGACTGATTTCATCTCTAATAGATAAAATTTTAAGACTGAAATAGTTCAGAAAGTCCTGAACTATTATGTCCATTAATTGAGCCGCCGGAGTGGTGGCTCAGTTGGTAGAGCATCCTCCCCACACCCGGGAGGCAGGGGTTCAAATCCTGGCCGGGTCATGCCGAAGACCATATAAAAGCGGAATTTCCTGCTGTCCAGCTTGGTGCTCAGCAATAATGGAATGAAGGAGGGAAATCTGTGGCAGCGCCTTGCATGGCAGCGGCCCTCTGATTCTACATATGGGGTGTGTGTGATTAACACTGTAGATGGGAAAAACACAATTTCGTTCTACTGTACATGATTGGTTGTATGGTTGGATGTCAATAAAGGGTGATTTAATTATCAGATGCCATAAAGAGGTCATTAGTGACCTTCACTAAAGCTGTTTCAGTACTATGATGGACATCATAAATAAGGACATACTTTGATAATTTAACTAACTAACCTGCACTTATATAGCGCTTTTCTAGTCACAAAGACCACTCAAAGCGCTTTCATTAATACTAACCCTCTATTCTAAGGGCCTATAGGAAACAGATATCTAGGGACAATTTAGAACAGCCAATTAACCTAACATGCATGTTTTTGGCATGTGGGAGGAAACCGGAGAAATCCTGGAGTAAACCCACGCAACACGGGGAGAACATGCAAACTCCACACAGATCACTGTTGGTCGGGGGCTGGGATCGAACCCACGATCCCACGATCCCCACAATTGCCCAGCCAAGGGTAAACTGTGCTGCCGCAGTGCTAACCACTGCGCCACCGTGCAGCCCAATTTAAGTATCTCCTGTTTGCATTCCAGCATGTGTGCAGCTGTTGGGCTACGATGAAAGAAGGACACAATCCTTCTCACTTTACCAAGCACTCTAGATACTTGGTTGAGTCTTGTAGCTTTCTGTGGAGCTAGATTAATTGTGTGAGCAAAACAACCCATCTAGGGGCTCAGTCCTAATTCATGTAGGCCTACTACATTTACCATATTTCTTGCATTGTCTGTTGTTACTGGAATTGTTGTTCCTTGCCCCTCAAGGTTCCACTGTAACACTGTCCCCTTTAGTTCCTCTGCTATATTTGTGCTGGTGTGTTGCTCATACAAGGCCTGAGTTTGAGAACATGGCTTGCTATTTCCACTCTCGGGTGATGTAATGGACAGTCACCATTATGTAGCTCTCAGTAGTTCTGGATGTCCATCCATCAATTATGAATGCCACAGCAGATTCCTTGGAAAAGTCGTGGATAACAGCAGATTTTGCTTTTTCATAAAGGGATGGTACTATTTTCTGGCTGAAGTGGGCACCAGAAGGAACATCATACCGTGGCTCAATTACCCTCAGCATGTGTTTAAACCCGGTGTTCTCAACAACTGAAAATGGCCTTAGATCTACTGCAATAAAAACACCAATGGCATTTGTTATTGCTTTGGCTTATTCTGAAGAGCCTAGGAGAGGCTGTCTAAATGCAGCTGGAAGCTGTGCCAGTTTTCTTCATGCTGCACTGATATTAATGTTTACATGATGCTGTTTCAGGTGAGTTAAGAAGTTTGATGTACTGCTAAAAGCATACCCGGTCTCTGCTAAACAATATCGGCACACTGCTTTAGTCTTATCCACTTGGCTTTGTCCATTTACGTATTTCACCGGGAAGCCGAAGTGTGCCCAGACAGGAGACTTAGATGACAGATTTGGCTCTTTCAGCTCTGGCATCTCCTTCTTAACATTATCGCTAGCCATGACTTTTGTTAGCTAGAGGAAGGTCTGCACTGTGTTTGTTTTTGGAGTAAACATGTGTGGCTAATGGCTCAAGGTAGTTAAACTCCCTTTACCTCACTTAATATATTCTGTATGGGAACTTGGTACATCTCGGTACATCTCTGTACCGTACCGGAAGGGAAGTACTGGAAAATTTGAATTTAAAAAAAAGTACCATTACATCCCTAGTCATGAACCTTCCCAGGAGTGGCCGGCCAACCAAAATTACCCCAAGAACGCAGTGACAACTCATCCAAGAGGTCACAAAAGACCCCACAACAACATCCAAAGAACTGCAGGGCTCACTTGCCTCAGGTAAGGTCAGTGTTCATGACTCCACCATAAGAAAGAGCCGTGGAAAAAATGGCCTGTATGGCAGAGTTCCAAGACAAAAATCATTGCTGAGCAAAAAGAACATAAAGGCTTGTCTCAGTGTTGCCAGAAATCATCTTGATTATCTCCAAGATTTTTGGGGATATACTCTGTGGACTGACAAGACAAAAGTTGAACTTATTTGAAGGTGTGTGTCCCATTACATCTGGAATAAAAGTAACACAGCATTTCAGAAAAGGAACATCATACCAATAGTAAAATCTGGTGGTGGTAGTGCAATGGTCTGGGGCTGTTTTGCTGCTTCAGGACCTGGAAGACTTGCTGTGGGAAATGGAACTACGAATGTCCGGCCATCTGTTTGTGACATCAATCTGAAATGCACTTGGGTTCTGCTGCAGGACAATGATCCAAAACACACCTGGAAGTCCACCTCTTAATTGCTTAAGAGAAACAAAATGAAGACTTTGGAGTGTCCTAGTCAAAGTCCTGACCTGAATAAGATTGAGATGTTGTGGCATGACCTTAAAAAAGCAGGCCATGATCTTAAACCCTTCAACGGGGCTGAATTACAACAATTCGGCAAAGATGAGTGGGCCAAAATTCCTCCATAGTGCTGTAAAAGACTTATTGCCAGTTATTGCAAATGTTTGATTGCAGTTGTTGCTTCTAAGGGTGGCCCAACCAGTTATTAAGTTCAGGGAGCAATCACTTTTTCACACAAGGCCATGTAGGTTTGAATTTTATTTTCCCTTAATAATAAACACCTTCATTTAAAAACTACATTTTGTGTTTACTTGTGTTATTTTTGTCTAATATGTAAATTTGTTTCATTATCTATTCATTTAAGTGTGATAAACATACAAAAAAAGAGAGAGAAATCTGGAAGGAGGCAAATACTTTTTCACATCACTGTATTTCTGATGGAGCCACTGACCTGATATTTTCACCAGATATCAGTAACAACCCAAGTAATCCATACCTACAAAGAAATCAAGGCAACTGTTTTCACAAAATACGCTATACTTCATAAAGTGGAATGACACAGGGAGTAAGTGTTGCACATATGAAGAAAAAGATGTGCAAAAAGGCATAGAAAGCTAAGAAACAAGCTGAAATCCATCATAATTTAGGATTCACTTCCGCCCTCCCAAGAGAGCAGACGCTTTTTTCTTCTCTCCTGCTGATTTTTTCCTCCCCTCCTACTGGATCCCAGCTTGCTGTTGTCTGTCTGCGTCTGACTGCGACCGCCGAAAAGAAATTATGGAGTTAATAAGCTGGGCTTTGAACACAATTGACACTATTTTTTCAACAAGGAAAAGTGCTCCGGGGGAAGCTGTTTGCCCCGCTGGAACGGATCCAGTGGGCTATCTATGTGACACAGGTATTTGGAAAATGCTGTGTCTCTCTAATCTCTCTATCGAAGATATTGAAGATTTGTTTATCTTCGTAATCTTGGTGATTGGGATAATTCTGATTGGGACGGGAATTGTCTTGGTTTACCGCAAATTGCTGAAGATGGATTCAACCTATCAAAATGCTGGCCAGGCGAGGTGCATCCAACAAATTGAGAAACTGGAGAAGACCCTGATAGCGACTACTGGAGAACTGTCTCGTAAGGTGGATTACATCATGGGTTCGCTCAGGTCTTTCCACGACGAGTTCAAAGCTGCGCAATGAAGGATTAATGTACTGAATCTACAGAAGAAATACAAGTCTTCTCTGTGATCAGTCCTATTTGGCATTATTATTCCCCATGAAAATTCCTCCTGGCTGTCTGCAGACTGTGTTTTTTTTCAAAATCATGAGCACAAGGCCTTGGACAGCCAGCTGCAGCGCCAGATAAGACTGGGCGCCAGACAGACAAAACATCTTCTGCCAAGGGTCCTTGGGTCTCTCTTATTATCATCAACACTGCTCAACACCGCACACACATTGATTCATGAACTGATTAAAGATATACTGTACACTGCTCTCTTGTGTCTCGTGAATTCTGAGTTGTTGCTCTGTGCTATTGAGAGATTTTTTTTTCATTGTAATCACAATCTGCTTAAAAATAAGCTGTATTTTGATAACAAAGTTTTTTTTTTCTCCTCCCCCCTTGTGTCGTTCCCTCCCTTCCCCTCCCTTTCTTATCTATCTCTGTTTGATGAGGCGCCTTTATGGCTGCCGTGTCGTTGTGTCGCGCGCATGCGCACCAATGTCAAGTCAAGTTCCTCGTGTGTTTTTTTACATGCTTGGCAATAAAGTTTATTCTGATTCTGATTCTGATTCTGAAGCCATCCCTTCCCCCATCAGTGCAAATTAATTTCAGCTGGTTGAGCCCTGACTCATAGCCTTTAAAGGGCCTATATCATGCAAAATCGACTTTTTTGAGCTTTTAAGCATGTTATAATGTTAATTCCTCACCAAAAACACCCCCAAAGTGGTATTTTGCTCCATTCACGAATCTCTGGGTATTCCTCCTCAACCCTGCTCTCTGAGCTGCTGCTCCGCCCTGTCCCTGATAATGATTGGGTCTCCACGTTCATACGTATGAACGTGGGTGAGCCGCCCACTCCAGGAAGTGCCTGTGCTGCCAGCACCGCCCCCAGGCTAACGCACACACCCACTTTCTCCGCGTAGCAAACAGAGCGGTGATTGGCAAAACTCTTTCACTTTTGCATTGACGCTGTGAAGAAGTAGTTCCTCTCGCACCTAATCTGTTCAGTGACAACAACTGTTTGCTTTTTTACATAAGACAATGTCTTCTAAGTGGCGTAAATGTGTCTTTGGCTGTGAGAGATTTAGGAGTTTGTTCAACCTTCCTAAAGAAGAGCCTACTCATCAGAAAAGGTTGGAGTTTATTTTCGGGAGCACGCGTCAAACCAGCCAGCAGCTTTTTGTCTGTGACCACCAGTTCTATAATAAATACAACACTATGAAAGACATTTCTCTTAGCTTTTCATTTACCAGTCAGAAACTTCCTGTAAATGTTTTCGAGGTCACTGTGATATCTCGTGCACCTCAAATTCCCGATTGGACTTTGGGTCAATGTAGATGTTTTCGTGGGCGGAACCCAGCGACACGCTGCAGCAGCCGGCTCAGGGGTTACGTCATGAAATGGGCGGCAGCCACAAGAAGGAGAGGCAGAGCCTCAGAGATCGAGGCATCTTACTTCCGGGCTCTCAAAAATAACTCATATTTCATAAGAAATTCATTCTCCAGTGTACCAAAGGTAATATACTATCACATACATGCATATAGTTTACTCTGAAAGGCTTAAAATAGCATGATATAGGCCCTTTAAAAAGATCTGTGAATATCAGATTGTCACACCTCAAAGAACTCATGATGGGTAGAAACAAAGAGCTCTCTCTAGACCTTGGCAACCTTATTGTTGCAAAGAAAATGATGGTGTTGGTGGATGATGGTGGACTGATTCCAGGGGCATTTCTACACTGCTGAATGTTCCAATGAGCACTGTTGGACCCATCATTCATGTCATGAGCTGAGCACAGGAGGTTTCCACCTTTCTCAGTCTCATGGCTTTTTCTCCATATTTATATATTTGTTGTATTTTGTGCTTTGTTGGTTTTTGTTATTATTGCACTGCTTGTCATTTTCCTGTTTATGTCTTAGCTTTACTATGCTCTTATTCTGTATTAATTGGTATTTATTTCTCAGTCTGTACTTGTTGATATTTTATTCTTTAAATTTCTTATTGTTGTGGTTGATAGCTGTCAATGGCATTTCCTGGTTTGTGCTCTGAGTGGGCGTAGCCCCTGTCAGCTGTCAACCAATCACTTCCCTCTCATTGCTTCCAGCTGGTACAATTATGAATCATTGTTTCCCTCTTGCTGCTCATGTGACCCACACCTGTCAGTACTTAGGTAATTTCTTTCTAATCCTATTTAAGGGCAGTATTTTCATTTCTCATTGCAGAGTCTTGAGTTTTCTTTCTTCATCCCCACCTGAATGCTGCCCTTGTTCTGGTGCGCCAAATCTGTAAGTTACTTGTTTTTTTGAATTTTTGTGGCAAGCACTGTTTGGACTTATGTTTTGTTATTTTCAATAAACCTCACAAACTCACAGTTCAGCGTCTGGGTCTGTCTCTCTTCCCCAAGGGGCAATTCATGACAGAAGACTGTGGCCAGTAAAAGACCCAACTTCTGTGAGTTGTGGGTTCTGCTTTGCCTTTTTGTTGTTTTCACTCACCTGTTTCTCTAGTGTGAGTCATGTCCCCAGCCCACACATACTCTACAGGTGGGCACAGCTACCCGAGGAGCCTGGGGTTGGAGTGCTGTAAAGCCCTAATGGAGATGGATGAGCTAATCTACACAGCACTTCCTATCCTGAAGGAAGCGTTGCGGTACCTGGGCCTTGCGGAGGCAGCTGCTCACTGGTGCCCTAAGCTTCGGGAGCATGCTGAGGGGGTGGAGAGGATTTCTCTGGTGGCAGCAGTGCAATGTAAGAACAGCAAGATTGTGAGGAATTCCCTCGAGGAAGCCTGGGCTCACGCCAAAGGGCAGGTGTTCCCGGGCCTCTGTTGTATTGGCTCATCACCAGTCTCTGGAACCCGCTCCTGCTCCGCCAGCTTCCAGACGCTCAGATCTGGACCACTGGAGGAACACCCCAACCTCTCAGGCAGCATTTTTTCCAGTCCAGAATCAGACAATCTCCGCAGCAGCTCCTTCTTCTAGTTTGTCTTTGCTTCCTGTCCCGTCAGCCTCCTCCTTCTCCTTGGGTGCTGCGACTCCTGTCTCCTTGGCATATCCTTCCGCTGCTGAGGGTCCGGCTGTTTCCTCTTCAGCTCCACCTGTCACTGTGGCTGTAGGGGCGGCTCCACAAAGTTCCCATGGGAGGCCCTCTTCAACCGGAGTAACGGAGAGGGTTAAACGTACACCGGCTGCAGCAGAGAATATTGTGCCCCAGTAATTCAGGCAAGTGTTGTTTCATTTTCCAACAGCATATGATAGTATGCCTTGCCTGATTCCCAGTAGTAAGGCTCAGTCTTTGCAATCCCCTGAGTCCTCACCGCCTGCTTCAGCCCAAACCCTTTTACCTGCTCTCGCCGTGTCTCCTCCTATTTTCCCCGAATGTCAGCTGGTCCCAGGGTTGAGCCACCAGGCAATGGAGGAGATTGTGGTCCTGGAGGACCTGGTACCAGCCCCACAGCCATGGTCTAGATGGAGGGAGAGCGCTACCAGCGATCCAGGGCCTGTGCCGATGACTGAGAGTCCCCGGGCTTCAGTTTAGCAGAATCAAATCAAATCAAATCAAACTTTATCGTCATATTGCTGTACATACAACTGTAGTGCAGGCAAGATAAAATTGCGTTTCTCTCGGCATCTATATAAATAGAAGCAGCATGATTTAAGACACACTCCCACATAGCTCCACCCCCCCCCCATCCATTCACACATCCCTGAGACATACTTGGGGAAAAAAAAAAAAAAAAATAACTGACATAATGTTCGGCTCAGGAGACACACATGCAGGCTCAGAATAGATTTAACAGCGTTTATTAACAAACAGGGATGAGTGGATGCGTGTGTGAGATATGTGAATGTCTTGTGGGAGAACTTCCGTGAACAGGCAGCAGAGCAGATCACCGTACAGCCAGGCAACCCTGTAATGAGAGAGCAGTGGGACAAGGTAATGGGCACCACAATTATACAGGTCTGGAGGAATGACTGCTGCTTACTTGTAATGGCAGGTGGCAGGCGTTGACAAGAGGAGTACCCAGGAGACAGAGACCTGCTGAGCTTGTGTGAAGATGAGGATGGCGTGGCGAGGGAGAGAAGTCCGCCGCCAAGGAATCCACCTGTGCACAGGGGAGAGGGCTGAAGAGAAAAGGTAAGTTGCTTGCTTGGAGCGTAGTCTTGCTGATCTTGGGAGTTCCAATGGCAAAGACGAGCTGAAGGGAACAGACGGCTTCAGGCCGAGGCACAGGGCTGAGTGGGTTAAGTAGTCTGCCGCTGACAAGGCGCAGGTGTGCGCGCAGCAGGAACCAATGATGACTGGCGAGTCATGACAGTACTCCCTCCCCGAGCAGCGCCTCCTGGCACTGGTTTGTCTGGGTGCGTCCGATGGAACATCGTGATGAGACCCTTGTCCAGCACAAAGGACGGGCGTACCCACTGTCTCCATTCAGGACTGAAACCCTCCCAGTCCACCAGATACTGCAACCCGCGACCTCGGCGCCGAGAATCCAAGATGGCAGTGACTCTCCAGGCCGGATGGCCATCGATCATCAAGGGCGCGGGAGGCGCCGCGGGCGGGGGGCAAAGGGGATCGGACACCACAGGTTTTACTTTGGAGACGTGGAAGGTGGGGTGAATACGGAGGGGAGGAGAAATAGCCACACGCACAGCCACCGGGTTAATGATCTTGGTGATGGTGAAGGGGATGATAAAACGTTGAGCCAGCTTCTTCTTCTCACCCTTAAGGTTGACGTTGTGGGCCGACACCCAAACTTGCTGCCCCACTCGGTAGGCAGGCACAGGTCTCCTGTGATGGTTAGCCGTGGTGCTGTTGCGCGCCGCTGTCCGCTGGAGTGCGTCACAGGTCTTAGACCAAAGACTCCGGCACTTTCTGAGGTGCGCTTGGACGGAGGGGACGGCCAGCTCACCCTCCTGCACCGGAAACAATGGTGGGTCGTACCCCAGGGACGCCTTGAAGGGGGACATACCTGTAGAAGATGACCGAGTGGAGTTGTGGGCGTATTCCACCCAGGCCAGATGCGAGCTCCAAGAGGCCGGGTTGGAAGTGGTGACGCAGCGGAGGGCAGCCTCCAGCTCCTGGTTGGCCCGTTCGCACTGCCCATTGGACTGTGGGTGATGGCCAGAGGAGAGGCTTACTGTGGCTCCCAGGGCGTTACAAAAGGACTTCCATACCTCAGAGACAAATTGGGGCCCACGATCCGAGACAACGTCAGCCGGTATCCCATGTAATCTGACAACGTGTTGGACCAAGAGGTCCGCTGTCTCCCGGGCTGTAGGGAGACCCCACAGTGGCACGAAATGGGCAGCCTTGGAAAAGCGGTCGACGATGGTCAGAACTGTGTCGTAGGTGTTGGAGGTGGGGAGACCAGTGACGAAGTCGAGGGCTATGTGGGACCAGGGCCTGCCTGGGATCGGCAGAGGATGGAGCAGACCAGCGGGGGGAGCGTTACCTGACTTTCCGGTGGCACAGGCAGGGCAGGCCCGGACGTAGTTGGTAGCATCCTTCTGTAGACCCGGCCACCAAAAAGAACGCTGAAGGAGGTCGACCAACCGGGAGACCCCAGGGTGACAGGCGAACTTAGAGGTGTGGGCCCAGTGGATAACCTCCCCCCGGACCGAAGATGGAACGAACAGCCTCCTCTCCGGTCCGCCGCCAGGGTCAGGTTCGGACTCCTGCGCCTTCCGGATCCGGTGTTCGATGGCCCAAGACATGGCCCCCACAACACACGAGCTGGGCAGGATGGTGTGCTCTGACTTCTCATTCGTTTCGGGGGCAAATTGCCTGGAAAGGGCGTCCGGCAGACCGTTCTTGGAACCAGGGCGGTACGTGATGGTAAATCTAAAACGGGCAAAGAACAAGGACCAACGGGCCTGGCGGGCATTGAGACGCTTGGCAGTTCTTAGGTACTCCAAGTTCTTATGATCCGTTAGAACAATGAACGGCAGAGAAGCCCCCTCCAGCCAATGGTGCCACTCCTGCAGGGCGAGCTTGATGGCCAGAAGCTCCCTGTCACCGACGTCATAGTTACGTTCGGCTGGTGACAGGCGTCGGGAGAAGTAAGTGCAGGGTCGTTTGGATCCGTCGGCCAGTGACCGCTGAGACAGCACCGCCCCCACTCCTGTGTCCGAAGCGTCGACCTCCACCAAACGCAGTGCGGGATCGACCTGGGTGAGGACCCGGGAGGAAGAGAACTCCGTCTTGAGTGCCTGGAAAGCCACCGCAGTGTCCTCGGTCCACCGGAAGGGGGTCTTTGGCGAAGTGAGGCGGGTCAAGGGGCTGACGATGGCGCCGAAATTGGGGATGAAGCGGCGGTAAAAGTTGGCAAATCCCATGAATTGCTGGACCTGCTTCCTGGACGTCGGTGTTGGCCAGTTGACCACCGCTTTGACTTTAGCGGGGTCCGGGAGGACTTGGTCGTGGGAGATGACAAAACCCAGGAAGGAGGTGGTCTTGGCATAGAATTCACATTTTTCAGCCTTCACATACAACCTGTTCTCCAATAGGCGCTGCGGGACCTTCCTCACGTGGACCCGGTGTTCATCCCATGACCTGGAGAAGATTAGTATGTCGTCCAGGTACACAAACACGAACAGGCCAAGGAAGTCGCGGAGGACGTCATTTATGAGGTGTTGGAAAACTGCAGGTGCATTGGTTAACCCGAACGGCATCACCAGATACTCAAAATGGCCAGTCGGAGTTCGGAAGGCTGTTTTCCACTCATCTCCCTCCCGGATACGAACGAGGTGGTAGGCACTACGGAGGTCCAGTTTGGTAAACCAGGTCGCCCACTGGAGGGAGTGGAAGGCGGTGTCCATCAGTGGCAGGGTGTAGCGGTCCTTCTCCGTGATGTCGTTAAGGGCCCGGTAATCGATGCAGGGGCGGAGAGACCCATCCTTCTTCGAGACAAAGAAGAACCCCGCGCCGAGTGGAGACGAAGAAGGGCGGATGATTCCTGCGCTGAGCAACTCCTTGAGATAAGCGTCCATTGCCTCCCTCTCCGGCGCTGACAGGCTGTATAAATGCCCCGTGCGGATGTTAATGACGCAATCATAGGGCCGATGAGGGGGAAGGGACATCACTCTGGACTTACTGAAGACTTGGCCCAAGTCGTGAAACTCTGAGGGCACCAGAGAGAGATCCGGAGGTGCGGCATCCTTGGCCAAAGGGGGAGCGGACAGGGCGCAAGCTGCGGACTGAAGGCAGGTGCCCATGCAGAACGAGCTCCAGGCGGCGATCCTTCCGGCCTGCCAGTCCAGAACCGGGTTGTGTAGGCAAAGCCAGGAGTAGCCTAAGATGACCGGAGAGACAGAGGAGGACAGGACATATAGGACCATATCCTCCCGATGGTTACCTGAGACAATGATGGGAGTTGGCTGGGTCCGATGTGTCACTCGTCCGAGTGGGGCGTGTGAGAGGGTGACCAGGTTAAGCGGAGTTTGCAGAGGGTGACAGGGATGCCCAACTGGGTTGCAGGGCTCTTAGAAATAAAACTCTGCTCTGCTCCTGAGTCCACCAGTGCATGAGTAATGTGCCCCATGGAGTTGTGACGAAAACAGACGGGCAGAGAGAGACTTGTGAGGGGTTTTGTCCGGTTAAAGTCCGCGAGGCGCCCTACAGTGACTCGCGGGCCTCCCCATTTGGCTTCTCCGGACAACTCTCCACGGTGTGTTGGCTGCCTCCGCAGTACATGCACAGGCCCAACTTCCAGTGGTGTTGTTTCTCCGCTGGAGGGAGCTTTGACCGGCCTACCACCATTGCCTCTGACTCCTCGGAGGACTCCGGTGGCAGCAACTCCAGGGGGCGAGCTTGAGGTGCGCGCGTGGAGCCTTCTCGCGAGCGGTTGGTCAACTTCCGCTCGGAGGAACGCTCGCGCAACCTGTTGTCCAAGCTAATTGCTATGGAGATTAGCTCCGCGAGAGTCTCCAGGAGATCTCGACCGGCCAATTCATCCCTCAGACCGGAGCTGAGGCTGCGGAGAAAGATGCCACAAAGTGCCGCCTCGCCCCAGCCTACTTCCTCTGCAGCGACCCGGAAGTCGATGGTGTAGTCCGCCGCCGACTGGCTTCCCTGCTGGAGAGCAAGGAGACGGTTGGTTAGGACGCCATCGTGCCGAGCGAGATCAAACACCTCGAGGAAGTTTCGCACGAACTGGTTATAGGAGAGGTTCGCGTAACTGGGCTTCGCCATTACGGCGTAAGCCCAGGTTAGCGCTCGCCCCTCCAGGAGATTACCTATGTAACCAATCCGGCTGTGGTCTGAGGGGAAGTCCCCGGGAACGCGCATGAACACCGACTCACACTGCATAATAAAACCCCGAGCTCCGCCAAGCTTCCCGTTAAAACGGGCCGGAGTCGGGATCGGTGTGAGCCGGGTCGGCGGTCCCGTGGATGACTGGCAGGCCACCGGAGTGGCAGAAGCTAACCCTCCCTGGGGAGCCGGGGGGAATGCCTGCTGGGGGTCCAGGCGGTCTAACCGGTGAGTAATTGAAGTTAACTGATTTAGGATTACCTGCTGTTGGTGGGCTATTAAATCTACTCGAGCCTTGAGAGTGGAAAGACGGCGTGCGAGCCCGCTGTCCGCCGAGCCGCTCTGCTGAAGCCGTACTGACATAATGTTTGGCTCAGGAGACACACACGCAGGCTCAGAATAGATTTAACAGCGTTTATTAACAAACAGGGATGAGTGGATGCGTGTGTGAGATATGTGAATGTCTTGTGGGAGAACTTCTGTGAGCAGGCAGCAGAGCAGATCACCGTACAACCGGGCAACCATGTAATGAGAGAGCAGAGGGACAAGGTAACGGGCACCACAATTATACAGGTCTGGAGGAATGATTGCTGCTTACTTGTAATGGCATGTGGCAGGCGTTGACAAGGGGAGTACCCAGGAGACAGAGACCTGCTGAGCTTGTGCGAAGATGAGGATGGCGTGGCGAGGGAGAGAAGTCCGCCGCCGAGGAATCCACCTGTGCACAGGGGAGAGGGCTGAAGAGAAAAGGTAAGTTGCTTACTTGGAGCGTAGTCTTGCCGATCTTGGGAGTTCCAATGGCAAAGACGAGCTGAAGGGAACAGACGGCTTCAGGCCGAGGCACAGGGCTGAGTGGGTTAAGTAGTCTGCTGCTGACGAGGCGCAGGTGTGCGCGCAGCAGGAGCCAATGATGACTGGCGAGTCATGACACTAACTAACTATAATATACAAATAATATACAAAATGTCCATAGATGCAGTAGTGTGTATGAGAGATTCTGAGTCAACTGTTCAGCATCCTGACAGCTTGTGGAAGGAAGCTGTTGATCAGTCTGGTGGTTCTGCCTCTGATGCTCCGGAATCGTTTACCAGATGGAAGAAGTTCAAAGTGTTTATGCAGAGGGTAAGAACAGTCCTTGACAATGTTCAGTGCCCTGCTCCTACAACAGTTCTGAAAAAGTTCTTGGACAGAGGGGAGGGAGACTCCAATTACCCTCTCAGCACCCTTGACTATCCTCTGCAGGGCTTTTTTGTCTGACATACTGCAGCTGGAGTACCATGTAGCAATGCAGTACGTCAGAACACTCTCCACCACACTTCTGTAGAAGGTCCTGAGGATGCAGATGGGGAGAGAGGCCTGTTTGAGTTTCCTCAAGAAGTGCAGTCTCTGCTGAGCCCGCTTCCTGATCGCCAAGGAATTCTTGCTCCAGGTCAGGTCCTGCGAGATCTGCACTCTGAGGAACTTGATGTTCCCTACTCTCTCCACTAAATGGCCGCCGATGCTGAGGGGGACGTGCTCAGGCTGTGACCGCCGGAAGTCGATAATCATCTCCTTCGTTTTGTCCACGTTGAGCACCAGATTGTTCTCCCTGCACCAGCCCTCCAGGTCTCTCACTTCTTCCCTGTACATTGATTCCTCATCCCTCTGAATAAGTCCCACCACTGTGGTGTCGTCTGCAAACTTAATAATCTGGTTCCCCTCGTGTCTGGATACACAGTCATGTGTTAGAAATGTAAACAACAGTGGGCTGAGTACACAGCCTTGAGGGGATCCGGTGCTCAGTGTGACAGAGTTGGAGATGTTGTTTCCAACCCGGTCAGACTGAGGTCTCTCAGTCAGGAAATCCAGGATCCAGAGACATGTGGCGGTGTTCAGACCGAGAAGGAGTAATTTCTCCATCAGTCTCTGGGAAATAATGGTGTTGAATGCTGAACTGAAATCAATGTACAGGAGTCTGGCGTAGGTGTCTTTCTAGTCCAGGTGGGTGATGACAGAGTGTAGGGTGGTGACTATAGCATCCTCCGTGGAGCGGTTTGAACGATATGCAAACTGGAGCGGGTCGTGTGATGCAGGGAGGCAGGCTGTGATGTGTGGTTTGACAAGCCGTTCAAAACACTTCATCCCAATTGGTGTCAGTGCAACAGGACGATAGTCATTCAAACAGGACACAACTGGTTTCTTTGCCACTGGTACAATGATAGAGGTCTTGAAGCATCTGGGAACGATGGCCTGACTCAGGGAGATGTTATAAATGTCAGTCAGGACATCCGCCAACTCGTTCGCACAGTCTCGGAGCACACGTCCCGGGATGTTGTCCGGACCTGCAGCTTTGCGTGGGTTGACTCTGGTTAGGGTCCTCCGTGTGTCTACTGTGTTGATGGTAAAAGCTGGTCCGACCAATGGTAGTGGTGGGCCAGCCCTCCCTCTGATTGTCGAGTTTGATGCTTTAAAACGTGCAAAGAAGTCGTTAAGCCTGTCTGGAAGTGAAGCGTCGTCATCATCGACCCCCTGCCTAGACTTATAGCCAGTCAGTGTCCGAACTCCCTGCCACATCTGCTTGGTGTTCCTAGTGTCACAGAGGTGTCCCTGGATTTTCTCCGCATAGGCGCGCTTTGCCGCCTTAATTCCCTTTGAGAGCGCAGACCTGGCTGAGCAGAGGGCGAGCCTGTCCTTCGCTCTGAAGGCTGCATCTCTGGCTATAAGCAGCGAGCGCACCTCTGCACTCATCCAGGGCTTATGATTACCCCACATAGTGATGGTCTTCACTGTAGTGACATCCTCTGTGCACTTCGCGATGTAGCTGGTGACTGTATCAGCATACTCCTCCACATCTGGCTTGTCTTCCTGGGAGGCTGCTATTTTGAAGACCTCCCAGTCTGTGTGCAGAAAACAGTCTTTCAGTGCAGAGGTTGCACTCTCTGGCCAAATCCTGATTTGTTTCACTGCTGGCCTGCTGCGCTTCAATAAAGGTTTGTAGGCAGGCAGCAGCATCACGGACCTGTGATCAGAACGGCCAAGATGGGGGCAGGGAATCGCCTTATATGCATCTGTGTTTGTGTACACTAAGTCCAACATATTCTCTCCTCTGGTCTTAAAGTCTACACATTGTTTAAACTTGGGGAGCACAGTCTTTTGGCTGGTGTGGTTAAAATCCCCCGCAACCACCACAAAACTCTCCGGGTGTGAAGTTTGGATTTCACTAATCGCATTGTGCAGTCCCCCGAGTGCCTTCTTAGCATTAGTTTTAGCATTCGGGCATGGCGCTCTGTAAACACCAGCTACATACACATTGCTGAATTCCCTCGGCAAATAATGTGGCAGACAATTTACAAGAAGGAACTCCGCCAACGGATAGCAGTGTTTAGACACTAACGTGGCATTGACGCACCAGTTCTTGTTAACATAGATGCATAGCCCACCCACCCCCGGCTCTTACCGGAGCTCGCCGTTTCTCTGTTGGCACGGAACATCGCCATATCTTCCAGTTGAATGGCCTCGTCAGGAATGTTGTCGTGGAGCCATGTCTCAGTGAACGCAAGCACACAGCAGTATCTCCATTCTCTCCGGGTTTCTCTCAGCAGACGCAGCTCGTCCCGCTTGTTTTCGAGGGATCAGATGTTAGAGAGAATGAGCGACGGTACCGCTGGTCTGGAGGGGTTAGCCTTTAGCCTAGCATGGATCCCGGCCCTTTTTCCGCGCTTTTGCTTGCGTTCGCTCCGCTTCCGCTTCCTCCTCTCTCGGGTAGCTTCCAGCGGGGACTCCGCTAGAATTCCATGCTGGCGTAGAATGTCCAAATCACAACCGATCGCCGTGATTCTTACAGCGTGCAGTATCTTGATGTTTAATAAGGTCTCACGGTTGTAAGTTTTACAGAATGTACGTCTGGGAAGATCAAAACACTCAAAACTCTCACACTCGTTGATGCCAAGAGGGGCCGCTGCGTCCGAGCGCGCTGCCACCATCTTATCCAGTGCCAGCAGGAAACTGACCACCTGTTTTCACGCTGGACGAGCAACCTGTGTGGGTCACTTCGCTGGGGGGGGGGGGGGTGTCCCGGGATTGCATGTACCACCATGCCTGCTGCAGGGGCTGCCGCAGCTGGGCCGGTGTTGGATTTCCAGAAGTCTTGGCCTGGGACATTGCCACTTGAATCGACGGAGTCTGGGACGGTGGTGGAGTTTGAGCTAATGCAAGTGCTCTCCTTTTTTTTCATTGCTTCTCTTTTGGAGAGATCTTGTCTTGCGCTTGGTTGGGAGAGCCAGGTGCAGTCGTCAGCTGCACCTGAGCTCACCTCGCCGGGCTCCACTGCTGCTGGTGACCCTGACCCTGTTTCTCTTCCTGTCCTGTCTGAGCTCTCCCCCAGGGTCATTGAGGATGTTCCAGCTCTGCCAGATGTCTCTGTGGGTCCAAGCTATCCGCCCGAGATCACCACTGGTCCACCTTCTCCTACTGAGGTCTTCCTGGGTGCTGCTCCCACTCCAGTGGAGGTAGTCACTTGCGCGCTGTTCAAGCCCAGGGCCTCCAAGGATGCAGCTGTGGCCCAGTCCAGGTCCCCGTGGGTGCTGCTTCCTTTATTGTGAAGGTTGTCAGGGGCGCTCCGTCCCAGCCCGGGGCTTCCGAGGGTGCAGCTTTAGCCTGGTCCGGGTCCTCCGTGGGTGCAGCTCTGAACCAGTCTGGGTCCACCAAGGGTGCTGCTTCCCCATTAGTGGAGGTCATCTTGGGTGCTTTGTCCCAGCCCGGGGCCTCCGTGGGTGCAGCTTCTCCTCTGTCTGAGTCTCTGTGGGTGCTGTGTCCCAGTCAGGGACCGTCATAGGTGCACCCAAGCCTGAAACCTTCTTGGGTGCTGCACTCCAGTGTGAGCCCACCATAGGTGCTACACTCCAACCCGGGGTCACCATGGGTGCAGCTTTGGCCCAGTCCGGGTCCACTGAGGGTGCTGCTTTGGTCTAGCTTGGAGCCACCACGGGTGCAACCTCGCTCCAGCCTGGAGCCACCATGGGTGCTGCTATATCCCAGTCCAGGACAACCGAGGGTGCTTTTGGCAAGGCTGAGGGTGTCAAAGTTTGCCCTCCTTTGACTGATGCCATCATTGTTCCCCCTCCTCTGCCAGACATCATTGTGGATCCCCCTCCTCCGCCAGTTGCCATCGTTGTCCCCCTCCTCTGACAGATGCTGTTGTGGTTTCTCTTCCTTTGCCTTACGCTGCCGGGGTTACCCCTCCTCTGCCCGAGGCTGTCGTGGTTCCCTTTCCTCTTCCCAAGGCCATTGTAGTAGTACTAGTTGTAGTTCAGAAGTGGAAAGTTTCATGAACTGGCCCTTTAGGGCAGAAACGAAGATTCAGGCGCTGAACTATGAGTTGTGATAATTTAATAAAGGACACAAAAATGTACAAAGAACAAAACATTAACAGAACTTAGGCAAGCAGGATACAGGGGGAGAGTAGATGTGGAATAAACATCTGAACTTGGTTAGGATGTGGCACAGAGTGGAGACAATGCAGCCCTTAAATAGGACCAGAGGAATGATTGCAGCTAAAGACAGGTGTAGCTCACAAGAGCAGGAGTAATCAGAACAAACTAATGCCAGCTGTGCTAGGAGTGAACTTCAGCTGACAAAGGAAACAAACACAGCCCACCATCATAACAAAAACACAGGAGAACATAAACACAAAATGAGAAAATACGCCAGGAACAAATAATCCATCAAGGACAAGATAAAATACAAACAAGAAATGCTAAAGGTGCTGGAGAAAAGAATAAATACCACAATGAGAACGGTAAACCACAGGTTGAGGTGAAAATAGGCTTAAGTCCAAAAACCAGAATCATTCAATATAATTCAAGAAATCTCTGTCTGTCATGATGTCACAATCATAGGACTTTATGTTGTCATGGTAACCATGTCAAAGATCAAAGGCAGGCATCACTGAACGAGTGGTGACATCAAAGAGCAAAGGCAGGTTTAATAGGATTCCCTATGACATCTTCAAAGATCAAAGGCAGGCATCACTGAACGAGTGGTGACATCAAAGAGCAAAGGCAGGTATAATAGGATTCCCTATGACATCTTCAAAGATCAAAGGCAGGCATCACTGAATGAGTGGTGACGTCAATGATCAAAGGCAGGTTTCACCATGGTTATTGTTGCCACTAAACATGTCAAAGATCAAAGGCAGGCATGACTGAACTAGTGGTGATGTCAAAGATCAAAGGCAGGCATCACTGAACAAATGGTGACGCCAAAGATCAAAGGCAGGTTTCATAGGACTCGTTATGACATCATCAAAGATCAAAGGCAGGCATCACTGAACGAGTGGTGATGTCAAAGATCAAAGGCAGGAATCACTGGATGACGCCATCAAAGATCAAAGGCAGTCATCACTGAACGAATGGTGACGTCAAAGATCAAAGGCAGGTTTCACCAGGGTTACTGTTGCCATTGTGACCACGTCAGAGATCAAAGGCAGAACTGCAGAAATGCTTGCTTACACTTGCTTTCTACAGGCATTCAGAAATACTTACTTATATTTGGTTTCTACGGGTATGCACGGGACATACACAGGTACACACTAGTATATAATAATAAGTACACTCGACTATAATGACGAATCTAAGATACAAACCCCAGAAAACTCAAAACAGAAACTAAAAGCAAATTCAGATGACATCATAAATATAAAATATTAAACAGAAGTAGAGAAATGCAGAAAATAACCAGAATAATGAAAAGAGCATGACAAAGGTTTTCCAACCTTGTGCTGCATCTTGACAGAAAGAACATCATTTTACCATAAAGTGGTCATGACTAGGAGGTCCTCAGAAGATTTCTGACACAGGAGTCAAAAGAATTATCAGAAGAGTTATCCAAGAGCCAAAAACCACTGGTAGACAACTCCAGAAAGACCTGGGGCCTCATGTACAAACGATGCGCATGCACAAGAACACGGTGTATGCTGATTTTCCTGCACACAGTGGGATGTATAAAAACAAACGTAACATGAGAATCCGTGGGCTGAGCTGGAAAGTTTCCACCTGCTGTGAGAAGTTTTGGCTCTCTGCAAAATTCTGTTTGACTCTCAGTTGGGTCTGTTAGACTTCAAAACAAACACACAGAATGTGTTAAGCTAATGTTTCTACTTCAGTTAAAATGATTTGTCTGCAAATTAGTGATTGAAAAACCTGCTTATTATTGTTACAAGACTTATCTCCACAACTGGGCTTATTGAGCTCAGTGAAACCTGATGAATAATAATTAATTTCCCTCAGATATAACCTGCTTCATTCATGGTCCAAAACCAGCGTCCCTGGAAACTGGATCCCGTCTCTGTAAATGTGACATAGAGATAAAAAAAAAAAAAAAATACCAGAGACTATACAGTTGATTCATGAGGCAATGTGTACAGATCCATCTTTCCTGGGAGGAATTCTGTTGGGCAAAATGCCCTCTAATGAGCCCGGCTTCCGAATGTGCTGAGGCAATGATAAGCTCCTGACTGCAGACTAGTTGGAGGCAGCTGGATTGTGGATCCTTGCAGGTGAACCCCTGTAGATTCAGCAGTGACATCTGCAGCTGTATGGGAGTGAAGAGATGTTTCCATAGTCTAAAATATCTCTTTTTGGAGATTAAATTCTGGAATAAAAGGCTTCTCCCTGGTTGTTGTGTGTAAATTGGATTCTGTCACAGATTTGGTTTGTAACTATAAATTCTGCTGTAAGATTGAACTGAAGTGTTCAGTATTCAGTGGTCTTTATTTACTTATTTTACTCAGTAACATCACGTCTGTCTATGCAGATTACCGACGGCTTTCTCTCACAGCATTTTTTTTTTCTGAGTTACAAGGTACTGCTGTTTCAAAGAAAAAAGTAAGTAATGCACTCAACCGACATGGGCTCTATGCCCGCTTACTTTGCAAGACTCCAATGCTGAAGAAGAAACATGATGAAGCTCATTTAAAGTTTGCTGCACAACATTTGAGCAAGCCAGTAAAATACTGGGAGATTAGATTAGACCAAAATTGAACATTTTGTATGCCACAGCATACAGCATGTTTGGAAGAGAAATGGCACTGCACATCCTATCATGGTGTGGGGGTGTTTTTCACCACATGATACAGGCAGACTTCATATAATTGAAGGAAAGATGAACGGACAAATGTACAGAAACATCCTTGATAAGAACTTGTTGCCATCTGCCAAGATACTGAAGATGAAATGAGGGTGGACATTTCAGCAAGACAATGATCCCCAGCACACAGCCAAGGAAACTCTCAGCTGGCTCCAGAGAAGGAAAATAAAGCTGTTAGAATGGCCCAGTCAGTCACCTGATCTGAATCCAATTGGAAATCTATGGAATGAACTGAAGATCAGCATTCACAGAAGACACCCACGGAACCTTCAAGATTTGAAGAGAGTTTGTGTGGAAGAATGGGTGAAAATAAGAGCCTACCGTGGCTCTGAGAGAGATCCGTCGCTACCAGAAATCCACGGAGCTGCTCATCCGTAGGCTGCCCTTCCAGCACCTGGTGAGGGAGATTGCTCAGGACTTCAAGACCGACCTGCGCTTCCGGAGCTCCGCTGTCATGGCTCTGCAGGAGGCCAACGAGGCCTACCTGGTGGGTCTCTTCGTGGACACCAACCTGTGCGCCATCCACGCCAAGAGGGTCACCATCATGCCCAAAGACATCCAGCTGGCCCGCCGCATCCGCGAAGAGAGAGCTTAGACTTTCTGCTGCACATTCACCAACCACAATGCTCTGCACTGTATGTCTATATATATATATATATATATATATATATATATATATATAGTAATATGTACATATGTATACTAGCTGTTCTTGTTTTTTCTTGCCTTCTGATTGTTGCTCTGAGTGTTGCTATCCCTGTGCTGTTGCAATCCTGGAATTTCCCCATTGTGGGACTAATAAAGGCTTATCTTATCTTATCTTGTCTTAAATCATTCCTGAGCAATGACTGCACCTTATTTCTCCATACAGGTGGCGTCTGGAAGCTGTCATTAGCAACAAAAGCTTTTCTACTCAATATTAAATGAATTTCACCAAGTGTGTTCAATACTTGTTTCCTGTGTCATTCCACTTTATTATATATAACTTGTTTTGTGAACACAGTTGCGTTGATTTCTTTCTATGCATGGCTTCATTGGGTTGCTACTGATATCTGGTGAAAATCTAACTAACTAACTAACTAACCTGCACTTATATAGCGCTTTTCTAGTCACAAAGACCACTCAAAGCGCTTTCATTAATACTAACCCTCTATTCTAAGGGCCTATAGGAAACAGATATCTAGGGACAATTTAGAACAGCCAATTAACCTAACATGCATGTTTTTGGCATGTGGGAGGAAACCGGAGAAATCCCGGAGTAAACCCACGCAACACGGGGAGAACATGCAAACTCCACACAGATCACTGTTGGTCGGGGGCTGGGATCGAACCCACGATCCCACGATCCCCACAATCCCCCGGCCAAGGGTAAACTGTGCTGCCGCAGTGCTAAAATCTCAGGTCAATGACTGCATCAGAAATATGTTTAATGAGAAAAATGTTGACTTGTTCGATTCTCATTTTCCCCACTGTAAGCTAACCATCATGGACAGATCCATCTTTCCTGAGAAGACTTTGGGGTGGCTGCAAAAGCACTTTTGTGAAAAATGCAGAAAGAAAAAATTGTGCCACTATTTGTGAAAAAATAAGGCATTGTTTAAGCAATAAGACCAAAGTGGGTGACAGCGAAACAAGACCAATTACAATTTCTCTAAGATTGTGGAATTTTAAAGAAGGTTAAAAATGCTAACTTTTCTAATTCTTGTGAATCTTCTGAAAGAAAGGCAGAAAAGGCAGGCAAATGTTTGGAGCCCTAGGCCAAAAGGACTAGCCCCTCATTGGCTGACCAACTTTGAATCACTACATCTGTGACAATGTGGAGAATTTGCAATGACAGTGGTGGGCCGGTGCAGAAATCTGTAGAGAGGTCCACAGCCACTTCTCACTCTGGCAAGCAACAGTTCACGTTTTATGTAAACAAACAAGTGAGAGCAGCTGTATCAAAATGAAGAAAAATTTTCCATCTGGCACAAACAGAAGAAAAAGAAAAGAGAGAAAAGAAAGAAAGACAGTGGTAAGTAGTGCAGATAATCCCATGTTAATTTAGCTCAGAGCAGCTTAGTGTGTCCTGCCTCTGCTGGTCCTGATGGGACGAGGTTTAGTACCTGGGTGTTGCTTTAAGATCACTGCTACTCATCTTGTTCACTGAGCTACCAGGCTGAAAACTAAAACAGCTAACTTGAACCACTATCATATAAGGGTAATGAGCAATGGTTGAAGAGGCCACCTTTGAACATTTGCACAGGGCCCCAGGAGACTCTGGAATCACTTCTCACTCTTAACCACACAGTTTTAATGGGAAACATCCAGGGAACGGACATTGAGATGGTGACATTCTACAAGTACCTGGGTGTTCACCTGAACAATAAATTCAATTCAATTCAATTCAATTCAATTCAACTTTATTTATATAGCGCCATTTCACAACAACAGTCATCTCATAGCACTATCAACTGTAGAGGGAACCCCCACAGTTGCAGAAAGACCCCAGCAATCAGGCGATCCCCTGTGAGCAAGCACTTGGCGACGGTGGAGAGGAAAAACTCCCTTTTAACAGGAAGAAACCTCCAGCAGAACCAGGCTCAGGGAGGGGCAGTCATCTGCTGCGACTGGCTGGGGGGTGAGGGGATAGAGAAAAAGAAAAGAACAGACATGTAGAGAGAAAACAGCACGATGGGGACTCAATCTATGGGAGAGAACAAACAAATGTTAATGACCAGCAAAAAAAAATATTTCATAGAGAGTGAGGAAAGGAGTGAGGCCCAGTGCATTACTGGAGGTCCCCCGGCTGACTAAACCTATTAGCAGCATAACTAAGGGAGGGTTCAGAAACACATGATCCCTCCCTAATTGTAGGCTATATCAAAAAGGTAGGTTTTAGCCCTATTCTTAAAAACAGAGATCGAGTCTGACTCCCGAATCCAGATTGGCAGCTGATTCCACAGGAGAGGAGCTTGATAACTGAAGGCTCTGCCTCCCATTGTACTTTTGGAGATTCTAGGTATTACAAGTAATCCTGCATTTTGGGAGCGTAGTGCTCTGTTAGGATAACACGGTAGTATCAGATCTTTTAAATAAAAAGGAGCCTGATTGTTTAGAGCTTTGTAAGTAAGAAGAAGGATTTTAAACTTAATTCTAAACTCTATGGGAAGCCAATGAAGGGAGGCCAGAACCGGAGAGATATGATCTCTCTTTCTAGTACCTGTTAAAACTCTTGCTGCAGCATTTTGGATCAGCTGAAGACATTTTTAAAGATGTTTTAGGACAGCCTGATAATAAGGAATTACAATAATCTAATCTCGAGCTAACAAAAGCGTGGATCAGTTTCTCAGCATCACTCTGAGACAAGATGCTCCTAATCTTGGCTATATTATGCAAATGATAGAAGGCAGTCTTAGAAACAAATTTAATATGTGAATTGAAGGACAAATCCTCATCAAAAATAACTCCAAGGTTCCTCACAGAGCTATTAAGAGAAAGAGTAACCGCATCCAAACTGAAAGTTTGATTTGGAAAGGAATTTCTAAGGTTTTTTGGACCAACAAGAATGACTTCAGTCTTATCTGAATTTAATAGCAGGAAATTACTAGTCATCCAAGCTTTGATTTCCTTAAGACAGACTTCTAACTTGGCTAATTGATTACTATCATCTGGCTTCATTGACAGGTATAATTGTGTGTCATCTGCATAACAATGAAAATGTATACAGTGCTTTCTAATAATGTTGCCTAACGGAAGCAAATATAAACTAAAAAGAGTAGGGCCTAGCACAGATCCCTGTGGAACTCCATGACTAAGCTTTGAGTTGAAAGAAAACTCATTATTTACATGAACAAACTGGAACCTATCAGATAAATAAGATCTAAACCATTGCAACGAAGTTCCATTAAGTCCAACATAGTGTTCTAATCTATCAAGTAGAATATTATGATCGATAGTATCAAAAGCTGAACTAAGGTCTAAAAGGACAAGTACAGAAACTAGTCCATTATCAGATGCAATGAGGAGGTCGTTAGTGACCTTCGCTAAGGCTGTTTCAGTACTATGATGGATTCTAAACCCAGATTGAAACTCTTCAAGTAAACCATTTCCCTTCAGGTGGTCAAATAATTGCGTAGCAACAACTATTTCTAAGATTTTTGAAATGAAAGGGAGATTAGAGATTCGTCTATAGTTAGCTAAAGCTCCTGGATCTAGCGTTGGCTTTTTGAGTAAGGGTTTAATTACAGCCATTTTAAAAGCCTGCGGTACATGGCCTAAAGTTAATGAAGAATTGATTATATGAAGAATAAAGCTACCAATAAGTGGGAAGACTTCTTTAAATAACCTGGTAGGAATAGGGTCTAAAAGACAGGTTGAAGGTTTGGATGAGGAAACTATTTTGTCTAACTCACAAAGGTCGATTGGAGTAAACTCATCAAGACAGACATCAACAGAAGGAGTTGTAGTAGTTACAGTATTTAAGTTAACTGTGGGAAGAATCTGATTGATTTTATCTCTGATGGATGAAATTTTATTATTGAAAAAGTTCATAAAGTCCTGACTAGTAAGCTCTAAGGGAATGCTAGGATTGACAGAGTCCTGACTCTTTGTCAACCTGGCTACAGTACTGAAAAGAAACCTGGGATTATTCTTGTTCTCTTCTATTAATGCAGAATAATAACTCGTTCTAGCTTTTCTAAGAGATTTTTTATAAATTAAAAGATGATTTCTCCAAGCTAAATAGATTTCATCTAAATTAGTAGAGCGCCATTTTCTTTCTAATTGACGAGTCTTCTGTTTTAAGGTACGAGTTTCTGTGTTGAACCAAGGAGTTAGAAATCTCTGATTAGACTTTTTCTTTTTTAAGGGGGCCACCAAGTCTAGAGTCTGATGCAGAGAAGCTGAAACACTATCCACCATGTTATCAATTACAGAAGGAGCAAGCTGTCTATAGCTTATTTCCGTTGTGTTGACACATGGCATAGAGGAAACAATCTGCATAAATTTGGAAACAGCATCATCTGAGAGGCATCTACTGTAATAATATTTTTCTTTAGGAGCCAAATAGTCAGAAATAGTAAAATCAAAGGTTAACAGACAATGGTCTGACGGTACAGGGTTATGAGGAGACACTACAAGATTTTCTATTTCTATGCCATATGTCAGAACAAGGTCCAATGTATGGTGGAGGTAATGAGTAGAATTTCCTACTTTCTGAGAAAACCCAATCAAATCTAATATTGAATTGAATGCCACATTAAGGCAGTCACTATCTACATCCACATGTATATTAAAGTCCCCTACTATAATTATTCTATCAGATTTCAGCACTAAATCAGCTAAGAAATCAGCAAATTCGGATAAAAATTCTGAGTAGGTTGATGGGGGACGATAAACTATGGCAAATAAAATTGGGTTTAACCTAAAATTGCTAAAGTGCCCAATACTGAGGACCAGGCCCTCAAAGGAATTATAACTTGTTTTTTGCTTTACATTAACTAGTAATTTGGAATGGTAAATTGTTACTACTCTTCCTCCACGACCAGAACTTCTGGGATTTTGACAGTTTAAATAACCAGAGGGAGTTGATTCATTTAAACCAACATAATCCTCTTGCCCTAACCAAGTCTCTGTAAGGGAAATTAAATCAATCTGATGATCAATTAACAAATCATGGACTAAAAGAGACTTGGGAGTTAGAGACCTAATATTTAATAAACCACATTTAATTTTTAAATTATGAGGAGGAACAGAGGCCAAATCATTCAATTTAGGGGCTTTATGTTTAATTTGAGTTTTACCAATATTTTGCTTTATCACTTTGGGATGCTTATACATTATATTTTTATTCACTTTGGAGGGAGCAGACAATGATTCTCTGATGGGGAAGTCAGGGGCTAAGCTGAGGGGTGGCGGATGAAGAGGAGCTGCAGAGAGGCGTGTAAGACTGCGACTCTGCTTCCTGGTCCCAACTCTGAGTAGTCAGGGTTTTGGAAATTTGGATAAAAAATATGCCAGATTGTTAGATAAATGAGAAGCACCATCCAAAGTGGGATGAATGCTGTCTCGTCTCATAAGACCAGGTTTTCCCCAAAAAGAGCTCCAATTGTCAATGTAGCCCACGTCATTTTTAGGACACCACACAGGAAACTGGACTGGTCACACAACACCAACACACTCTACAAGAAGGGGCAGCGCAGGCTGTTCCTCCTGAGGAGACTCAGGTCTTTTGGTGTGCAAGGGGCAGTCTTGAAGACCCTTTATTATTCTGTGGTGGCATCAGCTGTCATATTTGGAGTGGTCTGCTGGGGCAGCAGCATCACGGCACCCAACAGGAAGAGACTGAACAGGCTGACCAAAAAATTTAGCTCTGTTTTGGGATGATGCCTCGACCCAGTGGAAGAGAGAGGAGAGAGGATGATGGTGGCTAAGCTGTCACCTCTGCTGGAGTCCGAGTCCCACCCCATGTGGGACACACTGAACACACTGAAGAGCTCATTTAGCAGTCGGCTGTGTCATGTTCTTCCTGCCTAAGGCTGTGAGACTTTATAATCTAAGCAGGGCTGCTCATAGAGGTTGTATTAGAAGTCACAACTCTGCACAATACAGATCGTCACCTCCAATACACAACTAATACAATTACAGTTATTATCAAGGGTGGAAGCAACACTGTTGATTCAAATGTGAAATATGCTCTCTGGGTCCATATTTATACTTTGCTGGGTAATTTAACTAACTGTAATGCTGTTGATACAATCTAGCTTCAATGGTCCTGCACTGTGTATATAACTGTGTAGTAGCTGGAGTGGTGGCCTTGAGGTAGAGCATCTGCCCCAAAACTGGGAGGTCAGGGTTCAAGTCCCGGTAGGGTCATGCGAAAGACCATATTAAAGTGGAACTTCCTGCCATCATGCTTGGTTCTCAGCAAAAATGGAATGCAGGGGGGACATGGCGGCAGTGGCTCAGGAGGTAGAGTGGGTCGTCCAATAGCCAAAGGGTTGGCGGTTCAAATCCCGCTCTCCCCAGCCATCCTGCCATTGTATCCCTGAGTAAGATACTGTGCCTCCAGTGTTCATGACACTGGGTATGAATGTGTATAAATGTTAGGTAGTGGCTGGAGAGGCCATTGGTGTGGATTGGCAGCCATGTTTCTGTCAGCCTGTCCCAGGAGAGCTGTGGCTGTAGTAGTAGTAGTAGCTTACCACTACCATTGTCGATGGAGTGAACGAATAATGGATTTTCATTGTAAAGTGCTTTGGGGTTCTTGAAAGGTGCTATATAAATGCAAACCATTATACTGTATATGTATATTTATTATACTGCTTTGGATAGCCAGATCTTATCTTATTAACTTATTTAGTATTGCTCGGACTGCTGGTATGTGTTTGCTGCTGCAATCCTGGAATTTCCCCATTGGGGGACTAATACAGGCTTATCTTATCCGATCCAAACTTTTCTTATTTTTTGAAAATACAATTTGTTGTAGCATATAATCAATAAAATCATAACAATTGTGTATCAATTTTACCGACTAACATTTACATTGAATTATTCCTTCCAAATCCTTATATGTAAAGTACCTGTTAGAGACTTGCGTTATCTGTTGACAATCCAGGACAGGTGTTGTCTGATGCTCATCCATGGCAGGTGTTTTCAGTTGGTCATCCACATCAGGTGTTGTCTGTTGTTCATCCACCACAGGTATTTTCTCTTGGTCATCCACCACAAGAGTTTTCTGTTAGTCACCATCCACAGGTGTTTTCTGTTGGTCAACCACCACAGGTGTTTTCTGTTGGTCATCCAGGACACACATTATCTGTAGGTCATTAAGCACAGGTGTTTTCTTTTTATCGCCCACAGCCGTTGCTTTCTGTTGGTCATCCACCACAGGTTTTTTCTGTTCGGGATCCACCACTGGTGTTTTCTGCTCATCATCCACATCAGGTGTTTTCTGTTGGTAATCAACCGCAGGTGTTTTGTGTCTTTCATTCTCAGGTGATTTCTGTTCGTCATCTACCACAGGTGTTTTCTGTTGGTCATCCATGACAAGTGTTTTCTGTTGGTCACCCACGGCTGGTGCTTTCTGTTGGTAATCAACCATAGGTTTTTTCTGTTGGTCATCCACCACAGAGGTTTTCTTTTCGTCATCCGCATCAGGGGTTTTCTGTTGGTCATCTACCACTAGTGTTTTCTGTTCATCATCCACATCAGGTGTTTTCTGTTGGTCATCCACCACAGGTGTTTTCTGTCCTTCATACTCAGGTGATTTCTGTTCGCAATCTACCACAGGTGTTTTCTGTTGGTCACATACCACAGGTATTTTTTGTTGGTCATCCACATCAGGTGTTTTCTGTTGGTCAATCACCACAGGTGTTTTCTGTCCTTCATACTCAGGTGATTTCTGTTCATCATTCACATCAGGTGTTTTCTGTTGTTCACATACCACATGTGTTTTCTGTTGGTCAACCACGGCAGGAGTTGTATCATGCTCATCCATGGCAGGCGTTTTCAGTTGGTCATTCACCACAAGTGTTTTCTGTCCTTCATGCTCAGGTGATTTCTGTTGGCCATCCACATCAGGTGTTGTCTTTTGTTCATCCACCACAGGTATTTTCTTTTGGTCATCCACTACAAGAGTTTTCTGTTGGTCAGCCTCCACAGGTGTTTTCTGTTGGTCAACCACCACAGGTGTTTTCTTTTGCTCATCCACATCAGGTGTTTTCTGTTGGTCACAGACAACAGGTGTATTCTGCTGGTCACCCACCACAGGTGTTTTCTGTTGGTCATCCACGACAGGTGGTTTATTTTGGTCATCCACCGCAGGTTTTTTCTGTTGGCCATTCACCACAGGTGTTTTCTCTTGGTCACACACAACAGGTGTTTTCTACTGGTCACCCACCACAGGTCTTTTCTTTTGGTCATCCATGACAGGTGGGTTATTTTAGTCATCCACATCAGGTGTTTTCTGTCCTTCATGCTCAGGTGATTTCTGTTGGTCATCCACATCAGGTGTTTTCTGTTGGTCAGCCTCCACAGGTGTTTTCTGTTGGTCATCCACCGCAGGTTTTTTCTGTTGGCCATTCACCACAGGTGTTTTCTCTTGGTCACACACAACAGGTGTTTTCTGCTGGTCACCCACCACAGGTCTTTTCTGTTGGTCATCCACGACAGGTGGGTTATTTTGGTCATCCACATCAGGTGTTTTTTGTTGGTCAGCCTCCACAGGTGTTTTCTGTTGGTCATCCACCGCAGGTTTTTTCTGTTGGCCATTCACCACGGGTGTTTTCTCTTGGTCACACACAACAGGTGTTTTCTGCTGGTCACCCACCACAGGTCTTTTCTGTTGGTCATCCACGACAGGTGGGTTATTTTGGTCATCCACATCAGGTGTTTTCTGTCCTTCTTGCTCAGGTGGTTTCTGTTGGTCATCCACATCAGGTGTTTTCTGTTGTTCATCAACCACAGGTGTTTTCTGTTGGTCAACCACCACAGGTGTTTTCTTTTGGTCATCCACATCAGGTGTTTTCTGTTGGTTACACACAACAGGTGTATTCTGCTGGTCATCCACCACAGGTGTTTTCTGTTCGTGATCCACCACTGTTTTTTTCTGCTCATCATCCACATCAGGTGTTTTCTGTTGGTAATCAACCGCAGGTGTTTTGTGTCCTTCATTCTCAGGTGATTTCTGTTCGTCATCTATCACAGGTGTTTTCTTTTGGTCACCCACGGCTGGTGCTTTCTGTTGGTAATCAACCACAGGTGTTTTCTGTTTGTCATCCACCACAGAGGTTTTCTTTTTGTCATCCGCATCAGGGGTTTTCTGTTGGTCATCCACCACTGGTGTCTTCTGTTGGTCATTCACCACAGGTGTCTTCTCTCCTTCATACTCAGGTGATTTCTGTTCATCATCCACATCAGGTGTTTTCTGTTGGTCATCCAAGGCAGGTGGTTTATTTTGGTCATCCACATCAGGTGTTTTCTGTTGGTCAATTACCACAGGTGTTTTCTGTTTGTCATCCACCACAAAGGTTTTCTTTTCGTCATCCGCATCAGGGGTTTTCTGTTGGTCATCCACTGGATGTGTTTTATGCTGGTCACCCACCACAGGTGTTTTCTGTTGGTCATCCATGACAGGTGGTTTATTTTGGTCATCTGCATCAGGTGTTGTCTGTTGTACATCAACCACAGGTATTTTCTGTTGGTCATCCATGACAGGTGGTTTATTTTGGTCCTCCACATCAGGTGTTTTCTGTTGGTCACCCACCACAGGTGTTTTCTGTTGGTCATCCATAACAGGTGGTTTATTTTGGTCATCCTCCACACGTGTTTTCTGTTGATCATCCATGACAAGTGTTTTCTGTTGGTCACCCACGGCTGGTGCTTTCTGTTGGTAATCAACCACAGGTTTTTTCTGTTGGTCATCCATGACAGGTGGTTTATTTTGGTCCTCCACATCAGGTGTTTTCTGTTGGTCACCAACCACAGGTGTTTTCTGTTGGTCATCCACATCAGGTGCTTTCTGTTGGCCATCCACATCAGGTGTTTTCAGTTGGTCATCCACATCAGGTGTTTTCTGTTGGTCACCCACCACAGGTGTTTTCTGTTGGTCATCCATGACAAGTGGTTTATTTTGGTCCTCCACATCAGGTGTTTTCTGTTGGTCACCCACCACAGGTGTTTTCTGTTGGTCATCCACATCAGGTGTTTTCTGCTGGTCATTGACTACAGGTGTTTTCTGTTCATCACCAACAGCATGTATTTTCTGTTGGTCATCAACATCAGGTGTTTTCTGCTGGTCACCCACCACAGGTGTTTTCTGTTGGTCATTGACTACAGGTGTTTTCTGTTCATCACCAACAGCATGTATTTTCTGTGGGTCATCCACATCAGGTGTTGCCTGACGCTCGTCCATGACCATTGTTTTCATTTGCTCATTCAAAATATGTCCTTTCTTTTTGTCCTCCATTACAGCTGTTGTCCGTTGGTTAACCACAGCAGATATTTTCTGTTGCTCATCCAGGATCGTTTTTTTCTGTTCTTCATTTTTTGCAGATCTGTGAAAAATACAAAACCTTTGTTATATTATTTATTATACTGAGACATGATGTAATTATTAAAATGACTACATTTTTGACAGTTAATTGAATCAACTCACAAGTTGTTTTTTTTTTCTTTGTTTTTGCGGCGGCCCCTGCAGCATTCTAATTTGAACCAATGTATAAACGCACTGTTTATTTCTGATACAAATACTGCAAATCCTTTTAACTTTGTTCTATTTTGTCCAGTTTCATTTATTTTGTGTCCTTTTATTCAATTTTATCTACTATTTTTGTACACTATTTGATTTATTTTTTTTAAATTCTGTTTATTTATTTTCATTATCTTCATTTTGTTGTTTTTATGCATCCTTAAGTTTTTCCTCTGCAATAAGAAAGGCTTCCTCAGTCCATTTTAGTTTTCATCCTATAATTACTTTCTTTTTTTGGTAGTGTTTTATGCAGGTATATGTATGTTTGTGTCTGTTTATGTTCGGTCCTTCTGACATATATTCTTTTCCTGTTATGAACTTTAAGCTATATAATTTTTATTGAAAAGTGATATATAAATGTTGATTGATTGAAATAAATTAATATCTTTTTAATACAGTAAGTAAATTTAGGAGTAAAACATCTTCAGAGAGTGATGGTATTGTTATGGTTGTAGTTAGCCATAACTGATGGCACTGTTCAACTTTGAATCCATTTTTTCACTAAATCTTTTCAAACTGGCATGTTTTCTGATTGAATGGAAATTTTATAAAATGTACCTCGGTTCATAACTTCACCTCTGCTCTCTCAGTTCTCTTAAATTGAAGAAAGAATTTTTGATCAGAGGCTAAGCTTATAAGAGAAGAAAGCTTGTACTAAGTTCCATATTGTTTTAGAAAGAAGAGATCAACATGAATGACAATCATGGACCTTAATGAAAATTTCACATCACCAAGAGATAAAAGACTGTACACTGGTTGACTATTTACTGATGTAAGAAAACATTCTGCTCTGTAAATCTTGATCTTCTGCTATCAAAACTATGGTCAGATGGTATCAGCGGTATAGCATAAAATTGGTTGCAAAGTCGTCTGGATCAGCTATTCTCAACTGGTGGGTCGTGACCCAAAAGTGGGTCATGGACCAGTTCTGACTGGGTCGTAGACAGCAGGTCAAAAAATAAATAATATTCTGAAGTTAAGTTTCATCTGAAGTCGGACTTGTTATATTTTGAAAAAAGTTTTATTTTGACGGGCATGCATAAGAGTGGAGCAACTCTCTGGTGCCATATGCATGGTAACCATCATTTGATTGATGTTTACTTCAAGTTTGTGTTGCTATTCAGAGGTGAGATGGTGAAGCACTAATATGACACAGAGTATCTGAAATGTGGATTTTCATATATTGAGGATAAAAGGGACAGAAGCTGCAACATGTAATTTGTAGTTAAGTGCTTGTGCATGAGAGCATGAAACCATTCAAACTTAAGCCCCATTTAGAAACTAGAAAAGCACTCGGAGAGTGCAGACCTCCGCCAAGCACCACAGTTCCCCCCATACAGTGTTTGTGTGTACGTTTTCAGATTCCTTGACCATGAAAACATATGACAAGCAATTGAATTGACAATGATAGGATTAGTGGTTCAGTAGTTATTCACGAAAATGGCATTTTGCGTAATGGTGGTTTTCTTGTGGACGGTGATCCAGATCACCACCAAAATCTAATCATCTGTAGGATACCCCATTTCTGACAATCTGTGAAAATTTCATGAAAATCCGTCCATAACTTTTTGAGTTAGATTTTTTTTAGATTTAGATTTAGTATACTTTATTGATCCCCAGAGGGGAAATTGAGGGCGTCCACCTGGATGGATGAAGCAGCCACGGTACGGCGCTATCCCTTAACCATTCACACACACATTCACACCTAGGGCCACTTTAGAGTCTCCAATTAACCTAACCTGCATGTTTTTGGCATGTGGGAGGAAACCGGAGAAATCCCGGAGTAAACCCACACAAACACGGGGAGAACATGCAAACTCCACACAGATCACTGTTGGTCGGGGGCTGGGATCGAACTCATGGTCCCACGATCCCCACGATTCCCCGGCCAAGGGTAAACTGTGCTGCCGCAGTGAGTTATCTTGCTAACAAACAGACAGACAAACAGACAGACAGACAGACAGACAAACCAACGCCGATGAAAACATAACCTCCTTGGCGGAGGTAACAAAACATTTGCCAGCAAAGACAAGATGGTGGAGTTTTTTCAGAGACAACTACAGGAGCTGTGGACATCAGAGAGATTTGGTGAGGTCAGCCTATCCCACCTTTGGTGTAGCGATGTGATGGTTGAGTACCCATCTCTCACCATTCATGCTGTCAAAATAATACTACCATTCAGGACCACCTGTTTGTGTGAAGGTGGCTTCTCTACTTTGGTCAAGAAACAGACTGGACACTGAGCATGATCTGACAGTTGTTCTCTCCACTGTCACCCCAGACTCTGAAACTAACTAACCTGCACTTATATAGCGCTTTTCTAGTCACAAAGACCATTCAAAGCGCTTCACTAGTACTAACCCTCTATTCTAAGGGCCGATAGGAAATGGATATCTAGGGACAATTTAGAACAACCAATTAACCTAACATGCATGTCTTTGGATTGTGGGAGGAAACCGGAGCCCCCGGAGTAAACCCACGCAGCACACGGAGAACATGCAAACTCCACACAGAAAGGTTCCAACCCCTGCCAGCCTGGGGATTCGAACCAGGAACCTTCTAGCTGTAAGGCAACAGTGCTAACCACTAAACCACCATGCTGCCCCTCTGATCAAGAGTAAAGCACAGGCCCAACTGTCTCACTGACTTCCACAAATGACTGGTCAGGCAAAACATCTCATTTTCTGGGCCTTCTTGTTTTTGTACAGTTTTGATATTTATCCATCCATCCATCCATCTTCTACCACTTTTCTGGAGGTCCGGGTTGCGGAGGCAGCAGTTCAAGCAGAGAAGCCCAGACTTCCCTCTCCCCAGCCACCTGCTCCAGCTCTTCAGAGGGGATACCAAGGCGTTCCCAGACCAGTTGGGAGACATAGTCTCTCCACCGAGTCCTGGGTCTGTCCCGGGGTCTCCTCCCAGTGGGACGTGCCTGAAACACCTCAAGTGGGAGGCGTCCAGGAGGCATCCTAATCAGATGCCCATACCACCTCAACTGACTCCTTTCAATGTGGAGGAGCAGCGGTTCTACTCTGAGCCTCTCCCAGATGACTGAGCTCCTCACCCTATCTCTGAGGGTGAGTCCAGCAATCCTACGGAGAAAGCTCATTTCAGCCGCTTGTATCCGCAATCTCGTTCTTTCGGTCATTACCCAAAGCTCGTGACCATAGGTGAGAGTAGGAACGTAGATTGACTGGTAAATCGACAGCTTTGCCTTAGAACTAAGCTCCCTCTTCACCACAACAGACCGGTACAACGTCTGCATCACTGCAGATGCTGCTCCAATCCATCTGTCGATCTCTCGCTCCATTTTCCCCTCACTCGTGAACAAGACCCCAAGATACTTAAACTCCTCCACTTGGGGCAGGAGCCTGTCCCCAACCCGGAGAGGACAATCCACCTTTTTCTTGCTGAGGACCATGGACTCGGACTTGGAGGTGCTGATTCTCATCCCAGCCACTTCACACTCAGCGGCAAACCATCCCAGCAAGAGCTGTAGGTCATTGCTGGATGAAGCCAACAGGACAACATCATCTGCAAACAACAGAGATGAGATCCTGTGGTCACCAAGCATGACACCCTCCATTCCCTGGCTGCGCCTAGAAATCCTGTCCATAAAAATTATGAACAGAATCGGTGACAAAGGGCAGCCCTGGCGGAGTCCAACTCTCACTGGGAATGACTCTGACCGAGTGTTGGCAATACGAACCAAACTCTCACAACGGTTGTACAGAGAACGAATAGCTCGTAACAACAAGCCCGATACCCCATACTCCCGAAGCACCCCCCCACAAAAATCCACAAGGGACGCGGTCAAATGCCTTCTCCAAGTCCACAAAACACATGTAAACTGGTTGGGCAAACTCCCACGAACCCTCAAGAATTCTCGAGAGGGTAAAGAGCTGATCCGATGTGCCACGGCCAGGACGAAAACCACATTGCTCCTCCTGAATCCGAGGTTCGACCAACGGCCGGACTCTCCTCTCCAGTACCTTGGCATAGACCTTCCCAGGGAGGCTGAGGAGTGTGATCCCTCTAAAGTTGGAGCACACCCTCCGGTTCCCTTTTTTGAAGAGAGGAACCACCACCCCGGTTTGCCATGCCAAAGGCACTGCCCCCGACCTCCACGCAATGTTGCAGAGGCATGTCAACCATGACAACCCAACAACATCCAGGGCCTTGAGGTACTCAGGGCGAATCTCGTCCACCTCCGGGGCCCGGCCACCAAGGAGATTTTTAACCACCTTGGCGACCTCAGCCCCTGTGATAGGCGAGTCATCCCCCTCGTCCCCAAACCCTGCTTCCTCTGTGGAAGGCGTATGAGTGGGATTGAGGAGATCCTCAAAGTATTCCTTCCACCACCCGATGATATCCCCAGTCGAAGTCAACAGTGTCCCATCCGCACCATACACAGTGTGGACGGGGAGCTGCTTTCCCCTCCTGAGCTGCCGGACAGTTTGCCAGAATCTCTTTTAGGCCGACCGAAAGTCTTGTTCAATGGCCTCACCGAACTCCTCCCATACCCGGGTTTTTGCTTCAGCAACCACCCGAGCTGCACTCCGCTTGGCCTGCCGGTACACCTCAGCTGCTTCGGGAGTCCCACAAGCCAACCAAGCTTGATAGGACTCCTTCTTCAACTTAATGGCCCCCCTCACCACTGGTGTCCGCCACTTGGTTCGGAGGTTGCCACCACGAGATGCACCGACCACCTTGCGGCCGCAGCTCTGGGCCGCCGCTTCAACAACAGAGGCGGAGAACATGGCCCATTCAGACTCCATGTCTCCAGACTCCCTCGGAATGTGGTTGAAGTTCTTCCGGAGGTGGGAGTTGAAGACCTCCCGGACAGGGGCCTCAGCCAGACGCTCCCAGCACACCCTCACTATACGTTTGGGTCTACCAGGTCTGAATGGCTTCCTCCCCTGCCATCGGATCCAACTCACCACCAGGTAGTGATCAGTTGACAGTTCTGCACCTCTCTTTACTTGGGTGTCCAAGACATACGGTCGCAGGTCTGATGATACGATAACAAAATCGATCATCAACCTGCGACCTAGGGTGTCCTGGTGCCAGGTGCACATATGGAAACCCTTATGCTTGAACATGGTGTTCGTTATGGACAGACAGTTTTGATATTTATTTTATTCCTATTTGATACATGCAGTTGTCATATTCCTCCTCAGTTTGTGATGCAGAGAGAACCAAAGAAGTGGCATATCATATTTTGCAGCCTTATTTATTTTATGCAGTTTTGATATTAAACTTTTCTTCTCTTTGTCTCTTGGTCCTCAGTTCCTTAATAATGTGCTCTGGAATGCACTTTGAACATATAAATAAATATTTGTATTAATGTTTAAAAAAATAATGTACATGTTATCAAAAAAGACATCTGCACACTTTGTGCAACTTTCATTTTGCTGCTACGCATTTGGTTCTGTCAACTCAAACACCAGAGCATGACTTACTGTGAAGAAGGTTTGATAGAACCAAGAGCATTACTTCCTCTGATGATGTTTTGAAAGAACCAATAGCATGACGTGCTGTGATGAAGGTTTGACAGAACCAAACATGATGAAGGTTTGACAGAACCTAGAGCATGACTTGCTGTGGTGAAGGATTGACAGAATCAAGAACATGTCTTGCTTTAAAAAAAGGTTTGACAGAACCAAAAGCATGACTTTGTGTGATGAAGGTTTGATAGAACCAAGAGTATGACTTGCTCTGAAAAAGGTTTGACAGAACCAAGAACCTGACTTGCTGTGATAAAGGACTGACAGAACAAAGCACATGACTTGCTCTAAAAAAGGTTTGATAGAACCAAGAGCCTTACTTGCTATGATGGATTGACAAAACACAGAGCATTACTTGCTGTAACGAAGGTTTGATAGAACCAAGAGCAATTCACTTGCTGTGATGAAGGTTTGATAAAACAAAGAACATGACTTGCTGTGATGGTTTGACAGAACCAAGGGCATGACCTGCTGTGCTGAAGGTTTGATAGAACCAAGAGCCATTCACTTGCTGTGATGAAGGTTTGACAGAATCAAGAGCATGACTGTAATGGCTGCCAATCATCCTCAGCTGCACACACACCTGCTCCCCATCCCAGCTTGGCTTATTTAAACCATGAGGCCCTGAGATCAGCGAGAAGTTGTCTGTCTCCATACCCTGAGACCTGCACTTGCCAAATCTCCAAGCTGAGCATTCAAGCCTCACCTGTTCTCCAGTCCTGCTCATCGACACCAGGACCAACCTTCTCCTTTAGCCAAGTAAGCCTTTGTCCATTCCTTTTACCACTCTGAGTCCCCTGTGCACAGGTGGAGATCCGTGGCGGCGGACTTCTCTCCGTCCTGGCGGCGGACCTAACTGCACTGCTTCACCTGCCCATACTACCACCATCGGGACTGCGGGCACTCTCCTCCTGGCCATAGCCGCTGAGCCTAACCTGTGTTCTACCTCCACATCGCAAACAGTAAGCACTGTTCTATCTTGTGCATCTCCTGTGGGGTTAGTCACTAACTCTCCCTCTGTTTGTGTGTCCATAGGGTTGCCAGGTTGCACGGTGCTCTACTCAACCCAGCGGATACATTCATACAATACACTCCTGGACAGATACGCACACATGCACTCACACACTTACATAATCTTCAATAAAGAGTTAATTGTGTTTATTCTCGAGTCGTGTCTGCTTTTTGGGTCTAAAACCATGTCAGTACGACTCCCCTAAAATGACCCAGCAGACAGCGTACAAAATTAACAACCTGGAGGCTCGAGTTGACCAATTAGCTTACCAACAGCAGACTATTCTCACACAACTTGCTCGCATAACCGACCAGTTGGACCGCCTGGTTAGTCCACAGGCCTTCTCACTGGTTCCCATTAGTGCCTCTGCTCCCACTAGCACGTCAACTAGTCAAGCTATACAGGGCTCCATGTCCCAGCTTACCCCTGTCCCAACTCCCACCCTCTTTAGTGGTAAATTAGGGGAGGCTAGGGGGTTCATCATGCAGTGTGACATCGTGTTTCAGCGGGCACCGGGGGATTTTCCCACAGATCCTAACCGAATAGGTTATGCAGTGAATCTGTTAGAAGGGCGGGCATTAGCTTGGGCATACGCTGTTTTGGCTAGGGCTAATTATGCTTCTTTAACATACACACAGTTTGTCAGTGAGTTTAATGAGGTATTTGACCACTCCGACAGGGAGTGTGCTTACCTCCCGGCTGTTAAATCTGAAGCAAGGGGCTAAATCCGCGGGTGATTACGCTGTAGATTTCCAGGTGGTGGCTACGGAAGTGGGGTGGGAAGATGCCTCATTATGTAACATCTTCATTAGGAGCCTTAGTCCTAGCCTGCGGGACGAGTTAGATCGCTTAGAGAAGGCCACTAATCTAACTGAGTTGATTTCACTAGCGATTAGCCTTGATAATAGACTGAGGGAGCGGGCGGCCAAGCGTAAAACTTCCGGACGCTCGCGCAACCAGTACCACCGCTCCCTACAGCCCCCCCCCCCATTGGCTCTACCCTCCCCTGATTCCCCGGATGCTCTGGAACCTATGGTGATGGGCTGGCTCAAGTTGCCATTAGCAGAGAAACTGCATTGCCATGAGTTGGGGTTGTGCCTCTAATGCGGGAGTGAGGAGCATGAGGTAGATTCATGTCCCATTCGGCCAAAAGGGGGAGTCCATGCATCGCGGTAGGGGGACTCATGGACCCACCTCAGTCAAATCCCCTCTCTCGGTTTCTTATTCCCATCCGCTTCATTCTTGATCACAGGGAGATAACTAAAAACACACTGATTGATTCGGGGGCGGACCAGAGCTTTATTTCGGGGGAACTGGCAACCCGGCTGGGGCTCCCCTGCCAATTACTTGAGACCCCCCTGAAACTTATTGCCCTGTCTAAAGCCCCCTTGGCCATGGTTTCCCACCAGACCACCCCGGTGTCAGTGATTTTATCAGGCAAACATAGGGAAGAGCTGAGATTGTTTGTGTTGCCCATTTCTTCCTCTCCTGTCATCCTCGACTATCCCTTGTTTCGTTTCTATAATCAGTCCATTGACTGGCGTTCCGGGAGTGTGTTAGCATGGAGTCCCTTCTGCCTGAGCACCTGTTTGCAGTCTGCTGCGTGCTCGCCATCTGTGCCCCAGGGTGTCCCCGTCACCCCTCCTCCCGATTTGTCTAAAGGCCTTCCCGAATATCACGACTTAGGGGCCGCCTTCAGTAAGACCCAGGCCCTTTCATTTCCCCCTCACTGCCCATTTGACTGTGCTATCTAACTAAATAAAGTAAACTGAACCTGAACCTGAACCTATCAATCTCCACGGCGGAGCCCTGCTGCCGTCTAGCCGGCTTTACAGCCTGTCTGCTCCGAGGCGGGAAGCCATGGAAACGTACATCAAGGAGTCATTGAGCTCAGGCATAATCCAGCTGTCATCCTTGGCGGTGGCGGCAGCATTTTTCTTCGTTGGCAAGAAGGATGGCTCGCTATGGCTGTGTATTGACTTTTGGGAGTTGAACAATATTACAATTAAGGACAAGTACACCCTCCCACTCATTAATTCAGCGTTTGATTCCCTCCAGGGGGCCTCCTGGTTCACCAAGTTGGACCTCCGCAATGCCTACCATCTGGTGCGGATCCGAGAGGGTGATGAATGGAAGACGGCTTTATGCACTCCTAGTGGGCATTTTGAGTACCTGGTCATGCCATTCAGGCTGATCAATGCCCCCACCGTGTTCCAGCGGCTGATTAATGATGTGCTGAGGGACTTTTTGGGTACTTTTGTATTTGTCTATCTGAATGACATTTTCCTCTTTTCTCAGTCCCTGGATGAGCATTGAGTGCATGTGAAGCAGGTACTGCAGCGGCTGTTGAAGAATAAGCTCTTTGCTAAAGCTGAGAAGTGTGATTTCCACACCTCGAGAACATCCTTTCTCGGATTCATAATCTTCCACAAAGAGATCATCCCTGACCCCGATAAGGTAAAAGCAGTGGTCAATTGGCCCACTCCGTCCTCGAGAAAGCAGCTCCAGCAGTTCCTGGAGTTTACTAATTTCTACCGCCGCTTCATCCAAAATTACAGTCTCATTGCCCTTCCCCTGACCCGTCTGACTTCCCCTAAGGTGCCCTTTCGGTGGACTGAGGAGGCGGGTGCGGCCTTTGCGGATCTGAAGGACAAGTTCTTTTTCTCTCTTATCTTGGCGCAGGTGAATCCCACTCTCCAATGCCTGGTGGAGGTGGATGCTTCGAACTTGGGGGTTGGAGTCATCCTATACTAGCGGTCCCCGGCTGATGGCAGGATATGGCCCTGTTTGTTCTTCTCCCGTCGCCTATCCCCAGCTGAGCATAATTATGACATTGGTGACAGAGAGCTCTTGGCTGTCAAGCTCGCACTGGAAGAGTGGCGTCACTGGCTGGAGGGGGCCTCCCAGCCGTTCGTCGTCTGGACTGACCATAAAAACCTGGAGTACCTCCGGACGGCCAAGCGTCTGAACCCGCTCCAGGCCCGCTGGTCCCTGTTCTTTGGATGTTTTGATTTCACCATTACCTACCACCCCGGGTCCAAGAATACGAAGTCGGACGCCCTGTCCCGACAGTTTGCCCCGGAGGCGGCGGAGGTGGCGAAGCATCCTATCCTCCCTTCATCATGTGCCGTGGGCGCCCTATCCTGGGGCATTGAGAAAAGGGTCCTGAAGGCACAAGAGGATGAGCCTGACCTGGGCAGTGGGCCAGCGGGTAGACTGTTTGTCCCATCGGCCGTTCGGGGGTAAGTTATCCATTGGGCCACTCTTCCAAGTTTGCGTGTCACCCCGGGAGGGCACGTACAGTGGACCTTCTCCAAAGGACGTTTTGGTGGCCATCTCTCCAGAAGCATGTAGGGGATTACATCTGAGCCTGTCCTCAGTGTGCTGCCGGCAAGACGTCCCCCTCCCTGCCGGCAGGGCTGCTCCACCCCCTTCCCACTCCCGGCAGACCCTGGTCCCATGTGGCGTTGGACTTCATCTCCGGCCTCCCATCTTCCAACCAGCATATGGTATTCCTCACCATAGTCGACAGGTTCTCCAAGGCTGCCCATTTCGTACCCCTGCAGAGGCTGCCTACGGCAAGGGAGATGGCAGACCTTCCCGTCCAGCATGTGGTGAGGTTACATGGGATCCCTCTGGACATCGTCTCTAATCGGGGTCCCCAGTTTGTCTCCCAACTCTGGAGGTCATTCTGCAATGCCCTCGGGGCTACGGTGTCTGTCATCAGGCTATCATCCACAGAAACTGGCAGTGTGAACGGACGAACCAGGAGTTGGAGGCTGTGCTGTGGTGTGTCTCCACCACCAACCCAGCATCATGGAGCTCCCACCTTCCTTGGATTGAGTATGCCCATAACACCACTATCTCCTGGGCAATCAGCATGTCCCTGTTCGAGGCCTTGCTGGGTTACAAACCCCTGCTGTTCCCAGAGGGGAGGGGGACATCGCCGTTCCTTCTGTCCGTGCTCATCTGAGGAGCTGTCGTCGGATCTGGAGAGTGACCCAGGCGGCACTACGGCACACGGCAGAGCGCAAGTCCTTGGTGGTCAATCGCCACAGGACTCCAGCCCCCACCTACCAGGGGGGTCAACAGGTATGGCTTTCAACAAAGCATATTAACTTGAAGGCTGAGAGGAAAAAGATGTTGCAGCAGTTCATTGGGCCTTTCCCTATTAGACGCATCATTAATCCTGTCTCTGTGCGCCCAGCCCCCCCCCCCCCCCCCCCCGAATCTGTCCACCCTTTCATGTCTCGCAGGTCAAGCCTGTCTGCTCCAGCCCTTTGTGTCCCCCTCCCAGGGCTCCACCACCACGGATGGTGATTGACGGTGACCCGGTCTGGAAGGTCAATGCCATCCTCGATGTCCGATGCCAGGGTCGTGGCCTGCAGTACCTGGTGGACTGGGAGGGCTACGATCCAGAGTGGAGATCGTGGGTGTGTCCGTCCTTCGTGCTGGACAAGCAGATCATCAGGGATTTCCACCAGGCGTATCCAGGTAGGTTGGAACGACCGCCGGGCGGTGTCTCATGGGGGTCGGGAGTACTGTCATGGCTGCCAATCATCCTCAGCTGCGCACACACCTGCTCTCCATCCCAGCCTTGCTTATTTAAACCATGAGGCCCTGAGATCAGCGCAGAGTCATCTGTCTCCATACCCTGAGACCTGCACTCGCCAAATCTCCAAGCTGAGCTTCCAAGCCTCACCTGTTCTCCAGTCCTGCTCATCGACACCAGGACCAACCTTCTCCTTCAACCAAGTATGCCTTCATCCATTCCTTTTACCACTCTGCGTCCCCTGTGCACAGGTGGAGATCCATGGCGGCGGACTTCCCTCCTTCCTGGTGGCTGACCTAACTGCACTGCTTCACCTGCCCATACTACCACCATCGGGACTGCGGGCACTCTCCTCCTGGCCATAGCTGCTGAGCTTAACCTGTGTTCCACCTCCACATCACAAACAGTAAGCACTGTTCTATCTTGTGCATCTCCTGTGGGGTTAGTCTCTAACTCTCTCTCTGTTTGTGTGTCCATAGGGTTGCCAGGTTGCACGGTGCTCTGCTCGCCCCAGCGGATGCATTCATACAATACATTCCTACACAGATATGCACACATGCACCAACACACTCACATAATCTTCAATAAAGAGTTAATTGTGTTTATTCTCAAGTTGTGTCTGCTCTTTGGGTCTAAAACCATGTCAATGACTTGCTGTGATGAAGGTTTGACAGAAAAAAGTGAATGACTTGCTCTGACAAAGGCTGGCCAGAACCAAGAGCATGACTTGTGATGAGGGTTTGACAGAACCAACAGCATGACCTGCTGTGATGAAGGTTTGAAAGAAAAAAGAACACAATTTTCTCTTATTAAGGTTTGACAGAACCAAGAGCATGACCTGCTGTGATGAAGGTTTGACAGAACAAAGAACATGGTTTTCTCTGATGAAGGTTTGACAGAACCAAGAGCATGAGTTGCTTTCATGAAGGATTGACAGAACCAAGAGCATGACCTGCTGTGATGAAGGTTTGATAGAACCAAGAACATGACTTGCAGTGATGAAGGTTTGACAGAACAAAGAACATGATTTGCTCTGATGAAGGTTTGACAGAACCAAGAGCTTGACTTGCTGTGATGAAGGATTCACAGAACCAAGAGCATGACTTACTGTGATGAAGGTTTGACAGAACCAAGAGCACGGGTTGCTCTGACGAAGTTTTGACAGAACCAAGAGCAGGTGTTGCTCTGATGAAGTTTTGACAGAACCAAGAGCATGACTTGCTCTGATTAAGGTTTGATATAACAATGGGAATTACTTTCTGTCACAACGGTTTGACAGAAGCAAGAGCATGGCTTGCTCTGATGGTTTGACAGAATAAAAAGCATTACTTGCTGTAATGAAGGTTTGATAGAACAGGAGCAATTCACTTGCTGTGATAAAGGTTTGACAGAACCACGAGCATGGCCTGCTGTGATCAAGGTTTGACAGAACCAAGAGCATGACCTGCTGTGATGAAGGTTTGACAGAACCAACAGCATGACCTGCTGTCCTGAAGGTTTGATAGAACCGATAGCATGACTTGCTGTGATGAAGGTTTGATAGAACAAAGAGCAATTCACTTGCTGTGATGAAAGTTTGACAGAACCAAGAGCATTGCATGCTGTGACAAAGGTTTGACAGAACCAAAAGCATGGTTTGCTCTTATGAAGGTTTGACAGAACCAAGAGCATGGCTTGCTGTGACAAAGGTTTGACAGAACTAAGCATGACCTTATATTACAAAGGTTTGACAGAACCAAGCGCATGACTTGCTCTGATGAAGGTTTGACAGAACTGAAAGCTTAGCCGTAAAGTGAAAACTGCACTGACTAAGTGGGCGGACATTTTTGTTTCTATTCATACTTGGTTGATTTTCAAGCACCTTACAAAATCCTCAAGCTGGGTTGAGTGGCAGCCTTTTTCTACAATGGCTATCTTTGAAAAACAAATTTGCATGTTTTGAATCCTATATAAGTGGTCACAAGTTAATGACTATGGGAAAACATGAGTCCCAGGATGATACCCGTTGGGAACCCCTGGTCAAAAGGGAAATGTGCGTCATCGTTTTAAATCAGAGCATTTGGACAAAACTTGTCAGGAACCGAGCTGGGGATTCTCCTGGGCTCGGCTTCATGGCTGTTTTCTGTTCCTCAGTTATCTGTGCTTTATGTTACCTTTTGAGTTCCATATTGTGCTTCATTTTTTAGCAATGTTCTGTTGTATTTTTGGAGCTAATTATTTCATTACCATTTGATTATCTTTTGAGTCACTTGTATTATTCCTTAGACTGCATTTGGTTTTGTGTTTATTTATTTGGTGTCTCACAGCAACACCTCCCTCTCCTGTCTACTCTCGACAGCTGATTCCAATCTGCCATTGCCTGTCATTTCCCTGCTCAGGTTCACACACCCACTCATTCCTACATGCATGCACACGTCCACACACACACCTGTTTCCACTCAATTCAGCCCACACATTCCCACTCACATGCACACACCCACTCACACTGGCAATGACTTTGCTCATCATGTCTTGGGTTATTTAAGCTCTGTCTTCCCATGGGTAGTTGCCGGATTATTGTAATGTCATCTGTATTGTCCACTATGTTGTCTCCGTTCTGCCAGGATTGTTCACTTGGATTGATTTGGATAGCTCCAGCCCAGTGAATACTATTTGTTCCCCCCGATTTCCAGTCGTGTCTGGAAGCGCTTTTGGTCTCTCTTTGCTCCCCCTGCTTTCAGTCACGTCTGAAGCACCTTGGGTCCTTTTTCTTAGTGTTGTACTCATCTGCAAGCTGTAGAGCATCCTGTATCATCCCTGTGTGTCTTGTGCCTATCGTCTGTTTGTTTGTTTGGACTGTATCATCTTCTTTTGTTCAATAAATGCACAAACATCTCTTGTAGTTGGGTTTCTTTCTCCCCTGCCTTAGAAAGGCAGGAAATCATCACAGAATAATCTGGCTGAAAAATAGAAACCCAATTGAAGTGTTGTGCGTGTGTTTTTCATCTTTTGGTTTTCCACCTACCTGTGTTTAAGCAGTGCACCATGGACTTTTCTTTTTTGGACTGAGCCCGGAGGAGTGAGCCGTGGCCAAGCGAGTGGTGGACTTCGCTTCCAGGGCTTGTGCCACCCACTCTCCGGAAATTTATTTTAATTAATCCCAGCCTGTGGAGATACCTGCGGCTGACGCCACTGCTCACCCAAATATGCGAGTCACGGCAGTGTTTTGAGGAAGTGGTGAGAGGGTCCCCCGCAGTGCAACCCCAGCAATCTAAGAAGCGCTCCCAGAGGCCGAGAGCCCGCAATCCATTTTCCGGGCTGATGTCCTCTTCTCGTCGCCACATGTCCCGTCCAACTCCCGAGGGGGATGGAGCATGACACAGAGACAGCAGCTGATATCATCACCTTTCAGAAATTAAGACAAGTCCCTCTCCATTCTCTTGCTCTCTATCCTGAGGAGGTTAGCCTGATTCCTGCGGAGGAGCTACAGATTTTACAATCCCCTGGGGCTCCCCTATCAGCTGCTGTCACCACTCCTCAACCTTTTTTCTCTGTCTCCCCTAAATCCCCGCTTGTCCCGGGAGGGAGTCGCCAGATGCGAGAGGAGCCAGAGTTCTTGCAGGAGCCTACTCCATGGCGTGTGAGTCATCCTGCAGCAGAGTGCTTTAAGAAGCCCTTCACCTCGTTGGTGGCTGTTTCCCTGGCGTCATGCCCGACGACTCATGTGGTGGAGCCTTTCCCCATGCCAGCTGTCACACCAGTCTGCACCCTCTCCACTTCTGCCGCAGCCCTCGTCGCCATGACATCCCTTTCTGTCGCCGAGAGGATCTCCAGGGTATTCCCGGAAACACCTACTCCCGCGTCACCCAAGCTGGTTCCTCCACCATCCATTGAGGGGCCTCTAGCAGCTGTAGATGCGGAGTAGGATGACAACTTGCCACCTGCAGCAGCTGACATCCAGGCCCGGGAGGTAAGGCAAGTGTTTTTATTAATTCTATTTCCTCTAATAATGATCACCCTTGTCTGTAACAGGCTAGGCCAGGGGTGGGCAGTGAGGGCCATTCCACTGCAGATTTTCTGTTCCACCCAGTGTCTTCAGCAGGTGTTTTCAATTATTAGCGATCCTTGAAGCTGATCAGAGCAAACACCTGCTGAAGACACTGGGTGGAACAGAAAATCTGCAGTGGAATGGCCCTCCATGGCACATGATTGCCCACCCCTGGGCTAGGCAGCCACCTGAGTGCTCTCCCCCTGCTGCTACTATGACGAATTCACCAATTCCCTCTGTGTCTCCATCATCTGCTCCTGAGTGCCCGTCGGTCCCTGAACTCAACCACTGGATGATGGAGGAACCCACAGTGCTGGAGGACTCCACCCCAGTCCCGCTGATTCTCGATGAACAGGGGGAGGGCGCTGAGACCGACCTGAAGCTCACACCAACGGAGGAGCGTCCCCTTACTCTGGTCTCCTGGAGTCCAGCACAATTAGGGACTGCGCCTCCCGAACCCATGCTGGGAGAATCACCTGTGTGGGAGACCTCACTGGAGGTGAGCAGGACTGCTGAAACCATCATGCCTGCTGGATGATGTGGCCACCGCAGAAGAGTCAGCATCGAAGCGAGATTTCCATCAGGCTGGGCCCGAGATGTCACCAACTTCTAGATCATCGGAGTCCTGGACGGCGGTGAAGCTTGAGTCAGGCGAGTGCTCTCTGTTGTTTTTCTCTTCTCTGTGTTGGAGCAAACTTGCCTGGCTCTTGATGAGGAGAGCTGGATGCAGCTGCCCGCTGCCCCGAGATTAACTCGCAAGGCTCCGCCGCCGCTGGTGACCCTGACCCCTCACCCTTCTTTATTGTCTCTGAGCTTTCTCCCAGGGTCATCAGAGAGGAGTCACCACTGCCAGAAGCCTCCAAGGATCCGAGACCGCCGCCTGAGGTTCCAGCTGCCCCTGCCATCAGCTGCTTTACTGAGGATGTGGTGCTGCCCCAGTCCGGAGTCACCAAGGGTGCTGGACAGCTCCAGCCTGGAGCCGCCAGGGATCCAGCCTTGGCCCAGTCGGGGCCCACCGTGGGTTCATCACTGGTGCAGCCTGGGTCCACCGTGGGCGTAATGCTGGCCCAGTCGGGGTCCACCGTGGGTGCTGCATTGGCCCAGCTGGGGTCCACCGTGGGTGCGGCCGAGCTCCAGTCTGGGGTGCGTGCTGGTGCTGCTAAGTCCCAAACTGGGACCACTGTGGGTGCAGCCATGTTCCAAGCTGGGACTACTGTGGGTGTAGCCGTGTCCCAGGCCGGGACCATCGTGGGTGCTGCCATATCCCTGACCAGGACCATCGTAGGTGCGGCTATCCCCCTGTTCCTTACCACTGTGGGGGAGCGGCCGCCCGGGACGTCTCATCAAAGCTGGTGGTTGAAGAATCCAGGCCAGCCGCCCGAGGTACTGTGCTGTTATGTTGGGTGGCCAAATTTCCCTGGCAGGCCACCCAATTCGTTCTACCTGACTGTGCGGCTGGCCTGGGATGCTGGTAGGCAACCTGATTGGCCTCATCATTCAGACTGTGGGGCGTGGGACTCTGGGTGGCCTTCTTATCCCTTTAACTCTAGGACATGGGGAGAGTGTCCTGTTCGTGGTTGTTTTCAACCCCATCCACGACCTGTGGCTGTAGGGTTTTGATTATTGCTTATTAATTCCAGCTGGCAGATTGAGCCTCGTTCTCTGCCAGTCCTACAGCCACGCCTCCTCCTCACCAGACATTCACCGGCTGTATGGTATCACCACATGCACACATGTGGTGTGCATGTGGATTTTCTACTGGATTCCAGTAGAAAATGAACTTAAACAAATCAATCAGTGGTTCACTGCTAATAAATTATCTATTCACCTTGGAAAAACAAAATGTATAATATTTGGAAACCACAAATTATATAATCACAGAAAAATTAAAATAAACAATGTTGAAATTGACACAGTTTTTGAAACCAAGTTCCTAGGGGTCATTGTTGATAACAAACTAAACTGGAAATCACACATAAATTATGTCAAAACTAAAATGTCTAAATCCATTGCCGTACTGTATAAAGTTAAGGATCTCCTGTGTCAGAAATCTCTTTGCATTTTATATAATTCACTGATAGTTCCTTTTATGACATACTGTGTGGAGATCTGGGGAAACACATACAAAACAAACACAAACTTAATCTTTTTACTACAGAAAAAAGCCGTATGCATTGTATCAAAGAAACCTTACCGTGAACCAACAAATCCAATATTCATTCAAATACATACTCTTAAATTTAGAGATCTGGTAGATTATAATGTCATTCAAATCATGTACAAAGCAAATAATAACCAATTACCTGTAAATATTCAGAGACTGTTTAAAAAAAGGGAAAGCAAATATGAGCTAAGAGGTAACTGTTTTTAATAAGCCAAAGGTTAGAACAAATACAAAGGATCATTGCATGTCTGTCACTGGAGTTAAACTGTGGAACTGTTGCTCTGAAAATATTAAAACATGTTCAACTTTGAAGCAATTCAAAAAATTGTACAAAGAGGAGAAAATCTCCCAGTATCTCACTGTAAATGCTGGAATATAAACTTGTAATAACTTAAAGTTTTTTTTTTTGTTTTTTTTTTTTTCGTCTGCCTGTTCTATTTGATTTTCTTTGTTGATTTTGGGTAAGACTTAAATTTTTATGTTATTGATTTTAAAATTGTAACGGGGTAGGCACTATATAAGCACTAGCTTCGGCCTACACCCTTTCGGTTGTTCTTTTGTGTGTTCTTATTGTATTGTATGTGTTTATTATTATTATTACAGAATAAATAAAATTCATTCATTCATTCATTCATTCACAAACACACACACTCATGCACGCACACACACTCACATATGGATACACACACATTTCCAATTCATCATGCACAGGCTTGCCACACTGCTGTGTCCACTTGCCTTCATCAGTGTATTGTGTACTTATGGGAGGCAGTGTGATCAGTCAGAGTGGCAGCTTAAGTCAACATTGGTCATCCTGGCTCAGGGAGTATTGGCTCCTTTCCTTTTGAACTTCACCATGTTATACTTCAGAGTCTTTCCTCTCCAACATAATTGTAAGTCTTCTTTTTGTGCCTTTTCTCTCCGCTCCTGCCTGCCTGGAGTGTGTTAGGCGTCTCATCTGAGCCAACAAAGTTTGTAGCTGGTTTTCTCATCTCTCCTCTACTGTGACTGTTATTTTGATATTGGGTATATTTTTCCCATTGTTAATAAACACGCTACATTACTGCACGTTGGGCTCGCATCAATTTAGATGTTCGCTGCAAAAATATGTAGTGGACATGACAGGGAGTAATTTTGTGTTTTTTTTGGTTTGGGTCTTGAGCAGGGGTTGTTTTTTGTTCCCTCCTTGCCTGCTCCCCTCACCTCCCACCTGAGTTAGTTTCTTGCAGTTCCTGCTGGGGGGGGGGGGGTTCCTGTCTTGTTTCTTTTTGATGGTATGCTGGGTTTCTGGAATCCACCCCTTGAGAGGGGGGCTTTGTCATGAACTGAGCTGGGGATTCTCCAGAGCTCAGCTTCATGGCTGTTTTCTGTTCCTCAGTTATCTGTGCTTTATGTTACCTTTTGAGTTCCATATTGTGTTTCATTGTTTAGCCACGTTTTGTTGTATTTTGGTGCTTATTATTTGCTCTTTGCCATTTGATTATCTTGTGAATCATTTGTATTATTCCTTAGTCTGCGTTTGGTTTTGTGTTTATTTATTTGGTGTCTGACAGAAATGCCTCCCTCTCCTGTCTACTCTTGACAGCTGATTCCATTCTGTTATTGCCTGTCACTTCTCTGCTCAGGTTCACACATCCACTCATTCCTACATGCATGTGCACGTCCACACACACACCTGTTTCTACTCAATTCAGCACACACATTCCTACTCACATGCACGCACCCACTCACACCGGCAATCACTTTTGCCATAAGCTCCCCGTGCGCTTCTCCATAGCACACGGAGGAGGAAAAAATGACGAATGGAGTTAAGTGCGGGATGACACCAAACACACATTTAAAACACAAAAGTGAATACACAAAAGACAAGACTGCTACAGTTAATGTTTCCATAGGGGCTAGTCCTTTTGGATGCTCTACAGTCTACAGAGAGAGACACCGGGGAAAGACACACGCAGTAGTACTCACAGAGCTGGAGCAGTCCAGTAGACCAAATTGGCACCAAGGGAAACAGTCCTTAGATGGTGTGATGGTTAGACGGTGGAGCAGAGCCATCTAACACATACAATGGTCCAGTGGAGTTTATCTAGCAAACAGCTGCCTTTGTACAAGTGCCGCTGGCGTGGCAAATTGGGAACATCTGGGCGAGGTGCAGGAAAGATGATTACCGCGGCAAACAGCTGACTGTTAGAAAGAGAAGGGTGTGGCCGGACAGGCCAGAGCAGCAGCTACAGGCAGGAACAGAAACGGTGCACGGACATAAAAACAACGAGACATTAAAACACAACATCACATAATAAACCCACTGCCTGAGCCACCAGGAACAATCAGAACCAAACCCACAGGAAACATGGGCTCAGTTCATGACAGGGCCCCTCCTTCTAGGGGTGGATGCCACACACCCACAGTAACATCAAAAGGAAACCCCCTCCCCCCTCCCCACCAATCCCTACAGGCACAACAGACACACAAACTCTGGTTTGAGGTACGGGGAACAGGAAAGGAGGGAACACAATACCCCTCCCAGGGTCCACAATTAACCCCCCAAAGTCCATGGACGTAGGGGCTCAGGAGGCTGCCTAGCATTCCAGGCCCAGCAGAAGGTCCGGTGGATGGCGTCCGGCAGCCTGAAGGAAACCGTTGGCCCCCGACCGGGCCAGCTCCACTTCACCCACGATGGACTCCAGCTGGAGCCTAGCTGCATCCACAGTGCCCCCCCCCCCCCACCGGGCCAGCTCCGCTGCACCCACAATGGAGGCCAGCGGGATCCTACTTGCATCCATGGTAACCTCCGGCTGAGGCTCTGCAGCACTTGCAGTGGACCCCGATTGGGCCAGTGCTGCATCCTCAGGAAACCAATCGACCAAGGCGAGCACCATACCCAGAAAGCAGCCCACCAGCGGAACAACAGGCAACGGGGGCATCGTGGAGCCCTCCGGCAGTGTTTGACCCTCTCCAGTGACCCTGGAGCAGAAAACAGCTGGTGTGGCCTCACTGGATGACTTCACTATGGAGGTGTGGCAGGGACGTACAGGCGGTTTTGGGGACACCCCGCTGGTTCGGGTTCCCAACACTGGGCTTGACGGACCCTCTGCTCAATATCCCAGGTAAGGGCTCAGAGGATGCGGGAAGAAGGGAGAAAAGGCTGAGAAATGATGGGGAGGCTACCTGCTCAGAATCAAACTGGCGGGATAGTGTATGTGGTTTGGTGTTCCAAAAGCTAGGCTGATAGGTGAGAGTAAAATTAAATCTCTGGAAGAACAGGGCCAAGCAGGCCTGCCTGGCATTGAGTCGGCGGGCCGACCGTAGATATTCTCAGGTCTTATGGTCGTTCCACATGACAATGGGGTGACCAGCCCCCTCTAACCAATGTCTCCATTCCTTCAAAGCCAATTTAATAGTGAGGAGCTATCTATCCTTCATGTCGCAATTCCTCTCAGCTGGCATTAGCCGTTGAGCGAAAAACTCGCCCGGGTGGAGCTTCTGATCGGAGAACGAGCGCTGTGAAAGGACGGTGCCCACCCAGAGTCAGAAGCATCCACCTCGAGGATAAACTGGAGCTGTGCGTCGACCTGTGCCAAGATGGCTGTTTCAGAGAACAGGCTCTTTAATTTGGTAAAAGCCTGTTCAGCTTCCTCCGTCCAGCGAAAATGGACCTTAACTGAGGTCAGCTGTGTGAGAGGCAGTGCGACTCCACTATAGTTCCGGATGAACCTGCGGTAAAAATTCACAAACCTGAGGAAGCACTGGAGCTCCCTACGGGAGTGGGGGGTAGGCCAATCAAGCATTGCCTTTATCTTGGCCAGGTCGGCAATCAGTTCCGCCAACTGATGAGGCAGAAGTGATAGCACTCTCGACTTGCTGGAGAGCTCTCCCAAATCATGGTAGGCCTGGGGAATGAGGCTGAGGTCCAGCAGCTCGGCTGGAGGAGAGGCAATGGGGAGAAACGTTTAAGAATTTTATTAAATATCAAAAGGTCTGGAGCACAACTACGGAAAACGTCACTTGCCAGAGGAAATGGCCTGCAGAGAGAAAACGAGAGCTGAGAGAGAAGGAATGGAGATAGGGAAATGGGTGAGCTGAATTGCCACTTATGTGGGATAAATAGGAGAACCGGCAGGGACCCCAGCGGGGAAGAGACGGACCAACAGGATGAGGCAGGTTGAGCTGATGGTGCCTGACTGGGTAGAGAGAAGTTGCAGCTGAGTGTGGCTGAGGGGGCAGGTGAGAGCACACAGTCCCCAAAGAGGCACCTGCACTGGTGGCAGCAACCTGGAGAAGGAAGAAAGAGGAAAGAGACTGGTGAGTACGGAAACTTCACCGTGGACATAAATAGTACTTGCTCCGTAGATACTGCTAGGCAGTATACCCAGACGAGCCAGCGTCGAAGCACAGTAGAGACAATCCTTAAAAACGCTGGCTGATGAGAGGCAGCAGGTGTGTCTCCTCTTCCAAGTGCGTTGAACCTGAAGAGGAGTAGGCGGGAAGGAGGGGGTGCGCGCCCACCAAACCATGACAAAAAGGCCATAAGAAGACATTAGACAGGCTCAAGCACACAAACAATTTCTTTACTCAAAGCTATTTAACCTCCATGAGCTGAATGATTTGAGACTTTCATTATCTGTGTCTGGAGCAGCACTGGTCATTGCCACTTCGCCTCCAAAAATTGTTCACCGTGAGAAATAAGACTTCTGAGAACAGGAGAAAACATCACTTCAAGGCGACGTTCTTTAGGACAGCATGAAAACAACACTGTGTTTCAGAAAAGCTCAAACAGACAAAGGGATTGGTAAAAACCAGGATACCCTCTACATCCTTCTTCGGAGGTGGGGGGTATTTTAGGATCAATTACAATTTCTCTAAGACTATGCGATATTAAGGCAGCTAAACATGCTGACTTGTCTATTACTTGCACATCTTCAAAAGCTGATTCAGTGTTTTCCACACTGTGGTAAAAACACAATTTATTGCCGTAATCAATACAATAATTGTTACTTCTTATCAGTTTTTCCAAGTAACTTTTATAGTGAATAAGTCCTTCCATATCCATGTCTGTGTCATGGTCTGCTATGTCATCATCCGCAGCTGCACGCACACCTGATCCTCATTAGGCGTGGCCTATTTCTACCGCGCTGCCCGGTCTAGCAGAGCAGAGATGTCTTACTGCGCTCCAGACGAGCTTCGTCGCCATTCTCTCAGCTACCCAAGCCACAGCCCGAGCCAGCTCTCACCTACACCTGAGAATCTAACCAGCCTTCCACGTAAGCTCCATTTTCTACTCACCTTTGTCCTCTAATCCCCTGTGGACAGGCGGAGTCCATGGTGGCTGATCTTTATTCTTCTTCCTCCTGGTGGCGGACTTCCAGTCCGTCCTCCTCACCACAACTTCCACCAACACTCTCCTGCTAGAGCCATTCCACCATCTGAACAGCACTGTCTCCCTGGCCACAGCCACCGCGCTGAACCGGAGCTCCTCACCATCTGTTCTCACAGTAAGTGACAGAGTAACTGTGTTACTCCAGTTGTGACGCCCAGTAATCCCATCTCTCTGTGTGTCTCCAGGGTTGCCAGGCCGTACGGTGTCTCGCTCAGTTCCCGGCAGTTCCAGCCCACATTACACCACATAATCACTCATTGGTTGTTAATAAGATAAGATAAGCTTTTATTAGTCCCACCCCTGCTGCGCGCAGGGGTGGACAAGCACCTGTCATCATGGATCCTGGACTACCTCACGAACCGGCCTCAGTTTGTGAGAACCCGGGACTGTGTGTCCGACACGATCATCAGTAGCACGGGGGCCCCCCAGGGAACGGTGCTGGCTCCCTTCCTGTTCACTCTTTATACTGCGGACTTCTCACACAACACAACACACTGCCATCTACAGAAGTTCTCTGATGACTCTGCGATCGTTGGCCTCATCTCCAATGGAGATGAAGCTGAGTACAGAGGGCTTATCCAGGACTTCGTGGACTGGTGCCATCGGAACTGCCTCCAGATCAACGCGAGGAAAACTAAGGAGCTGGTGGTGGACTGCCGCAGGCATGGGCAGCCCCTCACAGTACCAGTAAATATACAGGGAACAGACATCGAGATGGTGACATCCTATAAGTACCTGGGTATTCATCTGAACAATAAACTAGACTGGTCACACAATACTGATGCACTCTACAAGAAGGGACAGCGCAGGCTGTTCCTGCTGAGGAGACTCAGGTCTTTTGGTGTACAAGGGGCGCTGCTGAAGTCATTCTATGACACGGTGGTGGCATCAGCCATCACTTTTGGAGTGGTCTGCTGGGGCAGTGGCATTACTGCAGCCGATAGGAAGAGACTGAACAAACTGATTAAGAAAGCTAGCTCTGTCCTGGGGCAGCGCCTTGATCCGATGGAGGAGATAGGAGAGAGAAGGACGGTGGCTAAACTGTCATCTCTGCTGGAGTCCGAGTTCCACCCTATGCAGGACATACTGAATGCACTGAGGAGCTCATTTAGCAGTAGACTACATCATCCCAGGTGCACAACCGAGAGGTTTCGTAGGTCCTTCCTACCAACGGCTGTCAGACTGTACAACCTAAGCAGGGCTGCTCGCAGAGATAGCAAAAAGACGTAACAAACTAATAGTTTTTTGAATGCAAAAGATGCAATAGACTTACACAATGGTCCCCTCCGGCATACAACTAGGAACTTACCGGTCGCTATGGAGGGTGAGAATATGTATGGGCACATAATCATACCATGTAGGATAACTAAGTAGACGGTTATGCTGTTTCATTCCATCTAGCAACAATGCTCTGCACTGTGTGTGTTTATATATTTACATATTTATTCCATCTAGCTACAATGCTCAGCACTGGGTGTGTTTATATATTTATATATCTACATATTATTCCATCTAGCTACATTGCTCCGCACTGTGTGTGTTTATATACTTGCATATTTATTCCACCTAGCTGCAATGCTCCGTACTGTGGGTGTTTATATATTTACATATTTATTCCATCTAGCTACAATGCTCTGCACTGTGTGTCTGTGTGTGTGTGTATATATATATATTTTATAGTAATACGTACATATGTATATTAGCTGCTCTTGCTTGCTTGTTTTTTTTTTTTTTTCTTGCCTTCTGATTGTTTCTCTGAGTGTTGCTATCCCTGTGCTGTTGCAATCCTGGAATTTCCCCGTTGTGGGACTAATAAAGGCTTATCTTATCTTATCTTATCTTATCTTAATGGGGAAATTCCAAGATTGCAACAGCACAGGGATAGCAACACTCAGAGCAACAATCAGAAGGCAAGAAAAAAAAAACAAAAAACAAAAAACAAAAAAACCAAGCAAGCAAGAGCAGCTAATATACATATGTACATATTACTATAAAATATATATACACTCACACACAGACACACAGTGCAGAGCATTGTAGCTGGATGGAATAAATATGTAAATATATAAACACCCACAGTACGGAGCATTGTAGCTGGATGGAATAAATATATGAATACGTAAACACACAGTGCGGAGCAATGTAGCTACATGGAATAAATATATAGATATATAAATATAAACACACCCAGTGCGGAGCATTGTAGCTAGATGGAAAAAATATGTAAATATATAAACACACACAGTGCAGAGCATTGTTGCTAGATGGGATGAAACAGCACAACCGTCTACTTAGTTATCCTACATGGTATGATTATGTGCCCATACATATTCTCACTCTCCATAGCGACCGGTATTTTCCTAGTTGTATGCCGGAGGGGACCATTGTTTAAGTCTAATGCATCTTTTGCATTCAAAAAACTATTAGGTTGTTACATCTTTTTGCTATCTCTGCGAGCAGCCCTGCTTAGGTTGTACAGTCTTACAGCCGTTGGTAGGAAGGACCTGCGAAACCTCTCGGTTGTGCACCTGGGATGATGTAGTCTGCTGCTAAATGAGCTCCTCAGTGCATTCAGTATGTCCTGCATAGGGTGGAACTCGGACTCCAGCAGAGATGACAGTTTAACCACTGTCCTTCTCTCTCCTATCTCCTCCACCGGATCAAGGCGCTGCCCCAGAACAGAGCTAGCTTTCTTGATCAGTTTGTTCAGTCTCTTCCTATCGGCTGCAGTAATGCCACTGCCCCAGCAGACCACTCCAAAAGTGATGGCTGATGCCACCACCGTGTCATAGAATGTCTTCAGCAGCACGCCTTGTACACCAAAAGACCTGAGTCTCCTCAGTAGGAACAGCCTGCGCTGTCCCTTCTTGTAGAGTGCGTCAGTATTGTGTGACCAGTCTAGTTTATTGTTCAGATGAACACCCAGGTACTTGTAGGATGTCACCATCTCGATGTCTGTTCCCTGTATATTTACTGGTGCTGTGAGGGGTTGTCCTTGCCTGCGGCAGTCCACCACCAGCTCCTTAGTTTTCCTCACGTTGATCTGGAGGAAGTTCCGATGGCACCAGTCCACGAAGTCCTGGATAAGCCCTCTGTACTCAGCTTCATCTCCATTGGAGATGAGGCCAACAATCCCAGAGTCATCAGAGAACTTCTGTAGATGGCAGTGTGTTGTGTTGTGTGAGAAGTCCGCAGTATAAAGAGTGAACAGGAAAGGAGCCAGCACCATTCCCTGGGGGGCCCCCGTGCTACTGATGATCATGTCGGACACACAGTCCCAGGTTCTCACAAACTGAGGCCGGTTCGTGAGGTAGTCCAGGATCCATGATGACAGGTGCTGGTCCACCCCTGCGCGCAGCAGCTTGTCCTTCAGGATCATCGGTTGGATGGTGTTGAAAACACTGGAGAAGTCAAAGAACACAGTCCTCACCACATTCCCGGGCTTCTCCAGGTGGGACAGAGAACGGTGAAGGAGGAAGATCACCGCATCCTCCACCCCAATGCCATGCTGGTAGGCGAACTGGAGTGGATCCATCGCTGGTTCCACCAGGGGCCGGAGGTGAGCAAGGAGCAGTCTCTCCAGGGTCTTCATCAAGTGGGACGTCAAGGCCACCGGTCTGTAGCTGTTCAGGTCTTTGGGGTGGGAAGTTTTTGGTACAGGTACCACACAAGATGTTTTCCACAGCTGTGGTACCCTCCCCAGTTTGAGGCTCAGGTTGAAGATATACGTCACAATCCCACACAGCTGGTCTGCACAGGACTTGAGGAGCTTTGTGCTGATGCCGTCCGGTCCCGACGCCTTCCTCGCCTTGATCTTCCTCAGCTCCATCCTCACCTGGGTCCTGATCAGGGTCAGGATGGGGGGCTGTGTGTTGGGAGTGTGGGGGGGGGGGGTGTTGGTGGAGTGGGGAGTGGGCAGCAGGACTTGATTTCTTTAGAGGCAGCAGTGGTTGTTGTGCAGACAGGGGGGAGGGCGGTTGGTCAAACCTATTGAAAAACAGATTCAGGTTGTTCGCCCACTCCCTGCCCCTGTGGCCTGGGGAGAGGTATTCTGCAGCCCAGAGATGGTTTTGAGGTTTCTCCAGACCCCGCTGATGTCGCTCTGTTGCAGCTTGTCCTCCATCTTCTTCCTGAAGCTGTCCTTGCCTACTCTGATCTTTCTCCTCAGCTCCCTCTGTACGGACTTCAGCATCTCCCTATTCCCCGACCTGAAGATCCTCTTCTTCTCTCTCAGAAGTGTTTTTTTTATCTCAGGGTTGATCCAGGGTTTGTTGTTTGAGTGACGCCGTATGGTCTTGGTGGGAACGGATTTGTCCACACAGAAGCTGAGGTAGTCCGTGAAGGTGTGAGTGAGGCCATCGATGTCCTCACCATGTGGATCGCAGAGCTGCTTCCAGGCGGTGGCTTCAAAACAGCCCTTTAGAGTGTCCATTGTCTCCTCAGACCATAACTCCACAGTGTGCATGGCCGGAGGTTGTCTGTGCACTAGGGGTTTGTACACCGGCCGGAGATGAACCAAGTTGTGATCCGATCTCCCGAGTGGGGGGAGTTGTGATGAGGTGTACACCTCCTTAGTGTTTGCGTAGAATAAGTCCAGTGTTTTATTGTCTCTAGTGTGGCATGTGACATACTGGGTGAACGTGGGTAGAATGGGAGATAGTGAAACATGGTTGAAATCGCCTGAGATGAGGAGAAGAGCATCTGAGTGTTCTGTCTGCAGCCTGCTGGTTACTGAATGGATGACGTCACGCGCTGTCCCAGCGTTTGCCGTCGGATTTGCATAAACAACAATGCAGATCATGTGTGAGTGTTCTCTCGGGAGATATGTAGGCCTCATGCTAACAGCTAGCAACTCAATGTCTTTGCTGCAGTGTCATTGTTTAACAGTGATATGTCCCGGTCTGCACCAGTTGTTGTTAACATACATTATCACTCCACCGCCCCTTGCTTTGCCACTGTCTGGTGTTCGGTCAGCCCGTATCATGTGAAAACCCTCCAGCTCAATGTTAGCATCTGCTGCTAGTTCAGTTAGCCACGTATCAGTAAACAAAAGGAGAGAGCACTTCCGGTATGTGCTATCGTAACGGCAGATAGCCGCTAGCTCATCTAACTTTCCCAGTATCGACCGTACATTTCCCATGACAACAGATGGAAGGGAGGGTCTGTACCTTATATTTTTTGTCCTCCGCCTTACTCCAGCCCGGCAGCCGCGGCGTTTTCACCTCAGTTCTCTCGGTATGTCGAGTTTTTCCAATGGGACCGGGTGGCGGTTGAATGCTAGCAGCTCTTCCCTGCTGTATTGTATCCTGCTATAAGCAGTGGCTCCGTCCACCAGCTCAGGAGACATTTGGGATGATCTGTGTGTCTGTGATATAAGTGGAGTGAAAAAGACGGATCATAAAGAGAGAGGGAGGGAAAAAGACTTGGAATCGAGCCGCTGTTGCAAAGGGCAGCCGACTCGTGTGGCGCCGGGAGAGAATGGTATGGATGATATAAACTTAATTGTATCAGTTCGGAGTCTGTGTCTCATCTCTGGGTCAACAAACCATGTCAGTCTGTACAGTACCTGGAAGACATTTGTGTTTTCTGTTGGTCATCCACAGCAGATCTGTGAAAAGGACAGAAAGACTTTGTCCCTTTATTCACAAATCAATGAGGCATTCCCAAGCAAATATTAATACAACCAAACTGGATGACAGCTTAGTGATTGTGCTCAAATTCCCTGTGCATGCCAATATCAGGGGCCCTAAAGAGAACACCCACCAACATAGAATGGACTAGATAAAAGTCCATGTCCCCCTCCTCAAAAAATAAAAAAAAATAAAAATTGAAGTCCTTTATACATTTATCATAAAAACTGAACTTATGCAAGTTAATGATGAGTCAGAGATTCTGTATAAATTTGAAGTCAAGCCACTCAAATATGTAGAAGCTACACTGGCTAGAAAAAAAAAAACAACAAAAAACTAGTTTGTTTTGCTACTGAGCAAACAATGGACAGATATGAATACGGCAAATAATGAGTGACAATTTCTGTAAGAATTTACAACTTTAAATCAGGTAAAAGAATGCTTACATGTCTTTGCGTTGTCCTGTTCCTGGAGGTGATCTAATATCATCCATGCTGTGTTAAAAAGGATTTTTTAGAGCACACAGTCAGTACAATCATTGTGTTTTACCTCAACTTTTACATTGAAATATTCCTTCCACGTTATTGTGTACACAGTACCTGTCTGAGACTTTGCTGTTGCTCATCCACAGATCTGTGAAAAGGACAGAAAATCTTTCTGCCACATGAATATAAACAATGAGACATTACACATGCACACTGGAATAAAACTCATTTACAGTAGAAGGTAAATGTCATTACAATTTCTCTAAGATTTTGGAATTTAAAGGAAATAAAATGCTTATTTCTATTTTCTCTGCCTTCTGAAGGGGAAACAGCATTATCCACACTGTATTACAACATTATTAACAGCAGTGCAAAACCATGCAGCATTCTGAGAGACAAAGCCAATGTCCTTCCACCATATTTCTACATTCTATGGTGTTTGGTGCAGGATCCAGACCGCTTGGACTCATCTTGGCTATGAGTGAAGGTTTTTACAAGTTGCAGGAGTTTGGTTTCATTCAGCAGAAATTTGCAATGAAAACTGAATATGCCTGGCTAGTTTGTGTCAGTATTGATTGGTGTCCACATGTTCAGCTCTGTGTGACTGAGGCGTAGACATGAACACTGAGAGACACTAGAGAAGCGCATCCATGTTCACACCATTCCTTCATCGCTTTTGTTACTCTGTCCATGTTAAAGCTTCTGCTAAGACAATATGGTGATGGAGCACATGCACACTTTCAACAGTAAATTGACTCATTTGGCAGTTTGAGTCAACCTGTCAGTCATTCTTTGAAGACATTGCAGCACAGTGGGCCCTAATGCAAGAAACGTTACACTACCAACCTTTTCTCTTCTTTCTGATGATATTTTGAGTTTGGCTTTTATGCACTGATTTCTTGGATTCAAATATGTTTCCTCATTTTTCCATTTTTCTTTTTGGTAATTAGTTTTTTTTAAGGTTCTTTTAATGTTTAGACAAACACTGTGAAACTTGGTGTCACGTACGCTACGTCTTTGCACATCACACGGAAGAATTGGAGATAAGCCCAAAAGCTGGTTTACGAGTGTGCTTTATTAACAAAAAGACAATGATACAAAATGTCCAGCTGCAGACCAATATGCACGCATGGTGGATGAACTGAGTGAAGCTGGCTCCAGAAAATCAAGATCACAACCCTGAGGAAAAGTGACGAGTCAAAAGGAAAGACTCCCAGTCACTGGGAACGATTAGAAAATGAATGCAGACTGCGTGCAGGAACTGACTAAAGCCGTGACAATGAGTAAGTGAGATGACACAAATTAAATAGATTCAAAATTCAAGATTCAAAGGCTTTATTATCATGTGCGCAGTTAAGAAATGCTACATTTCCTGAGCAATGAAATGCTTACTTTGTTCTCCGAACGAATGCCAAGTTAAAGGTACAGAAACAACAATTCTAATAGGTCATGACACGCTAACACAGTAACTCAATTCTAGTACTGATGGATGCTAAGACACACACACCAACACGCAGTTAGGCAGTGAATGAAAATGAAATCACCGGATGACTAAAGTGATAGTGGTATATTGATATCAGAGATGACGTGAACCTGAGATGGCATGAACCTATGTACAGTGTGCAAATGAGCAGTGTGCAACAAGCAGTGTATAATTACAAATTATTGATAAGTAGCAGCAGAGATGATATGGACATTAGACAGGTGATACTATATCTACTGTACAGGTGAGCAGTGTGCACATTTAGCAGCCGGTGTGTGAGTTCCTATATGTAAAGCTGTGTTACAGAGTTTTGGGAGTTGTTGTCTGTTCATGAGTCTGATGGCAGTGGGAAAGGAGTTTTTCAGTCTGGTTGTTCTGCATTTCGCACATCTGTACCTCTGACCTGAGGGTAGAGTGTGAACAGTCTGTGTTGGGGGTGGGTGGGGTCTCGGAGGATGACGTCAGCTCTCTTTTGGACTCTGCGGTGGTAGGTGCTCTGCAGAGAGGGAAGTGGAGTCCTGATGATCTTCTCTGCTGTCTTCACCACTCTCTGCAGGCGTTTGTGCTCCAGTACAGTGGTATTCCCGTACCACACAGTGATGCAGTTGGTCAGGATGCTCTCGATGATGCAGCTGTAGAAATTATTGAGGATCCTGGAAGACATGCCGAACTTCTTCAGCCTCCTCAGAAAGTACAATCACTGTTGAGCTCTCTTGACCAGCTCTGTGGTGTTGTGTGTCCACTTAAGGTCCTTGCTCATGTGGATGCCTAGGTATTTAAAGCTGATCACTCTCTCCACCTCAAGCTTTTGGATGAACAGCAGCCAATGCGGTCTCCTCCGCCCTTTCCTCATGTCCACTATCATTTCCTTTGTCTTGTCCGTGTTGAGGGTGAGATTGTTGTCCTCACACCATGACACCATGTTGGCCACCTCCCTCCTGTAGGATGCTTCGTCATCACCAGTGATGCGTCCTATCACTGCTGTGTCATCCATAAACTTTAGGATGATGTTGTTTTTGTGGGAGGCAACACAGTCATGGGTGAAGAGGCTGTAGAAGATGAGGCTGAGAACACAACCCTGGGGGACACCTGTGTTTGTGATGATGCTGGCTGAGATCCTGTTACCCATCCTGACAGACTGGGGCCTGCCAGTTATAAAGTCCAGTAGCCGCAGTGGACTAATGACACAAGTGAAAACAGGAGTGTGGGGCAACTGCAGGTGCGCTGATTACATGCTGCTCACTGCAGCAGCCAATGAACCACCAGTGAAAAGTGCCTGAGAGAGAGAGGCCGACACACAGAACCCCAGACCAATGTGCAGACACAAAAACCAAAAAGACAAAAAACAATAGTTTGTGTCTGGGGTCAGAAAGACATGAACCCTAGACACATGACACTTGGTTCCTATTTCAGAGAAATCAGAACTAAATCTGCTCTTGAAAAACTGTCTTAAATCCTTAGGCTCCAACTTGCTTTCTTTTGATACACTTTCTGCTGTTTCCCCGTTGTTTGTTCATATCCTCTTGTAAACTAAAGTTTATATTTAAAAAAACTTGTCCTGGTCTTGCCTTTTCACTGCTCAACACTACCCCCATAATTTCTACTGGTTCTGCAACTTTTTGTCATAAACTAACCCCTCAGGGCAGAAAAAAAACCAAGGTGTTGAACTGTGAGTTGCTGGTGAATTTAATTAAACACAAAAATAACAAACAAAAGATGAACAAAAGATAAATAAACAAAAATAACACAGTGCAAGGGCACTTTATAACATAAAGGCATATCCGGCATACAACTAGGAACATACCGGTCGCTATGGAGGGTGAGAATATGTATGGGCACATAATCATACCATGTAGGATAACTAAGTAGACGGTTATGCTGTTTCATTCCATCTAGCAACAATGCTCTGCACTGTGTGTGTTTATATATTTGCATATTTATTCCATCTAGCTACAATGCTCAGCACTGGGTGTGTTTATATATTTATATATCTACATATTATTCCATCTAGCTACATTGCTCCGCACTGTGTGTGTTTATATACTTGCATATTTATTCCACCTAGCTACAATGCTCTGCACTGTGTGTTCATATATTCATATATTTATTCCATCCAGCTACAATGCTCTGCACTGTGTGTCTGTGTGTGTGTGTATATATATATATATTTTATAGTAATACGTACATATGTTTATTAGCTGCTCTTGCTTGCTTGTTTTTTTTCTTGCCTTCTGATTGTTGCTCTGAGTGTTGCTATCCCTGTGCTGTTGCAATCCTGGAATTTCCCCGTTGTGGGACTAATAAAGGCTTATCTTATCTTATCTTATCTAAAGGGCACCATCATGCAATGTGCAAGATGGCACCCACCGTTGGCAAATGTCTTTGCTCGTTCCACTCATAAATGCCGACTTTACTCCTTTTTTTGCATGGTTGCTGTTCTTTCTACAGTGCATGAAAGCCATGCACTGCTAACATACAATCGAAGGACACTACTGGATATCGCCAAATCAAGCAGTCACATGCAGTTTACTGGCTTTATACCACCAGATCTGCAATGCATTGCATGTTCGTACAGCGATCAGCAACCGCCCCCCTCCCCCCGAAAGGCCCCGAATCACCGAGCCCATGGGAGCTTGTTAATTCCAAGAGAGCGTGTCGGAGACGGGGTTGATGGCACCGAAGGCAAGGCAAGAGAGGAGGGCTACATGCTAGGCTAAAGGCCTTCCCTAGTCGGCCACTGCTACCCAGTCTCTTAATAGCAAAAATTCAGTCTTTGGAAAAATAGGTAGATGATCTAAGAGCAAGGATTCAAGACCAGCGGGAGACACGAGAGTGCTGTGCCGTAATTTTCTGTGAGACCTGGCTTTCAAACAAAGTCTCGGAGAGCCCTATTCAGCTACAGACCCACTCAACACACTGAGCAGATAAAACAGGAGACTCTGGTAAAATGGGGGGGGGGGGGCATGTGTGTATTTATAAACCACTCATGGTGTGAAGATGTACAGTCTACAAACACCGTCGGCTCCATGTGGAGTTTTTACTGTGGAAATGGCATCTCGGTTACCTGCAGAGACATTTGGCAACTGTGACTTTAGCTGCTGTTTGCATTCATTCACAAAGCAACTACACAGTACCACAACACAAGCTCCATGATGTCTTCAGCACAGTAGAGACAAAACATCTCTATGCTGTTTTTATTGTTGCTGGCCACTTCAATTCATCCATCCATCCATCCATCTTCTTCCGCTTAATCCTTTTCGGGTCGCGGGGGGGATGGGGAGGGGCTGGAGCCTATCCCAGCATCTTTGGGCAAGAGGCAGGGTCCACCCTGGACAGATCGCTAGTCCATCGCAGGGCCAACACAGAGAAACAGACAACCATTCACTCTCACAGTCACACCTAAGGACAATTTAGAATCCCCAGTTGATGCCAATTAACCTAACTTGCATGTTTTTGGCATGTGGGAGGAAACCGGAGAAATCCCGGAGTAAACCCACACAGACACGGGGAGAACATGCATTTCAACTTTATTTATATAGCGCCATATCACAACAACAGTCATCTCATAGCACTTTCAACTGTAAGGGAAACCCCTACAATGTAACGAGCTGGGTCCAATGTTCTGCCAGACCCAGTCTCGTGACTCTTCTGTTATTGTCATGTATTTCCATCTGCTGTGTTTTAGTGCCCTTTTAAGTTTTCACTGCCTTTTATTTGTCTGTTGATGTTTTAGTTCGCTGTGGTTTTGTATCGTTTCCATTGTAATCATGGTCTAGTCTGTATTTGGTTTTGTTTACATTTCAGTCTCTGGGTTGACAGGTGGCTTTCCTGGTTAGCGTTGGCGCCACCTGTCAAACTGTCAGCTGCCCCTCCCTGTCCTGTCTTTACCATCAGCTGCTCTCCCTCATTTTTACTGTCAGCTGTTCCAATTATTAGTTGTTGCATTCTGGCTCAAGTGCATCATTCTCATCATTATGGCTATCGTGAACCAAGCCCATGTTTCCTGTGGGCTTGGTTCTGATCATTCCTGGTGGCCCAGGCAATGGGTTTAAGATAAGATTGTCATGCCTCGCCTCTCATCAGCGGTGCCAGCTGCACGCACACCTGCGCCTCGTCAGCGGCGAGGGATTTAAGCCGCCTCGCCCTGGGCTTCGGCCTGAAGCCGTCTGATCACATCGGCTACTCTTGCTGCAAGGAACTCCCTTCAACCAAGCAAGATCGCAAGTAAGCATCCTTACCTTCTTCTTCCAGTTCTCCTCCCCTGTGCACAGGTGGATTCCCCGGCGGCGGACAACATTCTCCAGCCGTCATCTCCTCGCTGTTGCATCAGGCGCACCAGGTCGCTGTCTACCGGGCTACGCCCTTGCTACGCCAGCCACCTGCCCAAACCAAGTAAGCCAGCTGTTATTTCTACAATCTCCTGTATTGGTGTGGTGCCCGTTACCCTTCTCCCTCTGCTTCTCCCATAGGGTTATCCGGCTGAACGGCTTCCTGCCCCCGTGCCTGACGCAGACGCCACCACCAATACATCCACATATCACAGACACGCAACCACACACACACTTGTTGTTCAATAAACTGTTAAACTTATTCTGAGCCTGCGTGTGTGTCTCCTGAGCCGTGCATTATGTCAGTACAGCTTCAGCAGAGCGGCTCGGCGGACAGCGGGCTTACACGCCGTCTCACCACTCTCGAGGCTCAAATAGATTTGATAGTTTATCAGCAACAGGTGATGCTGAATCAATTGGTTAAGATCACTCACCGGTTAGATCGCCTGGATCTCCCGCAGCCGTTCCCCCCGGCTCGTCAGGGAGGTGCAGCTCCTACCTCTCCGGTGGCCGGTCAGACTGATCCCGGGTCGCCAACCCGGCTCACACCTATTCCGACCCCCGCCCGCTTTTGCGTACAGCTCGGCGGAGCACGGGGGTTCATCATGCAGTGTGAGTCGGTGTTCTCCCGCGTCCCTGGGGATTTTCCCTCAGACCACAGCCGAATTGGCTATATAAGAAACCTCCTGGAGGGGCGGGCTCTCACCTGGGCTTACGCCGTCATGGCGAAGCCCAGCTATGCCAACCTCTCCTACGGCCAATTCGTGCAACAGTTCCTCGACGTGTTTGATCATAGCCAGCGAGATAGTGTGTTAGTTGATCGTCTTCTCTCTCTTCAACAGGGAGGTCGGTCAGCTGCAGACTACTCGATCGACTTCCGGGTCATCGCGGAGGAGGTTGGCTGGGATGACCCCTCACTCTGCGGCATCTTTCTCCGCAGTCTGAACTCTGGTCTGAGGGATGAGCTGGCTGGTCGCGATATTCCGGGGAGGCTTTCAGGGCTGATATCACTAGCGATTAGTTTGGATAACAGGCTTCGCGAGCGGTCTTCAGAGCGGAAGTCTGCTTCTTGCTCGTGGGGAGGCTCGTCTCGCCTGTCCCAAGCTCGCCCCCTGGCATCGCCACCGCCAGTCTCCTCCGAGAAGTCGGAGGCGAAGGCGGTGGTCCGGTCAAAGCTCCATCTAGCGGAGAAACAATGCCTCCGGGAGTTGGGCCTCTGCATGTATTCAATTCAATTCAATTCAATTCAACTTTATTTATATAGCGCCATTTCACAACAACAGTCATCTCATAGCACTATCAACTGTAGGGAGGACCCCCACAGTTGCAGAAAGACCCCAGCAATCAGGCGATCCCCTGTGAGCAAGCACTTGGCGACGGTGGAGAGGAAAAACTCCCTTTTAACAGGAAGAAACCTCCAGCAGAACCAGGCTCAGGGAGGGGCAGTCATCTGCTGCGACTGGCTGGGGGGTGAGGGGACAGAGAAGAAGAAAAGAACAGACATGTAGAGAGCAAACAGCACGATGGGGACTCAATCTATGGGAGAGAACAAACAAATGTTAATGACCAGCAAGAAAAAAAAAAAAAAAAATTTCATAGAGAGTGAGGAAAGGAGTGAGGCCCAGTGCATTACTGGAGGTCCCCCGGCTGACTAAACCTATTAGCAGCATAACTAAGGGAGGGTTCAGAAACACAAGATCCCTCCCTAATTGTAGGCTATATCAAAAAGGTAGGTTTTAGCCCTATTCTTAAAAACAGAGATCGAGTCTGACTCCCAAATCCAGATTGGCAGCTGATTCCACAGGAGAGGAGCTTGATAACTGAAGGCTCTGCCTCCCATTGTACTTTTGGAGATTCTAGGTATTACAAGTAAACCTGCATTTTGGGAGCGTAGTGCTCTGTTAGGATGATACGGTAGTATCAGATCTTTTAAATAAAAAGGAGCCTGATTGTTTAGAGCTTTGTAAGTAAGAAGAAGGATTTTAAACTTAATTCTAAACTCTATGGGAAGCCAATGAAGGGAGGCCAGAACCGGAGAGATATGATCTCTCTTTCTAGTACCTGTTAAAACTCTTGCTGCAGCATTTTGGATCAGCTGCAGACTTTTTAAAGATGTTTTAGGACAGCCTGATAATAAAGAATTACAATAATCTAATCTCGAGCTAACAAAAGCGTGGATCAGCTTCTCAGCATCACTCTGAGACAAGATGCTCCTAATCTTGGCAATATATTGCGGAGGCAGTCAACACTCTGTGGAGCATTGTCCAGAGAGGCCGGTTAGGGGTCCGCGAATCACTGTAGGGGGTCTTGCAGATTCTAACCGGTCGAGTCCCCTCACTCAATTGACGCTGCCCATTCGTTTCTGTCATAACTCCACTGGGCACCTCACTCATGCACTGGTGGATTCAGGCGCGGAGGGCAGCTTTATTTCACAGAGCCTGGCAACCCGATTGGGCATCCGTTGCCATACCCTCAAGACTCCTCTCGCCCTAGTAAATCTCTCCCGTGTTTCCCTGGGAAAAGTAACACACCAGACCATCCCCGTCCCTGTTATTATTTCTGGAAATCATCGGGAGGAGATCACCTTTTACGTCCTACCTAACTCAGTATCTTCCGTCATCCTCGGATACCCATGGCTCCGCCTCCACAGCCCTGTCCTGGACTGGAGGTCTGGCGGAGTGTCCGCCTGGAGCTCCTTCTGTATGAGCACCTGCCTCCAATCCGCTGCCTGCGCCCCATCCTCGCCTTCTACTCCCAAGGACGCCGCGCCTCCGGATCTCACCCTGGTGCCATCGGAGTTTCACGACCTGGGTATGGTATTCAGCAAATCCAAGGCGATGTCTCTTCCCCCGGACAGGCCCTATGACTGTGCTATAAACATCTGCCAGGGGGCACCCTTACCCTTGGGGCGACTCTACAGCCTGTCTGCGCCAGAGAAGGAGGCTATGAATTCGTATCTTAAGGAATCGCTGAGTGCTGGTATCATCCGTCCCTCGTCATCACCATTAGGCGCTGGGTTCTTCTTCGTGGGCAAGAAGGACGGTTCCCTCCGTCCTTGTATTGACTATCGCGCCCTGAATGACATCACGGAGAAGGACCGCTACACCTTGCCCCTAATGGACACCGCCTTCCACTCCCTCCAGGGGGCGACTTGGTTCACCAAGCTGGATCTTCGCAGCGCATACCACCTCGTCCGGATCCGGGAGGGAGACGAGTGGAAGACAGCCTTCCGTACCCCGAACGGCCATTTCGAGTACCTGGTTATGCCGTTCGGGTTGACCAACACTCCAGCCGTCTTTCAGCGCCTTATAAATGACGTCCTCCGGGACTTCATCGGCCTGTTTGTGTTCATCTACCTGGATGACATCCTCATCTTCTCCAGATCCAGGGACGAGCACCGGGTCCATGTGAGGCGGGTCCTCCAGAGGCTGCTGGAGAACCGGTTGTATGTCAAGGCTGAGAAGTGTGAGTTTTACGCTAAGACTACGTCCTTCCTCGGGTTCGTCATCTCCCACGACCAGGTGCTCCCGGACCCAGCTAAGGTGAAAGCGGTGGTGGAATGGCCCACTCCTACGTCTAGGAAACAGGAACAACAGTTTATTGGGTTTGCCAACTTCTACCGCCGCTTTGTCCCAAACTTTGGTACCATCGTCGGTCCTCCGACCCGCCTCACGTCTCCTAAGGTCCCGTTCCGGTAGACTGAAGAGGCCGCAGCTGCCTTCCAGGCGCTGAAGGCGGAGTTCTCCTCCTCCCGGGTCCTCAGCCAAGTCGATCCCTCGCTGCAATGCATCGTGGAGGTGGACGCTTCGGACACGGGGGTGGGGGCAGTGTTATCTCAGCGGTCACCTGATGACGGGATCAAACGGCCCTGCGCCTTCTTCTCTCGCCGCTTGTCCCCGGCGGAACGGAATTACGACGTGGGGGACAGAGAGCTCCTCGCCATCAAGCTCGCGCTGCAGGAGTGGTGTCACTGGCTAGAGGGGGCAGCCCTGCCGTTCGTGGTTCTCACCGACCACAAGAACTTGGAGTATTTAAGATCTGCCAAGCGTCTGAACGCCCGCCAGGCGCATTGGTCCTTGTTCTTTGCCAGGTTCTGCTTCAACATCAGCTTCAGGCCCGGCTCCAAGAACGGCCTGCCTGACGCCCTCTCTAGGCAATTTGCCCCTGAGGCGTCTGAGGACGCAGCCCACACCATCTTGCCCAGGTCGTGCATCATGGGAGCCGTCACTTGGGACATCGAGAGTAAGATCCGGAAGGCGCAGGAATCGGAACCAGACCCTGGCGGCAGACCGGAGGGGAGGCTTTTTGTGCCATCCATGGTCCAGGGGGAGGTTATCCACTGGCTGCACACATCAAAGCTCACCTGCCACCCTGGGTCCTCCCGGATGATTGACCTTCTTCAACGATCCTTCTGGTGGCCGGGCCTGCGGAAGGATGCTGCCCGCTACGTCCGGGCCTGCCCCGTCTGCGCCACCAGTAAATCAGGTAATGCCCCTCCAGCGGGTTTGCTCCAGCCTCTGCCCATCCCTGGCAGGCCCTGGTTGCATATCGCCCTGGATTTTGTCACCGGTCTCCCGGTCTCTAACACCTTCGACACAGTCCTGACCATTGTAGATCGTTTCTCCAAGGCCGCTCACTTCATCCCATTACGAGGGCTTTCATCTGCCTTGGAGACGGCGGACCTCCTTATCCAGCACGTGGTCAGGTTGCACGGGATTCCGGTGGACGTGGTCTCGGACCGGGGCCCCCAGTTTTCCTCAGAGGTTTGGAGATCCTTCTGCAATGCCCTGGGAGCCAAGGTAAGCCTCTCCTCCGGCCATCACCCCCAAACCAACGGGCAGTGTGAGCGGACCAATCAGGAGCTGGAGGCTGCGCTCCGTTGCATCACAACATCCAAGCCTGCGTCCTGGAGCACCCACCTCGCCTGGGTTGTGTACGCCCATAACACCACCCGCTCTTCTGCCACGGGGATGTCCCCATTTAAGGCGTCCCTAGGCTACGACCCCCCTCTGTTCCCTATGCAGGAGAGTGGGGTAACTGATCCCTCAGTTCGGGCGCACCTCAGGCGGTGCCGCTCCATCTGGGCGTTGGCGCGCAATCCGCTTTTACGCACGGCGGAGCGCAATAAGTCTACGGCGGACCGGCACAGAAGACCTGCTCCAGCCTACCAGGTAGGCCAACGTGTCTACGTTTCTACCCAGGACGTCGCTTTAAAGGGTGAGAGGAGGAAGTTGGCACACCGTTTCATGGGCCCATACCCCATTACCAGGATTATCAACCTGGTGGCTGTGCGTGTGGCTATTCCCCCCTCCCTCCGCATCCATCCCACCTTCCACGTTTCCAAGGTGAAGCTGGCAGTCTCCGACCCCCTTTGCCCTCCTCCTGCTGTGCAGCCCGCGCCCCGGATGTTTGATGGTCATCCGGACTGGCCGGTCTCTTCCATCCTGGACTCCCGGCGCCGGGGTCGCGGGTTGCAGTACTTGGTGGACTGGGAGGGCTATGGACCTGAACATAGGCAATGGGTACCCTCGTCGTTTGTGTTGGATCCATCTCTCATCACTGAGTTCCACCAAGTGCACCCGGAGAGACCATCGCCAGGAGGCGCTGCTAGAGGGGGGAGTACTGTCACGCCTCGCCACTCATCAGCGGCGCCAGCTGCACGCACACCTGCGCCTCGTCAGCGGCGAGGGATTTAAGCCGCCTCGCCCTGGGCTTCGGCCTGAAGCCGTCTGATCACATCGGCTACTCTTGCTGCATGGAACTCCCTTCAACCAAGCAAGATCGCAAGTAAGCATCCTTACCTTCTTCTTCCAGTTCTCCTCCCCTGTGCACTGGTGGATTCCCCGGCGGTGGACAACATTCTCCAGCCGTCATCTCCTCGCTGTTGCATCAGGCGCACCAGATCACTGTCTACCGGGCTACGCCCTTGCTACGCCAGCCACCTGCCCAAACCAAGTAAGCCAGCTGTTATTTCTACAATCTCCTGTATTGATGTGGTGCCCGTTACCCTTCTCCCTCTGCTTCTCCCATAGGGTTGTCCAGCTGAACGGCTTCCTGCCCCCGTGCCTGACGCAGACGCCACCACCAATACATCCACATATCACAGACACGCAACCACACACACACTTGTTGTTCAATAAACTGTTAAACCTATTCTGAGCCTGCATGTGTGTCTCCTGAGCCATGCATTATGTCAAAGATAAGATAAGATAAGATAAGATAAGATAAGCCTTTAGTAGTCCCACAATGGGGAAATTCCAGGATTGCAACAGCACAGGGATAGCAACACAGAGCAATAATTAAGAAGATACGGAAGATATAAATAAGAGCAGTGGATATACATACATACACATAAATATATAAATATATATACAAAGTGTGGAGCATTGTAGCAAGATGGAATAAACAGCATAACTGTCTACTTAGTTATCCTACATAGTATGAATATGTACCCATACATATTGCCACCCTCCATAGCGACTGATATTTTCTCTCAGAGCAATAATTTAGAAGATAAGAAAATAAGAGCAGTGAATATACATATACTACCGTTCAAAAGTTTGGGGTCACTTAGAAATGTCCTTATTTTTGAAAGAAAAGCACTTTTTTTTAAATGAGGATAACTTTAAACTAATCAGAAATACACTCTATACATTGCTAATGTGGTAAATGACTATTCTAGCTGCAAATGTCTGGTTTTTGGTGCAATATCTACATAGGTGTATAGAGGCCCATTTCCAGCAACTATCACTCCAGTGTCCTAATGGTACAATGTGTTTGCTCATTGCGTCAGAAGGCTAATGGATGATTTGAAAACCCTTGTGCAATCATGTTAGGTCTGCAATGCTGTAATTGCTGCAAATGGAGGAGTCTTTGACGAAAGCAAAGTTTGAAGGAAAAAATTATTATTTCAAATACAAATCATTATTTCTAACCTTGTCAATGTCTTGACTATGTTTTCTATTCATTTTACAACTCATGGTGGTAAATAAGTGTGACTTTTCATGGAAAACACAAAATAATTGTCTGGGTGACCCCAAACTTTTGAACGGTAGTGTATGTACACATAAATATATAAATATATATACACAGTGCAGAGCATTGTAGCTAGATGGAATAAACAGCATAACCGTCTACTTACTTATCCCACAGAGTATGAATATGTACCCATACATATTGTCACCCTCCATAGCGACTGATATTTTCCTAGTTGTATGCTGGAGGGGACCAGTGTGTAAGTCTATTGCATATTTTGCATTCAGTACTATTAGGTTGTCATGTTTTTTTGCTATCTCTGCGAGCAGCCCTGCTTAGGTTATACAGTCTGACAGCCGTAGGTAGGAAGGACCTGCGAAACCTCTCGGTTGTGCACCTAGGATGATGTAGTCTGCTGCTAAATGAGCTCCTCAGTGCATTCAGTATGTCCAGCAGAGATGACAGTTTAGCCACCATCCTTCTCTCTCCTATCTCCTCCACTGGGTCAAGGCGCTGCCCCAGAACAGAGCTAGCTTTCTTGATCAGTTTGTTCAGTCTCTTCCTATCGGCTGCTATAATGCCACTGCCCCAGCAGACCACTCCAAAAGTGATGGCTGATGCTACCATCGTGTCATAGAATGTCTTCAGCAGCACCCTTTGAACACCAAAAGACCTGAATCTCCTCAGTAGGAACAGCCTGCGCTGTCCCTTCTTGTAGAGTGCGTCGGTATTGTGTGACCAGTCTAGTTTATTGTTCAGATGAACACCCAGGTACTTGAAAGATGTCACCATCTCGATGTCTGTTCCCTGTATGTTTACTGGTGCTGTGAAGGGTTGTCCTTGCCTGCAGCAGTCCACCATCAGCTCCTCAGTTTTCCTCGCGTTGATCTGGAGGCAGTTCCAATGGTACCAGTCCACGAAGTCCTGGATAAGTCCTCTGTACTCAGCCTCATCTCCGTTGGAGATGAGGCCGACGATCATAGAGTCGTCAGAGAACTTCTGTAGATGGCAGTGTGTTGTGTTGTGTGAGAAGTCCACAGTATAAAGGGTGAACAGGAAGGGAGCCAAAACCGTTCCCTCGGGGGCCCCCGTGCTATTGATGATCGTGTCGGACACACAGTCCCGGGTTCTCACAAACTGTGGCCGGTTAGTGAGGTAGTCCAGGATCCATGATGACAGGTGCTGGTCCACCCCTGCGCACAGCAGCTTGTCCTTCAGGATCATTGGTTGGATGGTGTTGAAAGCACTGGAGAAGTCAAAGAACATGATCCTCACTGCATTTCCGGGCTTCTCCAGGTGGGACAGCGAACGGTGAAGGAGGAAGATCACTGCATCCTCCACCCCAATGCCATGCTGGTAGGTGAACTGGAGTGGATCTATCGCTGGTCCCACCAGGGGGCGGAGGTGAGCAAGGAGCAGTCTCTCCAGGGTCTTCATCATGTGAGACGTCAGGGCCACCGATCTGGTTTATTATGTGGTGTTGTGTTTGATTTCTTGTCCTTTCATGTCTGTGCACTGTTTCTGTTCCTGCTTGTAGCTGCTGCTCTGGCCTGTCCGGCCACGCCCCCCTCTTTCTGACAGTCAACTGTTCGCCCCGGTAATCATCTTTCCCGTGCCTCGTCCAGGTGTTCCCAATTTGCCACACCAGCGGCATTTGTACAAAGGAAGCTCTTTGCTAGATAAATGCCGCTGGACCATTGTATGCTTTGGATGGTTGTTCTTCCCTGTCTAACCATCACGTCACTCAGGACTGTTTCTGTGTGCTCGTTGGTAATCGCTGTGACTACTCGGACTGCCCCCGCACTGTGAGTAACTGCCTGTGTTCTGTTCACCACTGTAACCCTACGTTGTGTGTGTGTTGGGTGTTCTAGAGAATTCTAAGCATATCTGAGCTGTCTTGTGTCTGTATGTTTATTTTTGTCTTAATAAATGTGTGTTTGGTGTAACCCAGCGTTTAAATCCATTTGTCCTTTTTCTCCTCCTCCATGTGCTGTTGAAAAGTGCACGGATAGTTTATAACAGAATGGCCCAGCCTCCTAAAAGGATTTAGTGGGTTACACCCACACAAATCTTTTTTTTTTATTTCTTGGACTGTCTCGTTTCCACTCACCTGCGTCCAGGCACGATGACTGAGCTGCTGGAGAGGGAGCTGCGCTTGCTTTGTCTGCTGGAGGACATACTCTCACGGACGCTGGAGCCCTGTTCATCTGAGACAGCTCGATGGGCTCGGGATATGGCGGTGAGAGTGATGAATCGGGATAGCCTGTGGGACCACCCAGAGGTGACCAATATTCTCCAGGATATCTTCATCGTGCCATACGAGGGGTCAAGTGAGGAGCTTCCAGCGTTTGAGCCCCCTGCGGCTACACTGTCTCCGTTTCCTGATAATCCGGAGTACATCGGCCTTGATTAATTGCAGTCGGGTGGTGTGATCAGATTCCCGAATTATCTGGTGCTCCGACCGCCGATGAGAAGAAGGAAGCCTCACCGGAGAAAGCCCCCTTCGTCTTTGGCGGCCGTCACCACTCCCGTCGCCGAGAGGTCCTCCGAGATTGTCCCAGCTAAGCCCGCCTCCTCGTCATTGGAGCTGGACCCTCCACGATCATTTGAAGGAGTCAGTGACACGGAGAAGGGGGATTGCCAACTGTCTGCAGCTGTCAACATCAGGAACCGGGATGACATGCAAGTGCTTTTTTTCATTCCACTCCACCTAATTGCAAACCTTGTCTGTCTCCTGAGGGAGAGGCCCAGTTTCAGCAGTCCGCTGGGTCCTCTCCTCCAGCAGCAAATACTAATTCACCTTTTTCCCTCTCCGTGTCTCCTCCTATTCTCTCTGAGGACCTGTTGGCCCAAGGTCAGGGCCATCAGACGGTGGAGGAGCCAGTGGCCTCGGATGATCTCTTCCAAGATCCAGCAGGGAGAGGCTCCCCTGCAGCCACGCTGGAGGAATCCTGGGCATCGGGGCTGCTGCAGGAGGAGTATAGGACTGACACTACCATCTCGCCTGCTGTGGAGGCTGTTGCAGCGGAAGGGGAGCCTGAGCCGGACTTCCTGGAGGCCGGGCCTGAGTCTTCTCGGCTGGGATCGACGCTGGAGCAGGTCCATATGAAGAGGAGGCATGTGCACCATAGAAGGCCCTGAGCTTTGCCTGAATCATGGCCCGCTCTCTCTGCCGAGGAGATGGAGGAACGCAGGCAGGTGTTTCTGGCGGAGACGAATCTTCTCCTAGAGGTGAAGCCGTGGCTCCTCCCGGATTTGGCATCTGAGTTGGAGGAGTATTCTCCGAGGGAGCGGGAGCTCCAGGCCATGACCGAGCGCGCTCCGATCCCGGAGTCTCCTCACCTCTGCGACGAATTAAACCTCGGGGAGACAGCGGACGTCATGACCTCCCAGGAGTTCAGGCAAGTGCTCGTGCCATCACTTCTACTCTCACCTGAAACTGTTTGTCTGATTCCTGATGAGATGTTAATTGCTGCCATCACACCTCCACCTGTCTCTCCTGTTTCCCCCAAGTTCCCACTGTTTCCAGGGGGAGTTCTCAGGGTGATGGAGGAGCATTCCCCAAGGGAGGCGGAGCCCGAGCGTGCACGGGTCAAGGAACCGTCTGCTCTCCCACGTCGTCACCATTCCCAGAGGTCTCACCCGAATCAGTCCATCATCCAGTCAGCAACCTCTCCTTCACCGGAGAAGGAGATTCCTGCTGTGGAGCTGCTGGTTTCTTCCAAGGTGTCACCTGCAACCATCTCCCTCACAACTTTTACCTCTGCCAATGTGGGGGTTGCAAGTTTTTCTCTGGACTCTTCTCCTTCTGAGCCGGTTTTGGAGATTCCTCCTCTGCATATAGAGGAGCCCAGGGCCGCCGTGGACATGGAGAGAGATAAAAGTGCTTCTGACGCCGCTGGAGTCATGGAAGACCAGGAGAACAGGCAAGTTCCTTCTCGTTTTTCTATTATTAATGAACAATTTTGCCTGTTCCCTGGCCAAGAGGCCCAGGTCCTGCAGTCCCCTGAGCTCTCTGCGCCAGCGGCATGTTATGTTTCCTCACCGATCCTCTCCGTGTCCCCTCTGTGTGCTCCTGTGAGCTCGCCGGTTCCTGAGCCATGTCGCCGGACGGAGGAGAGGTCAGAGGCCCTGGAGGATCCAGTGCCAGGGTCAGCAGTGGGGCAGCCCTCAGCTGTCATGTCGAATAAATCGTCAACGTGGGGGAGATCACCTGGGGGCCCTAAGACAGCAGTCACCAGCCCGCCTGCTGCGTGAGCTGTGACAGCAGGGTCATCCACCAAACTGGGCCTTCTGGAGGCTGGACCTTTGACATCAGCATCAAAGTTCTTGACGGCGGTGGAGCCCGAGTAAAGGCAAGTGCTCTAAGTTGTTTCTCTTTCCCCTGAATTGGAGTAAACTTGTCTGGCTCTTGGGGAGGAGAGTCAGGTGCAGCTGAAACCTCCTCACTGGGCTCCGCCGCTGCTGGTGACCCTGACCACGTCTTTCTTGCCGGTCTCTGAGCCTCCTCTCAGGGTCACCAGAGAGCAGTCAACCACAGTTGGAGCAACTGAAGATCCAGGTTGGTTGTTCAAAGATGGTGCAGAACCTCAGCTGGGGGTCACCGCAGGTGCAGCCATGTCCCAGAGCAGGACCATCGTGGGTGCAGCTCTGGTCCAATTGGGGTCCACCGCAGGTGCTGTAGAGCCTCAGTTGGAGGTCACCATGGGTGCTGTAGAGCCTCAGCCGGAGGTCACCGCAGGTGCAGCTAGGCACCGGGGGACGCCATGGAGGTTACCCTCTTCCCGGTCCGGTCACCCACCAGTCAGCCTTCTGGTGGGCAGGCCGCCTCCTGCTTCACCCCTCCGTGTGCTGTTGAGAAGCGCACGGAGAGGTTATGACAATGTCTTGCACTACTTAAGTTTACCCTATTCACTCACTCTTTACCACGCTGTTGAATGTATCTTCTGGTCGGAATTTATATCCCGCCTGTTGCTTGTACAACGGAGGCACTGCAGCACCTTGCTGACCAGATAGCAGAGGTGGAGGAAAAACATCCAGACTCTCTGCTTATCATTCTGGGTGATTTCAATAGAGCTAATCTCTATGGTGGTTTGATTCAAACAAATTAACGCTCAATTTAAGTAAGACAAAATTTATAGTTTTTAACAACCATCACAACAACTTAGTATCTAAACTCAGTGTAAATGGTGTAGAGATTGAAAGGGTATCCAAAACTAAATTTCTTGATGTAATAATTGATAATAAACTGCGTTGGAAGTCACATATTAATTATATTAAAGGTAAAATATCCAAATCAGTTGCAATACTACACAGAGTGAAATATTTGCTGAATCAACCCACACTATATACCTTGTATCATTCATTAATACTCCCATACAAGACATACTGTACTGAAGTATGGGGAAATACATATAAAACAAAACATATACATATAAAACAAACATATATTCAGTCTTTATGCTTCAGAAGAGAGCTATTAGAATAATAAACAAAGCTGCTTACAGGGAACCAACAAACCCACTTTTTCTTAAATTAAAAGCTCTCAAGTTGAAAGATCTGGTTGACTTTAAAACTGCAGTGTGGAGTGTGTAAATGACGAGGCAAGTTTGTCTCAGGCAGTTTATTACACGTCTCCAACATAAGAAAGAGGACATCTCAGAAAAAAACCCGTCCCTTAAATACTGAGGTCTCACTACAGCTCACAAGTCACATTGCATTCACATCAAAGGTAACATTGCCTTCCTTCATTAATCCCTTAACATCCCCTTCACAGTCTTGGCACACAAAGGATCCTCCAAGCAGTCTCTGACAAACAAAGGATCACACTTTCACAACTTCCTGTTATCTACAGGGAAACTCTGCACTTTGTTCTTATCTTAGATGCGAGGCATTAAGTAAGGCATTATGTAAGTCACATGTGTGGCTACAGCAGTAATAATGTTTAAAGTGAAGAATCTTTCACTGCCCGCAAATATCCAAAAGTTGTTCCAAATAAGGGAGAAACAATATCATTTCAGAGGAACATGGATATTTCAAAAACCTTCAGTGAGAACTACCACCAAGCAACACTGTGTTTCAGTGCAAGGAGTCAGATTATGGAACGATTTTGGACCTGAATTAAAATCATGTACAACGCTTGGACAATTTAAACAAAAACTAAAGGAAGAAATAGAAAGAAAAGGTACTGGAGAGGAGAGTCCGGCCGTTGGTCGAACCTCGGATTCAGGAGGAGCAATGTGGTTTTCGTCCTGGCCGTGGCACATCGGACCAGCTCTTTACCCTCTCGAGAATTCTTGAGGGTTCGTGGGAGTTTGCCCAACCAGTTTACATGTGTTTTGTGGACTTGGAGAAGGCATTTGACCGCGTCCCTCGTGGATTTTTGTGGGGGGTGCTTCGGGAGTATGGGGTATCGGGCTTGTTGTTACGAGCTATTCGGTCTCTGTACGACCGTTGTGAGAGTTTAGTTCGCATTGCCAACACTCGGTCGGAGTCATTCCCAGTGAGAGTTGGACTCCGCCAGGGCTGCCCTTTGTCACCGGTCCTGTTCATAATTTTTATGGACAGGATTTCTAGGCGCAGCCAGGGAATGGAGGGTGTCATGCTTGGTGACCACAGGATCTCATCTCTGTTGTTTGCAGATGATGTTGTCCTGTTGGCTTCATCCAGCAATGACCTACAGCTCTTGCTGGGACGGTTTGCCGCTGAGTGTGAAGCGGCTGGGATGAGAATCAGCACCTCCAAGTCCGAGTCCATGGTCCTCAGCCGGAAAAAGGTGGATTGTCCTCTCCGGGTTGGGGACAGGCTCCTGCCCCAAGTGGAGGAGTTTAAGTATCTTGGGGTCTTGTTCACGAGTGAGGGGAAAATGGAGCGAGAGATCGACAGACGGATTGGAGCAGCATCTGCAGTGATGCGGACGTTGTACCGGTCTGTTGTGGTGAAGAGGGAGCTTAGTTCTAAGGCAAAGCTGTCGATTTACCAGTCAATCTACGTTCCTACTCTCACCTATGGTCACGAGCTTTGGGTAATGACCGAAAGAACGAGATCGCGGATACAAGCGGCTGAAATGAGCTTTCTCCGTAGGATTGCTGGACTCACCCTCAGAGATAGGGTGAGGAGCTCAGTCATCCGGGAGAGGCTCAGAGTAGAACCGCTGCTCCTCCACATTGAAAGGAGTCAGTTGAGGTGGTATGGGCATCTGATTAGGATGCCTCCTTGACGCCTCCCACTTGAGGTGTTTCAGGCACGTCCCACTGGGAGGAGACCCCGGGGCAGACCCAGGACTCGGTGGAGAGACTATGTCTCCCAGCTAGTCTGGGAACGCCTTGGTATCCCCTCTGAAGAGCTGGAGCAGGTGGCTGGGGAGAGGGAAGTCTGGGCTTCTCTGCTTGAACTGCTGCCTCCGCGACCCGGACCTCCGGAAAAGCGGTAGAAGATGGATGGATGGATGGATAAAGGAAGAAATACTCCAAACATATATACAAGATGACATGTAAAATCACATAAGGATTGTCATATCCAGCCTGCGTTGTGTTGTAGCTTAGTTTTTTGTCACATTTTGTCTTAGCTTTGTTCTGAATTGTAATCGCTCTTGTTTTGTTTTTCTTTTGAATTCTTGGATGGAATATGGTGGCCAATATAAGCTGCGGCTTCAGCCATCACCCATTTCAGATAACTTATGTTGAACTGTATAATCAGAGGAGTTCTTGTCTAATTTGACCTTGTTGGATTTTCTTTCCCCCTTTGTTATATTATTCAGTTTCTTTTAATCTGTACTTTTAATCTATCCGAAACAAAGAGTCATTCTGTGGCTTATATTATTCATATATCCATACCTACATATGTATAGACATAAGTGGAATGTTTAGAGATTGCATATGTGGAATGACCTCACATCTCAGAGCAGGACAAGAGGTCTCGACCACCGGTGAAGATCAAGGAGCAGACGGAGTCACAGTGGTGGAGACCTGATCGAACTTCCTGACCCCCCAGGGTCAGGTGGTGGAGAGAGAGGACAATGGAGAAGGATTACGCTAATGCAGGATGTCAGCTTTGATATGCAATGTCTTTTGTTGAGTGTGGGTATAAGTATGAAGGTCTGACTGCGCTAAGCCTCTCATTCTGCTTCTGCATCGAGATGAGACATGTTAGGGAGTGGAAGCTGATAACAAAACTTGATTTATAAAATCACATTCTTCATTTCAAGCTCCCTACATTGGTGACCAGACGTGAGGATGGACCAAAGACGTTCTCCCGCTACAAGCTCATCAGAGGCGACCCAGGCAAGCGCCGTCGCCAACGCAGACAGGGGAACGGATGGAAGACGTTCTCCCACAGCAGAATTTTCAGAGAGGGCTCAACCGAGCACCGTCCCCAGCCCCGCCGCGAGAACGGAAGAAAGGCGTTCTCGCCCCACAGACACATCAGAGGCGGCCCAGGCAAGCGCCGTCACCATCAAACTCCCAGAGTTCTGGCAAAACGACCTGAGCTCGTGGTTCCAGCAGGCTGAGGCTCAGTTTGCGCTGGCGGGGATTATGGCGGATGAAACAAAATTTTACCACATCGTCGCCAGACTCGATGCCGCCACATCAAGATGTGCGCGGAGCGTGATACAACAACCGCCCGCCCACGACAAATACAAAGAACTGAAGGCGACCCTAATCGAGAGCTTCGTCCCCTCGGCCGAGGAAAGAGCAAGGAGGATTCTGGCGATTTACGGCCACGGAGGACGCAGACCGAGGGCCCTCATGGAAGACATGCTGCAGCTGAGGGAGGCAGACAATGACAACTTCCTCTTCCAACATATCTTCCTCAGCACTCTGCCGTCGCACATGAGAGGGACCCTGGCCAACATGCAGTGCAGCACCCAACAGGACTTCTGCGCGCTGGCCCAAGAAGCGCAGCGGCTCATCAACTCCTGCGGCGAACAGATGGCCACAGCAGAATCTGCAGATCTCGACGCGGAAGCCCAGAGCAGCGGAGAGCCACAGACGATGGAGCAGAACCCGCCCACCATGGCAGCGACGCGACCAAGGCGCAGCAAGCGGAACGACCTCTGCTACTATCATCAATGTTTCGCCGAGGGGGCGTACAAATGCGTGCCCCCCTGCAGTTTCAAGAGCCAGAAACCGTTAACAGCTGTGGCACTCAGCGAGATTAACAAGCTGCTCTACGTGACTGACGGACGCTCCGGGAGACTGTTCCTCATCGACACCGGAGCCCAGGTGAGCTTCATCACCCCATCCAACGCAGACGGGGCAACAGGACCCCGGGGAAACGGAGCGATGGCAGCTAACGGCTCGATCATCGACACTTTCGGTGAAAGAAACCTGCATCTGTCCATTCACGGCCGCAATTATAGGTGGACATTTATTATAGCGGCGGTGAGTTTTAACTTGTTGGGTGCTGATTTCTTATGTGCACATGGGTTGTTAGTTGATCTTGCAAACAGACGCTTGGTTAATGCACTATCATTTTCTTCTATCCCCTGCTCAGCTCGAGTCTCTCCACCACCCGTGCAGGCCAGCGTCACTACAGCAGGAGGTAAGTTTGACCAACTCCTCACCCAATTTCCAGCACTCACAGTTCCTAAATTTTCAGTAACAGTAGCGTAACACGGGGTTGAACACTTCATCCCCACTACAGGCCCACCTGTTTTTGCCAAAGCTCGGCGCTTAGACGCGACCAAGCTCGCCATAGCACGCGACGAGTTTGCCAGCCTGGAAAAATTGGGCATTATTCGGCGCTCGAAAAGCCCTTGGGCATCGCCACTACATATGATCCCGAAAACCGACGGTTCTTGGAGACCTTGCAGTGATTACCGCAGATTAAACAATGTGACAGCACGCGACCGCTACCCAATCCCTCACATCCAAGATTTTTCACTACATCTGGCGGGTGCACGCATTTTTTCTAAAATAGACCTGTTCCGCGGCTACCACCAAGTTCCGGTTCGACCCGAAGACGTTCCTAAAACGGCTGTAATAACCCCTTTTGGTCTTTTCGAATTTTTGCAAATGCCGTTTGGCCACAAAGGCACTGCTCAAACATTTCAGCGTATGATGGATGCGGTATTACGCAACCTCCCCTTCGTGTTCGTCTACCTCGACGATATTCTGGTAGCCAGCTCGTCAGAGGAAGAACACGAACAACACCTCACTACGGTTTTTCAGAGACTAGAAGAGCACGGGTTAATAATCAACCCAGCCAAATGCCGATTCAGCGTGTCACAAATTGATTTTTTGGGACACAGAGTTTCACCAGAGGGGGCAGTTCCATTGCTGGACAAAGTGCGCGCGTTAGCAAATTTCCCTCGGCCACAAACGGTCAGATCGCTACAAGAATTTTTAGGAATGGTGAATTTTTACAACCGTTTCCTCCCCCGCGCAGCTCAACTCATGCAGCCCCTGTATGCCACGCTCAGAAAACAAAAGCCCTCCAACGCGGTCGAATGGACCCCGGAGCGGGAACGTGCCTTCGTGGAAGTAAAAAGTGCACTAGCGAATGCCGCATTGTTGGTTCACCCCGACCCCTCGGCCCGCATAGCGCTAACCACAGATGCTTCAGACCTGGTCATAGGGGCAGTCGTGGAACAACATGTTGGCGGAACCTGGCAACTGTTAGCATTTTTTAGCAAATCCTTAAACCAAACCGAATGCAGATACAGCACTTTTGACAGGGAGCTGCTAGCGCTTCATTTATCCATCCGCCACTTCCAGTTCTGGCTGGAAGGGCGGCGTTTCACGGCTTTCGTAGGCCACAAACCACTCACTTTTGTGATGGCTAAAATTTCAGAACCATGGTCAGGCAGGCAACAAAGACAGCTAGCCGCAATTTCAGAGTTCACCACAGATATTCGACATGTGGCAGGCAAGCTTAACGTGGTAGCAGACTGCCTCTCCCGCGCTGTGACATTGTCAGAGCGTAAGGAAGCAGATTATACTACCGCAGCCGCAGAACTCATGGCCAACGCGGACGCGTACGCGGCCCCAATCCACGTAGGGATAGATTACGCGGCCATGACAGTGGAACAAAGCAGTGACACGGACGTGCGCGTGCTCCAGTCTGGAACAACAGGGTTAAGACTGGAAGAAAGGGGTTTACGTGACGGTGTTCTCCCCCCTAATCTGCGACGTGTCAACCGGCCGGCCTCACCCGGTAGTTCCAGCCGCGTGGCGCCTCCGCATTTTTGACTTGGTTCACTCCCTCGCGCACCCAGGGGTGCGCGCCTCAGTTAAAATGGTCGCGGAGAAGTTTGTTTGGCCGGGCCTGCGTAAAAATGTAAAGGAATGGGCAAAGACTTGCATGTCTTGCCAACGCGCCAAAATACACAAACACACAAAAGCTCCTCTAGAACCTTTACGAATTCCAGCCAGGAGGTTTGACCATGTACACGTCGACCTCGTGGGCCCATTACCATTGTCGCAAGGGTTCACTCACCTGTTAACAATGGTAGACCGTGCTACGCGCTGGCCGGAGGCGGTCCCGCTGGCGTCAACCACAGCCGCGGAAGTCGCTCACGTTTTTTTGACAAACTGGGTGGCGCGTTTCGGCATCCCATCAGACATCACGTCCGATAGGGGGCCTCAATTTATCTCAGAGCTGTGGTCAGCCATGGCCAGCAGCTTAGGGGCGACAATTCATCGCATCACCGCGTATCACCCTCAGGCTAATGGGTTATGCGAGCGTTTTCATAGGTCTTTAAAGGCCGCCCTCAGGGCCTCACTAACGGATACAGATTGGGTGAATAAACTTCCCTGGGTTTTATTAGGGTTGTGTTCTGCGCCTAAGGAGGATCTAGACACCTCCCCGGCAGAATTAGTTTTTGCACAACCTCTCAGGCTCCCAGGTGAGTTCTTACCAGAGCATCCAGAGCCCGGGCACCTACCAGCCCTGAGGCCCCTAAGCAGCACGGGACCGGACACGCTCCCCGGACCCGTACATCACTCTTTTCAGCGGGTTTTTGTCCCCCAAGCTTTGAAAAACACTGAGTTGGTTTTTGTTAGACACGAAGCTTTAAAACCAACCCTCCGCCCTCCATACGACGGACCATTCAGAGTGCTGGAACCTGGTGATAAGCATTTTGTGCTTGATTTAGGGGACAGAAAAGAAATAGTCAGCATTGACAGACTTAAACCTGCTTTCTTGTTGAGCGACAAACCTGCACGGGTGGCGAGACCACCTCGGCGGGGTAGACCCCCCAAGTGAAAAGACTCAGCCCCCCCGCAGGGAACAAATAACCACTCTCCTCCCCAAGCTGCAGATCCCTTACAGGACGGTCCTGCCAGGACGCCAAAGCGGGCCTACAGCAGATTCGGGAGAAGATTTAAACCCAGACGACACATAGACTGATGTAAAATTGACAAAGAGTTGTTAACTATGTTGTCGGATTTTGCCGTTGCAGTTTTAAGGCTGACTTGTGACATTAATTATACTGTTGTTGGTACCACTGAATCTTTAACAGGATCATGCTGCATAACTTGAGGGTTAACATGACTGCTGAAAATATTTTTCCTTTTTCCTGTTGAGATGCATAACGGTATAATATGTCATGGATGTTATATTAAGCTGTGAACTTAATTTGATTGTCCTTTTCTTAGACGTTTGGGGGGGGGGTGGCTTATATTATTCATATATCCATACCTAGATATGTATAGACATAAGTGGAATGTTTAAAGATTGCATATGTGGAATGACCTCACGTCTCAGAGCAGGACAAGAGGTCTCGACCACCGGTGAAGATCAAGGAGCAGACGGAGTCGCAGTGGTGGAGACCTGATCGAACTTCCTGACCCCCCAGGGTCAGGTGGAGGAGAGAGAGGACAATGGAGAGGGATTACACTAATGCAGGATGTCAGCTTTGATATGCAATGTCTTTTGTTGAGTGTGGGTATAAGTATGAAGGTCTGACTGCGCTCAGCCTCTCATTCTGCTTCTGCATCGAGATGAGACATGTTAGGGAGTGGAAGCTGATAATAAAACTTGATTTATAAAATCACATCGCTTCTTCATTTCAAGCTCCCTACACATTCATTCATTCATTCATTCAAAAATCTCACAAATGAGCTTCCTAAATACAGGCAGCATATTAAATGTCCCACCAAGGACACAAATACACTTGACCACTGTTACAGTTTTAAGAAACGCCTATCATGCCGTCCCCTGTTAAGCTCTGGGTTTTTCTGACCACTGTCTGCTTCATCTTATTCCAACATACAGAGAGAAACTAAAAACTTCCAAGTCTGTTGTAAGGAGTGTGAAGAAATGGACTGAGGGATCAAAGCTGGAGTTACAAGCCTGCTTTGACTGCACAGACTGGAGTGTGTTTGAAGATGCAGCCATTAACCTAAATGAACTCACTGACACTGTGACATCATACATCAGTTTTTGCGAGGACATGTGTGTGCAGACCAAGACCTTCTGCACATACAACAACAATAAACCCTGGTTCACTCCTAAACTCAGGCAGCAACATCAGACCAAGGAGGAGGCCTACAGGACTGGTGACTGGACTCTGTACAAGCGGGCCAGAAACATGCTGACGAAGGAGACCAGGCTTGCTAAGAGGAGCTACAGTGAGAAGATACAACAAAACTTCTCAGCCAACAATTCTGCTTCTGTTTGGAGAGGCCTACGGAATATCACCAACTACAGGAGACCATCCCCCCACCCTGTGGAAAACCTCCAGCTGGTTAACGACCTAAACAGCTTTTATTGTAGGTTTGAAAAGAACCTACAGTTCTCACCTCCCACCCACACAAAAGGATTATCTGCAGCCCCAGGAACTCCATCCCTCCTCCACTCTGACCTCCCACCAGCACTAATGATCTGTGAAGAGGAGGTGCGCTGGGTCTTTCAGAGACAAAAGATCAAGAAGGCTGCAGGACCTGATGGTGTGTCTCCATCCTGCCTGAGAGTCTGCTCCAACGAGTTGGCCCCCATCTTCACCTGGATCTTTAATAGATCACTGGAGCTGTGTGAAGTGCCTTCCTGCTTCAAACACTCCATCATCATTCCAGTTCCCAAGAAACCCTCTGTTACAGGATTAAACGACTACAGACCTGTTGCCTTGACCTCTGTGGTCATGAAATCCTTGGAGAGATTGGTGCTGAACCACCTGAAGGTCATCACAGCCCCCCTGATGGACCTACTGCAGTTTGCCTACCGGTCAAAGAGGTCAGTGGATGATGCAGTGAATATGGGACTACACTACATCCTGCAACACCTCGACTCCCCAGGGATGTATGCCAGGATCCTGTTTGTCGACTTCAGCTCGGCGTTCAACACCATCATCCCAGGCATTCTTCATCAGAAACTCCTCCAGCTCAAGGTGCCCCCCTCCACCTGCCAGTGGATCTCCAGCTTTCTGACTGACAGGTGGCAACAGGTGAAGCTAGGGAGATTTACATCCAGCTCCCGAAAAATTGGTACTGGCACCCCCCAAGGGTGTGTCCTTTCCCCACTGCTCTTCTCCCTCTACTCCAACGACTGCACCTCAGAGGACCCTTCAGTGAAGCTCCTGAAGTTTGCGGATGACACCACAGTCATCGGTTTGATCCGGGATGGCGATGAGTCTGCATACAGGCGGGAGGTGGAGCAGCTGATCCTCTGGTGCAGCCAGAACCATCTTGAACTTAACCCAGCCAAAACGGTGGAGATGACTGTGGATTTCAGGCGACACCCCCCTTCATTCCCCCCACTCACCATCCTCAACTGCACAGTGTCCACTGTGGACTCCTTCAAGTTTCTGGGTACCACAATCTCCCGGAACCTGAAGTGGTCCTCCCATATAGACACTGTCCGGAAAAAGGCCCAGCAGAGGTTGTTTTTTCTGTGTCAGCTCAAGAAGTTTGATTTGCCTCAGGAGCTGCTGGTTGTCTTCTACACCGCCATCATCCAATCTGTCCTCTGCTTTTCCATCACTGTCTGGTTTGGATCTGCCACTAAACAGGACAAGACCAGACTTCAGCGGATCATTAAGTCTGCGGAGAGGATCATTGGTACCGACCTACCCTCCATTGAGAACTTATATCAGTCCATAACCAGGAAACGGGCAGGAAACATCTGTGCTGTGACATAACGCACGGCTCAGGAGACGCACACACACAGGCTTAGAGTAGTTCAAAGAGTTTATTAACAGCAGGAGTGAATGAGTGCGTGTCTGCGGGATGTAAATGTGTTGGTGATGGTGTCTGCTCCAGGCACAGAGGCAGGTGACCGTACAGCCGAGCAACCCTATGGAGAGAGCACAGGGAGAGGGTGACGGGCATACACCAACACAGGAGGGATTTATGGCGAGAGAAGGACTTACTTGGTGGGTCAGGACAGCTGGCACAACAAGGGGGCGAAGCCCGGAAGACAGCCACCTGGAGAGCTCTGTACAGCAGCGAGGATTGGGCGATGGAGTGGAGATGTCCGCCGCTGGGGAATCCACCTGTGCACAGGGGAGAAGACTGAAGAAAAGAGGTAAGCGATCTTCTTACCAAAATGGTGACGCTGAAGGGAAGTATGCTCACAACGGTGAGGGACGAAGTCTGACGGCTTCAGGCCGAGCCTCCGGGCGAGACGGCCTTTATCCCTCGCCGCTGATGATTGTCAGGTGCGTGAGCAGGTGGCGCCGCTGATGAATGGCGCGGCGTGACAGTACTCCCCCCTCTAGCAGCGCCTCCTGGCGATGGCTTATCCGGGTGCGCTCGGTGGAAGTCCGCGATGAGCGATGGGTCCAACACAAACGACGGGGGCACCCATTGTCGATGTTCGGGCCCATAGCCCTCCCAGTCCACCAGGTATTGCAACCCACGACCTCGGCGCCGGGAGTCCAGGATGGAGGAGACGGACCAGGCCGGATGGCCACCAATCATCCGGGGCGCGGGTTGCGCTGCAGGAGGAGGGCAAAGGGGGTCAGTGACTGCCAGTTTCACCTTCGACACATGGAAAGTGGAATGGATGCGGAGGGAGGGGGGAATAGCCACGCGCACAGCCACCGGGTTGATGATCCGGGTGATGGGAAAGGGACCCGTGAATCGCTGTGCCAGCTTCCTCCTCTCGCCCTTCAATGTGACGTCCTGGGTAGACACATACACGAGTTGCCCAACTCTGTACGCCGGGGCAGGTCTTCTGTGCCGGTCCGCCACGGTCCTGTTGCGCTCCGCCGTGCGTAAAAGCGCATGACGCGCGGCAGCCCAGGTGGAGCGGAACTGCCTAAGGTGCGCCCTAACAGAGGGGACAGTCACCTCGTTCTCCTGCGCTGGAAACAGCGGGGGGTCGTAACCCAGGGACGCCTTGAAGGGAGACATCCCCGTTGCAGAAGAGCGGGCGGTGTTGTGGGCATACTCCACCCAGGCGAGATGGTTGCTCCAGGACGTCGGCTTGGATCTAGTAACACAGCGGAGCGCAGCCTCCAGCTCCTGATTGGTCCTCTCACACTGCCCGTTAGACTGGGGGTGATGGCCGGAGGAGAGGCTCACCTTGGCCCCGATGGCGTTACAAAAGGATCTCCAAACCTCGGATGAAAATTGGGGACCCCGGTCCGAGACCACGTCCACCGGAATCCCGTGCAGCCTGACCACGTGTTGGACGAGGAGGCCCGCCGTCTCCAGGGCAGTAGGGAGACCTCGCAGGGGAATGAAGTGCGCAGCCTTGGAGAAACGGTCCACAATGGTCAGGACGGTGTCAAAGGAGTTGGAAACGGGGAGTCCGGTGACGAAGTCCAGTGCGATGTGCGACCAGGGCCTGCCGGGGACGGGCAGAGGCTGGAGCAGACCCGCTGGGGGGGCATTTCCCGACTTGCTGGTGGCACAGATTGGGCAAGCCCGGGCGTAGCGGGCTGCATCCCTCCGCAGGCCTGGCCACCAAAAGGACCGTTGGAGGAGGCTGATCATCCGAGAGGTGCCGGGATGACAGGTGAGCCGGGAGGTGTGGAGCCAGTGGATGACCTCTCCTCGGACCGCAGATGGGACGAACAGTCTTCCCTCCGGTCCGCCGCCAGGATCAGGTTCCACCTCCTGCGCCTTCCGGATCTTGTCTTCAATGTCCCAAGAGATGGCACCGAGGACGCACGACCTGGGCAGGATAGTGTGGGGCGTCTCCTCAGCCTCCACGGGGGTGAACTGCCTAGAGAGGGCGTCAGGCAGGCCGTTTTTGGAGCCCGGCCTGAAGGTGATCGAGAAGCGGAACCTGGCGAAGAACAAAGACCAGCGCGCCTGGCGGGCATTCAGGCGCTTGGCAGATCGTAAATACTCTAAGTTCTTGTGGTCTGTCAGGACCACAAACGGCAGGTCCGCCCCCTCTAGCCAGTGGCGCCACTCCTGTAAGGCGAGTTTAATGGCCAGGAGCTCTCTGTCCCCCACATCGTAGTTCCTCTCCGCCGGGGACAGGCGCCGGGAGAAGAAGGCGCACGGCCGTTTGGCGCCATCGTCAGGTGACCGCTGGGATAACACTGCTCCCACTCCCGTGTCCGATGCGTCCACCTCCACAATGCACTGCAGCGCGGGGTCGACCTGGCGAAGGACCCGGGAGGAGGAGAACTCCGCCTTCAGCGCCCTAAAGGCAGCAGCGACCTCTTCAGTCCACCGGAACGGGACCTTCGGGGACGTGAGGCGGGTCAGCGGTCCGACGATCGAGCTGAAATTTGGGACAAAGCGGCGGTAAAAATTGGCGAAGCCAACAAACTGTTGCACCTGCTTCCGGGATGCGGGAGTAGGCCACTCCACCACCGCCTTCACCTTCTCTGGGTCTGGGAGCACCTGATCTTGAGCGATGATGAATCCCAGGAAGGATGTGGTCCTAGCGTAGAATTCGCATTTCTCAGCCTTCACGTACAGACGATTCTCCAGCAGTCTTTGGAGGACCCGCCTCACATGGACCTGGTGCTCGTCCCTGGACCTGGAGAAGATAAGGATGTCATCCAGGTAGACGAACACAAAAAGGCCGATGAAATCCCGGAGGACGTCATTAATGAGGCGCTGAAAGACGGCAGGAGCGTTGGTCAGCCCGAACGGCATGACGAGATACTCAAAGTGACCGTTCGGGGTACGGAAGGCTGTCTTCCATTCATCTCCCTCCCGGATCCGGACGGGGTGGTAAGCGCTGCGTAAATCCAGCTTGGTAAACCAGGTCGCCCCCTGGAGGGAGTGAAAGGCAGTGTCCATGAGGGGCAGGGTGTAACGGTCCCTCTCAGTGATGTCATTCAGCGCTCGGTAGTCTATGCAGGGGCGGAGGGATCCGTCCTTTTTCCCGACAAAGAAAAACCCTGCCCCCACGGGTGACGACGATGGGCGAATAATCCCAGCGCTCAGAGATTCCTTCAGGTATGTATTCATGGTCTCCTTCTCCGGCGCCGACAGGCTGTAGAGCCGACCAGATGGCAGGGGAGCCCCCTGGCGGAGGTTGATGGCACAGTCATATGGTCGATGCGGGGGAAGAGACATAGCTTTCGATTTGCTAAATACCATACCCAGGTCGTGAAATTCTGGAGGCACCAGTGACAGGTCCGGAGGTGCTGTATCCGCCACAGGGGGAGCCGCGGATGGGGAGCAGGCAGCGGACTGAAGGCAGGTGCCCATACAGAAGGTACTCCATGCCGATACCCCAGCGGACCTCCAGTCCAGGACAGGGTTGTGGAGGCGTAGCCAGGGATACCCCAGGATGACGGGCGACACAGAGTTGGGCAGGACGTAAAATACCATCTCCTCCCGGTGGTTCCCTGAGATGATGACTGGGACAGGCATGGTTTGGTGAGAAACTCTCCCAAGGGAGGCACGGGAGAGATGGACCAGGGAGATGGGGTGTTTTAATGCCTGACAGCGGATGCCCAATCGGGTTGCCAGGCCTTGTGAAATGAAGCTGCCCTCTGCGCCCGAATCCACCAGTGCGTGGGTGAGGTGCCCAGTTGGATTGTGGCAAAAACGGATGGGCAGCTTTAATTGAGTGAGAGAGTCTAACCGGTTGGGATCCGCGAGGCTCCCTACAGCGATTCGCGGACCCCGCCGACTGGCTTTCCGCGGGCAACGCTCCACAGTGTGTTGGTCACCTCCGCAATACATGCAGAGGCCCAACTCACGGCGGCGTTGTTTCTCCGCAGGGGAAAGCTTGGTCCAGCCCGTCACCATCGGCTCCGACTCCTCGGGGCACAATGCTGGCGGCGCCGCCAGGGGGCGAGCTTGGAACAGGTGCGGCGAGACTCCACGAGGGTGAGAAGAAGAAGACTTCCGCCCCGAGGAGCGCTCGCGCAGCCTGTTATCCAAACTTATCGCTAAGGATGTCAGCTCCGCTAGCGTCCCAGGGATATCCCGTCCAGCCAGTTCATCCCTCAGATCACTATTGAGGCTGCGGAGGAACAGGCCACAGAGGGAGCGTTCCTCCCAGCCCAATTCCTCCGCCGCTACCCGGAAGTCGACCGAGTAGTCCGCTGCCGACCGGCCTCCCTGCTGGAGAGCGAGGAGCCGATCGACCTGGACCGTCTCGGTTTGAGAATGGTCAAAGACCTCCAGAAAGCGCCTCACGAACTGGTCATAGGTGAGGGTGGCATAACTGGGCCTCGCCATTACGGCGTAGGTCCAAGTTAACGCACGCCCCTCCAGAAGATTCCCTATGTAACCAATCCGGCTGTGATCCGAGGGAAAATCTCCGGGCACACGGTGGAACACGGACTCACACTGCATAATGAACCCCCGCGCTCCGCCGAGCTTACCGCTAAAGCGGGCGGGGGTCGGAATCGGTGTGAGCCGAACCGGTGCCACCGGAGCCGGCTGGACGGCCGCTGGAACAGCAGGAGCCGCGCCACCCTGACGAGCCGGGGGGAACGGCTGTTGAGGATCCAAGCGGCCCAACCGGTTAGTTAAATTCAATAATTGATTAAAGATCACCTGTTGTTGATAAGCTATTTGATCCACTCTAGCCTCGAGAGTGGAAAACCGGTGTGCGAGCCCGCCGTCCGCCGAGCCGCTCTGCTGAAGCCGTACTGACATAACGCACGGCTCAGGAGACGCACACACACAGGCTTAGAGTAGTTCAAAGAGTTTATTAACAGCAGGAGTGAATGAGTGCGTGTCTGCGGGATGTAAATGTGTTGGTGATGGTGTCTGCTCCAGGCACAGAGGCAGGTGACCGTACAGCCGAGCAACCCTATGGAGAGAGCACAGGGAGAGGGTGACGGGCATACACCAACACAGGAGGGATTTATGGCGAGAGAAGGACTTACTTGGTGGGTCAGGACAGCTGGCACAACAAGGGGGCGAAGCCCGGAAGACAGCCACCTGGAGAGCTCTGTACAGCAGCGAGGATTGGGCGATGGAGTGGAGATGTCCGCCGCTGGGGAATCCACCTGTGCACAGGGGAGAAGACTGAAGAAAAGAGGTAAGCGATCTTCTTACCAAAATGGTGACGCTGAAGGGAAGTATGCTCACAACGGTGAGGGACGAAGTCTGACGGCTTCAGGCCGAGCCTCCGGGCGAGACGGCCTTTATCCCTCGCCGCTGATGATTGTCAGGTGCGTGAGCAGGTGGCGCCGCTGATGAATGGCGCGGCGTGACATGCTGACCCATCACACCCCAGCCACAAACTGTTTGAACTTCTATCTTCTGGTCGTCGTTACAGATCACTGAAGGTCAAAACCACCCGTCACAGGAACAGTTTCTTTCCTCAAGCCATCACTCTGATGAACTCCTAACATTCACCTAGTCCTACCTGTTGCTGTACTCATGACTTTTCATCCATTATTACATTGCACATAACTCTCACACTGCTTTTTACTTCATTCACATTATATCACTGATTCTGAGTTCACATTGAAATACTGTATGACTGTATATTTTTTCATATATTTCTGCAGAGTGTGGTTAGTCTGAGTAAATAACTGCATATATTCCTGTATATATTTCCATCCTTTTATAGAAACGTGGACAGACTGTAATTTACTGTACATACTCTGTTGTCATTGAATCCTTATTTAAATCTTATTTAAATCCTTCACCTGAACAACGAGGGCAAGTTTTTAGCCAAAGTCAAATTCCTTGTATGTGTTGTGCATACTTGACCAATAAAGCTGATTCTGATTCTGATTCTGATTGATCGATTATGGAAGTGTTTCTTTTTCTTCCAGAGCCTGGCTCTGAGGCACAACCATAAGTCCACCTCTGTTCTGTGTGTTTCCCTGTAGTGCTTGTCCCCCCTCGAGAGCCGTTTTTCGCTCTGAGGCACTACAGGGGTTTTCTCTGCATTTTGGAATTTTGGTATTTAGACTCGGTTGGAACTATTTGTCTTTTTGTTTAATAAATTAATGTCACCATCCAGCACTTGGAATCATGTCTCTCTGCACCTCGTAGAGGCACTGGTGATGGTGGAGAGGAAAAACTCCCTTTTAGCAGGAAGAAACCGCCAGCAGAACCAGGCTCAGGAAGGGGCAGTCATCTCTTGTGACTGGCTGGGGGGTGAGGGGATGGAGAAGATGAAAAGAACAGACATGTGGAGAGAAAACAACACGATGGGGACTCAATCTATGGGAGAGAACAAACAGATGTTAATGACCAGCAAAAATATTTCATTGAGAGTGAAAAAAGGAGTGAGGCCCAGTACATTGTTGGAGGTCCCCCGGCTGTCTAAACCTATTAGCAGCATAACTAAGGGAGGGTTCAGGGGCACATGACCCCTCCCTAATTATAGGCTACATCAAAAAGGAAGGTTTTTACTGTCATGTGTGCCCTTCAGGGCAGGGAAAAAAGGCACCAATCGTCAACCGTAAGTTTGCAGAATTTATTAAATGAACACAACAACATAACAAAACACCTGTGGGAAAAAAGAAACACAAGTCAACAGAAAAAAGCCCAGTTAAGGCGAGAGTGATCGCTTTCAACCCCTGGAGACTAAGCTCGATAAACAGGTAGCAAAAATAGCTCAGCTAAAGCAAGAGTGATCGCCAGCAAAACCTGGAGACCATCTGTAGCACACGAAGCACAGAGACAAAGACTTATGTGTTAAGTAGTAAGAAGACGGTGGGATGCTGGGCTCGGCAAAGGAGCACAGTCCCTAAAATAGGAAAGAAATTATAAACTTCAGTGAAAACAGGTACGGGTTCTCATGAGCGGGTAAAAGGGAACAATAACTGATGATAGGAAACAGCTGACCGGGATGAGAGATCAATCGGAGCTGGCAGCTGACAGGACCACGCCCCCACAGCTGTCAACTCCGAGAGAGGGGAAAGGGAAATGGAAGGAAACAAATAGGTCCTGAAGACGATAAATAAAGACAGGTGAATTCAAACATGTAAATAACACAACTACCGTAAAGGCTAACAGTATGGTGCATATTTAGGGCGCATATATGGCATTCATATTCACCCACATATACCTAGTAGGCATGACGGTGCATATTCTGGGAGCTTCACGTCTCAATGGCCAAAGAGGACCTGACCCTGCAGAGACCTACGGGAGGTGTGAAGTTGGTCTTTTAGGAGATGGGAAGTTGGAGAGAATGTCCCAGCAGGAGCCCCGGAGGCTAGAAGAATGAGAGAGACAATGGAGACGCCAAGGAGCCTCGGGGGCTGTATGTTTACTCAAGGACTGTGGGTTGGGGGTGTGTTATTTGATGTTGGGGGTTTTGTGTCTTTGGAGGGTATAAGAACTGTGAAGGATGATTGTTCTACCTCTTTTTTGAGATTCTGTTCTTGTTGGAGGATGTGACCTCTCAATAAACCAACCCTGAGAAATAAACTCAGTCTTGTTTGTGAAAGGCATCCTCTACAATGGTGACCTACGACAAACTATGGCCAGTGGCGACGATCTTCCCGCACCGGACTCTTCAGGAGCCAACCGGGTTAACGCAGCTACCACACTACAGCTGCCCGATTTCTGGCAACATAACCCGCACTTCTGGTTTACCACTGTGGAGGCGCAGTTCCACCTTCGGGGAATCTCAGCGGACGCAACGAGGTTCTACCATGTCGTCGCGAAGCTGGACAGCCTCACAGTGCAGCGGGTGGAGAGCCTGACCAACCATCCGCCCCAGGACGACAAGTATGGCGCACTGAAAGCCGCCCTCATTCGAGCTTTCACTCCCTCGCAGGGAGAGCGAGCAGAGAGACTTCTGGCGCTGACAGAAGGGGAAGCAGACAGGCCAGCAGATCTGATGATGAGGATGATGAACCTGAGAGGCGAAGATGATGACAGTTTTATCTTCGCCCACCTCTTTCTCAGAACACTACCGCCAGCAGTGAGAGTCACCCTGGCCAGCTCACAGCTGCTCAACGACCGCGACTACCACGGGCTGGGCCAGGAGGCGCAGCGGCTCGTCGACGCCCATAGACGACACGCAGCCACGATGGCGGCAACAGAGCTGAACGCACCCCCGCGAGACGAGGGGAGACCAGAGGCCGCAGCACCGGACCCACTGACGTCAGCAGCGGCAGAGACCAGGAGAAGCGGAGCGGACGGCACCCTCTGCTTTTACCATCGACGTTTCGCCGAGAGGGCGTGCAGATGCATCCCACCGTGCCGATACAAGCGCCAGGGAAACGCCAAGACTGAGAGTCGGTAGCAGCTGCTGCTCTCGGCGCGAAGAACAAGCTGCTTTTCGTGACGGACGTGAATTCAGGGAAGGATTTCCTGGTGGACACAGGCTCCCAGCTGAGTTTTGTCAAGCCTTCCTACGCGGACCTGCTGGCACCTTCCAGCAGACCCCTGGTGCTAGTGGCAAACGGCTCCACGATCAAAACCTATAGGGAGAAGACGCTCCTTCTATCCTTCCACGGGTGCACCTTCGAGTGGACTTTCGTCGTAGCTGCAGTTAGCAACAACATGTTAGGTGCTGATTTTTTATGCTCAAACAGTTTATTAGTTGATCTTACTAATAGACGTATGGTAAATGCACTGTCTTTCCACTCTATCTCCTGTACAGCTCGGGTGGCCCCGCCTTCTGCACATCCTAATGTCACAGCTGTGGGTGTTAAGTTTCATGCACTGTTCAATCAGTTCCCAGCACTCACGGTCCCAACATTTTCAGCGTCAATAGCTAAACACGGGGTCGAGCACTTCATAACTACCTCCGGCCCCCCTGTTTTTGCAAAAGCTCGGCGCTTGGACCCAGCTAAACTGGCCATCGCGCGTGAGGAATTCGCCAACTTGGAAAAACTGGGCATTGTTAGACGCTCTAACAGCCCTTGGTCATCACCCCTGCATATGGTCCCCAAGGCTGGCGGCTCGTGGCGGCCTTGCGGTGATTTCCGCAGGTTAAATAATGAATGCTTCAGCACACGACCGCTACCGAATTCCGCACATCCAGGATTTTTCGGCACATTTGGCGGGGGCGCGCATCTTTTCCAAAATAGATTTGGTGCACGGTTATCACCAAGTCGCAGTCCGCGCTCAAGACATACCCAAAACGGCAGTAATAACCCCCTTTGGGCTTTTCGAGTTTTTGCGTATGCCTTTTGGCCTCAAAGGCGCCGCACAGATGTTCCAACGCATGATGGATGCGGTGTTGCGCGGCCTCCCTTTCGTGTTCGCCTATTTGGATGATATTTTGGTAGCCAGTGCATCCGAAGTCGAACACGAACGCCACCTCACAGCAGTTTTTCAGAGGCTGACAGAGCATGGGCTGATAATTAACCCAGCGAAATGCCAATTCGGGGTAGTGCAAATCGATTTTTTGGGCCACTGCGTTTCTCCAGAAGGAGCGGTCCCGCTGCCCGATAAAGTACGCGTGATAACGGAGTTTCCCCAGCCACAGACAGTTAAAGCATTGCAAGAATTTTTGGGGATGGTCAATTTTTATAACCGTTTCCTCCCCAGCGCGGCACAGCTCATGCACCCACTGTACGCGGCACTAAAGAAACAAAAACCTGCAAATAAGGTCGAGTGGTCCCCGGAACGGGAGCGCGCTTTCTCCCAGGTCAAGTCAGCCCTGGCGAATGCTGCGCTGTTGGCACACCCCGTGCCAGCAGCTCGCATGGCACTAACCACGGACGCTTCCGACATAGCAGTGGGGGCGGTTGTCGAGCAACTGGTAGCAGGGAGCTGGCAACCGCTTGCATTTTTCAGCAAAACATTGTGCGATAACGAGCGGAAATACAGCGCGTTTGATAGGGAGCTTTTAGCCCTGCATCTGGCCATCCGCCACTTCCAGTTCTGGCTGGAAGGGCGCCGTTTCACCGCGCTTGTAGACCACAAACCATTAACATTTGCAATGGCCAAGATTTCAGAGCCGTGGTCTGGCCGACAGCAGAGACAGCTGGCCGCGATTTCAGAGTTTACCACCAACATTCAACATGTGGCGGGCAAACACAATGTAGTGGCAGATTGCCTCTCGCGTGCAGTTGCAACGCCAGGCCCCCAGGGGGCAGACACGATGGCCGTGGATGCGGGCCAGGCTTGCGGCGTGGAAGCGCTCGCAGCCCTGGTCTGCGTAGGCTTAGATTATGCAGCCATAGCCGCCGAGCAGGTTAGCGATGCGGATGTGCGCGCGCTCCAGTCTGGGCCAACAGGGCTAAGGCTGGAGCACAGGGTGCATCAGACAGGTATGCCTCCTCTAATCTGCGATATCTCCACGGGGCGTCCCCGCCCCGTGGTCCCAGCTGTGTGGCGCCGCCGCGTTTTTGATTTAATCCATTCACTGGCACATCCGGGAGTTCACGCATCGATCAAAATGGTGGGAGAAAAATTCGTTTGGCCGGGGCTGCGTAAAGAGGTCAAAGAGTGGGCCGCAGCCTGCGCAGCATGTCAAAGAGCAAAGATACACAAGCACACGCGGGCCCCCTTAGAACCTTTTCACATCCCGGCCAAACGTTTCGACCACGTGCATATCGACTTGGTGGGACCCCTCCCGCTGTCGCAGGGTTTCACACACCTTCTAACCATGGTAGACCGCACAACACAGAAGCGGTCCCACTGGCGTCAACTACAGCAGCAGACATGGCGCGCGCGTTTTTAACGGCTTGGGTCGCACGTTTTGGAGTCCCGTCAGACATAACGTCTGACAGGGGTCCCCAATTCGTTTCCGAGCTCTGGTCATCCATGGCACTCAGTCTGGGGGTGAAAATTCACCGCACGACCACTTATAACCCTCAGGCCAATGGTTTGTGCGAACACTTTCACCGGTCATTGAAAGCAGCCCTCAGAGCGGCTCTCACAGACACAAATTGGGTTGATAAACTTCCATGGGTTTTATTAGGGTTGCGTCCAGCACCTAAGGAAGATTTGCAAGCCTCTCCGGCTGAGCTAGTTTTTGCCCAACCCCTCCGGTTACCGGGCGAATTCCTTCCAGAGAACCCCGCACCAAATCGCCCACCTGCTCAGCTGCTGCAGAGTGACACGGGATCAAACATCCTCCCTGGCCCAGTTCATCACAGTTTCCCACGCGTTTTTTTTGCCTAAAGCCTTAAAGAACGCAGAATTTGTCTTTGTCAGACACGACGCTCAGAGGCCAGGTTTAAGGCTGCCTTATGATGGACCGTTCAGAGTGTTGGAAACTGGGGAAAAACATTTTTTGCTCAATTTGGGTGACAGGAGGGAATTAGTCTGCATTGACAGACTCAAACCCGCTTTTGTGTTGGCTGATGAACAAGTACAGTTCATCAGGCTCCTCTCCAACGGCGACGAGTCCGCCTACAGGAGAGAGGTGGCCCAGCTGGCGTCCTGGTGCAACAATAACAACCTGCAGCTTAACGCTCTGAATACAGTGGAGATGATTGTAGACTTCAGGAAAGTCACTACCCCTCTTCCCCCCCTCACCCTCACAGGCTCTCCCATCACCACTGCTGATTCCTTCTGCTTCCTAGGCACTACCATCACCAGGGACCTCAAATGGGAGCCGACCATCAGCTCACTCATCAAAAAAGCCCAGCAGAGGATGTTCTTCCTGCGGCAGCTGAGGAAGCTCAAGCTACCCACCAAGATGTTAGTGCAGTTCTACACAGCCATCATCGAGTCCATCCTCACCACCTCCATAACCGTGTGGTACAGAGGAGCCACTGCCAGGGACAGACTAAGGCTGCAGCGCGTCGTGCGCACTGCTGAGAAGGTGATCGGCTGCAAGCTCCCATCTCTCCAGGACCTGTACATCTCCAGGACCCGGAGGCGTGCTGGCCGGATCATAGCCGATCCCTCACACCCTGGTCACGTACTGTTTGCCCCCCTCCCCTCAGGTAGAAAAGTTCGGTCCATCCAGACTAAAACCTCCCATCACATGAACAGCTTCTTCCCCTCTGCCATCAGACTGCTGAACACTAAGTGACTTATTGACTCTCGTGCACTATGTACAGCAGCTCAACCAGACTCATGTCAATCATCACTGTTTTCTTCCTGCATTACCGACTGCACTATATAGTTCTCCACAGTATCTGCTGCTCGCTAATATATTTTAACTGCTGGCCAGTATCACTTACTCTTATTCTACACTTTATTGCATGTATAGTTTATTTCTTTTATTTTATCATGTTTAATGTTGCAGCATTGCACCGAGACAAATTCCTAGTTTGTGTACTACATGAACAATGGCAATAAACCTGATTCTGATTCTGATTCTGATTCTGATTCTATAGTTAGCCAGGGCCCCCCGTCGCGGCAGGCCACCGGGGAGACACTCTTCTAAGCTTTCACAAGGATGTGCTAACGACTCTGATCCACAGATGCAAGAAACAGCTACAGGCAGATCGAAACCTGCTTACAGCAGATATGGCAGGAGGTTGAAGCCCAAGCAGTTGGAAGTGTGATATGTTGTGCCATTTTGCTGTCTGTGTGATATGACATGTTTCTATGCATTTTGAGGTGTACTTTGTCCTTATTTAGACGTTTGAGGGGGGGGGGGTATATGGCACATATTTAGGGCGCATATATGGCATTCATTTTCACCCACATATACCTAGTAGGCATGATGGTGCATATTCTGGAAGCTTCACGTCTCAATGGCCAAAGAGGACCTGACCCTGCAGAGACCTACGAGAGGTGTGAAGTTGGTCTTTTAGGAGACGGGAAGTTGGAGAGAATGTCCCAGCAGGAGCCCCGGAGGCTAGAAGGATGAGAGAGACAATGGAGACGCAAAGGAGCCTCGGGGGCTGTATGTTTACTCAAGGACTGTGGGTTGGGGGTGTGTTATTTGATGTTGGGGTTTTGTGTCTTTGGAGGGGATAAGAACTGTGAAGGATGGTTGTTCTACCTCTTTTCTGAGATTCTGTTCTTGTTGGAGGATGTGACCTCTCAATAAACCAACCCTGAGAAATAAACTCAGTCTCGTTTGTGAAAGGCATCCTCTACAACAGGAAAATAAGTCATTCTAAGAAACCATACGAAATATGCGAAAACCAAGATAAAACAACAAGAATAAAGATTCAAAAATACAACATTATCCCCATCAAGAAAAAAACAACAACAAAAAACAAGGAGACAGAGCACAGTGGAATTCCCCCCTTGCTCAGATTGTGACATTAACCCTTTCTTAAAAACAAAGATTGAATCTGACTCCCGACTCCAGATTGGCAGCTGGTTCCACAGGAGAGGAGTTTGAGAAGCCTCCCCGAGCAATTTTACGCAGCACACGGAGGAAGGGTCGGAAGAACTGATTTAAATGTGGGTTACACCACAAACACATTTATTAACACAAAGGACAGCAGTACCAAAATAACAACCTACAAAAAGGTAACAGGATGCGCTAAAGGGCATCACACTGTGATGTGCAGCAGGCAGATTACAGCGCACAGTGGCCACGAAACAGACAATACAGTACAAATAAGGTTTAAGCTCGGGATGACTCAGCGTCCACCAGAACGCTCTACTGAAAAAGGAGAAAGTAACTGGGCAACGGGCTAAAGCGTAGCAGCACCGGTGCAGGGGGAAACACTAACAGTTAGTACTCACAGACAGGAGCAGTCCGAGTAGTCCAAGAATATTCTGCGAGCACACACAACCAGAAACCACCCTGAGGGGAGTAGCGGCACAACAGCTTCTGGCTTCTTCATAGACAGTACACACATACAGCGATTCACGTCCATATGATACCACACAATGATCCAGCAGTGCTTGACTGGCAAAGGCTGCCTAAGTACAAGCTCTGCTGGACAGCAGATTGGGTGCACCTGGGCGAGGTGCGGGAAAGATAATTTTCGAGTGGAATCAGCTGGCTGTCAAGAGGGAGGGGGCGTGGTCAGACCGTTGAGTGTTAGACAACGCCCACACGAATGTGGGTCAAAGAGGCTGCCTAACAGCTGCTGGCCAGAGCGGTGACTACAGGCACAGAAAAGAAAAGGAACAAGACATACAAACAACAAGAACTCAAACGATAACATCATACATAAATCACCCGATACTTGAGCCAAAGAGAATGTTGGAACCAAGCCTGAAGGACAAGACTGGCTCAGTTCGTGACATAGAGATTCTAGGTATTACAAGTAATCCAGCATTTTGGGAGCGTAGTGCTCTGTCAGGGTAATAGGGTAGAATCAGATTGTTTAAATAACAAGGGGCCTCATTATTTAGAGCTTGGTATGTGAGAAGAAGGATTTTAAACTTAATTCTAAACTCGATGTGAAGTCAATAAAGGGAGACCAGAACCAGAGAGATATGATCTCTCTTTCTAGTACCTGTTAAAACTCTTGCTGCAGCATTTTGGATAAGCTTTAGACTTTTTACAGATGTTTTAGGACAACCTGATATTAAAGAGTTACAATAATCTAATCTAGAGCAAACAAAAGTGTGGATTAGTATCTCAGCATTTCTCTGAGACAAGATGCTCCTAATCTTGGCAATATTACACAAATGATTGAAGGCAGTCTTTGAAACTAATTTAATATGTGAATTGAAAAAACAGATCTTGATCAAAAATACCTCCAAGGTTCCTCACAGAGCTATTAAGAGAAAGAGTAACCACATCCAAACTAAGAGTTTGATTTGGAAAGGTATTTCTATGTTTTTTTTGGGCCAACAAGAATGACTTCAGTCTTATCTGAATAATAGCAGGAAATTAAAAGTCATCCAAACTCTGATTTCCTTAAGACAGGCCTTGAACTTGGCTACTTAATTACTATCATCTGGCTTCATTGACAAGTATAATTGTGTGTCATCTGCATAACAATGAAAATGTATCCAGTGCTTTCTAATATTGTTGCCTAGCGGAAGCATATATAAACTTACAAGAATAGGGCCTAGCACAGATCCCTGTGGAACTTAGTGACTGAGCGTTGAGTCGGAAGAAAACTCATTATTGACATGAACAAACTAGAACCTATCAGATGGATAAGATCTAAGCCACTGCAACAAAGTTCCATTAAGTCCAACAAGGTGTTCTCGTCCGTCAAGTAAAATATTATGATCAATAGTATCAAAAGCTGCACTAAAGTCTAAACGGACAAGTACAGAAACAAGTCCATTATCAGATGTGATAAGGAGGTCATTAGTGACCTTCATTAAAGCCTTTTCAGTACTTTGATGGATTCTAAACCCAGAATGAAACCCTTCAAATAAACCATTTCCCTGCAAGTGGTCAAATAATTGCATAGCAACAACTCTTTCTAAGAGTTTTGAAAGGAAAGGGAGATTAGACATTGGTCTATAGATAGCTAAAGCTCCTGGATCCAGCGTTGGCTTTTTGAGTAAGGGTTTAATTACAGTGGTTTTAAAAGCCTGCGGTACATGGCCTAAAGTTAATGAAGAATTGATTATTTGAAGAACAGAGCTACCAATAAATGGGAAGACTTCTTTAAATAACCTGGTAGGAATAGGGTCTAAAAGACAAGTTTAAGGCTTGGATGAGGAAATTATTTTATCTAATTCTTAAAGGTCAATTGGACTAAACTGATCCAAACAGATATCAACTGAAGAAGTTGTGTCATGTTTGGTCCTTTGGGGAAGAGAACCAAACCCATGCGCTGAATGGTGTTGTGACATTTATTAACAAAAAGAACATTAAAGTCCAAAAATAGTGCTGTACATACAAAAAATGTAAAACAAGGAACCCTTACAGACAGGAGCACTCCTGAGCTAGCTTGAGTAGTGGGGATAGGAATGCCACAATGAATAACAGGTGCGTGGAGTGAGAGCAAGCTGGTGACCTAATTACTGAGTCCTTGCAGCAGAGCTGACTAGGACAGTAGGCAGTGAGTACATAACCAGATGGGGATGCCTGGGAGAGGAGGAATAATGACCTTGCCACAGGAAAGGTCAAAACACTATGAAACTACACAACAAAATAATAATAATGAAACATAAATATAATAAATAGAATGATAAAACATCACAAATCAAAACACCACAAGACACCACAAGGCTTGGAAACATAAAGAAAATATTCATAAATAAATTGATAGACTTAGCATGGAACAACCCATGCTCAGTCCTGTGATGGAGTTGTAGTTGTTAATGTATATAAGTTAATGATGGGAAGAATCTGACTGATTTTATCTCTGATACATTAGATTTTATTATTGAAAAAGTTCATAAAGTCCTGACTAGTAAGCTCTAAGGTAATGCTAGGATTGACAGAGTCCTGACTCTATGTAAGCCTACAGTCCTGAAAAGAAACCTGGGATTATTCTTGTTCTCTTCTATAATCGTGAAATAATAACTTGTTCGAGCTTTGCTAAGATTTTTTTTTTTTTTTTTTTTTAGATTAGAAGATGATTTCTCAAAGCTAAATAGAATTCATTTAATTTAGTGGAGCACCATTTTCTATCTTATTGACGAGTCTTCTGTTTTAAGCTACGAGTTTCTGTGTTGAACCAAGGAGTTAGAAATCTCTGATTAGACTTTTTCTTTTTTAAGGGGGGCATCAAGTCTAGAGTCTGATGCAGAGAAGCTGTAGCACTATCTACCATACTATCAATTACAGAAGGAACAAGCTGTCTATAGCTTGTTTCCGTTGTGTTGACACATGGCATAGAGGAAACAACTTGCTTAAATTTGGTAATAGCATCATCTGAGAGGCATCTACTGTAGTAATATTTTTCTTTAGGAGCCAAATAGAAATAGTAAAATCAAAGGTTAACAGACAATGGTCTGATAGTACGGGGTTATGAGGAGACACTACCAGATTTTCTATTTCTATGCAATATGTCAGGACAAGGTCCAATGTGTGGTCAAAATAATGGGTAGAATTTCCTACTTTCTGAGAAAACCCCATCAATTCTAATAATGAACTGAATGCCCTATTAAGGCAATCACTATCTACATCTGCATGTATATTAACCCCTTGCACTCTGGTCAATTTCCCTAAAAACGCCAAAAAATAACGTACCCAAAGTAAATCAAAAGCTGTTCTTCAACCCTTTGCAGCATCTTCATGGGGTTGTTCTCATTTAAAAGAAAACACTTTGAATTTTTTGGCAAAACAGTCATAATCTCTCTAAATGCTCCTGCCACTGAGTGACAGTCATCTAAACATACTGAACTTGAAGAAAATAAATTTCGCCTTGATGTTTTTTGGATACAAATGCTTGCAAATAACACACAGCTTCAGATCCGGGCTGGAAAATGCAACAGACATGTAGAACCAAGTGTTATCCAGCTGAGGTCAAAATTTTGTAACAATACCACAAAAAATGAATATATTACATAGCTTTTTTCTTAGGTTGTTCACAGGCGTTTTTGAACTGTGCCAAATTGTGCCAAATGGCACAGTTTGGAAAAACGTCTGTAACTTTTGAATGATTCAATATAGAAGCTTCATCTTGGGCTCTAATGAAAGGTGAAGGGCTGCGTGTGTGTGTGTGTGGGGGGGGGGGTTGTTTATTCATTCATGAATGAATGAATGAACAAACAAGCCCCCACACACAAAGAAGCATGCCACATAAAAAATGTGTGGCTTTTTTTTACAAGAAAAAATAACCTACAGTGCACTAAAAATTATACTAAAATATTTGTAATGTAGAAGATAACAACTCCCACCCACCCCCCACCCCCCCGCTACAGAGGACGGACATCGCCCATCGCTACATGACGGAAAGCGGTGACGGTGCGCCACGGTCTACTACGCACAGTTGGACTAAAATATCTGCAATAATATCTGCAATCTGCTACAGAACAGTAGCGGGGGGGGACATTCACGGTCCAGACGCGGCGCACAAACCGTGTCCAGTCCATGCGCCACGGTACACGCTCCATGCGCCGCGGTCTACTACACACAGTTGGACTAAAATATCTGCAATAATATCTGCAATCCGCTACAGAACAGTAGCGGGGGTGGGGGGGAGGCGTTCACGGTCCGGACGCGGCGCACGATCCGTGTCCAGTCCTTGCGCCGCGGTACATGCTCCGTGCACCGCGGTCTACTACGCACAGTTGGACTAAAATATCTGCAATATATCTGCAATCCGCTACAGAAGAGTAGCAGGGGGTGGGGTTTGCGGTTTTGGTGAACGATTTTTCAAAACAAATAAAAACAGTAGTAAGAAAAAAAGACTGGCGAATGCCTGTGTGTCACCCAGCCTTACACAAAACAGCTTTCGAACTTCTGTGCTTCAATTGGCTGGCTGTATTCGCAGCCGTTGGTAGGCGGGTCCTTCTTGCTAGGTTTTCAGTCATTGGTTCTTCAAGGTTTCAGAAACCCAATTCAAGGCCCTTATTAGTCGAATGAGAGGTCAATCACATCTAAACCAATCAAAGCACTCCTTTGGCTTTCTGTTCGCGGCTGTGTCTGTAGTGGAAGAACGGAAATTCGCTCTAGGACGCAGCGCCCTCGTGCGCTCTAGGACGCAGAGACGTGCCCGCCAGCGGTACACCGGAGTGCAAGAGGTTAAAGTCCCCTATTAAAATTATTCTATCTGATTTCAGCACTAAATCTGGTAAGAATTCTGAAAATTTGGAAAAAAAAAACTCTGAGTAGGCTAAGGGAGAACGATGAACTCCGTCGTCGTCGTCAGCCTCCGTCGGTCTATGATGACCATGGAAGAGAATCCTAAACGTCCATTCTGCTGGAACAGCACCGCCTGTGGCTGAACAGGCCGATGCGCGAATGGCAGTCCCTGTCACACAGGTCGCACTTGTGGGTGGTCTCCGTGCTGCTGGGTCTGTGGCGGTTCTTCCTGTGGGTCCTTTATTCATCTGCTGCAGCAGTCAGTCTCTCTTCACCCGCCTTGAGCTGTCTGGTCAGAGTGCCTCTCCATTTGGAGCGGTCCGTTGCAAGGTCCACCCAGTCTCTGTGTTGATCTCCAGGGCCTTCATGTCTCTCTTGCAGACGTCTCTAAAGCGCAGCTGTGGGCGGCCAACGTCTCTCCTGCCAGTCGCCAGTTCTCTGTAGAGGACGTCTTTGGGGATTCTGCCATCCTCCATACGGTGAACGTGGCCTAGACAGCGGAGCCTGCGCTGCCTGAGTAGAGTGAACATGGAGGGAAGGCCGGCGCGGGACAGAACTTCTGTGTTGGGCACTTTGTCCTGCCAGGATATGTCCAGGATGTGGCGAATGCAGTGCAAGTGGAAGGAGTTCAGTCTCTTTTCTTGCCGGGCATATGTTGTCCACGTCTCACTCCCATAGAGCAGTGTGCTGATGACACAGGCGTTGTACACTGCCATCTTCGTCTTGACAGAGAGTTTGGGATTCTCCCACACTCGTGTGGTGAGGCGAGCGAGTGTGAAGGCTGATTTTCCAATCCTCTTGTTGATCTCTGTATCAAGAGAGAGGTTGTTGCTGATCGTGGACCCCAGGTATGTGAACTGATTCATGACCTCCAGCTCGTAGTTGTCGATGGTGATGGTTGTTGGTGCTTCCGTGCCTTGCGCCAAGACGTTAGTCTTCTTCAGGTTGATGGTAAGCCTGAAGTCCTTGCATGCCTGGGAGAAGCGGTCAATCAGGGTCTGAAGCTCCTTCTGTGTGTGGGTTGCGACTGCAGCGTCGTCTGCGAACAACATGTCTCTGATTAGAGCCTCGCGTACTTTGGTTCTGGCTTTCAGGTGGGCGAGGTTGAAAAGCCTGCCGTCAGATCTTGTGTGCAGGTAGATTCCCTCTGTTGCTGTTCTGAAGGCATGCCTCAGAAGCATAGCAAAGAAAATCCCAAAGAGGGTTGGCACAAGTACACAGCCCTGTTTCACTCCGCTGCGTATATTGAATGGCTCTGAGACGTTGCCATCGTGCTGCACTATCCCCTGCAAATTGGTGTGAAATGATTCAATGAGGCTTTGCAACTTTGGTGGGCATCCTATCTTTGGCAGGATCTTGAAAAGGCCCTCTCTGCTGACCAGATCGAACGCTTTGGTGAGGTCGATGAAGGCAACGTACAGGGGCATGTTCTGTTCTCTACATTTCTCCTGGAGTTGGCGGATGGAGAATATCATGTCTACCGTCGATCGCTCAGCGCGGAAGCCACACTGAGACTCGGGGTAGACACGTTCGGCAAGCTTCTGTAGACGAACGAGAACAACTCGTGCGTAGACTTTGCCAACAACGCCGAGGAGGGAGATGCCCCTATAGTTGTTGCAGTCGCTTCTCTCCCCTTTGTTTTTGTAGAGGGTGATGATCTTGGCGTCCCTCATGTCCTGTGGTACGGCACCTTCCTTCCAACACTGGCAGAGGACATCATGCAATGGCAGCATTAGGGCGGTCTTGCAGTGCTTGATCAGGTCAGGGGGTATGCCGTCATTGCCGGGTGCCTTGCCAGTGGCCAAGCTATCAATGGCCTTGCTGAGTTCGTCGATGGTTGGCTCGGCGTCAAGTTCATCCATGGATGGCAGGCAGTCGATGGTATCAAGGGCTGACAGTGTCACGGTGTTCTGTCTGGAGTAGAGGTCGGAGTAGTGTTCCACCCATCTCTCCATCTGCTTGTTCTTTTCTGTGATCATCTCCCCAGTGGAGGATTTGAGGGGGGCCGTCTTGCTCTGAGCCGGACCAAGTGCTTTCTTGATGCCATCGTACATACCACGGATGTTCCCTGTTATGGCAGCGGCGAGCAGTCTGCTGAACTTTGCTTCTCGCAGCCCTGAGAATCTGGAGATTCTTCTCGTTTGGGTACTTCTTGTACTCAGCAAGTGCTGAGCGTTTGGCTTCAATGACGGGGGTCATCTCGGTCAGCTTGGCATCAAACCAGTCCTGTGACTTTGAGGTCTTCCTCCCAAAGGTAGCCAAGGCTGTGTGGTGGATGGTGTTTTGCAAATCTTCCCACTTCTGCTTTGCAGATTCTCCTTCTTGTGGTACACCAAGTTCCTTCTCAAAGGTGGAGGCAAACTGCTCAACAAGTTCTGGTTGAGCCATCTTGCTGGTGTAAATCCGTGCCTTTCCAGGTTGTCTAGCACGATGGAATTTCTTCAGCTGCAGCTTGACCTTGCAACACACCAATGAATGGTCTGTGTCGCAATCTGCACTCTGGAACGAACGGGTGATTAGCACGTTCTTCGGTGAGGTGCGCCTGGTCAGGATCAAGTCCAGCTGGTGCCAGTGCTTTGAGCGCGGATGTTGCCAGGAAACCTTGTGTTGGGGCTTGGTCTTGAAGAACGAGTTTGTGATGCACAGATCGTGATATGTGCAGAACTCGAGCAGCCACTGTCCGTTTCATTCATTCTGCCCACGCCAAAAGGTCCAAGACAGGAGGGCCAGGAGTCATGGTCAGCACCCACTCTGGCATTGAAGTCTCCAAGGAGAATGAGTTGTTCAGAGTTGGGGATGATCCTGACAGTTGTTGCGAGATTCTCATAGAACTCGTCTTTTGCCTCTGGTGTGGCTGTCAGTGTTGGGGCATACACACTGACGAGGGTGACTGGGCCTTGAGTGGTGTTGAGGCGGAGGGTGAGGAGCCGTGCAGAGCCAGTGCTGCTCGGTTCCACCATCTTCAGCAAGGTGTTCTTCACTGCGAAGCCCACTCCATGTTCCCTGTGTTCGTCACTGCCCTTTCCCTGCCAGTAGAATGTGTAGTCCTTCTCTCTCAGTGTGCCTGCGTCAGCCAAACGTGTTTCCTGGAGAGTGGCGATATCCACTCCCAGTCTCTTCAGCTCATTATTGATGATGGCAGTCTTCCTGGTGTTGTTGATGTCCTTGAGGTTAGCAGCGAGTCCTGTCATCATAGTGCGGACGTTCCAAGTTCCCAGTTTTAGAGTTGGTCTCTTTTGTTTTATTGTCTTGCCTGGTGCGAAGGTTCTCAGCCTGCTGTTCGGAATTCTCCTCATCCCCATGCACCCAATGAGGAAAGTAAGCTGTGGCGGGACAACACCTTATTGGCTGGGGGCTGCCCAGCTTGAGGCGGGCGGTAGCTGTCCAGTGAGATCCGATGATCCCTCCCACCGTCGGGAATAACCCCTGGCGCCGTGCTCTACGCCAATTGAGCGGTGGCTTATAACTGGTAACTGTCATTCCCCGTGTTTTGTCTATGCCAAAGGCGAAGCTGGAGTGTCCTCTCCAGTGATCCGGTGTTCTACCTTCCAGCGTTGGGCGTTGGTAGGATTCAAGCCTTGGCAGGAAGATATGGAGGACAAGATGTTGCCCATGCAGCATGTCCCCCCTCTCCACGTCACTGATGAATCCAAAGGAACAGCAGGGCTACTACAGTTTGGCACCAGCGCCGTTGCAGGAGCTGCCAGAATGATGTTGAGCACAACATAGAACTGCCTTAGGGGCTCCGACTACAGATTTTTCCTCAGGGTTGACTCCCGAAGTCTTCCCCGTGACCAGGTATGCTGCAACGCAGCGGAGGTTTGAAATCAGGGTTTACCTTCCCCTAGATGGGCTACCTTCCCAGATTGATGAGCCACCATCTACCCGAAGCATCTGGTTTTAAGGCACCAGAGATCCGCCCTCGCCCCTTCTCCTATTAGTAAAAGCAGTTCCGCCAGGCTTAGAGACTAAACCACACGAGCAGACTAGGAGTTGGACTTAGTTGTCAGAGGCTTTTCGAGACGCACGCCATAAGGAGCATTTTATGAGCACTGGGAGCTTAACCCCAGTGCCGCTCCTGGCTATGACAACCTTGGAACCTTGGATAAACTATGGCAATAAAAATTGGGTTTAACCTAAAATTGCTAAAATGCCCAATACTGAAGACCAGGCCCTCAAAGGAATTATAATGTGTTTTTTGCTTTATATTAACTAAGATAAGATAAGATAAGATAAGCCTTTATTAGTCCCACAACGGGGAAATTCCAGGATTGCAACAGCACAGGGATAGCAACACTCAGAGCAACAATCAGAAGGCAATTTAAAAACAAGCAAGCAAGAGCGGCTAATATACATATGTACATATTACTATAAAATAAATATATACACACACACACACACACAGACACACAGTGCAGAGCATTGTAGCTGGATGGAATAAATATATGAGTATATGAACACACAGTGCAGGGAAAAGCCAGTGTGAACACACAGTGCAGAGCATTGTAGGTAGATGGAATAAATATGTAAATATATAAACACCCACAGTACGGAGCATTGCAGCTAGGTGGAATAAATATGCAAGTATATAAACACACACAGTGCGGAGCAATGTAGCTAGATGGAATAATATGTAGATATATAAAAACACAGTGCGGAGCATTGTAGCTAGATGGAATAAATATGTAAATATATAAACACACACAGTGCAGAGCATTGTTGCTAGATGGAATGAAACAGCATAACCGTCTACTTAGTTATCCTACATGGTATGATTATGTGCCCATACATATTCTCACCCTCCATAGCGACCGGTATGTTCCTAGTTGTATGCCGGAGGGGACCATTGTGTAAGTCTATTGCATCTTTTGCATTCAAAAAACTATTAGTTTGTTACGTCTTTTTGCTATCTCTGCGAGCAGCCCTGCTTAGGTTGTACAGTCTGACAGCCGTTGGTAGGAAGGACCTACGAAACCTCTCGGTTGTGCACCTGGGATGATGTAGTCTGCTGCTAAATGAGCTCCTCAGTGCATCCAGTATGTCCTGCATAGGGTGGAACTCGGACTCCAGCAGAGATGACAGTTTAGCCACGTCCTTCTCTCTCCTATCTCCTCCATCGGATCAAGGCGCTGCCCCAGGACAGAGCTAGCTTTCTTAATCAGTTTGTCCAGTCTCTTCCTATCGGCTGCAGTAATGCCACTGCCCCAGCAGACCACTCCAAAAGTGATCGCTGATGCCACCACCGTGTCATAGAATGACTTCAGCAGCGCCCCTTGTACACCAAAAGACCTGAGTCTACTCAGCAGGAACAGCCTGCGCTGTCCCTTCTTGTAGAGTGCGTCAGTATTGTGTGACCAGTCTAGTTTATTGTTCAGATGAACACCCAGGTACTTGTAGGATGTCACCATCTCGAAGTCTGTTCCCTGTATATTTACTGGTGCTGTGAGGGGCTGCCCATGCCTGCGGCAGTCCACCACCAGCTCCTTAGTTTTCCTCGCGTTGATCTGGAGGCAGTTCCGATGGCACCAGTCCACGAAGTCCTGGATAAGCCCTCTGTACTCAGCTTCATCTCCATTGGAGATGAGGCCAACGATCGCAGAGTCGTCAGAGAACTTCTGTAGATGGCAGTGTGTTGTGTTGTGTGAGAAGTCTGCAGTACAAAGAGTTAACAGGAAGGGAGCCAGCACCGTTCCCTGGGGGGCCCCCGTGCTACTGATGATCGTGTCGGACACACAGTCCCGGGTTCTTACAAACTGAGGCCGGTTCGTGAGGTAGTCCAGGATCCATGATGACAGGTGCTGGTCCACCCCTGCTCGCAGCAGCTTGTCCTTCAGGATCATCGGTTGGATGGTGTTGAAAGCACTGGAGAAGTCAAAGAACATGATCCTCACCATATTCCCGGGCTTCTCCAGGTGGGACAGAGAACGGTGAAGGAGGAAGATCACCGCATCCTCCACCCCAATGCCATGCTGGTAGGCGAACTGGAGTGGATCCATCGCTGGTTCCACCAGGGGGTGGAGGTGAGCAAGGAGCAATCTCTCCAGTATAATATATAACATATATATATATATATATATATATATATATATATATATATATATATATATATATATATATATATATATATATATATAACTAGTAATTTGGAATGGTAGATTTTTGCTACTCCTCCTCCACAACCAGAACTTCTCGGATTTTGACAGTTTAAATAACCAGAGGGAGTTGATTCATTTAAACCAATATAATCCTCTTGCCCTAACCAAGTCCCTGTAAGGGAAATTAAATCAATCTGATGATCAATTAACAGATCATGGACTAGCAGAGACTTGGGAGTTAGAGACCTAGTATTTAACAATCAGGAAGCGGGGAAAAGATCGCATGGACCGGGATGAGGGGGCCTTTATGCTTTCCCACACCTGGGACCACATTCTCCGGAGACCATCGGACGGCAGAAAGCGGGGCCTGCTCAGTGGATCTGACAGGTCTGCCAGGCTGGCCCCGCCTACGAAAGTCAGCTGATAAAATGACACCTGACAGCAATCAGCTGACTCTTCTGACAAAGGCTGCAGTGAACAGTTGAAACATGTAAAGAAGGTAAAAACATCCATCCATCCATGCATCTTCTACCACTTTTCCGGAGGTCCAGGTCGCGGAGGCAGCAGTTCAAGCAGAGAAGCCCAGACTTCCCTCTCCCCCGTCACCTGCTCCAGCTCTTCAGAGAGGATACCAAGGCGTTCCCAGACCAGCTGGGAGACATAGTCTCTCCACCGTGTCCTGGGTCTGCCCCGGGGTCTCTTCCCAGTGGGACGTGCCTGAAACACCTCAAGTGGGAGGCGTCCAGGAGGCATGCTAATCAGATGCCCATACCACCTCAACTGACTCCTTTCAATGTGGAGGAGCAGCGGTTCTACTCTGAGCCTCTCCCGGATGACTGAGCTCCTCACCCTATCTCTGAGGGTGAGTCCAGCAATCCTACGGAGAAAGCTCATTTCAGCCGCTTGTATCCGCAATCTCGTTCTTTTGGTCATTACCCAAAGCTCGTGACCATAGGTGAGAGTAGGAACGTAGATTGACTGGTAAATCTACAGCTTTGCCTTAGAACTCAGCTCCCTCTTCACCACAACAGACCGATACAACGTCCGCATCACTGCAGATGCTGCTCCAATCCGTCTGTCGATCTCTCGCTCCAGTTTCCCCTCACTCGTGAACAAGACCCCAAGATGCTTAAACTCCTCCACTTGGGGCAGGAGCTTGTCCCCAACCCAGAGAGGACAATCCACCTTTTTCCGGCTGAGGACCATGGACTCGGACTTGGAGGTGCTGATTCTCATCCCAGCCGCTTCACACTCAGCAGAAAACCGTCCCAGCAAAAGCTGTAGGTCATTGCTGGATGAAGACAACAGGACAACATCATCTGCAAACAACAGAGATGAGATCCTGTGGTCACCAAGCATGACACCCTCCATTCCCTGGCTGCACCTAGAAATCCTGTCCATAAAAATTATGAACAGGATCGGTGACAAAGGGCAGCCCTGGCAGAGTCCAACTCTCACTGGGAATGACTCCGACCGAGTGTTGGCAATACGAACCAAACTCTCACAATGGTCGTACAGAGACCGAATAGCTCGTAACAACAAGCCCGATACCCCATACTCCCGAAGCACCCCCCCACAAAAACCCACGAGGGACGCGGTCAAATGCCTTCTCCAAGTCCACAAAACACATGTAAACTGGTTGGGCAAACTCCCACGAACCCAAGACTTTCAGTCGGCCTCAAAGAGATTCTGGCAAACTATCCGGCGGCTCAGGAGGGGAAAGCAGCTCCCCGTCCACACTGTGTATGGTGCGGATGGGACACTGTTGACTTCGACTGGGGATATCGTCGGGTGGTGGAAGGAATACTTCGAGGATCTCCTCAATCCCACTGATACGCCTTCCACAGAGGAAGCAGGGTTTGGGGACAAGGGGGATAACTCGCCTATGACAGGGGCTGAGGTCGCCAAGGTGGTTAAAAATCTCCTTGGTGGCCGGGCCCCAGGGGTGGACAAGATTCGCCCTGAGTACCTCAAGGCCCTGGATGTTGTTGGCCTGTCATGGTTGATACGCCTCTGCAACATTGCGTGGAGGTCGGGGGCAGTGCCTTTGGCATGGCAAACCGGGGTGGTGGTTCCTCTCTTCAAAAAAGGGGACCGGAGGGTGTGCTCCAACTTTAGAGGGATTACACTCCTCAGCCTCCCTGGGAAGGTCTATGCCAAGGTACTGGAGAGGAGAGTCCGGCCGTTGGTCGAACCTCGGATTCAGGAGGAGCAATGTGGTTTTCGTCCTGGCTGTGGCACATCGGTAAAAACATCTCCTTTCTATTTTTGTCTTTAATATGAACAAAAGGTAAATAATTAAAAGAAGACAAAATGAACCTACTCGAGCTATTACATGGAAGTTATGGACAAAATTGTATCAAAGACTTCTGCCGGCTGGAGAAAATGGAGAAAACATGGGCATGCCACAGAAACTACTTGAGATTTAACCTCCGTTGCAGAGATGAGGATGTCACACCAACAAGCCTCAACATAAAAAATCCAATCCCAAACAAAAATGCAGAGAAAATTACCAATAAAGCACGGAAATATCTGATCAAAGAACGGGTAAGAATGACAGCAATCAAAGTGGACAGAATCAACAACCAGATCAAGGAGAAAATGGACATTTTCAAGAAACACTACCCGATCGACCAGGAAACACAGGAGCAGATAAAAGCACAATTAAAAAACGCACACGAACAGGAATTCATTATAATGAAAAACCGCCATTTAAAGAAACTAAAAAACTTACAGAAAGGAAGAAAGAGTGAAAACAAACACACAAGGAAATGAAAGCTAAGTGGGTCAAAAACTTATCAAAACGCACACTCACGGACACGGAGAAAACAGTGCTGAGCAGAGGACTGAACTCCGCCATCACACCAGCCAGAATACCTCATGAAGAATACATTCTCGCAATAGAACTCGCGTGTGAAAAAATCCAGGACCAAGAGGAAAAAGCATCACTACGGAACGCAGTCACAGGAATCCTCAAAACAGCCAAATTACCACAAAGCAATGTTACAAAAGAAGATAAGATAAGATAAGCCTTTATTAGTCCCACAACGGGGACACACCTGGCAGCAATGAGCTGACTCTTCTGACAAAGGCTGCAGTGAACAGTCGAAACATGCAAAGAAGGTAAAAACATCTCCTTTCTATTTGTGTCTTTAATAATAACAAAAGGTAAATACACCAGGAATAGCTTTTGCAGGATGTGACCTCTTATAGCCCTTCAAGTTGATCCAGTATACCAGCACTAATTTGGTTCTTCTTAATCTTAAGGGCATTTCGGCTATCTCTACTCGATTCGCTGATACTGGAGAAGTTTTATATGCACCACAACATATCCTAAGCGCCTTTGTCTGCTCTATGTCCAGCTGGTTCAAGTGACAATCAGCAGCCAACATGAACGTAGCACATCAATAGTCTAGTGTCACTCTCATTAGTCTTCGATACACCCTCAACAGAGAGGCTGACCCAGTCCCGTCCTGCCAGACATCTCAACATATTATTTGTTTTCTTACATTTTCCTTTATTTTTTTCAATATGCTGCCTCTGTTATGTCCGTGGGTTTCTACTTTAGATTACCACTCGGAGGAACAAACACAAAGACACACATGGCTGCAGGTCATTAGCTTGCTCGTTTACTCAGGCATACGCACACATACACGTTTCGGTTCAGTTCAATGAGCACACTCTTATACTATTGGCAATGCCACAGGATACAGCGCCCACCAATGGGGTGGCATATGCAAATGCAACTCATACAACTCATACAACTCCCATACATCACATCTCCTCCCCACAAAATGTTGTACCCACCCCCAAGATACACAAAACAAACAACTTTTATTATTTTAAAAACACACACTAGCCTTGAGGCTGGGAGTAGACGATCCCAAACCCCTGAGTCAGTCAAGGGTTTATTCTGGCCTTTTGGTGAGACGTGACTCTCTCATCTAACAGATAAAAAAGGTCTCTTATTCAAAAATGTCCAATATATGTCTCTTAAAAGTATCTTAAACAAAGTATATGGAACATAACGCTCTGGTGGTCTAGTAATACGAGAAGGATATCTCTTACCAGTCTCTGGAGGTGATGTGGTGTTTCCCTCTGAGGTTACCTGGGGTAATGGTGAGGGGTCACTCACAGGAACCGGAGTAGCTGGTTCTGGAACAGTCTTTTCCAGCACAGGCAGGTCTGCTGAGATGCACGACGATGCAGCTCTGCCGTCGTCTGTAGAGGTATCCAATTCAACAACCCTGGCCAGCATCTGGTCCGCGTGTCGCCTCCAGTGCTGCGATGTGCCAATGTCGACGGTGTAGGATACAGGGCCAGTCTCAGCTGAAACAACCCCTGGTATCCACTTCTTCTCTCCTCTCCCATAATTCCGAACAAGAACTGGATCTCCCACCTTGAGCGTTCTGGCTTTTGCATGCATTCCTCGATACGCACACTGTGCCTCTTGTGCTTTCTCTACCTCTGATGTCACGCTAGGCTTCAGCAGGTACAATCGAGATCGCAACTTGCGATGCATGAAAAGCATAGACGGGGACTCCTTCGTTGTAGAGTGTGGAGTATTACGGTACGTGAGTAGAAAGGCATCCAGTCGGTGTTGTATGGAAGTGGTTCCAGTGGAACGCTTCAGTGACTGCATGAATTTCTGTACAAAACGTTCTGCAAGACCATTTGTTGATGGATGAAATGGTGCAGATCAAATGTGCTTTACTCCATTGCCTTTCATAAAAATGTCAAACTCGTGTGAGGTAAACTGAGGACCATTATCGCTCACTAACACCTCAGGGAGCCCATAACGACTAAATAACCCTCGGAGCACCTGGATGGTATTAGCCGTTGTAGTGGAACTCATAAGGTGTACCTCAGGCCATTTTGAATGGGTGTCTAAAACCACCATAAACATTTGGCCTTGGAACGGCCCAGCAAAGTCAACATGAATTCTCTGCCACGGGGATCCAGGCCAGGTCCATGGGTGGAGTGGTACTGGTCCCGGTGTTTTCTGTGTGAATTGACAGGACTGGCATGTTTTTGAGACCTGTTCAATTTGAGCGTCAATTCCGGGCCACCACATGTAACTGCGGGTGACAGCTTTCATTCTAACAACACCTGGGTGTCCAGTATGCAGTTCCGACAGCAGTCGTGATCTCAGTTTTGAGGGAATGACGACGCGCACACCCCACATAAGGCAACCTTGCTGGAGTGTCAACTCATCCCTCCGGCTGATGAATGGCACCAATGTGCTGGCCACATCCTGGACCCTTGGAAAGCTACCTGTGGAGACCATCTCCAGGACTTGACCAAGGACAGAATCACCCCTGCTCTCTCGGCAGATTTCTCGACAGTTCACAGGTAAGGCTTCTAGGTGTTTAATGTGAAAACTGTCCACAGTACTGATTCTCTCTCTTGATGATGTTGGTAGTGGAAGGCGTGAAAGCCCATCCGCATTTCCATGATGAGCTGCCTCTCGGTACTGTATGGTGTAATTATGGGCAGCTAACAGGAGAGCCCACCGCTGCATTCTAGCAGCAGCCATAGATGGTGTGGCTTTGCACGGACTCAGAATAGTGGTCAATGGGCGATGATCTGTAAGGAGTGTAAACTGCCTGCCATACAGATAATGATGGAATTTACGAACTCCAAATATAATGCCAAGAGCTTCGCGCTCAATGTGGGCATAATTGCGTTCTGCCTTATTCAGAGTCCTTGATGCAAAAGTTATGGGCCTCTCTTGTCCATTCGGGAGAATATGTGAGATGACACTACCTACACCATAAGGTGATGCATCACACGCCAGCCGAATGGGAAGTTGTGGATCATAATGAGTTAACACGCTTTGAGAGAGTAACTGCTCTTTTGCCTCTTTGAAAGATGCAGCACATTCAGATGTTCATTGCCATTGTTTTCCTTTACACAGCAGCGTATTCAGTGGGCTTAGGATAGATGACAAGTTGGGGATAAATCTGCTGTAATAATTAATTAGCCCCAAGAAAGAACGTAACTGACTCACGTCTGTAGGTGCAGGAGCCTCCACAATTGCCCTGACTTTCTCTGGTGCCTTGTGTAGACCCTGGGCATCAATGACATGACCCAGATATTCCAGTGAATCCTTAAAAAATTCACATTTTTCCTCCCGTACTCGCAAACCGAATTCTTCCAAGCGCCCAAGGACTGCATCCAGATTTTTCAGATGCTGCACACGATCCTGTCCACTGACCAATATATCGTCCAGGTAACAGTGAATGTTTGGCAGACCCTGGAGGACTTGGTCCATGGCACGCTGGAATATCGCTGGTGCTGAGGTAATTCCAAATGCCAGCCTGTTGTAACAAAACAGACCCTTGGATGTGGTTATTGTGAGATATTTTCTGGAATTTCCCTCTATCACCATTTGCAAATAGGCATGAGATAAGTCCAGTTTACTAAAATGTTGCCCCCCCGAAAGTGATGCGAATAGATCTTCAATGCATGGAATTGGGTATTTCTCCACACACAGGGCAGGATTAACTGTGACTTTAAAATCCCCACATATCCTAACATCTCCGTTCTTTTTCACAACGGGCACAATGGGTGTTGCCCATTCACTGAATTTGACAGGGGATACAATGCCCTGCTCACACAATCGGTCAATTTCAGCCTCCACTTTTGGCCTAAGGGCATAGGGAACGACTCTCGCTTGACAAAACCGTGGCACATGATCCAGCTTCAGTGCTATGGCTACTTCCATGCCTTTCAGAGTGCCTAATTCTTTCTTAAAGACCTCTGCATGTCTTTGTAGCACGCCCTCTAGCGTCTCCTCCCGGACCGTCTTTATTTTTCGCCAGTCAATTCGAATCCTCCGCAGCCACTCCCGACCAAAAAGTGGGGGTGAACTTCCCCGAACCACATACAGTGGTAGTCTAGCCCTCTGCTTATTCATCCTCACTGAAACGGTGATGACACCCTGTGCTGGAATCACCTCGCTCGTGTATGTTTTCAGCATTATATGGGTTTGGCGCAAGGGCAAGTCCTTAAAGTGTGCATCATACAGTTTTCTTGAAATCAGAGAAACGGCAGCACCGGTATCTAATTCCATAATAATCCTTTTACCTTCAATTTTTGGTTTAACACTCATGTATGACAAATTACTCTGCTGAGACACCATATGCAGGCTCACTTCAGTTTCTGTAGTGCTACCATCACTAGATATTTCTTTTACATCCAGTTGGTGCACCTTTTTTTCTTTTTAGCTTTATACTCCACTGGTTTCTCCTTATTTACAGTCTCTTTGTTCCTGCACATTTTTGAGATATGTCCTCTCTTACCACATTTATGACATTTTTGCTCCTTATAAAAACAGTCGCTCTCTTTGTGGTTCATTTTTCCACAGCGCGAACATTTCGTGTGTTGTTTGTCATGTGGTGACAGTAAATGCACTTTCAACACGTTGCTCAGCTGATGTGTCTCGCGAGCTACTGTCTCCATTGACACGGCTAGTTCCATTGCTTTGGAAAAAGTAAACTTCTCCTCCGTCAGCAGTTTTTTCTGGATAGCTTCTATATTCAATCCACAAACAAGCCTATCCCTCAATGCATCCTGCAGGTGCATACCAAACTCGCAGTGTTCAGAAAGCTTTTTAATGACTGCTATGTATTGCGTCACAGTTTCTCCATCTTGTTGGTTCCGTTTATGAAAGCGAAATCTTTCAGCAATCACAATTGGCTTTGGGGAAAAATGGTCTTTCAAAACTTCCGTGAGTTGAGCATATGTCTTAGCCCCTGGCTTATCTGGAGCTACGAGGCTACGTAAAAGTCCATATGTTGACGCACCAATTACACTTAAGAAAACAGCAAGTTTTTTCTCCTCTGCAATACCATTTGCCGTTACAAAATGCTCAAACCTCTCAACGTAGGTTGTCCACTGCTCCACCGACTCGTCGAATGGGTTAATGTGTCCAATAAATCCAACCATGGCGTGCAGTTAGCTAGCTTTTAGCAATCTTGTCACCTGGCGTCCTGTCACCTGGCGTCCTATCACCCGACGTCCTGTCACCCGGCGTCCTGTCACCTGGCGTCCTGTCACCCGGTGTCCTGCCACCTGGCGTCCTGTCACCTGGCGTCCTATCACCCGGCGTCCTGTCACCCGGCGTCCTGCCACCTGGCGTCCTGTCACCTGGCGTCCTATCACCCGGCGTCCTGTCACCCGGCGTCCTGCCACCTGGCGTCCTGTCACCCGGCGTGCCGCGCCCAGCCAAACTCCCACCAGGACAAACGTTCCTCTTCCTCCGTCACTCGCAGTCAATACCGCGGCGAGACTTGGAAACCTAAAGTTATCTTCGTCGCCAATGATGTTATGTCCGTGGGTTTCTACTTTAGATTACCACTCGGAGGAACAAACACAAAGACACACACGGCTGCAGGTCATTAGCTTGCTCGTTTACTCAGGCATACGCACACATACACGTGTCAGTTCAGTTCAGTGAGCACACTCTTATACTATTGGCAATGCCACAGGATACAGCGCCCACCAATGGGGTGGCATATGCAAATGCAACTCATACAACTCATACAACTCCCATACATCACAACATCCAAGTTAGTTTTTCCATTAAATAACACATCTAAATACTGAACTACTTTTACTTGCTCTAACTTTTGTTCATAAAGATTTAAAGAAATTTCTTTGTGAATTTTAGAGAAGCAAATTATTTGTTTCTTTGAGACCGATAATTTAAAAGCCCCCTGGTTTGCCCATTGTGTCATGGCTCCCGCGAGGCCATCGTTAACTTCAGCTGCACGCACACCTGCTGCCAATATCCAGCAGGCTTTAAAAGCCAGACCTGCCTGTGACTCAGCACGGAGCCTTCTGTCAACCTCCCAAGACATGTCTCGCATCAACAGCCACGTCCTAGCTCATCATCAGAGTTCCTGACAAACTCCTCGCTTCACATAAGCTAAACTATTGACTCACCTTTGTCAGTCGTCTTCCCCTGTGCACAGGTGGATTTCCCCAGTGGCGGGCTCCTCTCCTCCCGGTGGCAGTCCATCATCCATCTCTGCTACAGGGCGTCGCACTCACCTTCCCCCTCAGAGTCAGACGCTGTCTCTCTGGCTGCAGCCCTCAAGGCCAACCTGAGCTTTCCCACGACCACCTGCAAAGGTTGCCAGGCTGAACTGCATCCTGCTCTTTCCCCAGCACGAGTCCTGCACTGCACACTACACGCACATTGTACATACACGCACGCACACACGTCCACAGTTAGCAATAATAGGATAATTGTATTCACGCTAGTCTGTCTTTTGTCCGCTGGGTCTATAGTTATGTCAGTACGGCTCCGTCAGAGCGACCCAGCGGACAGCATGCTAGCACACCGCTTTAACAACTTAGAGGCTCGGGTGGAGCAGTTAGCTTACCAACAAAATGTTATCCTTAGCCAGCTAACACAAATTAACAGCCGGGTGGATCGTCTGGATGGACAGCAGACATTCCCTCCGGTCTACGGGAGCCCGTCGGCTCCCGCTAGCTCCCCTCCTTGCCAGGCTAGCCCGGTCCTGTCGGTCCTACTCACACCAGTTCCCACACCCGCTCACTTTAGCGGCAAGCTGGGGGAGGCCCGTGGGTTTATCTTGCAGTGTGAGACAGTTTTCCAGCGGGTACCAGGAGACTTTCCCACAGACCATAGTAGGATAGGCTATGTGGCTAACCTGCTAGAGGGTAGAGCACTAGCTTGTGCATATGCCGTTATGGCTAAACCTAGCTATGTTAATCTAACTTACCAGCGGTTCATTGCCGATTTACACGAGGTGTTTGACCACTCCGACCAGGATAGTGTGCTCACCACTCGGTTGTTAAATCTCCGACAGGGGGGTAGGTCTGTGGCAGACTACGCTGTCGATTTCCAGGTGGTGGCTGCTGAGGTCAGGTGGGAAGATTTCTCGCTCTGTAGTATTTTTATCCGGAGCTTAAGCCCTAGCCTACGGGATGAGCTAGCTAGGTTAGACAAACCGGAGAGACTCACTGAGCTGATCTCCCTAACCATTAATTTGGATAATAGGCTGAGGGAGCGGGCAGCCGAGCAAAAAGCTTCCGGTCTCTCGGGCGCGCAGTTTTTCCGCTCCTCCCAGTCATCTCAATTGGCCCTGCCTCCACCTGAAGCTCTAGACGGGCAGGAGAATATGGTAGTCGGGCGCTTCAAAATTTCCTTGGCTGAGAAGCAGCGCCGTAGGGAGTTAGGGCTGTGCATGTATTGTGGTAGCAAGGAGCATGAGGTAGAGAGTTGCCCCTGTTCGGCCAAAAAAGGGGGTCCGTGCGTCGCAGTAGGGGGACTCATGGATGCATCTCAGCCTAATCCCCTCACCAAGTTCCTTGCACCCTTTAGAATCATCTACAAACAAACACACCTGCACTGATTGACTCAGGGGCTGAGGAGAGTTTCATATCGGGGAACCTGGCAACCCAGTTAGGGCTTCCCTGCCATACTCTCCAGTCACCCCTTAAGCTCATCGCCCTGTCTAAGACCCCCCTGGCGACAGTCTCTCAACAGACCACCCCAGTATCAGTGATCGTCTCAGGGAACCATCAAGAGGACCTACGCCTGTTGGTGCTGCCCTCTTCAACGTCCTCTGTCATCCTGGGCTACCCCTGGCTCCGACTCCATAATTCATCATTTGATTGGCGGACTGGGAGTATAACATCATGGAGCTCGTTTTGCCTCAGCGTGTGTCTGCAGTCCGCAGCATGTGCCCCGTCGGTGTCCTTAGCTCCCCACACCCCTCCTCCTCTGGATTTGTCCAAGGTGCCACCTGAATACCATGACCTGGGGGCGGCATTTAGTAAGTCGCAGGTGCTGTCACTTCCCCCCCACCGCCCCTATGACTGTGCCATCAATCTCTGGGCTGGTGCCCCGCTGCTGTCAAGCCGTCTCTACAGCCTGTCAGCTCCGGAGCGGGAGGAAATGGATGCCTATATTAAGGAGTCACTCAGCTCGGGCATTATTCGTCCATCTTCTTCGGTGGTGGGGGCGGGGTTCTTCTTCGTAGGCAAGAAGGATTGCTCCCTGCGGCCATGTATCGACTTCAGGGGGCTTAACGACATCACGGTGAAGGACAAATACACCCTGCCTCTCATGGACACGGCCTTCGACTCCCTCCAGGGGGCCTCTTGGTTCACCAAGCTCGACCTTCGCAACGCTTACCATCTTGTGCGGATCAAGGAGGGAGACAAATGGAAGACGGGATTCCGGACCCCAAGCGGCCACTTTGAATATCTCGTGATGCCGTTTGGGTTGACCATCGCGCCGGCCGTCTTCCAACACCTCATAAACGACGTTCTCCGGGATTTCCTGGGTGCCTTCATCTTCGTCTACTTGGATGACATCCTCATCTTCTCACGGTCACTAGAGGAGTATTGGGTGCACGTGAGACGGGTCCTCCAACGACCCCTGGAGAACAAGCTGTTTGTTAAAGCCGAGGAATGTGAGTTCCACTCCAACAAGACTTCATTTCTCGGTTTTGTTATTTCCCATAACCAGGTTCTCCCTGACCCGGTGAAGGTCAAGGCGGTGGTGGAATGCCCCCCCCCCCCCCATCAAGGAAGCAACTCCAGCAGTTACTGGGGTTCGCCAATTTTTATCGCTGCTTTGTGCCCAAGTACAGCACGATTGCTCTCCCCTTGACCAGTCTCATGTCCCCCAAGGTGGCTTTCCGTTGGACGGAGGAGGCTGCAGCAGCGTTCGGCACCCTCAAGGGGGAGTTCTCGTTGTCCCGCGTTCTCACGCAGGTGGACCCGTCCCTCAAGTGCTTGGTCAAGGTGAACACGTCGGATTCTGGGGTGGGGGCGGTGCTCTCCCAGCGCTCTCCAGTAGATGGGGTGCTCCACCCCTGCGCTTTCTTCTCACACCACCTATCCCTGGCTGAGAGGAACTACAACATCTGTGACAGGGAGCTCTTGGCGGTGAAACTTGCCCTGGAGGAATGGCGCCACTGGTTGGAGGGGGCTGCCCAACCCTTCATGGTATGGACTGACCACAAGAACTTGGAATACCTGAGGACCGCCAAGCGGCTGAACTCCCGGCAGGCCCGTTGGTCCCTGTTTTTTGGGTGTTTTAATTTCACAATCACCTATCACCCCGGGGCTAAGAACGCCAAGCCAGACGGCCTCTCCAGGCAGTTTGCGGCAGAGGTGACTGAGGACCATGAACAGACCATCCTGCCAGCATCATGTGTCATCGGCGCCCTCTCGTGGGGCTCAGGGAGAAGGCCGTGAAGGCGCAGGAGGCTGAGCCTGATCCTGGCGGTGGACCCGCGGAGCAGCTGTTCGCCCCCACATCATCTTGGGGTAAGGTCATTCAGTGGGCTCATGCCTCAAAATTTTCATGCCATCCAGGGGTGTCCACCATGGTGGAGCTTCTCCAGAGATCATTTTGGTGGCCAGGGCTGCGGAAGGATGTCACCGCTTACGTCCGTGCCTGCATTCAGTGCGCCACCGGGAAGTCATCCTCTTCTCCACCGGCCGGGCTCCTTCACCCGCTGCCGGTTCCCAGCTGTCCCTGGTCCCATATTGCTCTGTATTTTGTGACTGGCCCCCCACCGTCCAACCACTTCACCACGGTCCTCACCATTGTGGACCAGTTTTCTAAAGCTGCCCACTTCATCCCTCGCCGGGGGCTGCCTACGGCACGGGAGACAGCAGATCTGCTAGTGTAGCACGTCATACACCTCCATGAGATCCCCACCGACGTCATCTCTGATCGTGGGCCCCAATTCGTGTCCCAGGTCTGGAGGGCGTTCTGCAATGCACTGGAGTCAACTGTGAGCCTGTCATCCGAATACCACCCGCAGAGCAACGGGCAGTGTGAGCAGGCCAATCAGGAGCTGGAGGCCGCTCTGCGCTGTGTCATTGCCTCCAGTCCATCATCATGGAGTAGCCACCTCCCCTGGATCGAGTATGCCATAACTCGACGGTTTTCGCGGCAATCGGTATGTCCCCCTTCAGGGCCTCCTTAGGGTACGACCCCCCACTGTTCCCAGAGGAGGAGAAAGAGGTGGAGGTGCCTTCTGACCACGCTCACATGAAGCGCTGCCGCCGGCTCTGGATTGCCACCCGCAGAGCTCTCCTTCACACCGCAGAACGCAACACCAAGACGGCTAACCGCCGCAGGAGACTGGCTCTCCAGTACGAGCTGGGTCAACAGGTATGGCTATCAACACAGAATATTAATTTGAAGGCTGAAAAATGGAAGTTGGCCCAATGCTTCATTGGCCCCTTCCCCATTACTTGCATTGTTAACCCTGTGGCTATATGCCTAGCCCGCCCCCCCCCGCATCTGTCCGACATTTCATGTCTCGCAGGTGAAGCCCGTCTGCTCCAGCCCTCTCTGCCCTCCTCCAAAGACTCCACCTCCACCAGTAGTGATAGATGGCGACCCGGCTTGGAGAGTCAATACCATCCTGGATGTTCTCCGCTGGGGTCGCAGCCTGCAGTACTTGGTGGACTGGGAGGGGTATGGCCCCGAGTGGAGGTCCTGGGTACGTCCGTCATTCATGCTTGATAAGCAACTCATCAGGGACTTCCACCGGACGCACCCGGGTAGGCTGGATCAGGTGCCAGGAGGCACCTCTAGAGGGGGGAGTACTGTCATGGCTCCTGCAGGGCAATCGTTAACTTCAGCTGCACGAACACCTGCTGCCAATCGCCAGCGGGCTTTAAAAGCCAGACCTGCCTGTAACTCAGCACGGAGCCATCTGTCAACCTCCCAAGACACGTCTCGTGTCAACAGCCACGTCCTAGCTCATTGTCAGAGTTGCTGACCAACTCCTCGCTTCACGTAAGCTAAACTATTGTCTCACCTTTGTCAGTTGTCTTCCCCCGTGCACAGGTGGATTTCCCCGGCGGCGGACTCCTCTCCTCCCGGCGGCGGTCCAGCATCCATCTCTGCTAGAGGGCGTCACATTCACCTTTCCCCTCAGAGTCAGATGCTGTCTCCCTGGCTGCAGCCCTCAAGGCCAACCTGAGCTTTCCCACGACCACCTGCAAAGGTTGCCAGGCTGAATGGCGTCCTGTTCTTTCCCCAGCACGAGTTCTGCACTGCACACTACACGCACATTGTACATACACGCACGCACACACATCCACAGTTAGCATTAAAAGGATAATTGTATTCACTCGAGTCTGTCTTTTGTCCCCTGAGTCTATAGTTATGTCACATTGTTCAACCTGGCCTATTGCTGCCTGAATTTTCCTCTGAATGTACACAAGATGAAATTAGACTGTACTGAAAATAACTAAACTAAGAAACAGGAATATAATGCACAGACAGAAAGAAAAGGCAACTCAAATACCATAATACATATCAATACCAAACAAAAAGAGAAATTACAGAAAAATAATCAAACAGAATGAAGCATGAGCACCCCCCCCCACCCCGTGCTCAGCATCATGACACTTTTTCTCCATAAGCATTGCAGGAGTATGCAGAAAAAATGGAAAGATGAAGACAGAGGACAGATGGACGTCTGTCTCTGTCCTTCCCTGTATGTTTCTAAACAGAAACCATGTCCCCTCCATGCTGGTGGAAGAACTGGACCTGTCATTGAATTTCCATTCACATTTGAACCCCAAACAATAATGTTTCTAGAAAATCTGCTGCCCCATGGTACAGCACGTGATAATGTTGTTTCTACATCACTCTGTGTTCGTCAGGTCTACTGTCATCCAGTCTTCATGGTTACAACTGTAGAACTGTGTCCAACCCTAAACTGGGTTTTTGTTGAAGACTATCGTGTAACCATGCGCAACAATCAGGAATTATGCTGCTACCTTATTAGCAGAAAGCAAACCAAACACTGGATACCAAGTGAAGTTTCTGTCAGAAAACAATAAAAATACACATGGCTAACAAGACTCATCAGGAATGCTGTGAATTAGTTTTTCTAATTCACGTTGCTTCCTAACTAACTTTAGTTAAAGGGAAAATGTAGTCTTGGGTGAAAAGGTTTGGATTTTCAGAGAAATGTATCAGGACAGTAGCAGCACCACTGCTCTAGGAGAACCTTGGCCAGCATGATATCTGTGGAATTACCTAATGTCATTTATGAGACCGATATTGTTAAATACAGTTTAATCAGTTCAAATGTGTACAGAAATAACTCAATGGAACATATGTGCATGTTGTAACCATAAGGCGTCGCCAGTGGTTTTAATGTTTTCTATCCCGTCCCCTATCAACACTAAACTGAGTCAGTCTGACATTGTCAGTGACTGCAGGTAAGTCAGTGTTTTCTCTGACTAAATTCAGAACAACTTCCCAAATGCCCTGTTGTTCAGTTTAACAATAACTGTCTATTCGACTATGGAACATTAGTGCAGCATAGATGAATGACAGATGTTAATAACTTGCCCTTCATTTGTTTCATAGTGATAAAAAGATAATGTAAACAGGTCATATGGAATGTGTAAAACTTAAAATACATGTGCAGTTTCAGAGAAATAACCAGAAATATCACATGGACTATTAAAACATAATTGTGGTTTATAAACATTTTCATGAAGTCCTAAACTCATAAACTTATGGAAGTTTGGATTTCTTACCTACAATATAGAACAGAATAGTCCAGATGAAAAGTTTCTGCTCTCTCTTGATGGGAATTAGTCAGTATGGCAGCAGAGGTGATGTTGGCCCCACTGAAGAGGACTTTAACTGGAACACCTCGTTTGTTCTTTGACTTTTTCCTCTGCTCTGACTAGATGAACCGGTTGTAGGACTGGCTCGGTTCCATGGCTGTGATCGTTACTGAACAGTTGTTAGGTGTGAGGTTCTGCCTCCAGAGGGCAGTGTAGGATTGGGTGTAGGATTAATGCATCGACTGCTTCCTGTGGGACAGGAAGGCCCATGATCTACTGTGGAACCTCACCCCCCAGCCAGTGGCAGCAGATGACTGCCCCTCCCTGAGCCTGGTTCTGCTGGAGGTTTCTTCCTGTTAAAAGGGAGTTTTTCCTCTCCACCGTTTCCAAGTGCTGCTCACAGGGGATCACCTGATTGCTGGGTCTTTCTGCAACTGTGGGGGTTCCCCCTACAGTTAAATTAAATTAAATCACCCTTATTGTCATTCAACCATACAACCAATCATGTACAGCAGAACCAGATTGTGTTTCACCTATCTACAGTGTCAATCACACACACCCCAAGTGTAGAATCAGAGGGCCGCTGCCATGCAAGGCGCCGCCACAGAGTTCCCTCCTCCATTCCATTTATTGCTGAGCACCAAGCTGGACGGCAGGAAGTTCCACTTTTATATGGTCTTCGGCATGACCCGGCCGGGATTTGAACCCCTGCCTTCCAGGTGTGGGGTAGATGCACCACTCTGGTGGTGGGTTGAAAGTGCTATGAGATGACTGTTGTTGTGAAATGGTGCTATATAAATAAAGTTGAATTGAATTGAATTGAACCATCCCCCCAGGCATGTAGGTACTACCACAGTTCTTCCCTCAAACTTTGTCTGCCTTTAGGATCAGTGTGAAACATCGCACAAGTATATTTCTGTGTGGAAGATGGTTTAAAAAGTGGTGCCTAAATTAAAAGAATATAATGACATATTTATATTCACTTATTACTGAAATTATCTAGCTTGATATTTATTTAAATTTGGATTTTGAAAAGCCAAATATTGTTGCCAATTAAACAACATGAGCTAAGTTGAAAGCAAACCTGTGTGTAAAGTCACAGTAATGACAGGAATGAGTGTGAGCTGACAAACTCCGTCAGGAGATAACGATCACAGAAGCATGACAAGAATTAAAGTTCTTCATTCTACTGTCATTCCTTCATAACTCATCTTCATATTGGGAACCCCACTGGTTTCTCGGCCAAGTATGTCACGAGCCGAACTCTTGAAATTCCGCCAGGCTCAGTCTCGTGGCTTTTCTCTGTATTTATATTTATTTGTTGTATTTTTTGTGCCTTTTGGTTTAGTCGTCTGGTGTGGTTCCTGCAAACTTTAAACATGCAGTAGTACAGCCCTTGATTAAGAAACCTGGTCTCAATCATACCATGTTGGGAAATTTTAGGCCTATTTCCAAGCTGCCATTTCTCTCAAAAATTTTAGAGAAAATTGTCTATATGCAGCTGAAATGTTTTCTGGATGAACACGGTATTTTGGAGATTTTTCAATCTGGTTTCAAAGCTCTTCATAGCACAGAGACAGCCTTGTTAAGAGTTTTAAACGATATTCTCTTGGCATGTGATTCAGGTGAATCTGCTGTTCTTGTGCTGCTTGATTTAACTGCTGCCTTTGACACAGTGGACCATCATGTTTTAATTTCCCGTTTGCAGCACCTGGTGGGCATTTGTGGCACTGCTCTCAACTGGTTTAGGTCCTATCTGGCAGACAGGACTTTTAAAGTTAGCATGTCTGGGTTTGAATCCTCTTCTGCTCCTGTGCCTTACGGGGTCCCAAAGGGGTCAATTCTAAGGCCCATGCTTTTTTCTTTTTACACACTTCCACTGGGTTCCATTTTTACCTGTATGCTGGTGACTGTCAGGTTTATGTCCCTCTAAAACAAAAAGCTGACTCATCAGTAAACTCACTCCTGGAGTGCATTGAAGACATCAAGTCTTGGATGGCCCTAAACTTCCTAAGCTTTAATGATAAGAAGACCGAAGTGATGGTGTTTGGACCTAGTCGCCCCTGTGAGTCCCTTCCTGTATACTTTGGCCCCCCTACTCCTTATGTTAAATCCACCGCTAGGAACCTTGGTTTTATCATGGACAATGATTTGAAATTAGACACGCAGATTCATTCTGTGGTAAAATCCAGCTTCTGTCATCTAAGGCGTTTAGCAAAAGTAAAACCCATTCTCTCTAGACCACACCTGGAAACAGTAATCCATGCTTTTATTTCATCTCGGCTGGATTACTGTAATGCACTTTACGCCGGTATCAGCCAGTCATCACTTTCCCGTCTGCAGCTGGTTCAAAACGCAGCTGCTCGTCTTTTAACAGGTACACGTGGAAGAGATGACATCACACCCATCTTAGCTTCACTCCACTGGCTGCCCGTGTATTTTAGAGTTCATTTTAAAATTCTTTTATTTGTTTTTAAATCCTTGAATGGTCTTGCTCCACCTTACCTCTCTGAGCTTCTGCATCCCTACACTCCCACCCGGTCCCTTAGGTCAGCTGAACAGCTGCTTTTGGAGGTACCAAAGGCGAGGCGCAAGCTCAGAGGTGACAGAGCCTTTTCAATCATGGCCCCCAGGTTATGGAATGATTAACCCCTGGACATCAGACAAGCACCTTCACTGTCCATTTTTAAAACATGTCTTAAAACACATTTTTACTCTCTGGCCTTCGACCCAGTATGAGACATTGATTTTATTGAATGAAATGGATTTTTATTTTACCTTTTATTTTATTTATGAATTTATTTATTTTATTTTTTGACAGCACGGTGGCGCAGTGGTTAGCACTGCGGCAGCACAGCAACTCACCCTTGGCCGGGGGATCCTGGGTTCGATCCCAGCCCCCGACCAACAGTGATCTGTGTGGAGTTTGCATGTTCTCCACATGTCTGCGTGGGTTTACTCCGGGATTTCTCCGGTTTCCTCCCACATGCCAAAAACATGCAGGTTAGGTTAATTGGCATCAAACTGGGGATTCTAAATTGTCCTCAGGTCTGACTGTGAGAGTGAATGGCTGTCTGTCTCTCTGTGTTGGCCCTGTGACGGACTGGCGATCTGTCCAGGTGTACCCTGCCTCTCGCCCTAAGATGCTAGGATAGGCTCCAGCCCCCCCACGACTCAAAAAGGATTAAGCGGAAGAAGATGGATAAATGAATGAATGAATTTATTTACTTTTTTTACTGTGGTTCTTGTGTTAGCGCCCTTTGTGTTAGTTCCCTGCTTTTATGTTCTCTTGCTGTACAACACTTTGTGTAGCGAGTGTTGCTTTTAAAGTGCTTTATAAATAAAGTTGATTGATTGATTGATAGTTATCACTGCATGTTTTCTATTTTCCTGTTTATGTCTTAGTTCCACTATATTCTGATTCTGTATTATTGATACCTCTTTGTCAGTTGTACTTGTTTATGTCATGAACCGGGCTTGGACTCCTCCCGAGCCCGGCTTCATGGTGTCTTCCTGTTTCTCAGTTATCTGTGTTTCATGTTACCTTTTGAGCTCCATATGGCCTTGTTGTGATGTTACTTGTGTTTCCATGTTCTGTTGTATTTTGGTGTTTTTATTTGTTCATATTTTTGGTTATTTTATCATCTCTTGAGTTATTTAGTTATCCTTTAGTCTGCCTTTGGTTTTGTTTGTATTTATTTTGTGACTGGCAGCGGTCAGGGGCTTTGGGCTTTGTTGTCTCCTGTCTGCTGTCAGCCACCCCCGCCTTTCCCCTCTCAAACTTTGACAGCTGATCCCTGCTCTTTGATTACTCGTCCCACTTCCTCACTCAGGTGCATCATATCACTGTTCCATCAGTCTTGTACTCACTGCTGGATTATTGTGCTTGTCATGTGTTTGTCACCACCACGTTATGCCATGTTTTTTCTTGGTGATTCTCCGCCATGTTACGCCGTGGCTACAACACGTTACATTGTGAAGTCCTGTAAGTTTAATCTATGTGCATTTTTGTATGTCTGCACTAGTTTTTGGGTTTGAACTCTTTAATAAATTGGTCTGTGGTGTAATCCCTGCACGTGAATCCGTCTCCTCACTGTGCCTCGGTAGAGGCGATCCTTGGTTAGTCAGTTAGTTAATCCCTTCACACCTGAAGGTGTATATGGGCGGCGCCTATCTCCGTTTCTCTGACCCTAGGCCACACAGCTACTGTAAGTAGTGAAAGCTACAGCGGGGGGTCAGTCCTCTGGTAGCTCTGTGTGTAACTTTACTTTCCCCATTCCATTATGCGGAGCACCACGCTAGAAGAGAGAAAGCACCATTTTTATATGGTCTTTGGTATGACCCGGCCGGGATTTGAACCCCTGCCTCCCGGGTGTGGGGCGGATGCTCTACCAACTGAGCCACCACTCCGGTGAGGCAATCCTTGACAGATTATAATTTATTCTACTGATTATTTGATGTTGACAGCTGTCAGGGCATTTCCTGATTGGTGCCTCCTGTGGGCGTAACCCTGTCAGCTGTCAGCCAGTGTGACCTCATCTCATTACTTCCAACTTATCCCAATCACTTTTCATTGTTACATTTTTGCCCGCTCATGTGAACCCACACCTGTCACCACTTATGTCATCATCATTATCATAGCAGTCTGTCAGGGGCGACAATGACCGTTTCATTTAGATCTGATCAGATTCCTCCACACAGCTCTGTCCTTCACCCTACGCTGCCAGGAACTATTGGCCTTGTTAACCCAGGCGACGTCCAAGCCGGTATGAGTTGCTTTCTGACTGACCATTTCATGAAACTGCTTGCAAAGTATTTGAGTACTGCTAGCTTCTGCTGGACTAGCAGCACATTCTTGGCAGATAGAGGTATTATCAGTGGCAAGGACAGGCCGAGACAAACTGACTCCAGTATCTGTTGCAGTGACTGACCAGATGATAGGTTTGTTTATCTCTGCTCTTTGTGTAGTGCATGTCACGATGAACCGACAGGCAAAAGTCCACCCCAGACCTTGCGGCAGATATTGTTTTTAGTTCCGCCAGGATGCCCGGTTTCACCCTCCACACCCTCGGAAGGGTGGGGTTGCTGGTTGAGTTGCCGACGGCTTGACCCATGAGACAGGTAGTACCAATTTTTATGGTTATCCGGTAGCAAGCAAACCAATGCCTGACCTGACCTGAGGTAAACTGATGTAATGGTGTTTTTACCCTATTTAAGGAGAGTTATTTTCTTTACCAGTTGCCGGTGTCTTGACACTTCAAGCTACTTCAAGCTAACATTTTCATTGTTATGCAGATGACAAACAATTATACCTGTCAATGAAGCCAGATGATAGTAATCAACTAGAAGAGCACTCATAGAGTGCATACCTCCGCCAAGGCTCCTTCTGTTTCCATGGATCACCTCCAAAATGTAATGGGCTTGTGTGTAGGCCTATCGCCACTTGTGGTGAAAATTGCATCCAAGTCTGTCAATTAGTTGTGGAGTTTTGTGGCTGACACACTGTGAGAAGAGCCTTGGTTGAGGTATGCATCCCCAGATCATCCCCAAAATGTAATGGGTTCCTCTCTAGGCCAAGAACCACCTCTGGTGAAAATTTCATCCAAATCCATCCAGTACTTTTTGTGTAATCCTGCTGCACAAATACAAACAAAGCCCTTGGTGGAGGTATGCACTCTCAGATCATCACCAAAATCTAAGCATCTGTTCCCTGTGCCATTACACACCTTTCCTGAAAATTTGGTCAAAATCCGTTCATAACTTTTTGAGTTATGTTGGTAACAGACAGACAGACAGACAGACAAATGCCAGTAAAAGCATTACTTCCTTGGCGGAGGTAATAAACTCAAGTGTTGCTGTTGTGTCCATCTCCTCCATCTGCAAACTCCCAGGCTGCGGGCGTTGCAATTCATCGCACAACTGCGTACAACCCACAGGCCAATGGGTTATGCGAGCGTTTTCATAGATCACTGAAAGCAGCACTCAGGGCTTCACTGACGGATGCAAATTGGGTAGACAGGTTGCCGTGGATTTTATTGGGGTTGTGCTCCGCGCCAAAAGAGGATTTGGAAGCTTCCCCGGCAGAGAGCTCGTTTTGCGCAGCCCCTATGGCTGCCCGGGGATTTTCTGCCAAATAATCCCGCTCCAGAAAGCTGCCCGTCTCAGCTTTTGCAGCGTAGCGCAAACACAGGCATGCTGCCGGGCCCTGCCCACCACTGTTTTCCGCGTGCTTTTGTGCCTAAGTCTTTGAAGAACGCGGAGTTCGTGTTCATCAGACACGACGACCAGCGCCCTCCATTGCGCCTGCACACATGTTGAAAATGGCCCTATCTTACAATGTTAAAGAATCCTTTAAAAAATTTGTGGATCCAGACGGTGATCCGGATCATCCCCAAAATTTAATCAGTTCTTCCTTGTACCATTTCCAACAACGCCTTAAAGTTTCATCGAAATCCGTCCAAAACTTTTTGAGTTATCTTGCTAACCAACAGACAGACAAACAGACAGACAAACCCCAGCAAAAACATTACCTCCTGGCCTGCGGCCTGGCGGAGGTAATTAGCCAAGTTAGAAGCCTGTCTTAAGAAAATCAAAGCTTGGATGACTCGTAATTTCCTGCTATTAAATTCAGATAAGACTGAAGTCATTCTAGTTGGTCCAAAAAACCTTAGAAACACCTTTCCAAATCAAACTCATAGTTTGGATGCAGTTACTCTTTGTCTTAATAGCTGTGTGAGGAACCTTGGAGTTATTTTTGATCAAGATCTGTTTTTTAATTTACATATTAACCTTTTTTCAAAGACTGCCTTCTATCATTTGCGTAATATTGCCAAGATTAGCAGCATCTTGTCTCAGAGTGATGCTGAGAAACTGATCCACGCTTTTGTTAGCTCTAGATTAGATTATTGTAATTCTTTATTATCAGGTTGTCCTAAAACATCTTCAGAAAGTCTTCAGTTGATCCAAAATGCTGCAGCAAGAGATGTAACATGTACTAGAAAGAGAGATCATATCTCCTTTTAGATTTGATCGGCGGTTGGCAACCAGCTTACAGGTAGATTACCGCCACTGACTTGATTACACAGGGTTACAAAAATAATTGCTTTGTAAGTTGTCTTTGCTTTTCAACTGATTTAAGGCAATTTTGCACCGCTGAATCTGAAAATGACATCCGTTTCTCTCGATCAGGTGCTAAGTAAAAACCTGTACTTACTTAGGACTGTGCATGTACTTACCTTTATATAAAGGTAAGTACATGTAAATTGAATGTTAAATCATCATTGTTCAAAATTCAGAGAATTTAAAAACATAAAAAAGAATTTTGCATCATATAACACGAAAATACCCGTACATGTAAACAATAACATGTGGATATAATTCAAAAAGTTGACCTGATTGATCAAAACCAGTGTGATTTTTGGATTCAGCACATCAAAATTGTCCTAAATCAGCTAAAAAAAAAAAAAAATAGACAATGAATTTGGTGTTGAATAGTCTTATCATCACTCTTTATCTTTGTATAAGGAGTTCGAGAGATCATATCTCTCCAGTTCTGGCCTCCCTTCACTGGCTTCCCATAGAGTTTAGAATAAAGTTTAAAATCCTTCTTCTCACTTACAAAGCTCTAAACAATCAGGCTCCTTTTTATTTAAAAGATCTGTTACTACCCTATTATCCTAACAGAGCACTACACTCCCAAAACGCAAAATTACTTGTAATACCTAGAATCTCCAAAACTACAATGGGAGGCAGAACATTCAGTTATCAAGCTCCTCTCCTGTGGAACATGCTGCCAGCGGGGGACCTCCAATAATGCACTGGGCTTCACTCCTTTCCTCACTCTCAATGAAATATTTTTGCTGGTCATTAACATCTGTTTGTTCTCTCCCATAGATTGAGTCCCCATCGTGCTGTTTGCTCTCTACGTGTCTGTTCTTTTCATCTTCTCTATCCCCTCACCCCCTCCTGCCAGTCGCAGCAAATGACTGCCCTTAACTCAGCCTGGTTCTGCTGGAGGTTTCTTCCTGAAAAAAGGGAGTTTTTCCCCTCCACCGTCACCAAGCGCTTGCTAACAGCCTGATTGCTGGGGTCTTTCTGCAATTGAGGGGGTTTCCCCTACAGTTAAAAGTGTTATGAGATGACTGTTGTTGGGAAATGTTGCTATTTGAATAAATAAATAAAAAAGATAAAGTTGATTACAGTGAATGTGAAGAAGGTTTCTGAAGTGTCAGTTCTATAATTCATTTATTATAATGAACCAGTGAGGCCACTGACTTTGTCTCAGTTCTTATGTTTGTAGCCTAATGAGGGAAACTCAGTGAAAGACTCGGTTCTGCCTTCCAGGCTGATGTAGAGTTCAAGGGAGGCCTCAGCAGGCAGGGTATGATGCAAATGATAATTTATTAAACAAAAACCAGGAACAAAACAAAACAGCACATGGGCTGAAAGCAAAACTTAAACTCACAGTCAAAGCTACTTACAAAGTCACAGATCATGGGATGGACACACGGTGGAATAACTGACAATGACTCAATGAGTACACAGACTGACATAAATAGGGAACTCATAATTGCTAATCCCAGACAGGTGGGGACAACCAAGGGCTACATTGTAACACATGAGGAAGTGGCTAGAGGTATGGGGACATGAGGAACTGAGAACAATAGTAAAAAGATACACACACAGCTTCGGACATAAACAGGGGAAACACAGAGACCACAAAAACAATACTAAGGACAGACAAGGGATGAAACAACATGACTATGATGATGTTCCTGCTGAGGTTCTACCTGCATCATGTGATTTTGTTACTGACAGTTTTAACCATAAATTAAAAACAGCTCTGGACCTGGTTGCACCACTGAAGACCAAAAACACAAAAACTAAACCTGTCCCACCCTGGTGGAATGAACATATTAAACAGCTGAAAAGAAAACGCAGAGCAGCATAGAGAAGGTGGAGGAAAAACAAAACAGTTCACTACCAAATTCTATGTGAACAGCTGAAACTATATAATAACATGGTCAAAGAAACCAGAAACTCATACTTATCCAAAATGATAAACACTCGCAGTAACACGTGCAGTAACCGTGTGTTTTTAGATGGTTTTAATTCAGACACAGAGCTGGCTAATGCTCTTAATTGTTTTTATGGTCGTTTTGACTCCTTTGATTTTAGCACAGAAACCCAAGATTTGAAACAGAAACTCAAAGACAATCAGCACTTTAATATTGAGGTGCAGGATGTTAAAAGGGAGTTCTGCGCTGTAAAAGTGAACAAAAGTCAGGACCCTGATAATATATGTGGGCACTTGGTAAAGTCCTGTGCACATGAACTGAGTCCTATATTTCATTACATTTTCAATAAGTCCTTACAGACACAACATGTGCCTAAGATCTGGAAAGAAGCCGTGGTTGTTCCCGTTCCAAGATCCAGCTGTCCTAAATCAGTAAACAACTTTAGACCAGTTGCTTTGACTTCAATTTTAATGAAAATTTTTGAAAAACTGGTCAGAAAAAAAAAAAAAAAAAAAGATGTGAGGTCCTAAAGCAGACTGAGCATGCATTGGATCCTCTGCAGTTTGCCTATAGGCCTCACAGAGGAGTGGAGGATGCCACTGTCACTCTGTTTAACATGCTTTTTAAACATCTGGATTTTAATGGGACACACGCCAGGCTTTTATTTGTGGACTTTTCCTCCGCCTTTAATACAATCCAACCTCATATCTTAGTTGAAAGGCTCCTGCAACAATTTGATTTGAGCAATAATCTGATGGGTTGGATTCTGGATTTCTTAACCAACAGGACGCAGAGTAAGGGTCAATGGTACATTGTCTGACCTAAAGTGCTCTTCTACTGGCTCTCCTCAGGGGTGTGTGTTGTCACCACTACTCTTCATCCTGTACACAAACATGTGTCGGAGCAGACATGACAACAGACACATTATAAAGTATGCTGATGACTCAATTATTGTCAGTCTCCTCCAGGATGGTGAGAGTGGCCACGGCCCAGTAGTTGATGATTTTGTTCACTGGTGTGAGGATTCCTACCTGCAGCTGAATACGACAAAAACTAAAGACATGATTATTGACTTTAGGAGGAAAAATCCCAGGCACAAAGTCACCATACTAAAAGGCCAGACCACCGAATGTGTACAATCCTACAAATATCTTGGGACGATTATTGATAGTAATTTAAACTTTGAAGAGAACTGTGAAAGGGTGTGCAAAAAGGGTCAGCAACATTTGCATTGTTTGAGAAAACCTGCACGCTTCCAAATTGACCGAACCATAATGACAATGTTTTATTGGGCTTTTTACCTCCGCCAGGCCGAAAAGGCCAGGAGGAGGTTATGTTTTTGCCGGAGTTTGTGTGTTTGTTTGTCTGTTTGTCTGTCTGTCTGTCTGTTGGTTAGCAAGATAACTCAAAAAGTCTTGGACGGATTTCCATGAAACTTTCAGGCGTTGTTGGAAATGGTACAAGGAAGAACTGATTAAATTTTGGGGGTGATCCGGTTCACCGTCTGGATACAGGAATTTTTTAAAGCATTTTTCAACACTGTGACATACAGCCATTTTCAACATGTGCGCAGGCGCAATAGAGGGCGCTGGTCGACGTGTCTGATGAACACAAACTCCGCCTTCTTCAAAGTTTTAGGTACAAAAGCACACAGAAAACAGGGCTCGCCAGAGTGCCTGTGTTTGCACTACGCTGCAAAAGCTGACACGGGCAGCTGTCCGGCGTCGGATTATTTGGCAGAAATTCCCCGGCCAGCCATAGGGGCTGCGCAAAAACCAGCTCTCTGCCGGGGGAGGCTTCCAAATCCTCTTTTTTCCACGGACCGCAAACCCAATAAAACCCACGGCAACCATTATCGCACCTTCTTTTGTCCCGCGGCTCCGGAACAGAGAGGAATCCCGGCGCCAGTAATGCTGCGCCTGATATGTCTCACTCTAATGCTAAAAGTGACTGCATCAGGGATTTACCATCTTGAATGAATGAATGAATGAATGAATGGCCTGGGCCCGCCGCAAAACCTCACACGGGCAACTGTCCGCCGACGGATTGTTTGGCAGAAATTCCCCGGCCAGCCATAGGCGCTGCGCAAAAACGAGCTCTCTGCCGGCGAAGCCTCTAAATTCTCGTTTGCCGCGGAGCGCAACCCCCCAAAAAATAATATTGTAGCGAACTCAATATGAGCACCCTACTTGGCTTGCCAAGTGGCTTGACCCTATTGGCGACACAGGTACAGTGCGGGACTCCGGAGCGTGAGTTCGAACCTCCCGGTGGGACGTCGCCATGTCGAGCAGCACGTTACAATATAATATAAAACCCACGGCAACCTGTCTACCCAATTTGCATCTGTCAGTGGAGGAGATGGACACAACAGCAACACTTCAGTTTATTACCTCCGCCAAGGAGGCAATGCTTTTACTACTAAACCACTAATCCTATCACTATCAGATTGATTGTCATTGATTAATTGTGTGTTTATTGCACTGTCCCTGTCAAATAAACAAATAACCATTGTGAATCCAATTGCTAGTCATATGTTTACATGCTCAAGGAATCTGAAAACGTACACACAAACACTGTATGGGGGGAACTGTGGCGCTTGGCGGAGGTCTGCGCTCTCCAAGTGCTTTTCTAGTATTGAATCTGTGTTATCCTTTTCTTTAGTGACATGGTTTGGTCAGATAAAACTGAAACAGAGGAAATCCTTGGATCAGGTAGTTAGATGGTCCAGTCGTTTGCTTGGTGAGTCACAGCTGAGCCTGACATCCCTGTACACCAGACAGGTACAGAGGATGGCTACCTCCATTTTAAATGACTCTCCCCACCATTTGCACTGCAACTTTCAGCTTCTTCCCTCCAGACGGAGGTTTGCTGTCCCAAAAAGTAGAACCCAGCGCTACAAAAACAGTTTTGTTCCTGCTGCTGTCAAAGAGTACATGTTGAATGTAATTTGTGGCCTGTATATACTATATATATATATATATTTTTTTTTTTTGTTACTTATTTGTACCCGTAGGTAGATTTGGTTTGCAGTCTGGTGACAAGCCACCGGCTGTTGGTCGCTGCGTGCGCGAGCGCCCTAAACCTACATGTTTTTGGTGTGCGGGAGGAAACCGGAGAAATCCCGGAGTAAACCCGCGCAACACGGGGAGAACATGCAAACTCCACACAGCTCACTGTTGGTCGGGGGCTGGGATCGAACCCACGATCTCATGATCCCCGCGGTCCCCTGGCCGAGGGTAAACTGTGCTGTCACAGTGCTAAACCACTGCGCCACCGTGCAGCCAGATATATGGATGTCACCAGACTGCAAAACAAATCTACCTACGGGTACAAATAAAGTAACCTGATGTGGCTTATATTAATCATATATTCCATACCTACATATGTATAGACATATTAGAATGTTTAGTGATTACATATGTGGAATGACCTCACGCCTCAGAACAGGACAAGAGGTCTCAACCGCCAGTGAGGATCAAAGAGCAGATGGAGTCGCAGCGGTGGAGACCAGATCGATCTCCCTGACCACCCAGGGTCAGGTGGAGGAGACGGAGGACAATGGAGGGGGGATTAGGTTAGTGCGGGATGTCAGCTTTGATATGCAATGTCTTTTGTTGTGTGTAGGTATAAGTATGAAGGTCTGACTGTGCTTGACCTCTTATTCTGCTTCTGCACCGAGATGAGACTTGTTAGAGGAGTGAAGCTGATATTAAACTTCGATTTATAAAATCACATTGCTTCGTTATTTCAAGCTCTTCTACACTGGTGACCAGACGTGAGGATGGAACAGAGACGTTCTCCCGCGATTAACTCATCAGAGGTGACCCAAGCAAGCGCCGTCGCCCATGCAGACAGGGGAACGGATGGAAGACGTTCCCCCACGGCAGAAGCTACAGAGAGGGCTCAACCGGGCACCATCCCCAGCCCCGCCGTGAGAGCAGAAGAAAGGCGCTCTCACCCGGCGGACACATCAGGGACGGCCCACACAAGCGCCGTCACCGTCAAGCTGCCAGAATTCTGGCAAGAAGACCCGAGCTCCTGGTTCCAGCAAGCTGAGGCTCAGTTTGCACTGGCGGGCATAACGGCGGACGAGACGAAGTTTTATCACATCGTCGCCAAACTCGACGCTGCCACGTCAAGATGTGCGTGGAGCATAATCCGACAGCCGCCCGCCCATGACAAATACAGAGAACTTAAGGCGACCATCGTCGAGAACTTCGTCCCCTCAGCCGAGGAGAGAGCAGAGAAGACAAATCCAGAGGAGGAGGGGTGTGGGGAGCTAAGGACACCGACGGGGCACATGCTGCGGACTGCAGACACACGCTGAGGCAAAACGAGCTCCATGATGTTATACTCCCAGTCCGCCAATCAAATGATGAATTATGGAGTCGGAGCCAGGGGTAGCCCAGGATGACAGAGGACGTTGAAGAGGGCAGCACCAACAGGCGTAGGTCCTCTTGATGGTTCCCTGAGACGATCACTGATACTGGGGTGGTCTGTTGAGAGACTGTCGCCAGGGGGGTCTTAGACAGGGCGATGAGCTTAAGGGGTGACTGGAGAGTATGGCAGGGAAGCCCTAACTGGGTTGCCAGGTTCCCCGATATGAAACTCTCCTCAGCCCCTGAGTCAATCAGTGCAGGTGTGTTTGTTTGTAGATGATTCTAAAGGGTGCAAGGAACTTGGTGAGGGGATTAGGCTGAGATGCATCCATGAGTCCCCCTACTGCGACGCACGGACCCCCTTTTTTGGCCGAACAGGGGCAACTCTCTACCTCTGCTTGTCAACAGCAGAGTTAAACACAAGTCTCAGTATTCAGTTGGGAGGTTCTGGGAGGGTTTATATGCTCATGTAGTTTCATCATGATGGGATTAACTGAGAATAAAGATCAGATTTTTAGCAGTCTAATCCTATAAATTTTCAGATTCAGTTGCTCCATGACTGGCTGACTCCACACACTAATGATTAGTGGCTTTTTACTTCTGTGTTTCAGTCATTACCTCTCATTATTTGGTGTCACAGCTGCTTCTTGACAGTTTGTATTGAGTTGTGGAAACGAAGCTGTGAATTCCTCAGTGTCCAGCTGAGTGAGAACTGAACCAGAACGTTTATGACATAAACCCATCAGAACTTCATCTATGGCTCACAACATCACATGTGTGTTTTCAAATACACTTTATGGATCACTTACCTCTGAGTATTTTACTTTATAGTGTGTAAGAGTTTTGGTGAAACCACACTGAAAAGAGCCATGTTGAAGCTTTAAGATACCATGTGTGGGTTAAATTCATCCTTTTAAAAACGTACTGTGTGTAGTAATGCCATCTTGTCAGTTTGTCTGTTAGCAGGATTACACAAAAACTACTGGATGGATTGGATGAAATCTTAAGCACAGGTGGTCCTGGAACTACAGATTGTTAGAGATTATGAGTTTAGACCAAAAAGCAACACAGATGAGGCAGAAGGTAAAGTGACAACCAGCTTTATTTACAAGGTTGTGCAATAAATGGTGCAGTAACGATTTGCTGTGAGGATCTGGCAACACCGGAAGGAGCGAGCAGAATAGGGGTGAGTATGACAAATAGAAAGGCAGTAATGACACACTGTGTTTTATGCTTACAGGTCCACTGGGAAAATGCTGCTGAACAAGGGAGGCTCATCCTCTTTGGCATACTGTAGGAGCCAGAGACAGTGGAGGAACACACTGGAACAGGGAAACAGTGAAGGAGTTCCAGGGGGACGCTGCAGGCAGACGGGGCCAGGCCTGGATGGAGGGAAAGGAGTGAAGGACACAATGCAAGCACCCCATGGTAAACTGACTTACTTTGGGCCTGTGAGGGGGAAATGTGTACAGTCCAGGTGATCCAATTCCAATCCGTTCATTCAGCAAGTTGTTTTTTTTACCCTTTTCCTGTAAAGAAGCTCGGTGAGCAGAAAAGAAATCTGCCTCCCTTACTGTGCCAAACAGATTTACTTTGCCAAAAGGAGCTTTATAGAGTGCATATACAGTATATGCACTCTAATTATTTAAAAACTCCTCTTGTAATAGTCTTCAATACTTTATTTAAACTGTTTTACACATGGAGCCGACAGGGGGAGACTGGGGAGGAGGGGTGGGCAGGGGCAAGAAAAGAGAGAGGAACAGACAAATACGAAAGACTAACACAACTGAAACAAACAGAAGACAGTTTCTTCTACTGAAAAGGTCTCGTCACAAGTCTGGTATCTGCACCTGTTAAAGATTAGATTAGATTAGATTCAACTTTATTGTCATTACACATGTATGAATACAAGGTAACGAAACACAGTAAAGGAGACACGTGTGTGTGTGTGTGTGTGTGTGTGTGTGTGTGTGTGTGTGTGTGTGTGTTTGAAACCACACGAAAAGTAAGTGTGTGCATGTGAGTGGTTTGCCAGGAAACATACAATGAGGGTGGAAGGTCACAGGAACCTCCCCTTCACCCTGGAAACCCCGTGCAAGCAAGACAGTGCCACCAACTCCCACATAGTACAAATCCCCCCCCCCCCCCCGGACAACAAGACATCTGCCCCAGTAGGGATTACCGAGGGTGGTTGGGATGCCAAGCAGCCGGTGTAGTGGACCCTCTCCCACTGAACGGCCAGCCCCCAACCCCCCAGCGGGGCCAATGCCAGCCTACTGGAAGGCCAGTGCTCCCTCCCTCTTGGGTCGGAGACCAGCCCGCACCAGAGCCGCGAGCCCCAACACCCTCACAGAGGCCCTGCACCCACCTTAGTGCCCCCGACACACACCCTGGTGTGGTGGAGTGGGTTAGCAAATGCCTGCAGGTCTCCAGTAGCCTCTCTGAGAAATGGCCTTCCTCTCCGCAGCAGCTTCCGCATTTTTTAAAATGCCAGCCAGCAGCTGAAAATCAGCTGATTGCACATCACATGACCCACTGACATTTTGACATTTTTTCCCAACATAAATAAATGCGACCATATTGTGAAATTTAGACAGCTAAAGGGCACAATGGATGAAGTTGTCAAGATTGTACCTCATCGTTTATAACTAGGCATACTCTTTATGTATTTGACATTTTATCCATAAAGCTGCAATGCCTTAACAGATGTGGCAGTGCTAAAGTGTCATCCGTCATCCAGATGTTGGTCAGCTCTTTGGCAACCATGACAAAACTCAGAAAGCACATTGTCTGAGAATGTTCCTCAACCTTTGCTGCTCTGTGACATAGAGGGTTAAATGTTTATGGTCTAACACCGGAAAACCTCACGAGCTCAGGTGAATCACAGGTGTGGATTTCATCAAGTAATGGCAACAGAAGCCCTTTTTTGTGGACTCAGGCAGTGACTGGACTGATCAGGCTGTATGCTTCAGGAAACTGTCACTGGGCCTTGGGTGTAGGATTAATGCATCGACTGCTTCCTGTGGGACAGGAAGGCCCATGATCTACTGTGGAACCTCACCCCCCAGCCAGTGGCAGCAGATGACTGCCCCTCCCTGAGCCTGGTTCTGCTGGAGGTTTCTTCCTGTTAAAAGGGAGTTTTTCCTCTCCACCGTTTCCAAGTGCTGCTCACAGGGGATCACCTGATTGCTGGGTCTTTCTGCAACTGTGGGGGTTCCCCCTACAGTTAAATTAAATTAAATCACCCTTATTGTCATTCAACCATACAACCAATCATGTACAGCAGAACCAGATTGTGTTTCACCTATCTACAGTGTCAATCACACACACCCCAAGTGTAGAATCAGAGGGCCGCTGCCATGCAAGGCGCCGCCACAGAGTTCCCTCCTCCATTCCATTTATTGCTGAGCACCAAGCTGGACGGCAGGAAGTTCCACTTTTATATGGTCTTCGGCATGACCCGGCCGGGATTTGAACCCCTGCCTTCCAGGTGTGGGGTAGATGCACCACTCTGGTGGTGGGTTGAAAGTGCTATGAGATGACTGTTGTTGTGAAATGGTGCTATATAAATAAAGTTGAATTGAATTGAATTGAACCATCCCCCCAGGCATGTAGGTACTACCACAGTTCTTCCCTCAAACTTTGTCTGCCTTTAGGATCAGTGTGAAACATCGCACAAGTATATTTCTGTGTGGAAGATGGTTTAAAAAGTGGTGCCTAAATTAAAAGAATATAATGACATATTTATATTCACTTATTACTGAAATTATCTAGCTTGATATTTATTTAAATTTGGATTTTGAAAAGCCAAATATTGTTGCCAATTAAACAACATGAGCTAAGTTGAAAGCAAACCTGTGTGTAAAGTCACAGTAATGACAGGAATGAGTGTGAGCTGACAAACTCCGTCAGGAGATAACGATCACAGAAGCATGACAAGAATTAAAGTTCTTCATTCTACTGTCATTCCTTCATAACTCATCTTCATATTGGGAACCCCACTGGTTTCTCGGCCAAGTATGTCACGAGCCGAACTCTTGAAATTCCGCCAGGCTCAGTCTCGTGGCTTTTCTCTGTATTTATATTTATTTGTTGTATTTTTTGTGCCTTTTGGTTTAGTCATCTGGTGTGGTTCCTGCAAACTTTAAACATGCAGTAGTACAGCCCTTGATTAAGAAACCTGGTCTCAATCATACCATGTTGGGAAATTTTAGGCCTATTTCCAAGCTGCCATTTCTCTCAAAAATTTTAGAGAAAATTGTCTATATGCAGCTGAAATGTTTTCTGGATGAACACGGTATTTTGGAGATTTTTCAATCTGGTTTCAAAGCTCTTCATAGCACAGAGACAGCCTTGTTAAGAGTTTTAAACGATATTCTCTTGGCATGTGATTCAGGTGAATCTGCTGTTCTTGTGCTGCTTGATTTAACTGCTGCCTTTGACACAGTGGACCATCATGTTTTAATTTCCCGTTTGCAGCACCTGGTGGGCATTTGTGGCACTGCTCTCAACTGGTTTAGGTCCTATCTGGCAGACAGGACTTTTAAAGTTAGCATGTCTGGGTTTGAATCCTCTTCTGCTCCTGTGCCTTACGGGGTCCCAAAGGGGTCAATTCTAAGGCCCATGCTTTTTTCTTTTTACACACTTCCACTGGGTTCCATTTTTACCTGTATGCTGGTGACTGTCAGGTTTATGTCCCTCTAAAACAAAAAGCTGACTCATCAGTAAACTCACTCCTGGAGTGCATTGAAGACATCAAGTCTTGGATGGCCCTAAACTTCCTAAGCTTTAATGATAAGAAGACCGAAGTGATGGTGTTTGGACCTAGTCGCCCCTGTGAGTCCCTTCCTGTATACTTTGGCCCCCCTACTCCTTATGTTAAATCCACCGCTAGGAACCTTGGTTTTATCATGGACAATGATTTGAAATTAGACACGCAGATTCATTCTGTGGTAAAATCCAGCTTCTGTCATCTAAGGCGTTTAGCAAAAGTAAAACCCATTCTCTCTAGACCACACCTGGAAACAGTAATCCACGCTTTTATTTCATCTCGGCTAGATTACTGTAATGCACTTTACGCCGGTATCAGCCAGTCATCACTTTCCCGTCTGCAGCTGGTTCAAAACGCAGCTGCTCGTCTTTTAACAGGTACACGTGGAAGAGATGACATCACACCCATCTTAGCTTCACTCCACTGGCTGCCCGTGTATTTTAGAGTTCATTTTAAAATTCTTTTATTTGTTTTTAAATCCTTGAATGGTCTTGCTCCACCTTACCTCTCTGAGCTTCTGCATCCCTACACTCCCACCCGGTCCCTTAGGTCAGCTGAACAGCTGCTTTTGGAGGTACCAAAGGCGAGGCGCAAGCTCAGAGGTGACAGAGCCTTTTCAATCATGGCCCCCAGGTTATGGAATGATTAACCCCTGGACATCAGACAAGCACCTTCACTGTCCATTTTTAAAACATGTCTTAAAACACATTTTTACTCTCTGGCCTTCGACCCAGTATGAGACATTGATTTTATTGAATGAAATGGATTTTTATTTTACCTTTTATTTTATTTATGAATTTATTTATTTTATTTTTTGACAGCACGGTGGCGCAGTGGTTAGCACTGCGGCAGCACAGCAACTCACCCTTGGCCGGGGGATCCTGGGTTCGATCCCAGCCCCCGACCAACAGTGATCTGTGTGGAGTTTGCATGTTCTCCACATGTCTGCGTGGGTTTACTCCGGGATTTCTCCGGTTTCCTCCCACATGCCAAAAACATGCAGGTTAGGTTAATTGGCATCAAACTGGGGATTCTAAATTGTCCTCAGGTCTGACTGTGAGAGTGAATGGCTGTCTGTCTCTCTGTGTTGGCCCTGTGACGGACTGGCGATCTGTCCAGGTGTACCCTGCCTCTCGCCCTAAGATGCTAGGATAGGCTCCAGCCCCCCCACGACTCAAAAAGGATTAAGCGGAAGAAGATGGATAAATGAATGAATGAATTTATTTACTTTTTTTACTGTGGTTCTTGTGTTAGCGCCCTTTGTGTTAGTTCCCTGCTTTTATGTTCTCTTGCTGTACAACACTTTGTGTAGCGAGTGTTGCTTTTAAAGTGCTTTATAAATAAAGTTGATTGATTGATTGATAGTTATCACTGCATGTTTTCTATTTTCCTGTTTATGTCTTAGTTCCACTATATTCTGATTCTGTATTATTGATACCTCTTTGTCAGTTGTACTTGTTTATGTCATGAACCGGGCTTGGACTCCTCCCGAGCCCGGCTTCATGGTGTCTTCCTGTTTCTCAGTTATCTGTGTTTCATGTTACCTTTTGAGCTCCATATGGCCTTGTTGTGATGTTACTTGTGTTTCCATGTTCTGTTGTATTTTGGTGTTTTTATTTGTTCATATTTTTGGTTATTTTATCATCTCTTGAGTTATTTAGTTATCCTTTAGTCTGCCTTTGGTTTTGTTTGTATTTATTTTGTGACTGGCAGCGGTCAGGGGCTTTGGGCTTTGTTGTCTCCTGTCTGCTGTCAGCCACCCCCGCCTTTCCCCTCTCAAACTTTGACAGCTGATCCCTGCTCTTTGATTACTCGTCCCACTTCCTCACTCAGGTGCATCATATCACTGTTCCATCAGTCTTGTACTCACTGCTGGATTATTGTGCTTGTCATGTGTTTGTCACCACCACGTTATGCCATGTTTTTTTCTTGGTGATTCTCCGCCATGTTACGCCGTGGCTACAACACGTTACATTGTGAAGTCCTGTAAGTTTAATCTATGTGCATTTTTGTATGTCTGCACTAGTTTTTTGGGTTTGAACTCTTTAATAAATTGGTCTGTGGTGTAATCCCTGCACGTGAATCCGTCTCCTCACTGTGCCTCGGTAGAGGCGATCCTTGGTTAGTCAGTTAGTTAATCCCTTCACACCTGAAGGTGTATATGGGCGGCGCCTATCTCCGTTTCTCTGACCCTAGGCCACACAGCTACTGTAAGTAGTGAAAGCTACAGCGGGGGTCAGTCCTCTGGTAGCTCTGTGTGTAACTTTACTTTCCCCATTCCATTATGCGGAGCACCACGCTAGAAGAGAGAAAGCACCATTTTTATATGGTCTTGGTATGACCCGGCCGGGATTTGAACCCCTGCCTCCCGGGTGTGGGGCGGATGCTCCTACCAACTGAGCCACCACTCCGGTGAGGCAATCCTTGACAGATTATAATTTATTCTACTGATTATTTGATGTTGACAGCTGTCAGGGCATTTCCTGATTGGTGCCTCCTGTGGGCGTAACCCTGTCAGCTGTCAGCCAGTGTGACCTCATCTCATTACTTCCAACTTATCCCAATCACTTTTCATTGTTACATTTTTGCCCACTCATGTGAACCCCACACCTGTCACCACTTATGTCATCATCATTATCATAGCAGTCTGTCAGGGGCGACAATGACCGTTTCATTTAGATCTGATCAGATTCCTCCACACAGCTCTGTCCTTCACCCTACGCTGCCAGGAACTATTGGCCTTGTTAACCCAGGCGACGTCCAAGCCGGTATGAGTTGCTTTCTGACTGACCATTTCATGAAACTGCTTGCAAGTATTTGAGTACTGCTAGCTTCTGCTGACTAGCAGCACATTCTTGGCAGATAGAGGTATTATCAGTGGCAAGGACAGGCCGAGACAAACTGACTCCAGTATCTGTTGCAGTGACTGACCAGATGATAGGTTTGTTTATCTCTGCTCTTTGTGTAGTGCATGTCACGATGAACCGACAGGCAAAAGTCCCACCCCAGACCTTGCTGCAGATATTGTTTTTAGTTCCGCCAGGATGCCCGGTTTCACCCTCCACACCCTCGGAAGGGTGGGGTTGCTGGTTGAGTTGCCGACGGCTTGACCCATGAGACAGGTAGTACCAATTTTTATGGTTATCCGTTAGCAAGCAAACCAATGCCTGACCTACCTGAGGTAAACTGATGTAATGGTGTTTTTACCCTATTTAAGGAGAGTTATTTTTCTTTACCAGTTGCTCGTGTCTTGACACTTCAAGCTACTTCAAGCTAACATTTTCATTGTTATGCAGATGACAAACAATTATACCTGTCAATGAAGCCAGATGATAGTAATCAACTAGAAGAGCACTCATAGAGTGCATACCTCCGCCAAGGCTCCTTCTGTTTCCATGGATCACCTCCAAAATGTAATGGGCTTGTGTGTAGGCCTATCGCCACTTGTGGTGAAAATTGCATCCAAGTCTGTCAATTAGTTGTGGAGTTTTTGTGGCTGACACACTGTGAGAAGAGCCTTGGTTGAGGTATGCATCCCCCAGATCATCCCCAAAATGTAATGGGTTCCTCTCTAGGCCAAGAACCACCTCTGGTGAAAATTTCATCCAAATCCATCCAGTACTTTTTGTGTAATCCTGCTGCACAAATACAAACAAAGCCCTTGGTGAGGTATGCACTCTCAGATCATCACCAAATCTAAGCATCTGTTCCCTCGTGCCATTACACACCTTTCCTGAAAATTTGGTCAAAATCCGTTCATAACTTTTTGAGTTATGTTGGTAACAGACAGACAGACAGACAGACAAATGCCAGTAAAAGCATTACTTCCTTGGCGGAGGTAATAAACTCAAGTGTTGCTGTTGTGTTCCATCTCCTCCATCTGCAAACTCCCAGGCTGCGGGCGTTGCAATTCATCGCACAACTGCCGTACAACCCACAGGCCAATGGGTTATGCGAGCGTTTTCATAGATCACTGAAAGCAGCACTCAGGCTTCACTGACGGATGCAAATTGGTAGACAGGTTGCCGTGGATTTTATTGGGGTTGTGCTCCGCGCCAAAAGAGGATTTGGAAGCTTCCCGGCAGAGAGCTCGTTTTGCGCAGCCCCTATGGCTGCCCGGGGATTTTCCTGCCAAATAATCCCGCTCCAGAAAGCTGCCCCGTCTCAGCTTTTGCAGCGTAGCGCAAACACAGGCAAGCTGCCGGCCCCTGCCCACCACTGTTTCCGCGTGCTTTTGTGCCTAAGTCTTTGAAGAACGCGAGTTCGTGTTCATCAGACACGACGACCAGCGCCCTCCATTGCGCCTGCACACATGTTGAAAATGGCCCTATCTTACAATGTTAAGAATCCTTTAAAAATTTGTGGATCCAGACGGTGATCCGATCATCCCCAAAATTTAATCAGTTCTTCCTTGTACCATTTCCAACAACGCCTTAAAGTTTCATCGAAATCCGTCCAAAACTTTTTGAGTTTATCTTGCTAACCAACGAACAGACAAACAGACAGACAAACCCCAGCAAAACATTACCTCCTGGCCTGCGGCCTGCGGAGGTAATTAGCCAAGTTAGAAGCCTGTCTTAAAGAAAATCAAAGCTTGGATGACTCGTAATTTCCTGCTATTAAATTCAGATAAGACTGAAGTCATTCTAGTTGGTCCAAAAACCTTAGAAACACCTTTCCAAATCAAACTCATAGTTTGGATGCAGTTACTCTTTGTCTTAATAGCTGTGTGAGGAACCTTGAAGTATTTTTGATCAAGATCTGTTTTTTTAATTTTACATATTAACCTTTTTTCAAAGACTGCCTTCTATCATTTGCGTAATATTGCCCAAGATTAGCAGCATCTTGTCTCAGAGTGATGCTCGAGAAACTGATCCACGCTTTTGTTAGCTCTAGATTAGATTATTGTAATTCTTTATTATCAGGTTGTCCCTAAAACATCTCAGAAAGTCTTCAGTTGATCCAAACTGCTGCAGCAAGAGATGTAACTTGACTAGAAAGAGAGATCATATCTCCTTTTAGATTTGATCGGCGGTTGGCAACCAGCTTACAGGTAGATTACCGCCACTGACTTGATTACACAGGGTTACAAAAATAATTGCTTTGTAAGTTGTCTTTGCTTTTCAACTGATTTAAGGCAATTTTGCACCGCTGAATCTGAAAATGACATCACCGTTTCTCTCGATCAGGTGCTAAGTAAAAACCTGTACTTACTTTAGACTGTGCATGTACTTACCTTTATATAAAGGTAAGTACATGTAAATTGAATGTTAAATCATCATTGTTCAAAATTCAGAGAATTAAAAAACATAAAAAAGAATTTTGCATCATATAACACGAAAATACCCGTACATGTAAACAATAACATGTGGATATAATTCAAAAAGTTGACCTGATTGATCAAAACCAGTGTGATTTTTGGATTCAGCACATCAAAATTGTCCTAAATCAGCTAAAAAAAAAAAAAAATAGACAATGAATTTGGTGTTGAATAGTCTTATCATCACTCTTTATTCTTTGTATAAGGAGTTCGAGAGATCATATCTCTCCAGTTCTGGCCTCCCTTCACTGGCTTTCCCATAGAGTTTAGATTAAAGTTTAAAATCCTTCTTCTCACTTACAAAGCTCTAAACAATCAGGCTCCTTTTTATTTAAAAGATCTGTTACTACCCTATTATCCTAACAGAGCACTACACTCCCAAAACGCAAAAATTACTTGTAATACCTAGAATCTCCAAAACTACAATGGGAGGCAGAACATTCAGTATCAAGCTCCTCTCCTGTGGAACATGCTGCCAGCGGGGGACCTCCAATAATGCACTGGGCTTCACTCCTTTCCTCACTCTCAATGAAATATTTTTTGCTGGTCATTAACATCTGTTTGTTCTCTCCCATAGATTGAGTCCCCATCGTGCTGTTTGCTCTCTACGTGTCTGTTCTTTGCATCTTCTCTATCCCCTCACCCCCTCCTGCCAGTCGCAGCAAATGACTGCCCTTAACTCAGCCTGGTTCTGCTGGAGGTTTCTTCCTGAAAAAAGGGAGTTTTTCCCCTCCACCGTCACCAAGCGCTTGCTAACAGCCTGATTGCTGGGGTCTTCTGCAATTTGAGGGGGTTTCCCCTACAGTTAAAAAGTGTTATGAGATGACTGTTGTTGGGAAATGTTGCTATTTGAATAAATAAATAAAAAAGATAAGTTGATTACAGTGAATGTGAAGAAGGTTTCTGAAGTGTCAGTTCTATAATTCATTTATTATAATGAACCAGTGAGCCCACTGACTTTGTCTCAGTTCTTATGTTTGTAGCCTAATGAGGGAAACTCAGTGAAAGACTCGTTTCTGCCTTCCAGGCTGATGTAGAGTTCAAGGGAGGCCTCAGCAGGCAGGGTATGATGCAAATGATAATTTATTAAACAAAAACCAGGAACAAAACAAAACAGCACATGGGCTGAAAGCAAAACTTAAACTCACAGTCAAAGCTACTTACAAAGTCACAGATCATGGGATGGACACACGGTGGAATTAACTGACAATGACTCAATGAGTACACAGACTGACATAAATAGGGAACTCATAATTGCTAATCCCAGACAGGTGGGGACAACCAAGGGCTACATTGTAACACATGAGGAAGTGGCTAGAGGTATGGGGACATGAGGAACTGAGAACAATAGTAAAAAGATACACACACAGCTTCGGACATAAACAGGGGAAACACAGAGACCACAAAAACAATACTAAGGACAGACAAGGGATGAAACAACATGACTATGATGATGTTCCTGCTGAGGTTCTACCTGCATCATGTGATTTTGTTACTGACAGTTTTAACCATAAATTAAAAAACAGCTCTGGACCTGGTTGCACCACTGAAGACCAAAAACACAAAAACTAAACCTGTCCCACCCTGGTGGAATGAAACATATTAAACAGCTGAAAAGAAAACGCAGAGCAGCATAGAGAAGGTGGAGGAAAAACAAAACAGATCACTACCAAATTCTATGTGAACAGCTGAAACTATATAATAACATGGTCAAAGAAACCAGAAACTCATACTTATCCAAAATGATAAACACTCGCAGTAACACGTGCAGTAACCGTGTGTTTTTAGATGGTTTTAATTCAGACACAGAGCTGGCTAATGCTCTTAATTGTTTTTATGGTCGTTTTGACTCCTTTGATTTTAGCACAGAAACCCAGATTTGAAACAGAAACTCAAAGACAATCAGCACTTTAATATTGAGGTGCAGGATGTTAAAAGGGAGGTTCTGCGCTGTAAAAGTGAACAAAAGTCAGGACCCTGATAATATATGTGGGCACTTGGTAAAGTCCTGTGCACTGAACTGAGTCCTATATTTCATTACATTTTCAATAAGTCCTTACAGACACAACATGTGCCTAAGATCTGGAAAGAAGCCGTGGTTGTTCCCGTTCCAAGATCCAGCTGTCCTAAATCAGTAAACAACTTTAGACCAGTTGCTTTGACTTCAATTTTAATGAAAATTTTTGAAAAACTGGTCAAAAAAAAAAAAAAAAAAAAAAAAGATGTGAGGTCCTAAAGCAGACTGAGCATGCATTGGATCCTCTGCAGTTTGCCTATAGGCCTCACAGAGGAGTGGAGGATGCCACTGTCACTCTGTTTAACATGCTTTTTAAACATCTGGATTTTAATGGGACACACGCCAGGCTTTTATTTGTGGACTTTTCCTCCGCCTTTAATACAATCCAACCTCATATCTTAGTTGAAAGGCTCCTGCAACAATTTGATTTGAGCAATAATCTGAATGGGTTGGATTCTGGATTTCTTAACCAACAGGAACGCAGAGTAAGGGTCAATGGTACATTGTCTGACCTTAAAGTGCTCTTCTACTGGCTCTCCTCAGGGGTGTGTGGTTGTCACCACTACTCTTCATCCTGTACACAAACATTGTGTCGGAGCAGACATGACAACAGACACATTATAAAGTATGCTGATGACTCAGTTATTGTCATGTCTGCTCCAGGATGGTGAGAGTGGCCACGGCCCAGTAGTTGATGATTTTGTTCACTGGTGTGAGGATTCCTACCTGCAGCTGAATACGACAAAAACTAAAGACATGATTATTGACTTTAGGAGGAAAAATCCCAGGCACAAAGTCACCATACTAAAAGGCCAGACCACCGAATGTGTACAATCCTACAAATATCTTGGGACGATTATTGATAGTAATTTAACTTTGAAGAGAACTGTGAAAGGGTGTGCAAAAAGGGTCAGCAACATTTGCATTGTTTGAGAAAACCTGCACGCTTCCAAATTGACCGAACCATAATGACAATGTTTTATTGGCTTTTTACCTCCGCCAGGCCGAAAAGGCCAGGAGGAGGTTATGTTTTTGCCGGAGTTTGTGTGTTTGTTTGTCTGTTTGTCTGTCTGTCTGTCTGTTGGTTAGCAAGATAACTCAAAAGTCTTGGACGGATTTCCATGAAACTTTCAGGCGTTGTTGGAAATGGTACAAGGAAGAACTGATTAAATTTTGGGGTGATCCGGTTCACCGTCTGGATACAGGAATTTTTTAAAGCATTTTTCAACACTGTGACATACAGCCATTTTCAACATGTGCGCAGGCGCAATAGAGGGCGCTGGTCGACGTGTCTGATGAACACAAACTCCGCCTTCTTCAAAGTTTTAGGTACAAAAGCACACAGAAAACAGGGCTCGCCAGAGTGCCTGTGTTTGCACTACGCTGCAAAAGCTGACACGGGCAGCTGTCCGGCGTCGGATTATTTGGCAGAAATTCCCCGGCCAGCCATAGGGGCTGCGCAAAAACCAGCTCTCTGCCGGGGGAGGCTTCCAAATCCTCTTTTTTCCACGGACCGCAAACCCAATAAAACCCACGGCAACCATTATCGCACCTTCTTTTGTCCCGCGGCTCCGGAACAGAGAGGAATCCCGGCGCCAGTAATGCTGCGCCTGATATGTCTCACTCTAATGCTAAAAGTGACTGCATCAGGGATTTACCATCTTGAATGAATGAATGAATGAATGAATGGCCTGGGCCCGCCGCAAAACCTCACACGGGCAACTGTCCGCCGACGGATTGTTTGGCAGAAATTCCCCGGCCAGCCATAGGCGCTGCGCAAAAACGAGCTCTCTGCCGGCGAAGCCTCTAAATTCTCGTTTGCCGCGGAGCGCAACCCCCCAAAAAATAATATTGTAGCGAACTCAATATGAGCACCCTACTTGGCTTGCCAAGTGGCTTGACCCTATTGGCGACACAGGTACAGTGCGGGACTCCGGAGCGTGAGTTCGAACCTCCCGGTGGGACGTCGCCATGTCGAGCAGCACGTTACAATATAATATAAAACCCACGGCAACCTGTCTACCCAATTTGCATCTGTCAGTGGAGGAGATGGACACAACAGCAACACTTCAGTTTATTACCTCCGCCAAGGAGGCAATGCTTTTACTACTAAACCACTAATCCTATCACTATCAGATTGATTGTCATTGATTAATTGTGTGGTTTATTGCACTGTCCCTGTCAAATAAACAAATAACCATTGTGAATCCAATTGCTAGTCATATGTTTACATGCTCAAGGAATCTGAAAACGTACACACAAACACTGTATGGGGGGAACTGTGGCGCTTGGCGGAGGTCTGCGCTCTCCAAGTGCTTTTCTAGTATTGAATCTGTGTTATCCTTTTCTTTAGTGACATGGTTTGGTCAGATAAAACTGAAACAGAGGAAATCCTTGGATCAGGTAGTTAGATGGTCCAGTCGTTTGCTTGGTGAGTCACAGCTGAGCCTGACATCCCTGTACACCAGACAGGTACAGAGGATGGCTACCTCCATTTTAAATGACTCTCCCCACCATTTGCACTGCAACTTTCAGCTTCTTCCCTCCAGACGGAGGTTTGCTGTCCCAAAAAGTAGAACCCAGCGCTACAAAAAACAGTTTTGTTCCTGCTGCTGTCAAAGAGTACATGTTGAATGTAATTTGTGGCCTGTATATACTATATATATATTTATATTTTTTTTTTTTGTTACTTATTTGTACCCGTAGGTAGATTTGGTTTGCAGTCTGGTGACAAGCCACCGGCTGTTGGTCGCTGCGTGCGCGAGCGCCCTAAACCTACATGTTTTTGGTGTGCGGGAGGAAACCGGAGAAATCCCGGAGTAAACCCGCGCAACACGGGGAGAACATGCAAACTCCACACAGCTCACTGTTGGTCGGGGCTGGGATCGAACCCACGATCTCATGATCCCCGCGGTCCCCTGGCCGAGGGTAAACTGTGCTGTCACAGTGCTAAACACTGCGCCACCGTGCAGCCAGATATATGGATGTCACCAGACTGCAAAACAAATCTACCTACGGGTACAAATAAAGTAACCTGATGTGGCTTATATTAATCATATATTCCATACCTACATATGTATAGACATATTAGAATGTTTAGTGATTACATATGTGGAATGACCTCACGCCTCAGAACAGGACAAGAGGTCTCAACCGCCAGTGAGGATCAAAGAGCAGATGGAGTCGCAGCGGTGGAGACCAGATCGATCTCCCTGACCACCCAGGGTCAGGTGGAGGAGACGGAGGACAATGGAGGGGGGATTAGGTTAGTGCGGGATGTCAGCTTTGATATGCAATGTCTTTTGTTGTGTGTAGGTATAAGTATGAAGGTCTGACTGTGCTTGACCTCTTATTCTGCTTCTGCACCGAGATGAGACTTGTTAGAGGAGTGAAGCTGATATTAAACTTCGATTTATAAAATCACATTGCTTCGTTATTTCAAGCTCTTCTACACTGGTGACCAGACGTGAGGATGGAACAGAGACGTTCTCCCCGCGATTAACTCATCAGAGGTGACCCAAGCAAGCGCCGTCGCCCATGCAGACAGGGGAACGGATGGAAGACGTTCCCCCACGGCAGAAGCTACAGAGAGGGCTCAACCGGGCACCATCCCCAGCCCCGCCGGTGAGAGCAGAAGAAAGGCGCTCTCACCCCGGCGGACACATCAGGGACGGCCCACACAAGCGCCGTCACCGTCAAGCTGCCAGAATTCTGGCAAGAAGACCCGAGCTCCTGGTTCCAGCAAGCTGAGGCTCAGTTTGCACTGGCGGGCATAACGGCGGACGAGACGAAGTTTTATCACATCGTCGCCAAACTCGACGCTGCCACGTCAAGATGTGCGTGGAGCATAATCCGACAGCCGCCCGCCCATGACAAATACAGAGAACTTAAGGCGACCATCGTCGAGAACTTCGTCCCCTCAGCCGAGGAGAGAGCAGAGAAGACAAATCCAGAGGAGGAGGGGTGTGGGGAGCTAAGGACACCGACGGGGCACATGCTGCGGACTGCAGACACACGCTGAGGCAAAACGAGCTCCATGATGTTATACTCCAGTCCGCCAATCAAATGATGAATTATGGAGTCGGAGCCAGGGGTAGCCCAGGATGACAGAGGACGTTGAAGAGGGCAGCACCAACAGGCGTAGGTCCTCTTGATGGTTCCCTGAGACGATCACTGATACTGGGGTGGTCTGTTGAGAGACTGTCGCCAGGGGGTCTTAGACAGGGCGATGAGCTTAAGGGGTGACTGGAGAGTATGGCAGGGAAGCCCTAACTGGGTTGCCAGGTTCCCCGATATGAAACTCTCCTCAGCCCCTGAGTCAATCAGTGCAGGTGTGTTTGTTTGTAGATGATTCTAAAGGGTGCAAGGAACTTGGTGAGGGGATTAGGCTGAGATGCTCCATGAGTCCCCCTACTGCGACGCACGGACCCCTTTTTTGGCCGAACAGGGGCAACTCTCTACCTCTGCTTGTCAACAGCAGAGTTAAACACAAGTCTCAGTATTCAGTTGGGAGGTTCTGGGAGGGTTTATATGCTCATGTAGTTTCATCATGATGGGATTAACTGAGAATAAAGATCAGATTTTTAGCAGTCTAATCCTATAAATTTTCAGATTCAGTTGCTCCATGACTGGCTGACTCCACACACTAATGATTAGTGGCTTTTTACTTCTGTGTTTCAGTCATTACCTCTCATTATTTGGTGTCACAGCTGCTTCTTGACAGTTTGTATTGAGTTGTGGAAACGAAGCTGTGAATTCCTCAGTGTCCAGCTGAGTGAGAACTGAACCAGAACGTTTATGACATAAACCCATCAGAACTTCATCTATGGCTCACAACATCACATGTGTGTTTTCAAATACACTTTATGGATCACTTACCTCTGAGTATTTTACTTTATAGTGTGTAAGAGTTTTGGTGAAACCACACTGAAAAGAGCCATGTTGAAGCTTTAAGATACCATGTGTGGGTTAAATTCATCCTTTTAAAAACGTACTGTGTGTAGTAATGCCATCTTGTCAGTTTGTCTGTTAGCAGGATTACACAAAAACTACTGGATGGATTGGATGAAATCTTAAGCACAGGTGGTCCTGGAACTACAGATTGTTAGAGATTATGAGTTTAGACCAAAAAGCAACACAGATGAGGCAGAAGGTAAAGTGACAACCAGCTTTATTTACAAGGTTGTGCAATAAATGGTGCAGTAACGATTTGCTGTGAGGATCTGGCAACACCGGAAGGAGCGAGCAGAATAGGGGTGAGTATGACAAATAGAAAGGCAGTAATGACACACTGTGTTTTATGCTTACAGGTCCACTGGGAAAATGCTGCTGAACAAGGGAGGCTCATCCTCTTTGGCATACTGTAGGAGCCAGAGACAGTGGAGGAACACACTGGAACAGGGAAACAGTGAAGGAGTTCCAGGGGGACGCTGCAGGCAGACGGGGCCAGGCCTGGATGGAGGGAAAGGAGTGAAGGACACAATGCAAGCACCCCATGGTAAACTGACTTACTTTGGGCCTGTGAGGGGGAAATGTGTACAGTCCAGGTGATCCAATTCCAATCCGTTCATTCAGCAAGTTGTTTTTTTTACCCTTTTCCTGTAAAGAAGCTCGGTGAGCAGAAAAGAAATCTGCCTCCCTTACTGTGCCAAACAGATTTACTTTGCCAAAAGGAGCTTTATAGAGTGCATATACAGTATATGCACTCTAATTATTTAAAAACTCCTCTTGTAATAGTCTTCAATACTTTATTTAAACTGTTTTACACATGGAGCCGACAGGGGGAGACTGGGGAGGAGGGGTGGGCAGGGGCAAGAAAAGAGAGAGGAACAGACAAATACGAAAGACTAACACAACTGAAACAAACAGAAGACAGTTTCTTCTACTGAAAAGGTCTCGTCACAAGTCTGGTATCTGCACCTGTTAAAGATTAGATTAGATTAGATTCAACTTTATTGTCATTACACATGTATGAATACAAGGTAACGAAACACAGTAAAGGAGACACGTGTGTGTGTGTGTGTGTGTGTGTGTGTGTGTGTGTGTGTGTGTGTGTGTGTTTGAAACCACACGAAAAGTAAGTGTGTGCATGTGAGTGGTTTGCCAGGAAACATACAATGAGGGTGGAAGGTCACAGGAACCTCCCCTTCACCCTGGAAACCCCGTGCAAGCAAGACAGTGCCACCAACTCCCACATAGTACAAATCCCCCCCCCCCCCCCCGGACAACAAGACATCTGCCCCAGTAGGGATTACCGAGGGTGGTTGGGATGCCAAGCAGCCGGTGTAGTGGACCCTCTCCCACTGAACGGCCAGCCCCCAACCCCCCAGCGGGGCCAATGCCAGCCTACTGGAAGGCCAGTGCTCCCTCCCTCTTGGGTCGGAGACCAGCCCGCACCAGAGCCGCGAGCCCCAACACCCTCACAGAGGCCCTGCACCCACCTTAGTGCCCCCGACACACACCCTGGTGTGGTGGAGTGGGTTAGCAAATGCCTGCAGGTCTCCAGTAGCCTCTCTGAGAAATGGCCTTCCTCTCCGCAGCAGCTTCCGCATTTTTTAAAATGCCAGCCAGCAGCTGAAAATCAGCTGATTGCACATCACATGACCCACTGACATTTTGACATTTTTTCCCAACATAAATAAATGCGACCATATTGTGAAATTTAGACAGCTAAAGGGCACAATGGATGAAGTTGTCAAGATTGTACCTCATCGTTTATAACTAGGCATACTCTTTATGTATTTGACATTTTATCCATAAAGCTGCAATGCCTTAACAGATGTGGCAGTGCTAAAGTGTCATCCGTCATCCAGATGTTGGTCAGCTCTTTGGCAACCATGACAAAACTCAGAAAGCACATTGTCTGAGAATGTTCCTCAACCTTTGCTGCTCTGTGACATAGAGGGTTAAATGTTTATGGTCTAACACCGGAAAACCTCACGAGCTCAGGTGAATCACAGGTGTGGATTTCATCAAGTAATGGCAACAGAAGCCCTTTTTTGTGGACTCAGGCAGTGACTGGACTGATCAGGCTGTATGCTTCAGGAAACTGTCACTGGGCCTTGGGTGTAGGATTAATGCATCGACTGCTTCCTGTGGGACAGGAAGGCCCATGATCTACTGTGGAACCTCACCCCCAGCCAGTGGCAGCAGATGACTGCCCCTCCCTGAGCCTGGTTCTGCTGGAGGTTTCTTCCTGTTAAAAGGGAGTTTTTCCTCTCCACCGTTTCCAAGTGCTGCTCACAGGGGATCACCTGATTGCTGGGTCTTTCTGCAACTGTGGGGGTTCCCCCTACAGTTAAATTAAATTAAATCACCCTTATTGTCATTCAACCATACAACCAATCATGTACAGCAGAACCAGATTGTGTTTCACCTATCTACAGTGTCAATCACACACACCCCAAGTGTAGAATCAGAGGGCCGCTGCCATGCAAGGCGCCGCCACAGAGTTCCCTCCTCCATTCCATTTATTGCTGAGCACCAAGCTGGACGGCAGGAAGTTCCACTTTTATATGGTCTTCGGCATGACCCGGCCGGGATTTGAACCCCTGCCTTCCAGGTGTGGGGTAGATGCACCACTCTGGTGGTGGGTTGAAAGTGCTATGAGATGACTGTTGTTGTGAAATGGTGCTATATAAATAAAGTTGAATTGAATTGAATTGAACCATCCCCCCAGGCATGTAGGTACTACCACAGTTCTTCCCTCAAACTTTGTCTGCCTTTAGGATCAGTGTGAAACATCGCACAAGTATATTTCTGTGTGGAAGATGGTTTAAAAAGTGGTGCCTAAATTAAAAGAATATAATGACATATTTATATTCACTTATTACTGAAATTATCTAGCTTGATATTTATTTAAATTTGGATTTTGAAAAGCCAAATATTGTTGCCAATTAAACAACATGAGCTAAGTTGAAAGCAAACCTGTGTGTAAAGTCACAGTAATGACAGGAATGAGTGTGAGCTGACAAACTCCGTCAGGAGATAACGATCACAGAAGCATGACAAGAATTAAAGTTCTTCATTCTACTGTCATTCCTTCATAACTCATCTTCATATTGGGAACCCCACTGGTTTCTCGGCCAAGTATGTCACGAGCCGAACTCTTGAAATTCCGCCAGGCTCAGTCTCGTGGCTTTTCTCTGTATTTATATTTATTTGTTGTATTTTTTGTGCCTTTTGGTTTAGTCATCTGGTGTGGTTCCTGCAAACTTTAAACATGCAGTAGTACAGCCCTTGATTAAGAAACCTGGTCTCAATCATACCATGTTGGGAAATTTTAGGCCTATTTCCAAGCTGCCATTTCTCTCAAAAATTTTAGAGAAAATTGTCTATATGCAGCTGAAATGTTTTCTGGATGAACACGGTATTTTGGAGATTTTTCAATCTGGTTTCAAAGCTCTTCATAGCACAGAGACAGCCTTGTTAAGAGTTTTAAACGATATTCTCTTGGCATGTGATTCAGGTGAATCTGCTGTTCTTGTGCTGCTTGATTTAACTGCTGCCTTTGACACAGTGGACCATCATGTTTTAATTTCCCGTTTGCAGCACCTGGTGGGCATTTGTGGCACTGCTCTCAACTGGTTTAGGTCCTATCTGGCAGACAGGACTTTTAAAGTTAGCATGTCTGGGTTTGAATCCTCTTCTGCTCCTGTGCCTTACGGGGTCCCAAAGGGGTCAATTCTAAGGCCCATGCTTTTTTCTTTTTACACACTTCCACTGGGTTCCATTTTTACCTGTATGCTGGTGACTGTCAGGTTTATGTCCCTCTAAAACAAAAAGCTGACTCATCAGTAAACTCACTCCTGGAGTGCATTGAAGACATCAAGTCTTGGATGGCCCTAAACTTCCTAAGCTTTAATGATAAGAAGACCGAAGTGATGGTGTTTGGACCTAGTCGCCCCTGTGAGTCCCTTCCTGTATACTTTGGCCCCCCTACTCCTTATGTTAAATCCACCGCTAGGAACCTTGGTTTTATCATGGACAATGATTTGAAATTAGACACGCAGATTCATTCTGTGGTAAAATCCAGCTTCTGTCATCTAAGGCGTTTAGCAAAAGTAAAACCCATTCTCTCTAGACCACACCTGGAAACAGTAATCCACGCTTTTATTTCATCTCGGCTAGATTACTGTAATGCACTTTACGCCGGTATCAGCCAGTCATCACTTTCCCGTCTGCAGCTGGTTCAAAACGCAGCTGCTCGTCTTTTAACAGGTACACGTGGAAGAGATGACATCACACCCATCTTAGCTTCACTCCACTGGCTGCCCGTGTATTTTAGAGTTCATTTTAAAATTCTTTTATTTGTTTTTAAATCCTTGAATGGTCTTGCTCCACCTTACCTCTCTGAGCTTCTGCATCCCTACACTCCCACCCGGTCCCTTAGGTCAGCTGAACAGCTGCTTTTGGAGGTACCAAAGGCGAGGCGCAAGCTCAGAGGTGACAGAGCCTTTTCAATCATGGCCCCCAGGTTATGGAATGATTAACCCCTGGACATCAGACAAGCACCTTCACTGTCCATTTTTAAAACATGTCTTAAAACACATTTTTACTCTCTGGCCTTCGACCCAGTATGAGACATTGATTTTATTGAATGAAATGGATTTTTATTTTACCTTTTATTTTATTTATGAATTTATTTATTTTATTTTTTGACAGCACGGTGGCGCAGTGGTTAGCACTGCGGCAGCACAGCAACTCACCCTTGGCCGGGGGATCCTGGGTTCGATCCCAGCCCCCGACCAACAGTGATCTGTGTGGAGTTTGCATGTTCTCCACATGTCTGCGTGGGTTTACTCCGGGATTTCTCCGGTTTCCTCCCACATGCCAAAAACATGCAGGTTAGGTTAATTGGCATCAAACTGGGGATTCTAAATTGTCCTCAGGTCTGACTGTGAGAGTGAATGGCTGTCTGTCTCTCTGTGTTGGCCCTGTGACGGACTGGCGATCTGTCCAGGTGTACCCTGCCTCTCGCCCTAAGATGCTAGGATAGGCTCCAGCCCCCCCACGACTCAAAAAGGATTAAGCGGAAGAAGATGGATAAATGAATGAATGAATTTATTTACTTTTTTTACTGTGGTTCTTGTGTTAGCGCCCTTTGTGTTAGTTCCCTGCTTTTATGTTCTCTTGCTGTACAACACTTTGTGTAGCGAGTGTTGCTTTTAAAGTGCTTTATAAATAAAGTTGATTGATTGATTGATAGTTATCACTGCATGTTTTCTATTTTCCTGTTTATGTCTTAGTTCCACTATATTCTGATTCTGTATTATTGATACCTCTTTGTCAGTTGTACTTGTTTATGTCATGAACCGGGCTTGGACTCCTCCCGAGCCCGGCTTCATGGTGTCTTCCTGTTTCTCAGTTATCTGTGTTTCATGTTACCTTTTGAGCTCCATATGGCCTTGTTGTGATGTTACTTGTGTTTCCATGTTCTGTTGTATTTTGGTGTTTTTATTTGTTCATATTTTTGGTTATTTTATCATCTCTTGAGTTATTTAGTTATCCTTTAGTCTGCCTTTGGTTTTGTTTGTATTTATTTTGTGACTGGCAGCGGTCAGGGGCTTTGGGCTTTGTTGTCTCCTGTCTGCTGTCAGCCACCCCCGCCTTTCCCCTCTCAAACTTTGACAGCTGATCCCTGCTCTTTGATTACTCGTCCCACTTCCTCACTCAGGTGCATCATATCACTGTTCCATCAGTCTTGTACTCACTGCTGGATTATTGTGCTTGTCATGTGTTTGTCACCACCACGTTATGCCATGTTTTTTCTTGGTGATTCTCCGCCATGTTACGCCGTGGCTACAACACGTTACATTGTGAAGTCCTGTAAGTTTAATCTATGTGCATTTTTGTATGTCTGCACTAGTTTTTGGGTTTGAACTCTTTAATAAATTGGTCTGTGGTGTAATCCCTGCACGTGAATCCGTCTCCTCACTGTGCCTCGGTAGAGGCGATCCTTGGTTAGTCAGTTAGTTAATCCCTTCACACCTGAAGGTGTATATGGGCGGCGCCTATCTCCGTTTCTCTGACCCTAGGCCACACAGCTACTGTAAGTAGTGAAAGCTACAGCGGGGGGTCAGTCCTCTGGTAGCTCTGTGTGTAACTTTACTTTCCCCATTCCATTATGCGGAGCACCACGCTAGAAGAGAGAAAGCACCATTTTTATATGGTCTTTGGTATGACCCGGCCGGGATTTGAACCCCTGCCTCCCGGGTGTGGGGCGGATGCTCTACCAACTGAGCCACCACTCCGGTGAGGCAATCCTTGACAGATTATAATTTATTCTACTGATTATTTGATGTTGACAGCTGTCAGGGCATTTCCTGATTGGTGCCTCCTGTGGGCGTAACCCTGTCAGCTGTCAGCCAGTGTGACCTCATCTCATTACTTCCAACTTATCCCAATCACTTTTCATTGTTACATTTTTGCCCACTCATGTGAACCCACACCTGTCACCACTTATGTCATCATCATTATCATAGCAGTCTGTCAGGGGCGACAATGACCGTTTCATTTAGATCTGATCAGATTCCTCCACACAGCTCTGTCCTTCACCCTACGCTGCCAGGAACTATTGGCCTTGTTAACCCAGGCGACGTCCAAGCCGGTATGAGTTGCTTTCTGACTGACCATTTCATGAAACTGCTTGCAAAGTATTTGAGTACTGCTAGCTTCTGCTGGACTAGCAGCACATTCTTGGCAGATAGAGGTATTATCAGTGGCAAGGACAGGCCGAGACAAACTGACTCCAGTATCTGTTGCAGTGACTGACCAGATGATAGGTTTGTTTATCTCTGCTCTTTGTGTAGTGCATGTCACGATGAACCGACAGGCAAAAGTCCACCCCAGACCTTGCGGCAGATATTGTTTTTAGTTCCGCCAGGATGCCCGGTTTCACCCTCCACACCCTCGGAAGGGTGGGGTTGCTGGTTGAGTTGCCGACGGCTTGACCCATGAGACAGGTAGTACCAATTTTTATGGTTATCCGGTAGCAAGCAAACCAATGCCTGACCTGACCTGAGGTAAACTGATGTAATGGTGTTTTTACCCTATTTAAGGAGAGTTATTTTCTTTACCAGTTGCCGGTGTCTTGACACTTCAAGCTACTTCAAGCTAACATTTTCATTGTTATGCAGATGACAAACAATTATACCTGTCAATGAAGCCAGATGATAGTAATCAACTAGAAGAGCACTCATAGAGTGCATACCTCCGCCAAGGCTCCTTCTGTTTCCATGGATCACCTCCAAAATGTAATGGGCTTGTGTGTAGGCCTATCGCCACTTGTGGTGAAAATTGCATCCAAGTCTGTCAATTAGTTGTGGAGTTTTGTGGCTGACACACTGTGAGAAGAGCCTTGGTTGAGGTATGCATCCCCAGATCATCCCCAAAATGTAATGGGTTCCTCTCTAGGCCAAGAACCACCTCTGGTGAAAATTTCATCCAAATCCATCCAGTACTTTTTGTGTAATCCTGCTGCACAAATACAAACAAAGCCCTTGGTGGAGGTATGCACTCTCAGATCATCACCAAAATCTAAGCATCTGTTCCCTCTGCCATTACACACCTTTCCTGAAAATTTGGTCAAAATCCGTTCATAACTTTTTGAGTTATGTTGGTAACAGACAGACAGACAGACAGACAAATGCCAGTAAAAGCATTACTTCCTTGGCGGAGGTAATAAACTCAAGTGTTGCTGTTGTGTCCATCTCCTCCATCTGCAAACTCCCAGGCTGCGGGCGTTGCAATTCATCGCACAACTGCGTACAACCCACAGGCCAATGGGTTATGCGAGCGTTTTCATAGATCACTGAAAGCAGCACTCAGGGCTTCACTGACGGATGCAAATTGGGTAGACAGGTTGCCGTGGATTTTATTGGGGTTGTGCTCCGCGCCAAAAGAGGATTTGGAAGCTTCCCCGGCAGAGAGCTCGTTTTGCGCAGCCCCTATGGCTGCCCGGGGATTTTCTGCCAAATAATCCCGCTCCAGAAAGCTGCCCGTCTCAGCTTTTGCAGCGTAGCGCAAACACAGGCATGCTGCCGGGCCCTGCCCACCACTGTTTTCCGCGTGCTTTTGTGCCTAAGTCTTTGAAGAACGCGGAGTTCGTGTTCATCAGACACGACGACCAGCGCCCTCCATTGCGCCTGCACACATGTTGAAAATGGCCCTATCTTACAATGTTAAAGAATCCTTTAAAAAATTTGTGGATCCAGACGGTGATCCGGATCATCCCCAAAATTTAATCAGTTCTTCCTTGTACCATTTCCAACAACGCCTTAAAGTTTCATCGAAATCCGTCCAAAACTTTTTGAGTTATCTTGCTAACCAACAGACAGACAAACAGACAGACAAACCCCAGCAAAAACATTACCTCCTGGCCTGCGGCCTGGCGGAGGTAATTAGCCAAGTTAGAAGCCTGTCTTAAGAAAATCAAAGCTTGGATGACTCGTAATTTCCTGCTATTAAATTCAGATAAGACTGAAGTCATTCTAGTTGGTCCAAAAAACCTTAGAAACACCTTTCCAAATCAAACTCATAGTTTGGATGCAGTTACTCTTTGTCTTAATAGCTGTGTGAGGAACCTTGAAGTTATTTTTGATCAAGATCTGTTTTTTTAATTTACATATTAACCTTTTTTCAAAGACTGCCTTCTATCATTTGCGTAATATTGCCAAGATTAGCAGCATCTTGTCTCAGAGTGATGCTGAGAAACTGATCCACGCTTTTGTTAGCTCTAGATTAGATTATTGTAATTCTTTATTATCAGGTTGTCCTAAAACATCTTCAGAAAGTCTTCAGTTGATCCAAAATGCTGCAGCAAGAGATGTAACATGTACTAGAAAGAGAGATCATATCTCCTTTTAGATTTGATCGGCGGTTGGCAACCAGCTTACAGGTAGATTACCGCCACTGACTTGATTACACAGGGTTACAAAAATAATTGCTTTGTAAGTTGTCTTTGCTTTTCAACTGATTTAAGGCAATTTTGCACCGCTGAATCTGAAAATGACATCCGTTTCTCTCGATCAGGTGCTAAGTAAAAACCTGTACTTACTTAGGACTGTGCATGTACTTACCTTTATATAAAGGTAAGTACATGTAAATTGAATGTTAAATCATCATTGTTCAAAATTCAGAGAATTTAAAAACATAAAAAAGAATTTTGCATCATATAACACGAAAATACCCGTACATGTAAACAATAACATGTGGATATAATTCAAAAAGTTGACCTGATTGATCAAAACCAGTGTGATTTTTGGATTCAGCACATCAAAATTGTCCTAAATCAGCTAAAAAAAAAAAAAAATAGACAATGAATTTGGTGTTGAATAGTCTTATCATCACTCTTTATCTTTGTATAAGGAGTTCGAGAGATCATATCTCTCCAGTTCTGGCCTCCCTTCACTGGCTTCCCATAGAGTTTAGAATAAAGTTTAAAATCCTTCTTCTCACTTACAAAGCTCTAAACAATCAGGCTCCTTTTTATTTAAAAGATCTGTTACTACCCTATTATCCTAACAGAGCACTACACTCCCAAAACGCAAAATTACTTGTAATACCTAGAATCTCCAAAACTACAATGGGAGGCAGAACATTCAGTTATCAAGCTCCTCTCCTGTGGAACATGCTGCCAGCGGGGGACCTCCAATAATGCACTGGGCTTCACTCCTTTCCTCACTCTCAATGAAATATTTTTGCTGGTCATTAACATCTGTTTGTTCTCTCCCATAGATTGAGTCCCCATCGTGCTGTTTGCTCTCTACGTGTCTGTTCTTTTCATCTTCTCTATCCCCTCACCCCCTCCTGCCAGTCGCAGCAAATGACTGCCCTTAACTCAGCCTGGTTCTGCTGGAGGTTTCTTCCTGAAAAAAGGGAGTTTTTCCCCTCCACCGTCACCAAGCGCTTGCTAACAGCCTGATTGCTGGGGTCTTTCTGCAATTGAGGGGGTTTCCCCTACAGTTAAAAGTGTTATGAGATGACTGTTGTTGGGAAATGTTGCTATTTGAATAAATAAATAAAAAAGATAAAGTTGATTACAGTGAATGTGAAGAAGGTTTCTGAAGTGTCAGTTCTATAATTCATTTATTATAATGAACCAGTGAGGCCACTGACTTTGTCTCAGTTCTTATGTTTGTAGCCTAATGAGGGAAACTCAGTGAAAGACTCGGTTCTGCCTTCCAGGCTGATGTAGAGTTCAAGGGAGGCCTCAGCAGGCAGGGTATGATGCAAATGATAATTTATTAAACAAAAACCAGGAACAAAACAAAACAGCACATGGGCTGAAAGCAAAACTTAAACTCACAGTCAAAGCTACTTACAAAGTCACAGATCATGGGATGGACACACGGTGGAATAACTGACAATGACTCAATGAGTACACAGACTGACATAAATAGGGAACTCATAATTGCTAATCCCAGACAGGTGGGGACAACCAAGGGCTACATTGTAACACATGAGGAAGTGGCTAGAGGTATGGGGACATGAGGAACTGAGAACAATAGTAAAAAGATACACACACAGCTTCGGACATAAACAGGGGAAACACAGAGACCACAAAAACAATACTAAGGACAGACAAGGGATGAAACAACATGACTATGATGATGTTCCTGCTGAGGTTCTACCTGCATCATGTGATTTTGTTACTGACAGTTTTAACCATAAATTAAAAACAGCTCTGGACCTGGTTGCACCACTGAAGACCAAAAACACAAAAACTAAACCTGTCCCACCCTGGTGGAATGAACATATTAAACAGCTGAAAAGAAAACGCAGAGCAGCATAGAGAAGGTGGAGGAAAAACAAAACAGTTCACTACCAAATTCTATGTGAACAGCTGAAACTATATAATAACATGGTCAAAGAAACCAGAAACTCATACTTATCCAAAATGATAAACACTCGCAGTAACACGTGCAGTAACCGTGTGTTTTTAGATGGTTTTAATTCAGACACAGAGCTGGCTAATGCTCTTAATTGTTTTTATGGTCGTTTTGACTCCTTTGATTTTAGCACAGAAACCCAAGATTTGAAACAGAAACTCAAAGACAATCAGCACTTTAATATTGAGGTGCAGGATGTTAAAAGGGAGTTCTGCGCTGTAAAAGTGAACAAAAGTCAGGACCCTGATAATATATGTGGGCACTTGGTAAAGTCCTGTGCACATGAACTGAGTCCTATATTTCATTACATTTTCAATAAGTCCTTACAGACACAACATGTGCCTAAGATCTGGAAAGAAGCCGTGGTTGTTCCCGTTCCAAGATCCAGCTGTCCTAAATCAGTAAACAACTTTAGACCAGTTGCTTTGACTTCAATTTTAATGAAAATTTTTGAAAAACTGGTCAGAAAAAAAAAAAAAAAAAAAAGATGTGAGGTCCTAAAGCAGACTGAGCATGCATTGGATCCTCTGCAGTTTGCCTATAGGCCTCACAGAGGAGTGGAGGATGCCACTGTCACTCTGTTTAACATGCTTTTTAAACATCTGGATTTTAATGGGACACACGCCAGGCTTTTATTTGTGGACTTTTCCTCCGCCTTTAATACAATCCAACCTCATATCTTAGTTGAAAGGCTCCTGCAACAATTTGATTTGAGCAATAATCTGGTGGGTTGGATTCTGGATTTCTTAACCAACAGGACGCAGAGTAAGGGTCAATGGTACATTGTCTGACCTAAAGTGCTCTTCTACTGGCTCTCCTCAGGGGTGTGTGTTGTCACCACTACTCTTCATCCTGTACACAAACATGTGTCGGAGCAGACATGACAACAGACACATTATAAAGTATGCTGATGACTCAATTATTGTCAGTCTCCTCCAGGATGGTGAGAGTGGCCACGGCCCAGTAGTTGATGATTTTGTTCACTGGTGTGAGGATTCCTACCTGCAGCTGAATACGACAAAAACTAAAGACATGATTATTGACTTTAGGAGGAAAAATCCCAGGCACAAAGTCACCATACTAAAAGGCCAGACCACCGAATGTGTACAATCCTACAAATATCTTGGGACGATTATTGATAGTAATTTAAACTTTGAAGAGAACTGTGAAAGGGTGTGCAAAAAGGGTCAGCAACATTTGCATTGTTTGAGAAAACCTGCACGCTTCCAAATTGACCGAACCATAATGACAATGTTTTATTGGGCTTTTTACCTCCGCCAGGCCGAAAAGGCCAGGAGGAGGTTATGTTTTTGCCGGAGTTTGTGTGTTTGTTTGTCTGTTTGTCTGTCTGTCTGTCTGTTGGTTAGCAAGATAACTCAAAAAGTCTTGGACGGATTTCCATGAAACTTTCAGGCGTTGTTGGAAATGGTACAAGGAAGAACTGATTAAATTTTGGGGGTGATCCGGTTCACCGTCTGGATACAGGAATTTTTTAAAGCATTTTTCAACACTGTGACATACAGCCATTTTCAACATGTGCGCAGGCGCAATAGAGGGCGCTGGTCGACGTGTCTGATGAACACAAACTCCGCCTTCTTCAAAGTTTTAGGTACAAAAGCACACAGAAAACAGGGCTCGCCAGAGTGCCTGTGTTTGCACTACGCTGCAAAAGCTGACACGGGCAGCTGTCCGGCGTCGGATTATTTGGCAGAAATTCCCCGGCCAGCCATAGGGGCTGCGCAAAAACCAGCTCTCTGCCGGGGGAGGCTTCCAAATCCTCTTTTTTCCACGGACCGCAAACCCAATAAAACCCACGGCAACCATTATCGCACCTTCTTTTGTCCCGCGGCTCCGGAACAGAGAGGAATCCCGGCGCCAGTAATGCTGCGCCTGATATGTCTCACTCTAATGCTAAAAGTGACTGCATCAGGGATTTACCATCTTGAATGAATGAATGAATGAATGAATGGCCTGGGCCCGCCGCAAAACCTCACACGGGCAACTGTCCGCCGACGGATTGTTTGGCAGAAATTCCCCGGCCAGCCATAGGCGCTGCGCAAAAACGAGCTCTCTGCCGGCGAAGCCTCTAAATTCTCGTTTGCCGCGGAGCGCAACCCCCCAAAAAATAATATTGTAGCGAACTCAATATGAGCACCCTACTTGGCTTGCCAAGTGGCTTGACCCTATTGGCGACACAGGTACAGTGCGGGACTCCGGAGCGTGAGTTCGAACCTCCCGGTGGGACGTCGCCATGTCGAGCAGCACGTTACAATATAATATAAAACCCACGGCAACCTGTCTACCCAATTTGCATCTGTCAGTGGAGGAGATGGACACAACAGCAACACTTCAGTTTATTACCTCCGCCAAGGAGGCAATGCTTTTACTACTGAACCACTAATCCTATCACTATCAGATTGATTGTCATTGATTAATTGTGTGTTTATTGCACTGTCCCTGTCAAATAAACAAATAACCATTGTGAATCCAATTGCTAGTCATATGTTTACATGCTCAAGGAATCTGAAAACGTACACACAAACACTGTATGGGGGGAATTGTGGCGCTTGGCGGAGGTCTGCGCTCTCCAAGTGCTTTTCTAGTATTGAATCTGTGTTATCCTTTTCTTTAGTGACATGGTTTGGTCAGATAAAACTGAAACAGAGGAAATCCTTGGATCAGGTAGTTAGATGGTCCAGTCGTTTGCTTGGTGAGTCACAGCTGAGCCTGACATCCCTGTACACCAGACAGGTACAGAGGATGGCTACCTCCATTTTAAATGACTCTCCCCACCATTTGCACTGCAACTTTCAGCTTCTTCCCTCCAGACGGAAGTTTGCTGTCCCAAAAAGTAGAACCCAGCGCTACAAAAACAGTTTTGTTCCTGCTGCTGTCAAAGAGTACATGTTGAATGTAATTTGTGGCCTGTATATACTATATATATATATATATTTTTTTTTTTTTGTTACTTATTTGTACCCGTAGGTAGATTTGGTTTGCAGTCTGGTGACAAGCCACCGGCTGTTGGTCGCTGCGTGCGCGAGCGCCCTAAACCTACATGTTTTTGGTGTGCGGGAGGAAACCGGAGAAATCCCGGAGTAAACCCGCGCAACACGGGGAGAACATGCAAACTCCACACAGCTCACTGTTGGTCGGGGGCTGGGATCGAACCCACGATCTCATGATCCCCGCGGTCCCCTGGCCGAGGGTAAACTGTGCTGTCACAGTGCTAAACCACTGCGCCACCGTGCAGCCAGATATATGGATGTCACCAGACTGCAAAACAAATCTACCTACGGGTACAAATAAAGTAACCTGATGTGGCTTATATTAATCATATATTCCATACCTACATATGTATAGACATATTAGAATGTTTAGTGATTACATATGTGGAATGACCTCACGCCTCAGAACAGGACAAGAGGTCTCAACCGCCAGTGAGGATCAAAGAGCAGATGGAGTCGCAGCGGTGGAGACCAGATCGATCTCCCTGACCACCCAGGGTCAGGTGGAGGAGACGGAGGACAATGGAGGGGGGATTAGGTTAGTGCGGGATGTCAGCTTTGATATGCAATGTCTTTTGTTGTGTGTAGGTATAAGTATGAAGGTCTGACTGTGCTTGACCTCTTATTCTGCTTCTGCACCGAGATGAGACTTGTTAGAGGAGTGAAGCTGATATTAAACTTCGATTTATAAAATCACATTGCTTCGTTATTTCAAGCTCTTCTACACTGGTGACCAGACGTGAGGATGGAACAGAGACGTTCTCCCGCGATTAACTCATCAGAGGTGACCCAAGCAAGCGCCGTCGCCCATGCAGACAGGGGAACGGATGGAAGACGTTCCCCCACGGCAGAAGCTACAGAGAGGGCTCAACCGGGCACCATCCCCAGCCCCGCCGTGAGAGCAGAAGAAAGGCGCTCTCACCCGGCGGACACATCAGGGACGGCCCACACAAGCGCCGTCACCGTCAAGCTGCCAGAATTCTGGCAAGAAGACCCGAGCTCCTGGTTCCAGCAAGCTGAGGCTCAGTTTGCACTGGCGGGCATAACGGCGGACGAGACGAAGTTTTATCACATCGTCGCCAAACTCGACGCTGCCACGTCAAGATGTGCGTGGAGCATAATCCGACAGCCGCCCGCCCATGACAAATACAGAGAACTTAAGGCGACCATCGTCGAGAACTTCGTCCCCTCAGCCGAGGAGAGAGCAGAGAAGATCCTGGCGATCTACGGCCACAGAGGATGCAGACTCAAGGCCCTCATGGAGGACATGCTGCAGCTCAAGGAAGAGGACAAGGACAACTTCTTCTTCCAACACATCTTCCTCAGCACTCTGCCGCCACACATGAGAGGGACGCTGGTCAACATGCGGTGCAGCACCCAGCAGGACTTCCGCGCGCTGGCCCGATAAGCGCAGCGACTCATCAACGCCTGCGGGGAACAGGTGGCCACGGCAGCATCCACAGATCTCAGCGCGGAAGCCCAGAGCAGCGGAGAACCACAGACAACGGAGCAGAGCCCGCCCACCATGGCGGCAGCATGACCAAGGCGCAGCAGGCAGAACGACCTCTGCTATTTTCATCAGTGTTTCGCCAAGAGGGCGTACAAATGCGTGCCCCCCTGCAATTTCAAAAACTCGGGAAACGCCAAAGCCCGGAAAACATTAGCAGCTATGGCTCTCGGCGAGAAAAATAAGCTACTTTATGTGACTGACGGACACACCGGGAGACAGTTCCTTATCGACACCGGAGCTCAGCTGAGTTTTATCACCCCTTCCCACGCAGACCGGGCCATGGGTCCCCGGGGAAATGGAGCGATGGCAGCCAGCGGCTCGATCATCGACACGTTTGGTGAAAGGAACCTGCCTCTTTGCATCCACGGCCGCAACTATAGATGGACATTTATTGTAGCCGCGGTGAATTTTAACCTGTTGGGCGCTGATTTTTTGTGTGCACATGGGTTGTTAGTCGATCTAGCAAATAGGCGCTTGGTTAATGCACTGTCATTTTATTCTATCCCCTGCTCAGCTCGAGTTTCTCCACCATCCGTGCAGGCCAGCGTCACAACAGCAGGAGGTAAGTTTGACCAACTCCTCACCCAATTTCCAGCACTCACAGTTCCAAAATTTTCAGCCACAGTAGCGAAGCACGGGGTTGAACACTTCATCCCCACAACAGGCCCACCCGTGTTTGCCAAAGCTCGGCGCTTAGACGCGACCAAGCTCGCCATAGCACAGGACGAGTTTGCCACCCTTGAAAAATTAGGCATTATTAGACGCTCGAAGAGCCCCTGGGCATCGCCACTCCACATGGTCCCGAAAACCGACGGTTCTTGGAGACCTTGCGGCGATTACCGCAGACTAAACAATGCGACAGCTCATGACCGCTACCCAATTCCCCACATCCAAGATTTTTCACTACATCTGGCGGGTGCGCGCATTTTTTCTAAAATAGACCTGGTCCGCGGCTACCACCAAGTCCCCGTTCGAGCAGAAGACATTCCTAAAACGGCTGTAATAACCCCTTTTGGTCTTTTTTAACTTTTGCGGATGCCATTCGGCCTCAAAGGCGCTGCTCAAACCTTTCAGCGTATGATGGACGCAGTATTACGCGACCTCCCCTTCGTGTTCGTCTACCTCGATGATATGCTGGTAGCCAGCCCGTCAGAGGAAGAACACGAACAACACCTCACTACAGTTTTTCAGAGACTAGAAGAGCACGGGTTAATAATCAAACCAGCCAAATGCAAATTCGGCGTGTCACAAATTGATTTTTTGGGACACAGAGTTTCACCGAAGGGGGCAGTCCCATTGCCAGACAAAGCCTGCGCGGTAAAAAATTTTCCACGACCACAAACGGTCAAATCGCTGCAAGAATTATTGGGAATGGTTAATTTTTACAACCGTTTCCTCCCCCGCGCAGTTCAACTCATGCAGCCCCTGTATGCCGCGCTCAGAAAACAAAAGCCTTCCAACGCGGTCGAATGGACCCCGGAGCGCGAACACGCCTTCGTGGAAGTAAAAAGTGCTCTAGCGAATGCCACATTGTTGGTTCACCCCGATCCCTCGGCCCGCATACCGTTAACCACAGACGCTTCAGACCTGGCCATAGGGGCAGTCGTGGAGCAAAATGTTGGTGGAATCTGGCAACCTTTAGCATTTTTTAGCAAATCTTTAAACCCAACCGAGCGTAAATACAGCACTTTTGACAGGGAGCTGCTAGCGCTTCATTTATCCAGCCGCCACTTCCAGTTCTGGTTAGAAGGGCGGCGCTTCACGGCTTTTGTAGACCACAAACCGCTCACTTTTACGATGGCTAAAATTTCAGAACCATGGTCAGGCAGGCAACAAAGACAGCTAGCTGCAATTTCAGAGTTCACCACAGACATTCGACATGTGGCAGGCAAACTTAACGTGGTAGCAGACTGCCTCTCTCGCGCTGTGACATCGCCAGAGCACGAGGAGACAGATTATACTACCTCAGCCGCAGAACTCTTCGTCAACGCGGACGCGTACGCGGCCCCAATTCACGTAGGGATAGATTACGCAGCCATGGCAGAGGAACAAAGCAGCGACGCGGACGTGCGCGCACTCCTGTCTGGACAAACAGGGTTAAGACTGGAGGAAAGGGGTTTACGTGACGGTGTACCCCCCCTAATCTGCGACGTTTCAACCGGCCGACCTCGCCCGGTAGTCCCAGCTGCATGGCGCCGCCGCATTTTCGACTCGGTTCACTCCCTCGCGCACCCAGGGGTGCACGCCTCGGTTAAAATGGTCGCCGAAAAGTTTGTTTGGCTGGGCCTGCGCAAAAATGTAAAGGAATGGGCAAAAACTTGCATGTCTTGTCAGCGCGCCAAAATACACAAATACACAAAAGCTCCTCTAGAGCCTTTTCGAATCCCAGCCAGAAGGTTTGACCACGTTCATGTCGACCTCGTGGGACCACTACCTTCATCTCAGGGTTTCACACACCTGTTAACAATGATAGACCGTACTACACACTGGCCTGAGGCGGTCCCTCTGGCGTCAACCACAGCTGCGGAAGTCGCTCGCGTTTTTTTGACAAGCTGGGTGGCACGTTTCGGCGTCCCATCGGACATCATGTCCGATAGGGGGCCTCAATTTGTCTCAGAGCTTTGGTTAGCCATGGCCAGCAGCTTAGGGGCGACAGTTCACCGCACCTCCGCTCATCACCCTCAGGCTAATGGGTTATGTGAGCGTTTTCACAGATCTTTAAAGGCCACCCTCAGGGCCTCACTAATGGATACAAATTGGGTAAATAAACTTCCCTGGGTTTTATTGGGGTTGCATTCTGCGCCTAAAGAGGATCTAGACGCCTCCCCAGCAGAATTAGTTTTTGCACAACCTCTCAGACTCCCAGGTGAGTTTTTACCAGAGAATCCAGAGCCTGGGCATCTTCCAGCCCTTTAGGCTTTAGGCAGCACCGGACCGGACACTCTTCCCGGACCGGCACATCACTCTTTTCCACGGGTTTTTGTCCCCCAAGCTTTAAAAAAACGCCGAGTTTGTTTTTGTTAGGCATGAAGCTTTAAAATCAACCCTCCGTCCACCATACGACAGACCATTCAGAGTGCTGGAACCTGGTGATAAGCATTTTGTGCTTGATTTAGGGGACAGAAAAGAAACAGTCAGCATTGACAGACTTAAACCTGCCTTCTTGTTGAGAGACGAACCTGCACAGGTGGCGAGAGCACCTCGGCGGGGTAGACCCCCCAAGAAAAAAGACTCAGCCCCCCTGCAGGGAACAAATAACCACTCTCCTCCCCAAGCTGCAGATTCCTTACAGGAGGGTCCCACCAGGACGCCAAAGCGGACCTACAGCAGATTCGGGAGAAGATTAAAACCCAGACAGCACAGGGACTGATGCAAATTAACCAAGAGTTGTTAACTATGCTATCAGATTGTGCCGTGACAGTTTTAAGGCTGATTTGTGATATTACTATACTGTTATGGTTACCACTGAATTCTCTACAGGAGCATGACTGCTGGAAAGATTTTTCCTTGTTTTCCCTGTCAAGAGGTTTAACAGTATAATATGTCATAGAGATTATCTTAAACTGTAAACTTAGTTTGATTGTCCTTTTCTTAGTCGTTTGGGGGGGGGGGGCGCTGTGGTTTATATTAATCATATATTCCATACCTACATATGTATAGACATATTAGAATGTTTAGTGATTACATATGTGGAATGACCTCACGCCTCAGAACAGGACAAGAGGTCTCAACCGCCAGCGAGGATCAAAGAGCAGATGGAGTCGCAGCGGTGGAGACCAGATCGATCTCCCTGACCACCCAGGGTCAGGTGGAGGAGACGGAGGACAATGAAGGGGGGATTAGGTTAATGCGGGATGTCAGCTTTGATATGCAATGTCTTTTGTTGTGTGTAGGTATAAGTATGAAGGTCTGACTGTGCTGGACCTCTTATTCTGCTTCTGCACCGAGATGAGACTTGTTAGAGGAGTGAAGCTGATATTAAACTTCGATTAATAAAATCACATTGCTTCGTTATTTCAAGCTCTTCTACACCTGAACCTGAGCCTGAACTCACAAAAACAATCCCAAAATCCTTTTCTCCACCACTGATCACCTGATCAACCCTGATTTTAAGAAGTCTAACATGATTCCAAAAGACTCACTATGTGAGGACTTTGCAGACCACTTCAGAAGCAAAATAGATGTTATTAGATAAAATCTTTTATTACATGATACTGTTTTTAGTACTGTGGAACCTCTGCTTTTATCTGAGGAAACACTGGAGAGTTTTGCCCTTGTTGATGGTGAAACTATTGGTCTAGTTTTCTCCCAAGTTAATCCAACAACCTGTTTTTTAGATCCCATTCCCACATCACTTTTAAAAACATTCTGTAGATTTTCCCAGGAAGAACTTCTAAAAATAATGAATTACTCTTCAGATGGGTGTTTTCCCTGCTGCCTTTAAAACGGCAGTGATGAGACCCCTCCTGGAGAAGGGGCATTTAGACCTTGATAACCTTAATAACTACAGACCAGTGTCCAACCTACCATTTTTAAGCAAAATTTTAGAAAAACTTGCTTTTATTTAGTTCAATTATTTTTAATATCAAATAACATTAGATGAAAACCAGTCTTGTTTTAGGATGAACCACAGTACTGAGACAGCCCTGGTCAGGATTGTTAATGACCTAAGGCACAACATGGACTCACACAAAATTTCAGTTGTGGTTCTACTGGATCTAAGTGCTGCCTTTGATAAAGTAGACCACCATATTCCTCTAACCAGATGAAAGGACCAGGTTGGCCTCTATGGTACTGTTCTTAGTTGGTTCATGTCCTACCTCTCAGAGTATTGTGGTTAGAAGAATATGGTGGTCTACTGTATCAAAGGCAGCACTTAGGCCCAGTAGAACCAGGGCTGAAATTCTGTGTGAGTCTGTAACCCTTGCCTGATGTTAATTAGGTAAGGGAAATAATTAAGTGTAAATAATAATAATTATTATTATTTAGCGAATGCAAAGTCCTTAAGCCAAGCAGTTGCCTCCTGGTTTGCTGTATGGAGGGTGTGTAATCCTCCTTCCAGTCTTTGGAGCGGGCAAACCTCTATGATGTGTTCCATTGTTTGCTCCTCTCCACATGCGCACAGTGGGCTAGGGCTACTGCCCCATCTGTGAAGGCTGGCCAAGCAGGGGCCATGTCCAGTCCTGAAGCGATTGAGTGTAGACCACTGTCTCCTTGGGAGGTTGGTGCCCGGGACCTGTTGGTTGGGGTTTATCACCAGCTGTTTGTTTGGGACCTCCTTGGTCTCCCATTCCTCTTGCCAAGCTGTCTGGATGGTAAAGTCAGCTGGGGGAGGGTTTTTCCAAATCGGCCGTCTGGATGAAAGTCGGGCAGTGGGTGGGGTGTAGATATCTGCATGGATTGGCAAGTGAGGAAAATCTTTAACTTTTTGGAGCATCCTTTGAGTTAATGCTGCTCGCCGGATGTGTGGAGGGGCTATGTTTGACAGTACAGAGAGCCAGGGGAGTGGTGTTGAGCGGATTGTTCCAGTTATAGTTCTCATTGTTGAGTTGAGCTGGGTGTCTACATGGTGTGAGTAAGATGACCTGGACCAGACAGGGGCACAATATTCTGCTACAGAGTATGAAAGGGCCAGTGCTGAGGTGCGCAGGGTTGAGACTGCCGCCCCCCATTTTGCACCAGCGAGCTTGCAGAGCAGGTTGTTTCGTACCTTCACCTTAGCAGCCGTCCCCTTTAGATGTTCCTTGAAGGATAAGGTCCTATCAAGGGTCACTCCAAGATAAGTTGGATTTGGGGCATGCTTAAGCTTGAGTCCACTCAGGTGGATGTTTAGTTCTCTGGCAGCTTTTGCATTGTGGAGATGGAATACACTGGAGACGGTTTTTGCTGGGCTTGGTTTTAGGCGCCAGATTTTGCAGAACTGGTCCAGTTTGGCAAGATCTTCCGTGAGCACCCGTTCCAGTGGTTCAAAGTCTGGTGCTTGGAATGCCAAACAGATGTCGTCTGCATAGATGAATTTGCGGGATTTTGTAGTAGGCAGGTCGTTTATGTAGAGGTTGAACAGAGTTGGAGCTAGAACTGAGCCTTGTGGGAGTGCGTTTTTCTGCATTCTCCATGCACTTGTGTTCTGACCGAGGTGGACTCTGAACCTTCGGTTGGTCAGCAGGGTTTTTATAATTGCTGTTGCCCAAGCAGGGATCGCCTTTATAAGTTTCAGGAGGAGGCCTTTGTGCCAGACCGTATCATAGGCGGCTGTAAGATCGAGAAACACAGCCCCTGTCTTCAGTCTGCTCTCGAAGCCATTTTCGATGAAGGTGGTTAGGGCCAGTACTTGTTCTCCTGTACTGCGGTCCTTGCGGAAACCTGCTTGATCCACACTTAGAATATCCTCTATTTCTGGGGAAATGCGTTGCAGTATTAGGCGCTCCATGATTTTGTAAGGAACGCTGAGTAGGGAGATTGGGCGGTAGCTTGCTGGTAGTTTGTGGTCTTTGCCAGGTTTTGGGATGGCAATGACCTTTGCTGTCCGCCATTTCTTTGGGATCGAGTTTGTTTGTGTGATCCTTGTGTAAAATTGTGTCAACCAGGTTAGGGCTCGGGGGCCAAGCTTTTTCATGAATTCTGGGAAGATGTTATCGTATCCTGCTGCCTTTCCACATTTCAGGCCCTGTAGGACTTTCTCCAGTTCAGCAGCCTCGAAGGGTTCAGGGTTCGTTTCCTCTACAGGCATTTTTTGGTGTTTTTTTTAGCTCAGTTGTAACTGCTCTTCTGGTGTCTTTGTCTTGGGGTGCTTTGGCGATAGTCAGTAGGTGGGATGCAACTTGGTTGGGTGTGACGGATGCTCGGCTTTGGCTAGGGGGCTTCTGTGCAGCTCCTAGGCGACGGATGAGGCTCCAACATTTCCTGCTAGAGTGGGTAAAGCTCTGGTCAGCAACTGTCTCCTCCCATTTCTTTCGCCGGGCTGTATTTAGCGATTCAATGAGATGGTCTGCTATCTCTGGGTCCCCTGATGTTTGATAGGATTGTAGGAGGGCAGCACTTTCTCCGTCCAAACATGGGACATAGAGGGGTCGGTAGCCTCGTGGGATTGCAGTATGGGCAGCCTTGAAGATTGCGCTGCAGAAGCGGTTGTATGCTTCATCTACAGTGATGGTGTGGAGTGGGATGGTAACAATGCTCCGGTCCAGAGTTTCACTGAATTTCTTCCAGTTGGCTTTGCGGAAGTTCCAGCGCATCTTCCTTGGGCTGTATATGACTGGAAGTTGTAAGCCAATGTGTACAAGCAGGGGCTGGTGTTGGCTGTGTGGAAAATCATCAAGAATGAGGATCTGTGTAGGATATGGCTCCCCATTCAAAGAGCTGACCCAACACAGGTCAGGAGAATAGTCCTTCTTCCACCTAGCAGAGTGGAAGGTTCCTCTTTGTTTGGGGTCGTATATCAAAGCGAGGTCATTTCTGGATGCCCGGTCTGAAAGTGCCTCCCCATCACTGTCCACTGCTGGGTACCCCCAGTCAGGGTGATGGCTGTTCAAGTCCCCCACATAGATGGCAGGGTGGGGTAGGGTGGGTAAGACCTGCAGATCCCAGTTGGCATTAGGGGGCTTGTACACATTGACAATATGGAAGCCACCAATGATTATGGTGTCTGAGAAATGTGTTGTTATCAGGTGATTTGCTTCAACTATGTCAGAACGCACATAGGTGGCATGTCCATGTTTAACATGTAGAACATAGCACAGGAGGTCAAAGCCTTTGATGGTGAAGCGGCCAGCTTCCTCCGTGCCAATATGAGTCTCTTGGAGGCAGATTACATCAATCGAATGTTGGAAGGCGAGGACTTCAATAAGGCTTCGCTTGGCTGCAGATAGGCCTTCAACGTTTAGTTGTAATATGCGAAGGGCAGATCCTACCACAAAGTGCTCTTGGGGCTGTTTGCTTTTGGCTTTAGGACTGTGACTAGGATTCTTCTTTGACTTGGCACAGAGGCGTCGTCTCTTCGAATTTAGTCTGCTGGTAGGATCATTAGCTTCCCCAGGCGAGCCCGGGTACTGGCGGAGGGCGCGACGAGAACGCTGATCCATTGCCATTATTGATCCAATAATAATAATAATAAAGTGTCACTTTTTGGTTTGAACTGCTCAAATGTTGCCTCATCCTTAAATTTTTGGCAGCAATTTGGTCTTCTTCAGTACGTAGCAAGAGGAGCAAATCAGGAAAAGTTGGGGGACTTGTTCGATTTTGTTTTAACTGGAGTGCAGTTAAAAAGGAATCATCCCAACAACCTCGACAAAACTGCGTGACAAGCAGCCTGTCAAAATCCTGGCTTGAAGCGCCACCACGCTTCACAGTGTGAGTCAAAGCTACGTGAAGACGTTATGGATATGACAAGGGTTTCTCACCTGTGTTTTGGAACATGTCAATAAACCTGGCGTAAAGCTCTCCGCCATCTTGAACTGTACCATAAGCAGAATCTAACAGCTGAAGGTATTCTGATGGCGAGCTGTTGGAGTTCAAGTACTTGACTACATCAGCTGCTGGGGGTACAAGAGACTCAATGATCTTTCGGGATTGCTGCAATTTGGACATAGCAGAATCAGTCAAGATTAATTCTACACTGGAGCGCCAAGTGTCATAATCTAGCTCATAAGTTGGTCGGGGGTCTTTGCCAGAAAAAGCTCCGAGCTTTTGTGAAAACTGCTGCACGGAAAAATCTTCCCTTTTCACAATGTGCTCAACTACCACACGTTGCACTTCTGGGGGATTTAAATCATGTGCAGAATTGGTGGGCATACTTCGAGCTGGTGTGCTCGCAGTGTGATTTGACTCAGCTGCAGAAGGCTGAGGTTGAGGTTCATCCAAGCAATCTTCAGGTAAGTTATCAGGTAACTTAACTTGCTCTGATTGATCATTTTCAGATTCTTTGATTGCCTCAGACGTCCGTAACAGCACGTATTTCAGGACATCTGCAAAATCTCTGCCCCTCAACTTTGCTAGGATTTTAATTTTAGTGAGAAATGACTTGGTCATTTCGCTCCCTACACGGTGCGTATAAACACTGGTAAGAGATTGTATCATATAGCTGGCTCCACTATCAGATACATGAGTACATGTCAATGGGTCAAGAGTTTCAAAAGCAATACCCGAGTGATACTCAAAAATAGCACTGTGGAAAAACTCAGACTTACTATTACTTTTATGACTCTTGAAATAGATCCATACCGTCTCAAAAACTCAGTCACTTCATCAAGTTGCTCATCTCCAGCGATTTCACTCACTATCACTGCATTTGGAATTTTCACAGATTCACGTTCAACAATATCCATTTTGGTACGTATAGGCTTGAAATAACGTAAGGGAGAGAAAAAAAAGGCTCCTGGCTGGGCTCGCCACTTTTATTGTAACCCTTGCCTGATGTTAATTAGGTAAGGGAAATAATTAAGTGTAGACCAGTTGCTAGGTTCGTAAGGGATACAATAGGGAATTAGAGTGAGTGTGGAATGAAATAGCTGGAGGCAAGAAATGAGCAATTTATGTCTGTATTAATAAATATAGAAGGAGCAAAATATACAAACAATGTACAAATATACAAATATAACAACGGCCGGCATGAAATAAAACCCCTAAAGTGTCCTACTGAGCTCAGTGTTTGATTGCCCGTTCGGGTCAGTCGTTTGGCCAATCAGGATATCTCGTATCTCCACACTCAGGTTTCCAATCCTGGGCACTGGAGAGTGGAAGGATGCTCTTCACTTGAGATCTTGGTTAGATGTCAGTCCAATCTTAGTTCAGCCTCGGGTCAGGCTCGCCATCTCCATTTTGAGAGAATCCAGGTTCCAGAAGGTTCTTGATCGGCAACCAAAAAAACCTAGCCTGAACGACAATAATGGTATTATTGTTTACAGCTAGAGTAATTCGTCTTCCAATCCCTTCTTATATAACACCATAGCTTAGTGTTTAAATTCTTCTCTCATATTACTATTATCACAATCCAGCAATATAGTAATATCTTACATTTCACATCTTGCATCTTACATGCATGTGTTTTTTTTTCTTTTCTCACAATCTCTCTAGTGGCACATGAAATACCCCTTTTTTTCATGTAACCACTTAAATGAATCCCTCTTCTTATCTCTACATCAGCTAACCATGAAATTAGGATTAATTCTTTCTAACCTTGTCTTTGTAAATCATGAAATGAAATACAATTAATTTATCACATAACCAGGGAATATACTGTCCCATAACTTCCAATATTCCCTTTTAAAAATCAGAAGAACCCGGTCTTAGCTACTGGGTTTAGCATAACCTATGCTTTTACCTAGAGGGCTAACACCACGTGCTTTTAGCATCAAACTACACATTACATTCGACAGAAATAGTGCATAAGAGCTAAAAGTACTTCAGCATGCTGTTGGGAACTGAAATCACATTTAGGGAAACCATACAGACACAAAGACAGCCTTTTCCATTGCTTTTAACAGGAAAAAATCCACTCGCGACTAGCATTAGCATAGCGCCAATGTTAGCATAACATTAGCATGTATCTGACTCACCAAAGATGAGATTCAGGGTGAACACAGCAGAAGTCACCGCTTCATGGCCTCTCAAGCTCATGCTCCCATCAACTTAGGATAATAAAGGTTGCAAATTAGCGTTTGGAGAGTGTTTAGATCCATTTATAGTATTCTATCTGAATTAGCTTACCAAGAAGAGGTGTTAACGTGAGGACAGATCGTCCTACAGTTCCTCTCCTCCGCTCGCAGATCGTGAAAAGAACGATTTCCAGCATAGCGCTTCAGCTCTTTGCTTGGAAGGCGGGGCTAATATTACTCTTAACGAATAGAAAGAACCAGATCACCCAACGTGACCATGAACCAGAAATTCAAAAGTTGAATGACGAGGATTGCACTTCCTCTTCCCCAAGAGAATCGGTTTTCAAAATAAAATCACACAATTGTATTCATACAATTTACATCTGAGAAAAAGGGTCATTTTTTCATCTGGGTTACAAGTCCATGTCATGAATTGCCTGACTGGCAGAGAGAAGACACCAAGGTGCTTAACTGCAGTTTGTGGTAGTTATTGATAGCACAAACACAAAGTTCAAACAGTGCACCAATAAAATCCAATTGAATCACAAAGCAAACTTACTAACAGCAGAATAAGAAGACGACACAGAGCACACCAGAACAGGGGAAGAGTACTGGTGGAGGTGAGTAGATAAGACTCCGGCAATAAGGATGTAAAATAACAGTCCTCAAATATAGCTAGGAACAAATCAACACAAATGATGTCAGGTGTGGATACCATGAGTGGGCAAAAGGTGACAATGATTACAACAGAAATCATCTGGGAGTAGTGAGGGCAGCGTGGTGGCGTAGTGGTTAGCACTTCGGCAGCACAGTAACTCACCATTGGCCAGGGGATCATGGGTTCGATCCCAGCCCCCAACAAACAGTGATCTGTGTGGAGTTTGCATGTTCTCCCCGTGTCTGCCTGGGTTTACTCTGGGATTTCTCCAGTTTCCTCCCACATGCCAAAAACATGCAGGTTAGGTTAATTGGCATCAAACTGGGGATTCTAAATTGTCCTTAGGTGTGACTGTGAGAATGAATGGTTGTCTGTCTCTCTGTGTTGGCCCTGCGATGGACTGGTGATCTGTCCAGGGTGGACCCTGCCTCCCGCCCAAAGATGCTCCACCCCCCCCCCCCCTTACAACTCAAAAAGGACTAAGCGGAAGAAGATGAATGAACAAGTAGTGAGAGGGAGAAGACGGGACTGACAGCTGACAGGAGCACCGCCCACAACAGAGCAAAAAAAATACAGAATTGCCACTGACAGCTGCAGCCCCAAAGAGGGAGGGAGAGAGAGAGAGAAAACACAGCAGGATACGAATATAATACAATGGCAAATAAAGACAAGTAAATTCAAATATTTAAATAACAAAACCACAAAGAACATAAACAGGAAAATAAATCATACTAAGCAACCATTATAGGGAGGGATCATGTGTCTCTGAACCCTCCCTTAGTTATGCTGCTAATAGGTTTAGTCAGCCGGGGGACCTCCAATAATGCACTGGGCCTCACTCCTTTCTTCACTCTCAATGATTTTTTTTTCTGATCATTAACATTTGTTTGTTCTCTCCCATAGATTGAGTCCCCATCGTGCTGTTTGCTCTCTGCATGTCTGTTCTTTTCATCTTCTCTATCCCCTCACCCCCCAGCCAGTCACAGCAGATTACTGCCCCTCCCTGAGCCTGGTTCTGCTGGAGGTTTCTTCCTGTTAAAAGGGAGTTATTCCTCTCCACAGTCACTAGGCGCTTGCTCACAGGGGATCACCTGATTGCTGGGGTCTTTCTGCAATTGTAGGGGTTTCCCCTACAGTTGAAAGTGCTATGAGACGACTGTTGTTGTGAAATGGTGCTATATAAATAAAGTTGAATTGAACTGAATTGAATTGAATTCAACCATACAGAATATGTGAAAATTAACCAAAGATAAAAAAAACAGGAATTAGAACTCAAAAATACAATGCCATACAAATATAAAAAAAAAAAAGGCAAAGACACGGAGCATGGCGGGATCCCCGTGCTCAGATCATTACACACACACATTAAAAATATAACAAACATGATTTTACCACCTAAAGAACATAGCCAGAGTCAGCCCACTTCCCTCTCAAGCAAACATGGAGATACTGATGCATGCTTTTATCACCAGCCATATTGATTATTATAATGGCCTGTTCTCTGGTCTTCCCAAAAAGACAATTTGAAATCTGCAGTTATTACAGAATTCAGGTGTATGTTTTCTAACGAGGACTAGACAGCAGGCTCACATCACACCAGTTTCAAAATCACTGCCTTGGCTCCCCGTGTCCTTCAGGATTGATTTTAAGGTTATTTTATTGGTTTATAAATGTCTGCATAGTCTTGGGCTTTCTTATTTATCAGAACTGCTTTCAGCATATGAGCCACCGCAGTCCCTGGGGCCCTCTGGCACTAGCCTTTCAATAAACCCGACTGTCAGAATATGCACCCATGGTGAGGCTGCTTTGAGTTACTATGGCCCACATCTGTGGAACAGACTGCCAGAGAACATTAGAGCTGCTGAAAATGTTGATGGCGTGGGGGACCAAGACATTACATTCTCCACTCAGACTGAATGGCACAGGAGGAGAGAAGCCGACAGGAAGTCGAGACAGGACAGCAGGGGTGTAGACGCTAAAAGGCTGTTAGGCGGATATGCAGGGCAGACTGTGGATTCTCCACCGGGCTGCATGATAATGCACCGACAGGCTTGGTAACAATGGAGATTGTAATTGTGTGTATTGTGGTGTGAACACCCCAGGTCGCTAGGCGAGGATGTAAGGTATAAACCTTGGTACTTTGCGTGACATCTTTTTGTATGAAAAGTGTTATATAAATAAAACTTTGATTGACTGATTGACTAAGGACACAAGGACAATAATACTAACAGTAAACATAAATTCAATTCAATTCAACTTTATTTATATAGCACCATTTCACAACAACAGTCATCTCATAGCACTTTCAACTGTAGGGGAAACCCCCACAGTTGCAGAAAGACCCCAGCAATCAAGCTCAAGTTCCTGTTTGTCTTGATTGTCATTGTATTTATGTCCCTCCATCGCTTCCGCCATTTACAGACATGGACAGAATTGTTGGTACCCCTCTGTTAATGAAAGAAAAACCCACAATGGTCACAGAAATAACTTGAATCTGACAAAAGTGGTAATAAATAAAAATTCTATGAAAATTAACCAATGAAAATCAGACAATGCATTTGAATTGTGGTTCAACAGAATTATTTGAAAAAACAAATTCATGAAACAGGCCTGGACAAAAATGATGGCACCCTCAACTTAATATTTTGTTGCACAACCTTTTGAGGCAATCACTGCAATCAAACAATTTCTGTAACTGTCAATGAGACTTCTGCACCTCTCAGCAGGTATTTTGGCCCACTCCTCATGAGCAAACTGCTCCAGTTGTCTCAGGTTTGAAGGGTGCCTTCTCCAGACGACATGTTTCAGCTACTTCCACAGATGTTCAGTAGGATTTAAATCAGGGCTCATAGAAGGCCACTTTAGAATAGTCCAATATTTGGCTCTTAGCCATTCTTGGGTGTTTTTAGCTGTGTGTTTTGGGTCATTATCCTGTTGCAAGACCCATGACCTGTGACTGAGACCAAGCTGTCTGACACTGGGCAGCACATTTCTCTCTAGAATACCTTGATAGTCTTGAGATTTCATTGTACCCTGCACAGATTCAAGACACCCTGTGCCAGATGAAGCAAAGCAGAACTCAGAACTCAGAACTCAGAAAAGATTTATTGCCAAGTACATTCACAGTAAACAACTGATAAACATACGAGGGATTTGACTTGACACTGAGAACAACATAGTTGACATTTTCAGTGACGCGGCAGCGTCAGTGACGCGCCTGTCAGCAGACGGGGAACAGGAAGCAATGGGGGAGGAAAAGGATAAACACAATAGGAGAGAGAAAAAAAGCATTGTTTGTCAGAATACAGGTCATAAATGATCAATATTATGATTACAAGAAAAAAAGCTCTCAATTCACAAGTAGCAGACAATAGAATCTATACAAGGACACAAAGAGAGCAGTGAATGAATAATCTTCACATCAGTATAGTGAGTCAGTGTGAGTGAAGGTGTTGAGTGGAGGTGTTGATATCAGTTAAGAACAACAAAGTCTCTTCAGCAGCAGATGTTATGTCTACCGTCTGGCAAAGGCGTGTGTCCTTGGCACAGCAGATGGTATAGTTTGCCAGACAGCTGGCTGTCCTTGAGAGTCAAATGCTGCTCACATGTTTTGAAAACAAACAAAAACTGCAGATAATCTGGAGGACTGTGACTGTGAGGGCAGGTCGAATGAGTCGAATAGTACTGACTTCAGAGAAAAAAACTTTATATTCTCTTACAGATTCAGTACTTAAATCCTTCATGGCTGGACGTTGAAATTATCATGGACGGCTGTCAGCGTGATCATGATGTAATCCATTTTCCTAGACAGTTCTCCATTAGCCGCTGTCAGAGTCCTGCCCAATTGGTCAATTTGATGGTTAAGCCTCGCCGGGTCTGGATTTTGATAGGCTCCGTCCATCTTCTTCAATTTACGGTACACCAGAACAATCCCAGATCCAATCAGTAGAATTCCGATGACCATTGCTACGAAGAGGTATAAATCTTCAACATCTTCGATAGAGAGATCACACAGGCACAAGAGTTTCCAATTACTTGTGTCCTTCAAATAGCCCGCGGCCACGGTCCCTGCGGGGTAAATCGGCTCCCCCAGGCCAGAATTCCTCGTTGAAAAAACAGTGTCAATTGCGTTCAAAGCCCAGCTTATTAAATCCATAATTTCGTTTGATAATCAGCAGTAGAGACATGCAGACAGACAATAGCAAGCTGGGATCCAGTCAGTTAGGGGAGGAGAGAGATAAGGAGCCGGAACTGGAGAAATTCACTTCATTCACTTCTGCTCTCTTTGGGAGGCGGAAGTGAATGAAGCAGCCCCACAACATAATAGAACCTCCTCCATGTTTCACAGCAGGGACAGTGTTCTTTTCTTGGTATACTTCATTTTTGCATCTGTGAACATAGAGCTGATGTGCCTTGCCAAAAAGTTGCAGTTTTGTCTTGTCTGTCCATAGGATATTCTCCCAGAAGCTTTGTGGCTTGTCAGCATGCAGTTTGGCAAATTCCAGTCTGGCTTTTTTATGATTTGTTTTCAACAGTGGTGTCCTCCTTGGTCGTCTCCGATGAAGTCCACTTTGGCTTAAACAACGACGGATGGTGCGATCTGACACTGATGTACCTTGACCTTGAACTTCACCATGAATGTGTTTAGAGGTTGTTCTGGGATCTTTTGTTACCATTCGTATTATCCGTCTCCTCCTGCGGCCACGTCCAGGGAGGTTGGCTACAGTCCTGTGGATCTTAAATTTCTGAATAATATGTGCAACTGTAGTCACAGGAACATCAAGCTGCTTGGAGATGGTCTTATAGCCTTTACCTTTAGCATGCTTGTCTCTAATTTTCTTTCTAATCTCCTGAGACAACTCTCTCCTTTGCTTCCTGTGGTCCATGTTTAGTGTGGTACACGCCATGTCACCAAACAGCACAGTGACTACTTGTTGTAGAGAATGTGGAAGGACGAGGCTGAGTTTATTTCACAAGTCAGGTTTATTCACATTCTCTAACATCATCCAAAAATAGAAAGAGAGAGAACCCCCCAACATCTGTCCCCTTTATACCAGGACATCAAAACACACAGTCACATGGCACTTAATCCCCAATAACAATGTAACTTCCTCCCGATCTTAACACCCCCCACCGTCAGTCTCTGGCAGCTGGGCGAAATCCCCCAAGGCTGTCTCCTCGCATGCCAAAGACTAAACTTTCACATCCTCGTGTTATCTCCAAAGCGGCTCAGTCCTTTGTTCCGTCTCAGATGTGAAGCCTAAGGTGGCATACGTATGAATCATACAGTGGTATACATATGTGCATATATGTGTCCCACATGACCCCCCCCCCCAAACGTCTAAGATGGAACAACGTAATCACAGTCTGCAAGTCATGGTAAAATTATTACACATCAGTCCACGTGTCACTTGGGCCTCAGTCTCCTCCCATACCTGCTGTGAGCGGGCTTTATCACTTTTGCGGCGCCCTCCTGCTGGGGAGCTGCTGTCTGAGGATGAGAACTGTTAGTCAATCCCTGTGGGTGTTCTGGTGAATGTTTCTTAGGGGGTCTGCCACGCCGAGGAGCCGTAGCCAACAGCACATCCTCGTCGGCCAACACAAAGGCGGGTTTGAGTCTGTTTATGCCAATCTTTTCTTTCCTGCCCCCCAAATCAAGCACAAAATGCTTATGCCCTGTTTCCAGCACTCTAAATGGTCTATCATAAGGCGGTCGCAATGGCGGGCGATGCGCATCGTGTCTGACAAAAACAAACTCCGCATTTTTTAGAGCCTTAGGCACAAAAATGCGCGGAAAACTGTGGTGAACGGGGCCTGGCAGGATGCCCGCTTCCGTGCCACCCTGCAACCACTGAGCCGGGAAACATTCTGGCGCAGGATTATCTGGGAGAAATTCCCCGGGTAGCCGGAGTGGCTGCGCAAAAACCAGCTCATCCGGGGAGGCTTCTAAATCCTCTTTAGGTGCAGAACACAACCCCAATAAAACCCATGGTAGCCTGTCCACCCAATTTGCATCCGTAAGCGATGCTCTGAGGGCCGCCTTCAATGACCTATGGAAACGTTCGCATAACCCATTAGCCTGCGTGTTGTATGCGGTAGTGTGGTGGATTGTTACCCCCAGGCTGCGGGCCATCGCTGACCAAAGCTTGGAAACAAATTGAGGACCTCTGTCGGACGTAATGTCCGACGGAACTCCAAAGCGCGCTACCCATGCCGTTAAAAACGCGCGCGCCACCTCCTCGGCTGTGGTTGATGACAGTGGGACCACTTCCGGCCAGCGCGTGGTGCGGTCTACCATTGCCAGAAGGTGTGTGCACCCCTGCGACGGCGGGAGGAGGCCTACGAGGTCCACGTGAATGTAGTCGAACCTCTTAGCCGGGATATGAAACGGCTCAAAGGGGGATCTCGTGTGTTTGTGTACCTTGGCTCGTTGACAAGCCATGCAGGCTGCCGCCCACTCTCTAACCTGCTTGCGCAGGCTCGGCCATACAAATTTCTCTCCTACCATTTTGACCGACGCGCGCATCCCCGGGTGCGCCAGAGAATGAATCGAGTCAAAAACGCGGCGCCGCCACGCGGTCGGCACCACCGGGCGTGGTCGTCCCGTGGAGACATCGCAGATTAGCGGGGACACACCATCTTGCAGCACCCTGTTCTCCAGCCTTAACCCTGTTGGTCCAGACTGGAGCGCGCGCACGTCCGCGTCGCTAATCTGATCCACGGCTATGGCTGCATAATCTATCCCTACGCGGACTGGGGGCGCGCGCACTTCCGCGTCGCTAGCCTGCCCCGTGGCCATGGCTGCATAATCTATCCCTACGTGGACTGGAGCCGCTACGGCGCGCGAGAGGCAGTCCGCCACTACATTCAGTTTACCCGCTACGTGCTGAATATCGGTAGTAAACTCTGAGATTGCAGCCAGCTGTCTCTGCTGCCGGCCTGACCACGGTTCTGAAACCTTGGCCATCGCAAAAGTAAGTGGCTTGTGGTCGACGAATGCGGTGAAACGGCGTCCCTCCAGCCAGAACTGGAAGTGGCAAATGGCCAAGTGGAGAGCTAACAACTCCCTATCGAATGTGCTGTATTTTCGCTCACTATCGCGCAAAGTCCTGCTGAAAAAAGCCAGCGGCTGCCAAGCTCCGGCCACATGCTGCTCCACGACTGCCCCTATGGCCACATCTGACGCGTCAGTAGTGAGCGCTATGCGGGCCGTTGGGTCTGGATGTGCTAACAACGCAGCATTTGCCAGGGCTGTTTTGACCTCAGAGAATGTGCGCTCTCGCTCCGGAGACCATTCGATTTTATTTGTGGGTTTTTGTTTTTTTAGCGCGGCATACAATGGTTGCATGAGCTGCGCTGCGCGGGGGAGGAAACGGTTATAAAAATTCACCATTCCCAAAAACTCCTGTAACACTTTGACCGTTTGTGGCTGGGGAAAATTTGTTACTGCGCGCACTTTGTCAGGCAGAGGAATTGCTCCTTCTGGAGAGACGCGGTGCCCAAAAAAATCAATCTGCGTCACCCCGAACTGACACTTCGCTGGGTTGATTATTAACCCGTGCTCTCCCAACCTCCGGAAAACTGCTGTGAGGTGACTTTCGTGTTCGTCTTCAGACGCGCTGGCTACCAAGATGTCGTCCAGGTAGACGAACACGAAGGGGAGATCGCGCAACACCGCGTCCATCATGCATTGGAACGTCTGTGCAGCGCCTTTAAGCCCAAATGGCATGCGCAAAAATTCAAATAGGCCAAACGGAGTTATTACCGCTGTTTTGGGTATGTCCTCAGTGCGTACTGGGACTTGGTGGTACCCGCGGACCAAGTCTATCTTAGAAAAAACGCGCGCCCCCTCCAAATGAACGGAAAAATCTTGGATATGCGGGATTGGGTAGCGGTCGTGCGCTGTAGCATTGTTCAGCCTGCGGAAATCTCCACAAGGTCGCCACAAGCCGTCAGCTTTAGGGACCATGTGAAGCAGAGAAGCCCATGGGCTTTTCGAACGCCTGATGATGCCCAGCTTTTCCAGGTTGGCGAACTCCTCGCGCGCTATGGTCAGTTTAGCTGCATCCAAGCACCGAGCTTTTGCAAAAACGGGCGGTGCGGTGGTAGTAATAAAATGTTCCGCCCCATGTTTAGTGACTGCTGCTGAAAATGTGGGAACCGTGAGTGCTGGGAACTGAGTGAGTAGTGTGTGGAACTTACCGCTTGCCGTTGCGACGTTGGCTTGTGCTGTGGGCAGGGTCACTCGGGCTGCACAGGGAATAGAATAAAAAGAGAGTGCATTAACCAGGCGCCTATTAGCAAGATCAACCAACAAACCGTGTGAGCACAGAAAATCAGCCCCTAACATATTGAAGCTCACTGCAGCTATAACAAAAGTCCACTCAAATGTACGGCCGTGTAGGGACAGAAGCAGAGTCTTCTCACCGAAGGTCTTAATCCTCGAGCCGTTTGCTGCTGATGCTCCGTGACTTCCGGGGCCCGCCAGCCAGTCAGCATAGGTAGGCATGATGAAACTCACTTGGGAGCCTGTGTCCACAAGGAATTGCTTCCCCGAACGCGCATCCGTCAAGTAGAGCAGCTTGTTCTCTTCCCCGAGGGCCGCGGCTGCTCCCGACCCCCGGCTTTGGCGTTTCCCGAGCTCTTGAACTGGCACGGTGGTATACACTTGCACACCCTCTCTGCGAAGCGGCGATGGTAGAAACAGAGGTCGTCTCCTCCACGATCCCTGGCCCTCGCCGCCGCTGTTGTTGGTGGGTCTGCTACCGCCGCCTCTGGCCCCCTGCCATCTCCGGCCGCCACGCCGAGTTCCGTCGCTGCTGCGGTGGCCGCGCGCTGTCTGCTGGCATTGAGAATCTGCTGTGCCTCCTGGGCCAGCGGGCGGAAGTCCCGCTGGGCCAACAACGGTGAACCAGCCAGGGTCACTCTCGTGGCCGACGGTAGGGTTCTCAGGAAAATGTGGGTGAAAAGGAAGTCGTTGTCGTCTAAGCCCCTCAGCCTCAGCATGTCCTCCATCAGGTCGACGGGCATGCTATCTCCCAAGTCGTTCAGAGCCAGGAGCCTCTCCGCTCTCTCCTGGACTGAGGGAGTGAAACGCTGGATGAGCGCAGCCTTCAACCCGCCGTATTTGTCGTCGGCCGGTGGGCACTCCAACAGGCTCTGCACATGTTGAGCCGTGCGGTTGTCGAGCTTGGCAATGACGTGGTAGAGTTTCGTGTCATCTACCGTTATCCCCTGGAGGGCGAACTGTGCTTAGACCAAGTGGAACCAGGAGCACGGATTGTCTTGCCAGAAGTCTGGTAGCTTGACTGTGGCTGCGTTCGTCTGGCTGGCTCCTGACAAGTCCGGCTCGGGGGAATTTCTTCCACTCATGATACGTCTTAGGGTCACCAGTGTAGAGAATGTGGAAGGATGAGGCTGAGTTTATTTCACAAGTCAGGTTTATTCACATTCTCCAACATCATCCAAAAACAGAAAGAGAGAGAATCCCTCAACATCTGTCCCCTTTATACCAGGACATCCAAACACACAGTCATATGGCACTTAATCCCCAAAAACAATGTAACTTCCTCCCGATCTTAACACCCCCCACCTTCAGTTTCTGGCCGCTGGGCGAAATCCCCCAAGGTTGTCTCCTCGCATGCCAAAGACTAAACTTTCACATCCTCGTGTTATCTCCAAAGCGGCTCAGTCCTTTGTTCCGTCTCAGATGTGAAGCCTAAGGTGGTATACGTATGAATCATACAGTGGTATACATATGTGCATATATGTGTCCCACATGACCCCCCCCCCCCAAACGTCTAAGATGGAACAACGTAATCACAGTCTGCAAGTCATGGTAAAATTATTACACATCAGTCCACGTGTCACTTGGGCCTCAGTCTCCTCCCATACCTGCTGTGAGCGGGCTTTATCACTTTTGCGGCGCCCTCCTGCTGGGGAGCTGCTGTCTGAGGATGAGAACTGTTAGTCAATCCCTGTGGGTGTTCTGGTGAATGTTTCTTAGGGGGTCTGCCACGCCGAGGAGCCGTAGCCAACAGCACATCCTCGTCGGCCAACACAAAGGCGGGTTTGAGTCTGTTTATGCCAATCTTTTCTTTCCTGCCCCCCAAATCAAGCACAAAATGCTTATGCCCTGTTTCCAGCACTCTAAATGGTCTATCATAAGGCGGTCGCAATGGCGGGCGATGCGCATCGTGTCTGACAAAAACAAACTCCGCATTTTTTAGAGCCTTAGGCACAAAAATGCGCGGAAAACTGTGGTGAACGGGGCCTGGCAGGATGCCCGCTTCCGTGCCACCCTGCAACCACTGAGCCGGGAAACATTCTGGCGCAGGATTATCTGGGAGAAATTCCCCGGGTAGCCGGAGTGGCTGCGCAAAAACCAGCTCATCCGGGGAGGCTTCTAAATCCTCTTTAGGTGCAGAACACAACCCCAATAAAACCCATGGTAGCCTGTCCACCCAATTTGCATCCGTAAGCGATGCTCTGAGGGCCGCCTTCAATGACCTATGGAAACGTTCGCATAACCCATTAGCCTGCGTGTTGTATGCGGTAGTGTGGTGGATTGTTACCCCCAGGCTGCGGGCCATCGCTGACCAAAGCTTGGAAACAAATTGAGGACCTCTGTCGGACGTAATGTCCGACGGAACTCCAAAGCGCGCTACCCATGCCGTTAAAAACGCGCGCGCCACCTCCTCGGCTGTGGTTGATGACAGTGGGACCACTTCCGGCCAGCGCGTGGTGCGGTCTACCATTGCCAGAAGGTGTGTGCACCCCTGCGACGGCGGGAGGGGGCCTACGAGGTCCACGTGAATGTGGTCGAACCTCTTAGCCGGGATATGAAACGGCTCAAAGGGGGATCTCGTGTGTTTGTGTACCTTGGCTCGTTGACAAGCCATGCAGGCTGCCGCCCACTCTCTAACCTGCTTGCGCAGGCTCGGCCATACAAATTTCTCTCCTACCATTTTGACCGACGCGCGCATCCCCGGGTGCGCCAGAGAATGAATCGAGTCAAAAACGCGGCGCCGCCACGCGGTCGGCACCACCGGGCGTGGTCGTCCCGTGGAGACATCGCAGATTAGCGGGGACACACCATCTTGCAGCACCCTGTTCTCCAGCCTTAACCCTGTTGGTCCAGACTGGAGCGCGCGCACGTCCGCGTCGCTAATCTGATCCACGGCTATGGCTGCATAATCTATCCCTACGCGGACTGGGGGCGCGCGCACTTCCGCGTCGCTAGCCTGCCCCGTGGCCATGGCTGCATAATCTATCCCTACGTGGACTGGAGCCGCTACGGCGCGCGAGAGGCAGTCCGCCACTACATTCAGTTTACCCGCTACGTGCTGAATATCGGTAGTAAACTCTGAGATTGCAGCCAGCTGTCTCTGCTGCCGGCCTGACCACGGTTCTGAAACCTTGGCCATCGCAAAAGTAAGTGGCTTGTGGTCGACGAATGCGGTGAAATGGCGTCCCTCCAGCCAGAACTGGAAGTGGCAAATGGCCAAGTGGAGAGCTAACAACTCCCTATCGAATGTGCTGTATTTTCGCTCACTATCGCGCAAAGTCCTGCTGAAAAAAGCCAGCGGCTGCCAAGCTCCGGCCACATGCTGCTCCACGACTGCCCCTATGGCCACATCTGACGCGTCAGTAGTGAGCGCTATGCGGGCCGTTGGGTCTGGATGTGCTAACAACGCAGCATTTGCCAGGGCTGTTTTGACCTCAGAGAATGTGCGCTCTCGCTCCGGAGACCATTCGATTTTATTTGTGGGTTTTTGTTTTTTTAGCGCGGCATACAATGGTTGCATGAGCTGCGCTGCGCGGGGGAGGAAACGGTTATAAAAATTCACCATTCCCAAAAACTCCTGTAACACTTTGACCGTTTGTGGCTGGGGAAAATTTGTTACTGCGCGCACTTTGTCAGGCAGAGGAATTGCTCCTTCTGGAGAGACGCGGTGCCCAAAAAAATCAATCTGCGTCACCCCGAACTGACACTTCGCTGGGTTGATTATTAACCCGTGCTCTCCCAACCTCCGGAAAACTGCTGTGAGGTGACTTTCGTGTTCGTCTTCAGACGCGCTGGCTACCAAGATGTCGTCCAGGTAGACGAACACGAAGGGGAGATCGCGCAACACCGCGTCCATCATGCATTGGAACGTCTGTGCAGCGCCTTTAAGCCCAAATGGCATGCGCAAAAATTCAAATAGGCCAAACGGAGTTATTACCGCTGTTTTGGGTATGTCCTCAGTGCGTACTGGGACTTGGTGGTACCCGCGGACCAAGTCTATCTTAGAAAAAACGCGCGCCCCCTCCAAATGAACGGAAAAATCTTGGATATGCGGGATTGGGTAGCGGTCGTGCGCTGTAGCATTGTTCAGCCTGCGGAAATCTCCACAAGGTCGCCACAAGCCGTCAGCTTTAGGGACCATGTGAAGCAGAGAAGCCCATGGGCTTTTCGAACGCCTGATGATGCCCAGCTTTTCCAGGTTGGCGAACTCCTCGCGCGCTATGGTCAGTTTAGCTGCATCCAAGCACCGAGCTTTTGCAAAAACGGGCGGTGCGGTGGTAGTAATAAAATGTTCCGCCCCATGTTTAGTGACTGCTGCTGAAAATGTGGGAACCGTGAGTGCTGGGAACTGAGTGAGTAGTGTGTGGAACTTACCGCTTGCCGTTGCGACGTTGGCTTGTGCTGTGGGCAGGGTCACTCGGGCTGCACAGGGAATAGAATAAAAAGAGAGTGCATTAACCAGGCGCCTATTAGCAAGATCAACCAACAAACCGTGTGAGCACAGAAAATCAGCCCCTAACATATTGAAGCTCACTGCAGCTATAACAAAAGTCCACTCAAATGTACGGCCGTGTAGGGACAGAAGCAGAGTCTTCTCACCGAAGGTCTTAATCCTCGAGCCGTTTGCTGCTGATGCTCCGTGACTTCCGGGGCCCGCCAGCCAGTCAGCATAGGTAGGCATGATGAAACTCACTTGGGAGCCTGTGTCCACAAGGAATTGCTTCCCCGAACGCGCATCCGTCAAGTAGAGCAGCTTGTTCTCTTCCCCGAGGGCCGCGGCTGCTCCCGACCCCCGGCTTTGGCGTTTCCCGAGCTCTTGAACTGGCACGGTGGTATACACTTGCACACCCTCTCTGCGAAGCGGCGATGGTAGAAACAGAGGTCGTCTCCTCCACGATCCCTGGCCCTCGCCGCCGCTGTTGTTGGTGGGTCTGCTACCGCCGCCTCTGGCCCCCTGCCATCTCCGGCCGCCACGCCGAGTTCCGTCGCTGCTGCGGTGGCCGCGCGCTGTCTGCTGGCATTGAGAATCTGCTGTGCCTCCTGGGCCAGCGGGCGGAAGTCCCGCTGGGCCAACAACGGTGAACCAGCCAGGGTCACTCTCGTGGCCGACGGTAGGGTTCTCAGGAAAATGTGGGTGAAAAGGAAGTCGTTGTCGTCTAAGCCCCTCAGCCTCAGCATGTCCTCCATCAGGTCGACGGGCATGCTATCTCCCAAGTCGTTCAGAGCCAGGAGCCTCTCCGCTCTCTCCTGGACTGAGGGAGTGAAACGCTGGATGAGCGCAGCCTTCAACCCGCCGTATTTGTCGTCGGCCGGTGGGCACTCCAACAGGCTCTGCACATGTTGAGCCGTGCGGTTGTCGAGCTTGGCAATGACGTGGTAGAGTTTCGTGTCATCTACCGTTATCCCCTGGAGGGCGAACTGTGCTTAGACCAAGTGGAACCAGGAGCACGGATTGTCTTGCCAGAAGTCTGGTAGCTTGACTGTGGCTGCGTTCGTCTGGCTGGCTCCTGACAAGTCCGGCTCGGGGGAATTTCTTCCACTCATGATACGTCTTAGGGTCACCAGTGTAGAGAATGTGGAAGGATGAGGCTGAGTTTATTTCACAAGTCAGGTTTATTCACATTCTCCAACATCATCCAAAAACAGAAAGAGAGAGAATCCCTCAACATCTGTCCCCTTTATACCAGGACATCCAAACACACAGTCATATGGCACTTAATCCCCAAAAACAATGTAACTTCCTCCCGATCTTAACACCCCCCACCTTCAGTTTCTGGCCGCTGGGCGAAATCCCCCAAGGTTGTCTCCTCGCATGCCAAAGACTAAACTTTCACATCCTCGTGTTATCTCCAAAGCGGCTCAGTCCTTTGTTCCGTCTCAGATGTGAAGCCTAAGGTGGTATACGTATGAATCATACAGTGGTATACATATGTGCATATGTGTGTCCCACATGACCCCCCCCCCCCCCAAACGTCTAAGATGGAACAACGTAATCACAGTCTGCAAGTCATGGTAAAATTATTACACATCAGTCCACGTGTCACTTGGGCCTCAGTCTCCTCCCATACCTGCTGTGAGCGGGCTTTATCACTTTTGCGGCGCCCTCCTGCTGGGGAGCTGCTGTCTGAGGATGAGAACTGTTAGTCAATCCCTGTGGGTGTTCTGGTGAATGTTTCTTAGGGGGTCTGCCACGCCGAGGAGCCGTAGCCAACAGCACATCCTCGTCGGCCAACACAAAGGCGGGTTTGAGTCTGTTTATGCCAATCTTTTCTTTCCTGCCCCCCAAATCAAGCACAAAATGCTTATGCCCTGTTTCCAGCACTCTAAATGGTCTATCATAAGGCGGTCGCAATGGCGGGCGATGCGCATCGTGTCTGACAAAAACAAACTCCGCATTTTTTAGAGCCTTAGGCACAAAAATGCGCGGAAAACTGTGGTGAACGGGGCCTGGCAGGATGCCCGCTTCCGTGCCACCCTGCAACCACTGAGCCGGGAAACATTCTGGCGCAGGATTATCTGGGAGAAATTCCCCGGGTAGCCGGAGTGGCTGCGCAAAAACCAGCTCATCCGGGGAGGCTTCTAAATCCTCTTTAGGTGCAGAACACAACCCCAATAAAACCCATGGTAGCCTGTCCACCCAATTTGCATCCGTAAGCGATGCTCTGAGGGCCGCCTTCAATGACCTATGGAAACGTTCGCATAACCCATTAGCCTGCGTGTTGTATGCGGTAGTGTGGTGGATTGTTACCCCCAGGCTGCGGGCCATCGCTGACCAAAGCTTGGAAACAAATTGAGGACCTCTGTCGGACGTAATGTCCGACGGAACTCCAAAGCGCGCTACCCATGCCGTTAAAAACGCGCGCGCCACCTCCTCGGCTGTGGTTGATGACAGTGGGACCACTTCCGGCCAGCGCGTGGTGCGGTCTACCATTGCCAGAAGGTGTGTGCACCCCTGCGACGGCGGGAGGGGGCCTACGAGGTCCACGTGAATGTGGTCGAACCTCTTAGCCGGGATATGAAACGGCTCAAAGGGGGATCTCGTGTGTTTGTGTACCTTGGCTCGTTGACAAGCCATGCAGGCTGCCGCCCACTCTCTAACCTGCTTGCGCAGGCTCGGCCATACAAATTTCTCTCCTACCATTTTGACCGACGCGCGCATCCCCGGGTGCGCCAGAGAATGAATCGAGTCAAAAACGCGGCGCCGCCACGCGGTCGGCACCACCGGGCGTGGTCGTCCCGTGGAGACATCGCAGATTAGCGGGGACACACCATCTTGCAGCACCCTGTTCTCCAGCCTTAACCCTGTTGGTCCAGACTGGAGCGCGCGCACGTCCGCGTCGCTAATCTGATCCACGGCTATGGCTGCATAATCTATCCCTACGCGGACTGGGGGCGCGCGCACTTCCGCGTCGCTAGCCTGCCCCGTGGCCATGGCTGCATAATCTATCCCTACGTGGACTGGAGCCGCTACGGCGCGCGAGAGGCAGTCCGCCACTACATTCAGTTTACCCGCTACGTGCTGAATATCGGTAGTAAACTCTGAGATTGCAGCCAGCTGTCTCTGCTGCCGGCCTGACCACGGTTCTGAAACCTTGGCCATCGCAAAAGTAAGTGGCTTGTGGTCGACGAATGCGGTGAAATGGCGTCCCTCCAGCCAGAACTGGAAGTGGCAAATGGCCAAGTGGAGAGCTAACAACTCCCTATCGAATGTGCTGTATTTTCGCTCACTATCGCGCAAAGTCCTGCTGAAAAAAGCCAGCGGCTGCCAAGCTCCGGCCACATGCTGCTCCACGACTGCCCCTATGGCCACATCTGACGCGTCAGTAGTGAGCGCTATGCGGGCCGTTGGGTCTGGATGTGCTAACAACGCAGCATTTGCCAGGGCTGTTTTGACCTCAGAGAATGTGCGCTCTCGCTCCGGAGACCATTCGATTTTATTTGTGGGTTTTTGTTTTTTTAGCGCGGCATACAATGGTTGCATGAGCTGCGCTGCGCGGGGGAGGAAACGGTTATAAAAATTCACCATTCCCAAAAACTCCTGTAACACTTTGACCGTTTGTGGCTGGGGAAAATTTGTTACTGCGCGCACTTTGTCAGGCAGAGGAATTGCTCCTTCTGGAGAGACGCGGTGCCCAAAAAAATCAATCTGCGTCACCCCGAACTGACACTTCGCTGGGTTGATTATTAACCCGTGCTCTCCCAACCTCCGGAAAACTGCTGTGAGGTGACTTTCGTGTTCGTCTTCAGACGCGCTGGCTACCAAGATGTCGTCCAGGTAGACGAACACGAAGGGGAGATCGCGCAACACCGCGTCCATCATGCATTGGAACGTCTGTGCAGCGCCTTTAAGCCCAAATGGCATGCGCAAAAATTCAAATAGGCCAAACGGAGTTATTACCGCTGTTTTGGGTATGTCCTCAGTGCGTACTGGGACTTGGTGGTACCCGCGGACCAAGTCTATCTTAGAAAAAACGCGCGCCCCCTCCAAATGAACGGAAAAATCTTGGATATGCGGGATTGGGTAGCGGTCGTGCGCTGTAGCATTGTTCAGCCTGCGGAAATCTCCACAAGGTCGCCACAAGCCGTCAGCTTTAGGGACCATGTGAAGCAGAGAAGCCCATGGGCTTTTCGAACGCCTGATGATGCCCAGCTTTTCCAGGTTGGCGAACTCCTCGCGCGCTATGGTCAGTTTAGCTGCATCCAAGCACCGAGCTTTTGCAAAAACGGGCGGTGCGGTGGTAGTAATAAAATGTTCCGCCCCATGTTTAGTGACTGCTGCTGAAAATGTGGGAACCGTGAGTGCTGGGAACTGAGTGAGTAGTGTGTGGAACTTACCGCTTGCCGTTGCGACGTTGGCTTGTGCTGTGGGCAGGGTCACTCGGGCTGCACAGGGAATAGAATAAAAAGAGAGTGCATTAACCAGGCGCCTATTAGCAAGATCAACCAACAAACCGTGTGAGCACAGAAAATCAGCCCCTAACATATTGAAGCTCACTGCAGCTATAACAAAAGTCCACTCAAATGTACGGCCGTGTAGGGACAGAAGCAGAGTCTTCTCACCGAAGGTCTTAATCCTCGAGCCGTTTGCTGCTGATGCTCCGTGACTTCCGGGGCCCGCCAGCCAGTCAGCATAGGTAGGCATGATGAAACTCACTTGGGAGCCTGTGTCCACAAGGAATTGCTTCCCCGAACGCGCATCCGTCAAGTAGAGCAGCTTGTTCTCTTCCCCGAGGGCCGCGGCTGCTCCCGACCCCCGGCTTTGGCGTTTCCCGAGCTCTTGAACTGGCACGGTGGTATACACTTGCACACCCTCTCTGCGAAGCGGCGATGGTAGAAACAGAGGTCGTCTCCTCCACGATCCCTGGCCCTCGCCGCCGCTGTTGTTGGTGGGTCTGCTACCGCCGCCTCTGGCCCCCTGCCATCTCCGGCCGCCACGCCGAGTTCCGTCGCTGCTGCGGTGGCCGCGCGCTGTCTGCTGGCATTGAGAATCTGCTGTGCCTCCTGGGCCAGCGGGCGGAAGTCCCGCTGGGCCAACAACGGTGAACCAGCCAGGGTCACTCTCGTGGCCGACGGTAGGGTTCTCAGGAAAATGTGGGTGAAAAGGAAGTCGTTGTCGTCTAAGCCCCTCAGCCTCAGCATGTCCTCCATCAGGTCGACGGGCATGCTATCTCCCAAGTCGTTCAGAGCCAGGAGCCTCTCCGCTCTCTCCTGGACTGAGGGAGTGAAACGCTGGATGAGCGCAGCCTTCAACCCGCCGTATTTGTCGTCGGCCGGTGGGCACTCCAACAGGCTCTGCACATGTTGAGCCGTGCGGTTGTCGAGCTTGGCAATGACGTGGTAGAGTTTCGTGTCATCTACCGTTATCCCCTGGAGGGCGAACTGTGCTTAGACCAAGTGGAACCAGGAGCACGGATTGTCTTGCCAGAAGTCTGGTAGCTTGACTGTGGCTGCGTTCGTCTGGCTGGCTCCTGACAAGTCCGGCTCGGGGGAATTTCTTCCACTCATGATACGTCTTAGGGTCACCAGTGTAGAGAATGTGGAAGGATGAGGCTGAGTTTATTTCACAAGTCAGGTTTATTCACATTCTCCAACATCATCCAAAAACAGAAAGAGAGAGAATCCCTCAACATCTGTCCCCTTTATACCAGGACATCCAAACACACAGTCATATGGCACTTAATCCCCAAAAACAATGTAACTTCCTCCCGATCTTAACACCCCCCACCTTCAGTTTCTGGCCGCTGGGCGAAATCCCCCAAGGTTGTCTCCTCGCATGCCAAAGACTAAACTTTCACATCCTCGTGTTATCTCCAAAGCGGCTCAGTCCTTTGTTCCGTCTCAGATGTGAAGCCTAAGGTGGTATACGTATGAATCATACAGTGTTATACATATGTGCATATATGTGTCCCACATTGTCACCCTTTAAATAGGCCAACTGACTGATTACAAGTTTGTAGACACCTGTGATGTTAATTAGAGGACACATCTTGGTTGAACATGTCCCTATGGTCACATTATTACCTCCGCCAGGCCGCAGGCAAGGAGATAATGTTTTTGCCGGGGTTTGTCTGTCTGTTTGTCTGTCTGTCTGTCTGTCTGTTGGTTAGCAAGATAACTCAAAAAGTTTTGGACGGATTTCGATGAAACTTTAAGGCGTTGTTGGAAATGGTACAAGGAAGAACTGATTAAATTTTGGGGATGATCCAGATCACCGTCTGGATCCAGGAATTTTTTAAATGATTCTTTAACATTGTGAGATATGACCATTTTCAACATGTGTGCAGGCGCAATGGAGGGCGCTGGTCGTCGTGTCTGACGAACATGAACTCTGTGTTCTTCAAAGTTTTAGGCACAAAAGCACGCGGAAAACAGTGGTGGGCCGGGCCCGGCAGCGTGCCTGTGTTTGCGCTACGCTGCAAAAGCTGAGACGGGCAGCTGTCCGGCGCGGGATTATTTGGCAGAAATTCCCCGGGCAGCCATAGGGGCTGCGCAAAAACAAGCTCTCTGCTGGGGAAGCTTCCAAATCCTCTTTTGGCACGGAGCGCAACCCCAATAAAACCCACGGCAGCCTGTCTACCCAATTTGTATCCGTCAGTGAAGCCCTGAGTGCTGCTTTCAGTGATCTATGAAAACGCTCGCATAACCCATTGGCCTGTGGGTTGTACGCGGTTGTGTGATGAATTGCAATGCCTGCAGCCTGGGAGTTTGCAGATGGAGGAGATGGACACAACAGTGACACTTGAGTTTATTACCTCCACCAAGGAGGTAATGCTTTTACTGGCATTTGTCTGTCTGTCTGTCTGTTACCAACATAACTCAAAAAGTTATGAACGGTTGGCAGAAATTCCCCGGGCAGCCATAGGGGCTGCGCAAAAACAAGCTCTCTGCTGGGGAAGCTTCCAAATCCTCTTTTGGCACGGAGCGCAACCCCAATAAAACCCACGGCAGCCTGTCTACCCAATTTGCATCCGTCAGTGAAGCCCTGAGTGCTGCTTTCAGTGATCTATGAAAACGCTCGCATAACCCATTGGCCTGTGGGTTGTACGCGGTTGTGTGATGAATTGCAATGCCTGCAGCCTGGGAGTTTGCAGATGGAGGAGATGGACACAACAGTGACACTTGAGTTTATTACCTCCACCAAGGAGGTAATGCTTTTACTGGCATTTGTCTGTTTGTCTGTCTGTCTGTCTGTTACCAACATAACTCAAAAAGTTATGAACGGATTTTGACCAAATTTTCAGGAAAGGTGTGTAATGGCACAGGGAACAGATGCTTAGATTTTGGTGATGATCTGAGAGTGCATACCTCCACCAAGGGCTTTGTTTGTATTTGTGCAGCAGGATTACACAAAAAGTACTGGATGGATTTGGATGTAATTTTCACCAGAGGTGGTTCTTGGCCTAGAGAGGAACCCATTACATTTTGGGGATGATCTGGGAATGCATACCTCAGCCAAGGCTCTTCTCACAGTGTGTCAGCCACAAAACTCCAAAACTAATGGACAGACTTGGATGCAATTTTCACCACAAGTGGCGATAGGTCTACACACAAACCCATTACATTTTGGAGGTGATCCATGAGAAACTGAAGGAGCCTTGGTGGAGGTATGCGCTCTCTGAGTGCTTTTCTAGTTTTCAATCTTTTCTAGGGGTACCATCATTTTTGTCCAGGCCTGTTTCATGAGTTTGTTTTTTAAAATAATTCTCTTGAACCACAATTCAAAAGCATTGTCTGATTTTCATTGGTTAATTTTCATAGAATTTTTATTTATTACCACTTTTGTCAGATTCAAGTTATTTCTGTGACTATTGTGGGTTTTTCTTTCATTAACAGAGGGGTACCAACAATTTTGTCCACGTCTTTAAAGCAGCTGTCACCGTGCTCTTCCTTTATGTTTGGATTGCAGATGTTCAAATCAGTTCAAGTTGCAAATGCTCAAATCAGGATTGGACCAAGATGGTGAATGTCTTTGGCCATTCCGCTCTCGAATGCCGACTTTTCTCCTTTTTTGCATAGTTGTTGTTCTTTCTACAGTGCATGGAGGTCATGCACTGCTAACATGGGACCAACAAACACTACTGGACATCACCAAGTCAAGCAGCCACACGGAGTTTACTGGCTTTATACCACCTGACCTGCAATGCATCGTCCACCCCAATGATGACCATCAGCACCCCCAGGAAGGCCCCGAAGCACCGAGCCCGCGTGAACATGCTGACCCAAAGGAAGTGTGTCGGAGGCGGGGTCGAAGGCGCCAATGACGAGGCAAGAGAGGAGGGCTACATGCTAGGCTAAAGGCTCGCTCCAACCGGCCACCGCTACCCAGTCTGTTAATTGCAAATGTTTGGTCTTTGGAAAATAAACTAGACGAACTAAGAGTAAGGACTGAAGACCAGCAGGAGACAAGAGAGTGTCATGCCCTGATATTCTGTGAAGCTTGGCTTTAAAACATTCACTAAAAAGGTTAAAAACTGGCTGAAAAATAAACAAGAATGTACCCATGTATGAAATGATTGTCTGCAGGGTGAGAGTGAATGAAGGGAAGGAATGAATGTGTTTGTTTATAGTGAGTGACGAATGGAGGGAGGCCTGAAATAGGCAAATGTGAACCAGGTTGTTATATTGTGTATTTATAATATTTATAATCTTTATAATATTTATAATTGTGTATTTATAATGTATTTATAATCTTTTTTTCCATTGATGTATGTGGTTATTGTTTATTCTGTTCTCAATTTTTCTTTTCCTTTTCCTTATCCTTTTTTTTTTTTTCTTTTTACTTGTTCCTCCTTTCTAAAGCCCATCCAGGGACAAGAGTTGCAAATTAGCTAATAACTATACACTCTTTGTGCAACACATCAGATTGATTGTCATTGATTAATTGTCTATGTTTATTGCACTGTCCCTGTCAAATACACAAATAATCTAATCTAATCAAACAGAGTCCTGGAGAGCGCTATTCAGCTCCAGACCCACTCAACACACTGGGCAGACAGAACAGAAGACTCTGGTAAGACGAGGTGTGTGTGTGTGTGTGTGTGTGTTTGTGTGTGTATTTATAAACCACTTGTGGTGCGGAGCTGTACAGACCGTTTACAAGCGCTGCTCGCCCGACGTGGAGTTTTTACTGCTGAAATGCCGTCCCTATTATTTACCGAGGGAATTTACCGCTGTGTTTTTGGCCGCTGTATACAGTCGCCCACAGAGCAACTACACAGTAGCGCTAAACAAACACCATGACGTCATCAGCACAGTAGAGATGAAACACCCTGATGCTGTTTTTATTGTTGCTGGCGACTTTAACCGGTGCAATTTACGGACCATACTCCCCAAATATTACCAGCATGTGGACATTCCCACCCATGTTAAAAGCACATTGGATCATGTTTATTCCAACATACGTGGCGTCTACAGAGCGGCACCCCACCCCCACTTCGGACAGTCAGATCACATGTCCCTGTTTATGTTCCCAGCCTACAGACAAAAGCTGAGACAAACAAACCCAGATATTAAATAAATTAAGCACTGGACTCCAGAGACTGAGAACATCCTGCAAGACTGTTTTGCCTGCACAGACTGGGATGTGTTTACAGCTGCAGCCACCTGAGAGGAGTCTTCTGTTAACATACAGGACTACGCTGAATACGTGACTGCGTACATCAGCATGTGTGCTGATACCATTGTACCCACCATACAGGTCAGGAAGTTCCCCAACCAGAAGCCCTGGATCAGCAGTCAGGTACGTCAGATGCTGCATGCTCACTCTCATACATTTAAATCAGGCTGTGAGGTCGAGTACAAAGCTGCAAAGTATGGACTGAGGAAGGCTATAGCAACAGCCAAGAGGCAATACTGAGAAAAGCTGGACAGCCTCTACTCCACTCCTGACCCGGGGCGCATGTGACAAGGCCTGCAACACATCACAGACTACAAGAAGACCAACAGCAGCACCGCTAGCCCTACAGACAGCCTGCCAGATGATCTCAACATCTTTTACACCTGCTTTGAGACCATCAGCCACAGCACAGAGATGAGAATCATACTCACCCCCCCCCCACCCACCCACCCACCCACTAAAGCCACTTTTCCACTAGGGTCAGTATGGTACGGTACAGCATGGTTTGTCCACTTTTCCGTTGAGGACTGGAAGTCCGTACAGTTCTGTTTTTTTAGAACTGTTCCTATTTTTTCGGGACTACTCCACAGCAGGTCCAAAGCGTACTGGCCCTGTTACGTCAAGCCACTGCTGGCCACTGAATGGTCCGGGTGTAGCGTCATCATAGTGGGCGTTACAATGGCTTTCCAGAATCGCTGGCTGGCCGCCATTTGCAATTTTTCATCCGTGAGCCCGCAAACAAGTGATATTATAAACAACAGCGATAGAATGGCTTAACAGAAATCAGCAGAAATCAACACCGCGGTCCAGCAGAGTTTTCTGTGCGTTTCAGCTGATGAGAGAATGCAGAGGGAAGCAGACGGAGCTTGCAGTGGGGAGCACAAGCAGACGCACTGGAAAATAGACGGAGACGCACCGGGAATTAGATCCAGCCACCCGAATTGAATTGAATGTACGGCCGCGACGCACCCAACTTCAGCAGTTGAACCTCTGATTCTGCACTTGGGGTGTGTGTGATTAACACTGTAGATAGGATAAACGCAATCTTTTTCTACTGTACATGATTGGTTGTACAGTTGAATGACAATAAAGGGTGATTTAAGATTTAATGATTTATTTAAAAGAACACATTACCAATATCTGACACCCATTGTAGTGCTTCCTTTTATATTTTAGCAATACAAGCACTAAACACCACCCACACTTGAAACCAGGGCGACACAGCGGTGGCTAAACTTTTATTGATGACGTTATTTCTCACCATCACAACAACTTAGTATCTAAACTCAGTGTAAATGGTGTAGAGATTGAAAGGGTATCTGAAACTACATTTCTTGGACTAATAATTGATAATAAACTGTGGTGGAAGTCACATATTAATTATATTAAAGGTAAAATATGCAGATCAATTGCAATACTACACCATGTGAAATATTTGCTGAATCAACCCACACTATAGACTTTGTATCATTCATTAATACTCCCATACATGATATATTGCACTGAAGTATGGGGAAATACATATAAAACAAACATATATCCAGTCTTTATGCTTCAGAAGAGAGCTATTAGAATAATAAACAAAGCTGCTTACAGGGAACCAACAAACCCACTTTTTCTTAAATTAAAAGCTCTCAAGTTGAAAGATCTGGTTGACTTTAAAACTGCAATAATAATGTTTAAAGTGAAGAATCTATCACTGCCCGCAAATATCCAAAAGTTGTTCCAAATAAGGGAGAAACAAAATCATTTCAGAGGAGCATGTATATTTCAAAAACCTTCAGTGAGAACTACCACCAAGCAACACTGTGTTTCAGTGCAAGGAGTCAGATTATGGAACGATTTTGGACCTGAATTAAAATCATGTACAACGCTTGGACAATTTAAACCAAAACTAAAGGAAGAAATACTCCAAACATATATACAAGATGACATGTAAAATCACATAAGGATTGTCATATCCAGTCTGTGTTGTTCTGTTCCTTAGTTTTGGTCACGTTTTGTCTTAGCTTTGTTCTGATTTGCAATCACTCTTACTTTATTTTATTTTTGAATTCTTAGATGGAACATGGGTGGGCAATATAAGCTGCGGCTTCAGCCATCACCCATTTCAGATAACTTATGTTGAATTGTATAATCTGAGGAGTTGCTGTTTAATTTGACCTTGTTGATTTTTTCCCCTTTGTTCTATTACTCTGTTCCTTTCTTTTAATCTAATCTATCCGAAATAAAGATTCATTCATTTCTCAAATATGTTTTAAACTTGCTTTATTTATCCACCACCCATTTCTGTCTTTCATCTAGGCAAGAGGAAAACGATCCACCCAAACCAGACCTTGCTTCACTATTTACAGAGATGCAGGGTGAAGATCTGCTGAACCAGGACCAGTACGAGGGGCCGATCCAGTTGCTGCTCAGTGAGGCAGCGTGGCTGGTGTGTGTGGCCCATTCCAGTTTCTTTTTTTTTTTTTACAGTTTGAATTTTGCACATTCTAAATAATCTGTAATTTGCTGCTGATTGGAATAAACAATTTAGTGATTTATGTGTTTACATCATGATTTTCTATTTTCGACCAACTTTTCTCTCTTTTTAGCCGGTCTTTTTTCTAGTTTTCGTCACTTTTTTCTCTTCCTCGGACAATGCCTGGAGTACAGCCTTTCCATGTTGTACTCCATGTGGGCATTGCCCTGTCAGCTGTCAACCCCCTCGCTCTCCTCTCATTGCTCGCAGCTGATCCAAATTATTAATTATTGTTACCTTTTGCCCGCTCATGTGACCCCACACCTTTCACCTCTTACATACAGTTGGGCAAAAAAAGTATTTAGTCAGCCACCAATTGTGCAAGTTATTTCCCTCTTGCCTTGAGAGAGAGCAGTCGCATTTTTCTTCCCTCCTCTCCTGCCTTCCTGATCTATTCCCAGCTTTTGCAATGTTGCATTTTTGTCTGTGTTTAGTCGCTCTTCTTCTGCTGAATCTTAATCTAAACGGAAATTATGGATTTGGAAGCGGCTTAAATGTGCTATTGTCACTATTTTTCAACAAGAATTGGGCCAAGGGGGAGCCCAAGAATTGGAACCTGCGAGGAGACTCATGGACATTGGAATTCATGCGTCTGTGGAAACATTATTGGTTATGATCTCAGGACTTCTATTTTTGGCTGTGAAGTTCCCTGATGCATCAGAAATTGAAGGAAGGTGAGAGAGCTGATCAAAGCGGACCCGGCAAGCTCCTTCATCAAATTCGATCAGTTGGGGAGGGCACGAGTAGCGGCAAACGGTGAACTGAATGACAGTGATTCAGTGGAGGAATACATCTGGAGCCCTGTGCTCTCCATGGAAAAACAGTTTAAGCCTGCACATATAATGGAAGCACAGAATTACACGGATGAGGACAAATTCTATTCTCTGAGTGCACTGTGCTGATTTGATTTGACCTTGTTTGCCCCGTGTTTACATTCCTCCTGATTGAGATAAGCGGAAGGACCGGCTCTTATGTCTACCCAAACAATCAACAATCAGTTGTTGTCGTATCAGCGGATTGGACCCTCAAGGACAATGTCCATGTGCCTTCTGCAAGCAAGAGAGACAGACTCTGGACTTGTTTATAAGTCACATGATTATAACATCTATCCACTGCCAGGAGGCGCCCTCTGCTGCTCACTAACAACTGTTACATTTACACTACACAATGCATACAACATTACATGCATACAATACACTGCCTCTCAACTTTTGTGTGTGATCTCCTGCTAAATGTCTGCTAAATGTGCATTGAGGTTTTTTTTTGCTTGCAATCAAAATTTCGCTCACTTGCCAAGCGTCATTCTGATAAAACATGTTTTTTTTCTCTCGCCTACTGTGTCATATCCATTCTCTTTTTCTTTTTTTCCTTTCTTCTTTATGACTGGCGCCTAGCGGCTGCCCCGGCCTTGGATGCGCTCTGCAGAGCGTGCCCAAATGCCAAGTCACGTTTCGTTAACTTGTATTCATACATGTGTAATGACAATAAAGATGAATCTCATCTCATCTCATCTCAAGTTCTCCCACTTAAAAGATGAGAAAGGTCTCCAATTTTCATCATAGGTATACCTCAACTATGAGAGACAAAATGAGAAAAAAAAATCCAGAAAATCACATTGAAGGATTTTTAATGAATTAATTGGTAAATTCCTCAGTAAAATAAGTATTTGGTCACCTACAAACAAGCAAGATTTCTGGCTCTCACAGACCTGTAACTTCTTCTTTAAGATGCTCCTCTGTCCTCCACTCGTTACCTGTATTAATGGCACCTGTTTGAACTCATTATCAGTATAAAAGACACCTGTCCACAGCCTCAAACAGTCAGACTCCAAACTCCACTAATGACAAGACAAAAGAGCAGTCAAAGGGCATCAGAAACAAAATTGTAGACCTGCACCAGGCTGGGAAGACTGAATCTGCAATAGGTAAGCAGCTTGGTGTGAAGAAATCAACTGTGGGAGCAATTATTAGAAAATGGAAGACATACAAGACCACTGATAATCTCCCTCGATCTGGGTGTCCACGCAAGATCTCACCCCGTGGGGTCAAAATTATCACGAGAATGGGGAGCAAAAAACCCAGAACCACATGGGGGGACCTAGTGAATGACCTGCAGAGAGCTGGGACCAAAGTAACAAAGGCTACATCAGAAACACACTACGCCACCAGGGACTCAAATCATGCAGTGCCAGACGTGTCCCCCTGTTTAAGCCAGTACATGTCCAGGCCCATCTGAAGTTTGCTAGAGAGCATTTGGATGATCCAGAACAGGATTGGTAGAAAGTCATATGGTCAGATGAAAGCAAAATAGAACTTTTTGGTAAAAACTCAACTTGTCATGTTTGGAGGAGAAAGAACACCATACCTACTGTGAAGCATGGGGGTGGAAACATCATACTTTGGGGCTGTTTTTCTGCAAAGGGGCCAGGACGAATGATCCGTGTAAAGGAAAGAATGAATGGGGCCATGTATCGTGAGATTTTGAGTGAAAACCTCCTTCCATCAGCAAGGGCATTGAAGATGAAACCTGGCTGGGTCTTTTAGAATGACAATGATCCCAAACACACCGCCAGGGTAACGAAGGAGTGGCTTCATAAGAGGCATTTCAAGGTCCTGGAGTGGCCTAGCCAGTCTCCAGATCTCAACTCCATAGAAAATCTTTGGAGGGAGTTGAAAGTCCGTGTTGCCCAGCGATAGCCCCAAAACATCACTGCTCTAGAGGAGATCGGCATGGAGGAATGGGCCAAAATACCAGCAACAGTGTGTGAAAACCTTGGAAGACTTACAGAAAACGTTTGGCCTCTGTCATTGCCAACAAAGGGTATATAACGAAGTACTGAGATGAACTTTTGTTAATGACCAAATACTTATTTTACCGAGGAATTTACCAATTAATTCATTAATTCATTAAAAATCCTTCAATGTGATTTTCTGGATTTTTTTTTTTACTCATTTTGTCTCTCATGGTTGAGGTATACCTATGATGAAAATTGGAGACCTCTCTCATCTTTTAAGTGTGAGAACTTGCACAATTGGTGGCTGACTAAATACTTTTTTACCCCACTGTATATACAGACACACAGTGTGGAGCATTGTAGATAGATGGAATAATATGTAGATATATAAAAGCACAGTGCGGCACATTGTAGCTAGATGGAATAAATATGTAAATATATAAACACACACAGTGCAGAGCATTGTTGCTAGATGGGATGAAACAGCACAACCGTCTACTTAGTTATCCTACATGGTATGATTATGTGCCCATACATATTCTCACCCTCCATAGCTACCGGTATTTTCCTAGCTGTATACTGGAGGGGACCATTGTATAAGTCTATTGCATCTTTTGCATTCAAAATTATTAGGTTGTCATGTCTTTTTGCTATCTCTGCGAGCAGCCCTCCTTAGGCTTTACAGTCTGACAGCCGTAGGTAGGAAGGACCTGCGAAACCTCTCGGTTGTGCACCTAGGATGATGTAGTCTGCTGCTAAATGAGCTCCTCAGTTCATTCAGTATGTCCAGCATAGGGTGGAACTCGGACTCCAGCAGAGATGACAGTTTAGCCACCGTCCTTCTCTCTCCTATCTCCTCCACTGGGTCAAGGCGCTGCCCCAGGACAGAGCTAGCTTTCTTGATCAGTTTGTTCAGTCTCTTCCTATCGGCTGCCGTAATGCCACTGCCCCAGCAGACCACTCCAAAAGTGATGGCTGATGCCACCATCGTGCCGTAGAATGTCTTCAGGAGCACCCCTTGTACACCAAAAGACCTGAGCCTCCTCAGTAGGAACAGCCTGTGCTGTCCCTTCTTGTAGAGTGCGTCAGTATTGTGTGACCAGTCTACTTTATTGTTCAGATGAAATGATAAAATGCAGGATTACTTGTAATACCTAGAATCTCCAAAAGTACAATGGGAGGAAGAGCCTTCAGTTATCAAGCTCCTCTCTTGTGGAACCAGCTGCCAATCTGGATTCGGGAGTCAGACTCGATCTCTGTTTTTAAGAATAGGGTTAAACCCTCCTTTTTGATATAGCCTACAATTAGGGAGGGATCATGTGTTTCTGAACCCTCCCTTAGTTATGCTGCTATTAGGTTTAGACAGCCGGGGGACCTCCAATAATTGCACTGGGCTTCACTCCTTTCTTCACTCTCAATGATTTTTTTTTTTTTTTTTGGGGGGGGGGGTCATTAACACCTGTTTGTTCTCTCCCATAGATTGAGTCTCCATTGTGCTGTTTGCTCTCTACATGTCTGTTCTTTTCATCTTCTCTGTCCCCTCACCCCCCAGCCAGTCGCAGTAGATGACTGCCCCTCCCTGAGCCTGGTTCTGCTGGAGGTTTCTTCCTGTTAAAAGGGAGTTTTTCCTCTCCACCGTCGCCAAGTGCTTGCTCACAGGGGATCGCCTGATTGCTGGGGTCTTTCTGCAACTGTGGGGGTTGCCCCTACAGTTGAAAGTGCTATGAGACAACTGTTGTTATGAAATGGCGCTATATACAGTGGGGTAAAAAAGTATTTAGTCAGCCACCAATTGTGCAAGTTCTCCCACTTAAAAGATGAGAGAGGTCTCCAATTTTCATCATAGGTATATCTCAACTATGAGAGACAAAATAAGAAAAAAAAAAATCCAGAAAATCCCATTGAAGGATTTTTATTGAATTAATTGGTAGATTCCTCGGTAAAATAAGTGTTCGGTCAATAACAAAAGTTCATCTCAATACTTTGTTATATACCCTTTGTTGGCAATGACAGAGGTCAAACATTTTCTGTAAGTCTTCACAAGGTTTTCACACACTGTTGCTGGTATTTTGGCCCATTCCTCCATGCAGATCTCCTCTTGAGCAATGATGTTTTGGGGCTGTTGCTGGGCAACATGGACTTTCAACTCCCTCCAAAGATTTTCTATGGGTTGAGATCTGGAGACTGGCTAGGCCACTCCAGGACCTTGAAATGCTTCTTACGAAACCACTCCTTCGTTTCCCGGGTGGTGTGTTTGGGATCATTGTCATGCTGAAAGCCCCAGCCAGGTTTCATCTTCAATGCCCTTGCTGGTGGAAGGAGGTTTTCACTCAAAATCTCACGATACATGGCCCCATTCATTCTTTCCTTTACACGGATCAATCGTCCTGGTCCCTTTGCAGAAAAACAGCCCCAAAGTATGATGTTTCCATCCCCATGCTTCACAGTAGGTATGGTGTTCTTTCTCCTTCAAACACAACAAGTTGAGTTTTTACCAAAAAGTTCTATTTTGCTTTCATCTGACCATATGACATTCTCCCAGTCCTTTTCTGGATCATCCAAATGCTCTCTAGCAAACTTCAGACGGGCCTGGACATGTACTGGCTTAAGCAGGGGGACACATCTGGCACTGCAGGATTTGAGTCCCTGGCGGCGTAGTATGTTTCTGATGTAGCCTTTGTTACTTTGGTCCCAGCTCTCTGCAGGTCATTCACTAGGTTCCCCCATGTGGTTCTGGGATTTTTGCTCCCCATTCTCGTGATAATTTTGACCCCACGGGGTGAGATCTTGCGTGGAGCCCCAGATCGAGGGAGATTATCAGTGGTCTTGTATGTCTTCCATTTTCTAATAATTGCTCCCACAGTTGATTTCTTCACACCAAGCTGCTTACCTATTGCAGATTCAGTCTTCCCAGCCTGGTGCATGTCTACAATTTTGTTTCTGGTGTCCTTTGACTGCTCTTTGGTCTTGGCCATAGTGGAGTTTGGAGTCTGACTGTTTGAGGTTGTGGACAGGTGTCTTTTATACTGGTAACGAGTTCAAACAGGTAACGAGTGGAGGACAGAGGAGCCTCTTAAAGAAGAAGTTACAGGTCTGTGAGAGCCAGAAATCTTGCTTGTTTGTAGGTGACCAAATATTTATTTTACTGAGGAATTTACCAATTAATTCATTAAAAATCCTTCAATGTGATTTTCTGGATTTTTTTTTTTTCTCATTTTGTCTCTCATAGTTGAGGTATACCTATGATGAAAATTGGAGACCTCTCTCATCTTTTAAGTGGGAGAACGTGAACAATTGGTAGCTGACTAAATACTTTTTTGCCCACTGTAAATAAAGTTGAATTGAATTGAATTGAATTTTTAATTATTCTGTAAGTAATAGTCACACATTGAAATAAAGCTCAGTTCAGTCCCTTTCATATTTGTCAAAGTCTAACATGTGTGATTGCCTACATATAGGTGTCATGAATCTGGGTTTGGAGGCCAAACCCGGTTCTGACTTACTGTTATGATTTGCCCTAGTTTCCTTCTGACAGCTCTGGCATGCCCCCTCCTCCTGTCAAGTGGCATAAGCTGCACTGTCACGGGTGTTCACACACATACACACCCACACGCAAACAGACACAAGCACATGCTCCATTCACTCTCATTCACACGCCGGGAGCCAATCAGTCCTGCCCACTGTCAGTCCTGCCCATTCTCGCACAGGCAATCTCTTTCATCATTAGCTTCAGTAGTACTTGTTTGCCGCTTCAGAGGAAAGAGATTGTCAGGGCATTCGCCTCCATATGCAGCTAGTTCTCTCCGTATGTGATTCATTCCTTTCGTTGTTCTCCAGCCTGTCATTTTTAACCTGTTTATTCCGTTGGTGTTCGGCTGGCCCTGCATCTGTACCCCATCCTCCAGACTGCACAGTTTGCCCCAGATTAGCTCCAGACCTGTAAGTGTCTTTGCCTTTTCTCTTGTGCTAGAAGCCCTGCAACACTAGGCTGATTGCCTTTCCTGTTTTGTGCGTAACGCAACCCTACAGCACTAGGCTCCGTATTCACTGGGCTGTAGAGCATTCGGCAGGTGCCCTGTATGTCTGGTGAACTTTATTCCATCATCTCCTCATTCTGTGCCTTGTGGATGAACTGAATTGTATTCTTGTGGTGAAATTAAATGAACATGGCACTCTCTACTCCTGCGATTAGGTTTTTCATTCTCTCCCTCATGCGCCGTGTTATGGCGTATGGGGGTTTGTGACAATAGGCTACACCTCTGTATTCCACTTTTAAACACAGCATACGTGGCCAGACACGACCTGGCTCAAAGGGAAGCTAATTGATGGCGATAAAAAGTTATTTTCAATAAAATGAAAAAAAAAAGATTATGCATGGAGTGCGCTTTTGCCCTTATGATGATTTATCATGGAAAACAGCTGAGCTCTGTGGTTCTGTCACGATCCTGGGCACGGGTGGGGCCGTGATCAGTCTCCTGTTAGTAGTCAGTCTGTTCCTATTTGTATATTTCCTTATTTATTGTTATGTGTTATATTTGGAAACCATTTGTTTAGGGGTTTATGCTCTTATCCGCATCCTTATTGTCCTGTTTGTTTATTGTATCATTTTCTATCTTAGTCTTGTTTTATTTTTTGTTCCGGTCTCTACTTATACTTTGACAGTGCTGTGCAGCTTCCGGGTGTCAAACTTTGCTTCGGGGGTTGCACAGCTGTCACTTGTAATTTTGATTACTTTCTCCACTCATGTATCCACACCTGCTTTGCTATTTATAAAACTGTCAAACATGCCCCTCTGTGTGGTTCATCCTGTGTTTGGCATCGTGTGTGTGAGCTGTCAAAAACTTAACACGTCATGACAAAAGATGATAGAACGACTACAGCACCTGACCAGTGTGATGATATAGAGTGAAGTATGAGGAGATGAAGAAGAGTGATGTCTGAAGATAGAGTTGAGGTTCGACTGAACACAGCAATGATGTAAAAGGACTACAGCTCCTGACCAGATAGTGATGATATAGAGTGAAGTACGCTGCATTAATGCACCTGTAATCTGCTTGCCAATCAAATCTAAAAGAAGAAGAAGGAATTTATTAATGTGATCAGTGTCTTCACATAGATAAATTTCAGTTTTCATTTATAATAACATGAATTTAAATGGTCCAGCTTTTTTTCATAAGTGTGTATCAAACTGGTAGCCCTTCGTAGTACTCAGTACCCTTGAAATAGCTCCCAGATTCAAAAAGGTTTGCGACCCCTGGTCTATAGATTAGGCATTGATGTATTTAATTTTCAGAGGAATGAGTGAACAGGGAGCATGTGCGTTTTACGTTTTAACCACACACTGTACATTCAGGACTGAAGGTGCTCTCCACTGAGTATGGCTGCATGGCCCATGTGGATGTTGTACACACAGGACATGTGGCAGGATGTTGTCAGTTTGAAGATTTTAAATTACCAACCTGTCTTCTATTACAAAGTATTCTGTCCACATACCAATCCATCTAAGAAGAAGAACTGGGAGCTCGTGGGTTCAAATCCCGGCTGAGTCATACCAAAGACCATATAAAAATGGTACTTCCCGCCTTCTAGCTTGGTGCCCAGCATAATTGAATGGGGGGAGGGGAAGTTGTTTGTGGCGGCCCCTTGCATGGCAGCGACCCCTCTGATTCTACATGTGATTAACATTGTAGAGGAGAAACGTAATTCCGTTCTACTGTACATGATTGGCTGTATGGACTGAATGACAACAGAGATGGCTTCTTCTTCTTCTGTCTTCTGTGGCAGAAGTATTCTGTCCACATACTAATCTATCTAATCTGTACTCACATCAATTAAGGAAAAACACACTCAGCTGTAGTTTTCTAACTGAGGACATTTGAATACAAACTATTTAAAGACAAAGCAGACAGTTTGTCACTGCACAGAGAAAAAGTGGTGTGTGGGTTTATGAAATTATTCACCTTAAGTTTTAAACCCATTTATGTCTGGGTGTTGCATCCATTGTACGCCACTTTAAACCAATTAAATTCAGTTCCATTGTTCAGCCCACTGGTTCAATCATCTCCTCTCCCACATCATCCTTCATAAAACAACCTGTGATTAAGCCTTGCTTAATGCCAAGCAGCTTTACTATCACATGCGTTTTCACTCATGTGCACTCCCTTTGGCGAGCACAAAACCCATCTTAAACAAGCCATCATGATCACAGTTCCAATTAGATCATATGCCTCAGTGCATTAAAGGGATGGGCAGGAGAGGTTTGGACTGATTATCCAAAACACCCCTCTGAGTAATTAGAGGAGCCTCTTCACAGTGACCATTTTAACGCTATTGTGATCACAAATACACTTGGAGATACCCATAAATGTGCTTTGTCTCAGACAACAGACTGGTGCAAAGACTGTCAAAATAGAGCCTCAAAATTATAAGGGCTCAGGACCAAGTCAAGACCAAGACTGACACACACACTGGTCTTGGTCTTGACTTGGTCTAGATCCCTACACTAAGAAAAATCATTACCTCTGCTCTTCAAGTTTCTTTTGGTAAAATGCCTCAATCTTCTTCAAGCTGCATGAAAACAGAGTGTGGCTCAGCTGAGTCATCATGAGTCGAGGAGCAGACAGTTATTAAAGTCTACTACACTGACTTGTCTTGTTTTCAAAGCTAAGTGCAGAAGGTTTCCATTACAGCAATCAAACCAAACAACAAATAACGGAATGAGTTGTGCCTGTGGTCAGTAGATGTTTCAGCTCTTCCTCTCAGGTACTCTACCTGTTTCTAACTGATTCTAGTTCATCTTCTTTCTGTTTCAGATCAGATCTGTTGGAGAAGTCAGCATGAGAAAACCATCAACAACATTCAGGTTTCTACCAAAACTGAAACAGACCCAGAGACTGTCAGATGTTGATCTAGCTCAGCTGGCTCCTTCATGTATGTGGAGAAGCAGCAGCTCTGTGTGAAGTCCACATAGGAATAAAGAGATAATGGCCTCCACACTACAGTCAGAGGAGCAGTAACATTCTTTGTCAAAATTACCAGAAAACAAGTAGACTCTTTGATTCATCGACCTTCATGTGGTAAAGTACCTTCATGCACCTTGAGTACTTTTATCATGTTAATAGTCAGCTTCATGTGTGCCTGTATTTGTGTTCATTCATTCATTCATTCATTCATTCATTCATCTTCTTCCGCTTAATCCTTTTCGGGTCGCGGGGGGGGGGGCTGGAGCCTATCCCAGCGTCTTTGGGCGAGAGGCAGGGTACACCCTGGACAGATCGCCAGTCCATCACAGGGCCAACACAGAGAGACAGACAACCATTCACTCTCACAGTCAGACCTAAGGACAATTTAGAATCCCCAGCTGATGCCAATTAACCTAACTTGCATGTTTTTGGCATGTGGGAGGAAACCGGAGAAATCCCGGAGTAAATCCACACAGACACGGGGAGAACATGCAAACTCCACACAGATCACTGTTGGTCGGGGGCTGGGATCGAACTCAGGATCCCCCGGCCAAGGGTGAGTTGCTGTGCTGCCGCAGTGCTAACTACTCCGCCACCATGCCGCCCTGTTTGTGTTCATGTTGAATGTAATTGTGGTTTGTAAATATGGATGTCACCTGACTGCAAAACAAATCTACCTACGGGTACAAATAAAGGAACCTGAACCTGACCCTGAACCTAAATACTTCAGGCTCCAATATTTAAGGTTCTCCAGTATCTCAGTTTTGACTATCACAATAAGAACACATTTTTTTTTTCAAAATAAAATACTACTCACCTTAACTTGTGAATTTCCTGTGTGTGAGCCATTTCCATGCTCACTAGCCTGTGTTGAAACATCATCAAAAGTCACATTCATTATGTTTCAAATAACTACTGCTGTTTCTAAATGGCTGTGATGGTGGAGCATTTAACAGAACCAACCTTTGATGGAATTTGTGTTCCTGTTGGTCACACTGCCAACAGCTGGAAACCCTGTGTGTTTCTTTGTGATGGCTGCTGATGAATGACAAGATGATTGCTGTCATTATGGTCTTGATTAGTTCAGAGTGTCATGAATTGCCCCTCAGGGCAGAGGGATAGACCCGGATGCTTAACTGTGAGTTTGTGAGGTTTAACGAAAATAACAAAACAAGCCCAAACAGTGCTTAACACTAAATTCAAACAAATGAGTAACTTCCAGATTTACCGCACAAGAATGAGGGCAGCATTCAGATGGGGATAAGGAAAGGCAACTCAGGATTGTGTCCGTGAGAAATGAAAATACTGCCCACTAAATACGAATAAAAGTATATTACCTAAGTACTGACAGGTGTGGGTCACATGAGCGGGAAGAGGGAAACATCCATCTATCCATACATCCATCCATCTTCTACCACTTTTCCGGAGGTCCAGGTCGCGGAGGCAGCAGTTCAAGCAGAGAAGCCCAGACTTCCCTCTCCCCAGCCACCTGCTCCAGCTCTTCAAAGAGGATACCAAGGCGTTCCCAGACCAGCTGGGAGACATAGTCTCTCCACGGAGTCCTGGGTCTGCCCCCAGGGTCTCCTCCCAGTGGGATGTGCCCAAAACACCTCAAGTGGGAGGCGTCCAGGAGGCATCCTAACCAGATGCCCATACCACTTCAACTGACTCCTTTCAATGTGGAGGAGCAGCGGTTCTACTCTGAGCCTCTCCCAGATGACTGAGCTCCTCACTCTATCTCTTAGGGTGAGTCCAGCAGTCCTATGGAGAAAGCTCATTTCAGTTGCTTGTATCCGCGATCTTGTTCTTTTGGTCATTACCCAAAGCTCGTGACCATAGGTGAGAGTAGGAATGTAGATTGACTGGGAAATCAACAGCTTTGCTTAGAGCTCAGCTCCCTCTTCACCACAACAGACCGGTACAACGTCCACATCACTGCAGATGCTGCTCCGATCCGTCTGTCAATCTCTCGCTCCATTTTCCCCTCACTTGTGAATAAGACCCCAAGATACATAAACTCCTCTACTTGGGGCAAGAGCCTGTCCCCAACCCAGAGAGGACAATCCACCTTTTTCCGGCTGAGGACCATGGACTCGGACTTGGAGGTGCTGATTCTCATCCCAGCCACTTCACGCTCAGCGGCAAACCGTCCGAGCAAGAACTGTAGGTCATTGCTGGATGAAGCCAACAGGACAATATCATCTGCAAACAACAGAGGTGAGATCCTGTGGTCACCAAGCATGACGCCCTCCATTCCCTGGCTGCGCCTAGAAATCCTGTCCATAAAAATTATGAACAGGATCGGTGAAAAAGGGCAGCCCTGGCGGAGTCCAACTCTCACTGGGAATGAGTCCGACCGAGTGTTGGCAATACGAACCAAACTCTCACAACGGTCGTACAGAGACCGAATAGCTCGTAACAACAAGCCCGATACCCCATACTCCTGAAGCACCCCTCACAAAAAACCACGAACAACGCGGTCAAATGCCTTCTCCAAGTCCACAAAACACATGCAAACTGGTTGGGCACACTCCCACGAACCCTCGAGAATTCTTGAGAGGGTAAAGAGCTGGTCTGATGTGCCACGGCCAGGACGAAAACCACATTGCTCCTCCTGAATCCGAGGTTCGACCAACGGCTGGACTCTCCTCTCCAGTACCTTGGCATAGACCTTCCCAGGGAGGCTGAGGAGTGTGATCCCTCTAAAGTTGGAGCACACCCTCCAGTCCCCTTTTTTGAAGAGAGGAACCACCACCCCAGTTTGCCATGCCAAAGGCACTGCCCCTGACCTCCACGCAATGTTGCAGAGGTGTGTCAATCATGACAGCCCTATATCATCCAGGGCCTTGAGGTACTAAGGGCGAATCTCATCCACCCCTGGGGCCAGACCACCAAGGAGATTTTTAACCACCTTGGCAACCTCAGCCCCTGTGATAGGCGAGTCGTGCCCCTCGTCCACAAACCCTGCTTCCTCTGTGGAAGGTGTATCAGTGGGATTGAGGAGATCCTCGAAGTATTCTTTCCACCGCCCGACGATATCCCCAGCTGAAGTCAACAGCACCCCATCCGCACCATACACAGTGTGGATAGGGAGCTGCTTTCCTCTCCTGAGCCGCTGGACAGGTTGCCAGAATCTCTTCGAGGCCGATTGAAAGTCTTGTCCCATGGCCTCACCGAACTCCTCCCATACCCGGGTTTTTGCTTCAGCAACCACCCGAGCTGCATTCCACTTGGCCTGCCGGTACACCTTAGCTGCTTTGGGAGTCCCACAAGCCAACCAAGCCTGATAGGACTCCTTCTTCAGCTTAATGGCCCCCCTCCCCACTCGTGTCCACCACTTGGTTTGGGGGTTGCCACCACAAGATGCACCAACCACCTTGCAGCTGCAGCTCTGGGCCGCCACTTCAACAACAGAAGTGGAGAACATGACCCATTTAGACTCCATGTCTCCAGACTTCTTCGGAATGTGGTTGACGTTCTTCCGGAGGTGGGAGTTGAAGACCTCCCGGACAGGGGCCTCAGCCAGACATTCCCAGCACACCCTCACTATACGTTTGGGTCTACCAGATCTGAATGGCTTCCTCCCCTGCCATTGGATCCAACTCACCACCAGGTAGTGATCAGTTGACAGCTCTGCACCTCTCTTTACCCGACTGTCCAAGACATACGGTCGCAGGTCTGATGACACAATTACAGAATCGATCATTGACCTGTTATCTAGGGTGTCCTGGTGCCAGGTGCACATATGGACACCCTTATGCTTGAACATGGTGTTCATTATGGACAAACTGTGGTTAGCACAGAAGTCCAATAACTGAACACCACTCGGGTTCAGATCCACCAGGCCGTTCCTCCCAATCACTCCCCTCCAGGTTTCACTGTCATTGCCCACGTGTGCATTGAAGTCCCACAGTAGGACAATGAAGTCTCCAAGAGGAGCACCCTCCAGCACCCCAGTCACAGACTCCAAAAAAGGTGGGTACTCTGAAACATCATTTGGTGCATAGGCACAAATGATGGTCAGGACCCATTTCCCAATTTGAAGGCGCAGGAAAGCAACCCTTTCATCCACCGGGGAAAACTTCAATGTCGAGGCAGCAAGGTGGGGGGATACAAGAATACCTACCCCTGCTTGTCGCCTCTCGCCCGGGGCAACTCCAGAGAAGGCCAAGCTCCAGCCCCTCTCCAGGAGACTGGTTCCGGAACCGGAGCTGTATGTTGAGGTGAGGCCGACTATATCTAGCCGGTATCTCTCAACCTCGTACACCAGCTCAGGCTCCTTCCCCACCAGAGAGGTGACATTCCACATACCAAAAGCCAGTTTAGAAATCTTGGGATCAGTTCTCCAAGGTTTCCGCCTTTGACCGCCACCTAATCCACATAGCACCAGACCCTCATGATCCCTCTTGCAGGTGGTGAGCCCACTGGAGGGCGGACCCATGTAACTCCTTCGGGCTGAGCCTGGCCGGGTCCCATGGGTGGAAACCCGTCCACAAGACGCTAGCCATCAAGCCCCTCCCCAAGGCCTGTCTCCAGGGTGGGGCCCCGGTAACCCCATACTGGGCAGGGTATACTGAATCCTTGATCTAGAATTTATCATGAGAGTCTGTTGGATTGTTCTTAGTATGGCCCTTGACTCCAGACCAGTTTGTCTTGGATGACCCTATCAGAGGCAAATTGCCCCGGACAACATAGCTCCTGGGATCAGTGGGGCACACAAACCCCTCACCACGATAAGGTGACGATCCATGAGGGAAACAATGATTCATAATTGTTCCACCTGGGAGCAATGAGAGAGAAGCGACCCGCTGACAGCTGACAGGGGCTACGACCACTTGGAGCACAAACCAGGAAATGCCACTGACAGCAATCAACCACAACAATAAAGAATTTAAAGAATAAACTTTCAGCAAATACAGACTGAGAAGTAAATACTGGTAATACAGAATAAGAGCATAACAAAACTAAGACATAAACAGGAACATGAAAAACAGTACGGTGGCACAGTGGTATAGCACTGTGGCAGCACAGTTTACCCTCGGCCGGGGGATCGCGGGGATCACGAGATTGTGGGTTCGATCCCAGCCCCCGACCAACAGTGAGCTGTGTGGAGTTTGCATGTTCTCCCCGTGTTGCGTGGGTTTACTCCGGGATTTCTCCGGTTTCCTCCCGCATACCAAAAACATGTAGGTTTAGGGCGCTCGCGCACGCAGCGACCGGCAGCCGGTGGCTTGTCACCAGACTGCAAACCAAATCTACCTACGGGTACAAATAAGTAACAAAAAAAAAAAAAAAAAAAAAAAAAAGCATAAAATACAATAATTATATAAATGCAGAGAAAAAGCCATGAGACTGAACAAGGCGGAAACCTCCTGTGCTCAGCTCATGACACAGAGCTGATCAATGACTTAAAGATAGTCTAGTTTCAACAGTCACTTCTCCAGAACTGTTTGATTACTGAATGGATAAAATAATTTGTGCGAGCATGAACGTTTCTGTCTCTCTCTTTAACAACCATCTCTGTTTAAATTATCTATTTTATAATATATCCAAATAAGAAATGGATTTTGTGTCATGTTCTGGACATTGTCAGTGACCGGTCCACACTTTCTGTTTTACTTTGTTTGTTTGTTGTTGTTTTTTTTGGGGGGGATGGGGACTCTTTGCACAATTATCATCATTCTGTTGTCATGTCTGTCTCTCTGTGTTGGCCCTGCGATGGACTGGTGATCTGTTCAGGGTGGACCCTGCCTCTCACCCAAAGATGCTGGGATAGGCTCCAGCCCACCCCCCCACCCCCCGCGGCCCGAAAAGGATTAAGTGGAAGAAGATGAACGAATGAATACATGATCCAACTGTTGTGCAGTGTGGTGGCAGAGTGGTTAGCACTGCGGCAGCACAGCAACTCACCCTTGGCCGGGTGATCCTGGTTTGATCCCCGTCGTCGGCCTCCGTCGGTCTATGATGACCATGGAAGAGAATCCTAAATGTCTACTCTGCTGGAACAGCACCGCCTGTGGCTGAACAGGCCGATGTGCGAATGGCAGTCCCTGTCACACAGATCACACTTGTGGGTGGTCTCCATGCTGCTGGGTCTGTGGTGGTTCTTCCTGCGGGTCCTTTTTTCATCTGCTGCAGCAGTCAATCTCTCTTCACCCGCCTTGAGCTGTCTGGTCAGGGTGCCTCTCCATTTGGAGCGGTCCGTTGCAAGGTCCTCCCAGCGCTCTGTGTTGATCTCTAGTGCCTTCATGTCTCTCTTGCAGACGTCTCTAAAGCGCAGCTGTGGGCAGCCAATGTCTCTCCTGCCAGTTGCCAGTTCTCCGTAGAGGACGTCTCTGGGGATCCTGCCATCCTCCATACGGTGAACGTGGCCTAGCCAGCGGAGCCTGCGCTGCCTGAGTAAAGTGAACATGGAGGGAAGGCCGGCGCGGGACAGAACTTCTGTGTTGGGCACTTTGTCCTGCCAGGATATGTCCAGGATGTGGCGAATGCAGCGCAAGTGGAAGGAGTTAAGTCTCTTTTCCTGCCGGGCATATGTTGTCCACGTCTCACTCCCATAGAGCAGTGTGCTGATAACACAGGCGTTGTACACTGCCATCTTCGTCTTGACAGAGAGTTTGGGATTCTCCCACACTCATGTGGTGAGGCGAGCGAGTGTGAAGGCTGATTTTCCAATCCTCTTGTTGATCTCTGTATCAAGGGAGAGGTTGTTGCTGATCGTGGACCCCAGGTACGTGAACTGATTCATGACCTCCAGCTCGTAGTCATCGATGGTGATGGTTGGTGGTGCTTCCGTGCCTTGCGCCAAGATGTTAGTCTTCTTCAGGCTGATGGTAAGCCCGAAGTCCTTGCATGCCTTGGAGAAGCGGTCCATCAGGGTCTGAAGCTCCTGATGTGTGTGGGTCGCAACTGCAGCGTCATCTGCGAACAGCGTGTCTCTGATTAGAGCCTCGCGTACTTTGGTTCTGGCTTTCAGGCGGGCGAGGTTGAAAAGCCTGCCGTCAGATCTTGTGTGCAGGTAGATTCCCTCTGTTGCTGTGCTGAAGGCATGCCTCAGGAGCATAGCAAAGAAAATCCCAAAGAGGGTTGGCGCAAGTACACAGCCCTGTTTCACTCCGCTGCGTATGTTGAATGGCTCTGAGACGTTGCCATCGTGCTGCACTATCCCCTGCATGTTGGTGTGAAACGATTCGATGAGGCTTTGCAACTTTGGTGGGCATCCTATCTTTGGCAGGATCTTGAAAAGGCCCTCTCTGCTGACCAGATCGAATGCTTTGGTGAGGTCGATGAAGGCGACGTACAGGGGCATGTTCTGTTCTCTGCATTTCTCCTGGAGTTGGCAAATGGAGAATATCATGTCTACCGTCGATCGCTCAGCGCGGAAGCCACACTGAGACTCGGGGTAGACACGTTCGGCAAGCTTCTGTAGATGAACGAGAACAACTCGTGCATAGACTTTGCCAACAACGCTGAGGAGGGAGATGCCCCTGTAGTTGTTGCAGTCGCTTCTCTCCCCTTTGTTTTTGTAGAGGGTGATGATCTTGGCGTCCCTCATGTCCTGTGGTATGGCACCTTCCTTCCAACACTGGCAGAGGACGTCATGCAATGGCAGCAGTAGGGCGGTCTTGCAGTGCTTGATCAGGTCGGGGGGTGTGCCGTTGTTGCCGGGTGCCTTGCCAGCGGCCAAGCTATCGATGGCCATGGTGAGTTTGTTGATGGTTGGCTCGGCGTCCAGTTCGTCCATGGATGGCAGGCAGTTGATGGCATCAAGGGCTGACGGTGTCATGGTGTTCTGTCTGGAGTAGAGGTCGGAGTAGTGTTCCACCCATCTCTCCATCTGCTTGTTCTTTTCTGTGATCATCTCCCCAGTGGAGGATCTGAGGGGGGCCGTCTTGCTCTGAGCCGGACCAAGTGCTTTCTTGATGCCATCGTACATACCACGGATGTTCCCCGTTATGGCAGCGGTTTGAATGTCTTGGCTGAGCTGAGTCCAGTAGTCGTTGGGACAGCGCCGAGCAGTCTGCTGAACTTTGCTTCTCGCAGCCCTGAGAATCTGGAGATTCTTCTTGTTTGGGTACTTTTTGTACTCAGCAAGTGCTGAGCGCTTGGCTTCAATGACGGGGGTCATCTCGGTCAACTTGGCATCAAACCAGTCCTGTGACTTCGAGGTCTTCCTCCCAAAGGTAGCCAAGGCTGTGCGGTGGATGGTGTTTCACAGCTCTTCCCACATCTGCTTTGCAGATTCTCCTTCTTGTGGTACACCAAGTTCCTTCTCAAAGGTGGAGGCAAACTGCTCAACAAGTTCTGGTTGAGCCATCTTGCTGGTGTCAATCCGTGCCTTTCCAGGCTGTCTAGCATGATGGAATTTCTTCAGCTGCAGCTTGACCTTGCAACACACCAATGAATGGTCTGTGTCACAATTTGCACTCTGGAGCGAACGGGTGATTAGCATGTTCTTCAGTGAGGTGCACCCGGTCAGGATCAAGTCCAGCTTGTGCCAGTGCTTTGAGCGCGGATGTTGCCAGGAAACCTTGTGTTGGAGCTTGGTCTTGAAGAACGAGTTTGTGATGCACAGATCGTGATATGTGCAGAACTCGAGCAGCCGCTGTCCGTTGTCGTTCATTCTGCCCATGCCAAAAGGTCCAAGACAGGAGGGCCAGGAGTCGTGGTCAGCACCCATTCTGGCATTGAAGTCTCCAAGGAGAATGAGTTGTTCAGAGTTGGGGATGATCCTGACAGTTGTTGCGAGATTCTTGTAGGACTCGTCTTTTGCCTCTGGTGTGGCTGTCAGTGTTGGGGCATACACACTGATAAGGGTGACTGGGCCTTGAGTGGTGTTCAGGCGGAGGGTGAGGAGTCGTGCAGAGCCAGTGCTGCCCGGTTCCACCATCTTCAGCAAGGTGTTCTTCACTGCGAAGCCCACTCCGTGTTCCCTGTGTTTGTCACTGCCCTTTCCCTGCCAGTAGAACGTGTAGTCCTTCTCTCTCAGTGTGCCTGCGTCAGCCAACCGTGTTTCCTGGAGAGTGGCGATATCCACTCCCAGTCTCTTCAGCTCATTATTGATGATGGCAGTCTTTCTGGTGTCGTTGATGTCCTTGAGGTCCTTGAGGTTAGCAATGAGTCCTGTCATCATAGTGCGGATGTTCCAAGTTTCCAGTTTTAGAGTTGGTCTCTTTTGTTTTATTGTTTTGCCTGGTGCGAAGGTTCTCAGCCTGCTGTTCGGACTTCTCCTCATCCCCATGCACCCAATGAGGAAAGCAAGCTGTGGCGGGACAACACCTTATTGGCTGGGGGCTGCCCAGCTTGAGGCGGGCGGTAGCTGTCCAGTGAGATCCGATGATCCCTCCCACCATCGGGAACAACCCCTGGTGCCGCGCTCTATGCCAATTGAGTGGTGGCTTATAACCGGTAACTGTCATTCCCTGTGTTTTGTCTATGCCAAAGGCGAAGCTGGAGTGTCCTCTCCAGTGATCCAGTGTTCTACCTTCCAGCGTTGGGCGTTGATAGGATTCAAACCTTGGCAGGAAGATATGGAGGACAAGATGTTGCCCATGCAGCATGTCCCCCCTCTCCACGTCACCGATGAATCCAAAGGAACAGCAGGGCTGCTACAGTTTGGCACCAGCGCCGTTGCAGGAGCTGCCAGAACGATGTTGAGCACAACATAGAACTGCCTTAGGGGCTCTGACTCCGGATTTTTCCTCTGGGTTGACTCCCAAAGCCTTTCCCGTGACCGGGTATGCTGCAAGGCAGCGGAGGTTTGAAATCAGGGTTTACCTTCCCCTAGATGGGCTACCTTCCCAGGTTGACGAGCCACCATCTACCCAAAGCATCTGGTTTTAAGGCGCCAGAGATCCGCCCTCGCCCCTTCTCCTATTAGTAAAAGCAGTTCCGCCGGGCTTAGAGACTAAACCACACGGGCAGGATAGGAGTTGGACTTAGTTAAGATAAGATAAGCCTTTATTAGTCCCACAACGGGGAAATTCCAGGATTGCAACAGCACAGGGATAGCAACACTCAGAGCAACAATCAGAAGCCAAGGGAAAAAAAAAAAAAGCAAGCAAGCAAGAGCAGCTAATATACATATGTACATATTACTATAAATATATATATATATACACACAGACACACAGTGTAGAGCATTGTAGCTGGATGGGATAAATATATGAGTATATAAACACACAGTACGGAGCATTGCACCTAGATGGAATAAATATGTAAATATATAAACACAGCGCGGAGCAATGTAGCTAGATGGAATAATATGTAAATATATAAACACACAGTGCAGAGCATTGTTGTTGTCAGTTGTCAGAGGCTTTTCGAGACGCACACCGTAAGGAGCATTTTATGAGTACTGGGAGCTTAACCCCAGTGCCGCTCCTGGCTTTGACAACCTTGGAACCATAGAGGAAACAATCTGCATAAATTTGGTAACAGCATCATCTTTCTTCAGCAGCCAAATAGAAACAGTAAAATCAGTTAACAACCAATGGTCTGACAGTACAGGGTTATGAGGAGACAATACGTATGGCGGAGATAATGGGTAGAATTTCCTATTTTCTGAGAAAACCCCATCGAGTCTAATATTGAATTCAATGCGATATTAAGGCAATCACTATCTACATCTACATGTATATTAAAGTCCCCTACTGTAATTATTCTATCTGATTTCAGCACTAAATCTGCTAAGATTTTGGTTAATTTGGATAAAAACTATGAGTTGGCTGAGGGAGGACGATAAACTATGTTAAATAAAATTGGGTTTAACATAAAATTGCAAAAATCCCAAATACTTAGGACCAGGCCCTCAAAGGAATTATAACATGTTTTTGCTTTACATTAACTAGTAGTTTGGAATGGTAAATTGTTGCTACTCCTCCTCCACGACCAGAACTTCTGGGATTTTGACAGTTTAAATAACCAGAGGGAGTTGATTCATTTAAACCAACATAATCCTCTTGCCCTAACCAAGTCTCTGTAAGGGAAATTAAATCAATCTAATGATCAATTAACAGATCATGGACTAACAGAGACTTGGGAGTTCGAGATCTAATATTTAACAAACCACATTTAATTTTTAAATTATGAGGAGGAAGAGAGGCCAAATCATTCAATTTAGAGGCTTCATGTTTTACGTCAAATAGGTTCATTTTGTCTTCTTTTAATTATTTATCTTTTGTTCAAATGAAAGACAAGAAATAAAATAGAAAGATGTCTTTACCTTCTTTACATGTTTCAACTGCACTGCAGCCTTTGTCAGAAGCTCCTCCAACTGCACTGCAGCTCCTCTTCATCTGCCACCCCTCAGCTTAGCCCCTGTCTTCCCCATCAGAGAATCGTTGTCTGCTCCCTCCAAAGTAAATAAAAATATAATGTATAAGCATCCCAAAGTGATAAAGCAAAATATTGGTAAAACTCAAATTAAACATAAAGCCTCTAAATTGAATGATTTGGCCTCTGTTCCTCCTCATAATTTAAAAATTAAATGTGGTTTATTAAATATTAGGTCTCTAACTCCCAAGTCTCTGTTGGTCCATGATCTATTAATTGATCATCAGATTGATTTAATTTCCCTTACAGAGACTTGGTTAGGACAAGAGGATTATGTTGGTTTAAATGAATCAACTCCCTCTGGTTATTTAAACTGTCAAAATCCCAGAAGTTCTGGTCATGGAGGAGGAGTAGCAACAATTTACCATTCCAAATTACTAGTTAATGTAAAGCAAAAAACATGTTATAATTCCTTTGAGGGCCTGGTCCTCAGTGTTGGGCACTTTAGCAATTTCAGGTTAAACCCAATTTTATTTGCCATAGTTTATCGTCCCCCATCAACCTACATAGAATTTTTATCCAAATTTGCTGATTTCTTAGCTGATTTAGTGCTGAAATCTGATAGAATAATTATAGTAGGGGACTTTAATATACATGTGGATGTAGATAGTGACTGCCTTAATGTGGCTTTTAATTCAATATTAGACTTGATTGGGTTTTCTCAGAAAGTAGGAAATTCTACTCATTACCTCCACCATACATTGGACCTTGTTTTGACATATGGTATAGAAATAGAAAATCTTGTAGTGTCTCCTCATAACCCTGTAATGTCAGACCATTGTCTGTTAACCTTTGATTTTACTATTTCTGACTATTTGGCTCCTAAAGAAAAATATTATCACAGTAGATGCCTCTCAGATGATGCTGTTTCCAAATTTATGCAGATTGTTTCCTCTATGCCATGTGTCAACACAACGGAAATAAGCTATAGACAGCTTGCTCCTTCTGTAATTGATAACATGGTGGATAGTGTTTCAGCTTCTCTGCATCAGGCTCTAGACTTGGTGACCCCCTTAAAAAAGAAAAAGTCTAATCAGAGATTTTTAACTCCTTGGTTCAACACAGAAACTCATAGCTTAAAACAGAAGACTCGTCAATTAGAAAGAAAATGGCGCTCTACTAATTTAGATGAAATCTATTTAGCTTGGAGAAATCATCTTTTAATTTATAAAAAAATCTCTTAGAAAAGCTAGAACAAGTTATTACTCTGCATTAATAGAAGAGAACAAGAATAATCCCAGGTTTCTTTTCAGTACTGTAGCCAGGTTGACAAAGAGTCAGGACTCTGTCAATCCTAGCATCGCCTTAGAGCTTACTAGTCAGGACTTTATGAACTTTTTCAATAATAAAATTTCATCCATCAGAGATAAAATCAATCAGATTCTTCCCACAGTTAACTTAAATACTGTAACTACTACAACTCCTTCTACTGATGTCTGTCTTGATGAGTTTACTCCAATCGACCTTTGTGAGTTAGACAAAATAGTTTCCTCATCCAAACCTTCAACTTGTCTTTTAGACCCTATTCCTACCAGGTTATTTAAAGAAGTCTTCCCACTTATTGGTAGCTTTATTCTTCATATAATCAATTCTTCATTAACTTTAGGCCATGTACCGCAGGCTTTTAAAACGGCTGTAATTAAACCCTTACTCAAAAAGCCAACGCTAGATCCAGGAGCTTTAGCTAACTATAGACCAATCTCTAATCTCCCTTTCATTTCAAAAATCTTAGAAAGAGTTGTTGCTACGCAATTATTTGACCACCTGCAGGGAAATGGTTTACTTGAAGAGTTTCAATCTGGGTTTAGAATCCATCATAGTACTGAAACAGCCTTAGCGAAGGTCACTAACGACCTCCTCATTGCATCTGATAATGGACTAGTTTCTGTACTTGTCCTTTTAGATCTTGGTGCAGCTTTTGATACTATTGATCATAATATTCTACTTGATAGATTAGAACACTATGTTGGACTTAATGGAACTTCGTTGCAGTGGTTTAGATCTTATTTATCTGATAGGTTCCAGTTTGTTCATGTAAATGATGAGTTTTCTTTCAGCTCAAAGCTTAGTCATGGAGTTCCACAGGGATCTGTGCTAGGCCCTACTCTTTTTAGTTTATATATGCTTCCGTTAGGCAACATTATTAGAAAGCACTGTATACATTTTCATTGTTATGCATATGACACACAATTATACCTGTCAATGAAGCCAGATGATACTAATCAATTAGCCAAGTTAGAAGCCTGTCTTAAGGAAATCAAAGCTTGGATGACTTGTAATTTCCTGCTATTAAATTCAGATAAGACTGAAGTCATTCTTGTTGGTCCAAAAAACCTTAGAAATTCCTTTCCAAATCAAACTTTCAGTTTGGATGCAGTTAATCTTTCTCTTAATAGCTCTGTGAGGAACCTTGGAGTTATTTTTGATCAGGATTTGTCCTTCAATTCACATATTAAATTTGTTTCTAAGACTGCTTTCTATCATTTGCGTAATATTGCCAAGATTAGGAGCATCTTGTCTCAGAGTGATGCTGAGAAGCTGATCCACGCTTTTGTTAGCTCGAGATTAGATTATTGTAATTCTTTATTATCAGGCTGTCCTAAAACATCTTTAAAAAGTCTGCAGCTGATCCAAAATGCTGCAGCAAGAGTTTTAACAGGTACTAGAAAGAGAGATCATATCTCTCCGGTTCTGGCCTCCCTTCATTGGCTTCCCATAGAGTTTAGAATTAAGTTTAAAATCCTTCTTCTTACTTACAAAGCTCTAAACAATCAGGCTCCTTTTTATTTAAAAGATCTGATACTACCGTATCATCCTAACAGAGCACTACGCTCCCAAAATGCAGGATTACTTGTAATACCTAGAATCTCCAAAAGTACAATGGGAGGCAGAGCCTTCAGTTATCGAGCTCCTCTCCTCTGTAATCAGCTGCCAATCTGGATTCGGGAGTCAGACTCGATCTCTGTTTTTAAGAATAGGGCTAAAACCTACCTTTTTGATATAGCCTACAATTAGGGAGGGATCATGTGTTTCTGAACCCTCCCTTAATTATGCTGCTAATAGGTTTAGTCAGCCGGGGCACCTCCAGTAATGCACTGGACCTCACTCCTTTCCTCACTCTCTATGAAATATTTTTTTTTTTTTTTGCTGGTCATTAACATTTGTTTGTTCTCTCCCATAGACTGAGTCCCCATCGTGCTGTTTGCTCTCTACATGTCTGTTCTTTTCTTCTTCTCTATCCCCTCACCCCCCAGCCAGTCGCAGCAGATGACTGCCCCTCCCTGAGCCTGGTTCTGCTGGAGGTTTCTTCCTGTTAAAAGGGAGTTTTTCCTCTCCACCATCGCCAAGTGCTTGCTCACAGGGGATCGCCTGATTGCTGGGGTCTTTCTGCAACTGTGGGGGTCCCCCCTACAGTAGCTAGTGCTATGAGACGACTGTTGTTGTGAAATGGCGCTATATAAATAAAGTTGAATTCAATTGAATTGAATTGAATTGAATAGAAGAGTCAGCTGATTGCTGCCAGGTGACATTTATCAGCTGATTTTCATAGGTGAGGCCAGCTCAGCAGATCTGTCGGATCCACCGAGCTGGCCCCGCCTCCCGCCTTCAGATGGTCTCTGGAGAATGTGGTCCCAGGTTTGGGAAAGCATAAAGGCTCCCTCATCTCGGTTCATGGTGTGTTTTCCCCGCTTCCTGATTTCTATGGCCTCCTTGATCCAGCGGAAAAAAAAATAAATAAATAAATAAATAAAAGAACACCAGAAGGAATGTGAGAAGGAAACACAAGAACGATTCACAAGATCACAAAAAGAAAAGGCAGAACAAGAAACATTAAAATCAGCAATATCAGATCACTGCAAAAGAAATAATCACATCATGGACTGGGACAACGCAAAGATTATTGGATCAGAGAGCAACAGACACAAACGCTGGATCAAGGAGGCCATAGAGATCAGGAAGCGGGGAAAAGACACCATGAACTGAGATGAGGGAGCCTTTATGCTTTCCCACACCTGGGACCACATTCTCCAGCGACCATCTGACGGCGGGAGGCGGGGCCGGCTCGGTGGATCCGACAGATCTGCTGAGCTGGCCCCGCCTACGAAAATCAGCTGATAAATGTCACCTGGCAGCAATCAGCTGACTCTTCTGACGAAGGCTGCAGTGCAGTTGAAACATGTAAAGAAGGTAAAGACATCTTTCTATTTTATTTCTTGTCTTTCATATGAACAAAAGATAAAAGGCTTCATGTTTTATTTGAGTTTTACCAACTTTTTGTTTGATCACTTTGTGATGTCTCTACATTATATTTTTATGTAGTATGGAGGGAGCAATCAATGATTCTCTGATGGGGAAGATAGGGCCTAAGTTGAGGGGTGGTGGATGAAGAGGAGCTGCAGAGAGGCGTGTAAGACTGCGACTCTGCTTCCTGGTCCCAACTCTGAGTTGTCAAGGTTTTGGAAATTTGGATAAAAATGATGCCAGATTGTTAGATAAATGAGACGCACCATTGAAGGATGACGTGCAGCTAAACATGTCATCGCTGGTCAGATTGGGGAGGGGCCCAGAGAATACTACAGAGGCAGACATCATTTTGTCAAAGTCACACACCGATTCCACACAAAGTTTTGAGACTTCCGACTGCCGGAGTCGGATGTCATTAATGCCGGCACGGATAACAGTTGTGGAGTATTTACAGTTACTTTTAGCCAGCATTTTCAAATTTGACTCGATGTTGCCTGCTCTGGCCCCAGGAATGCATTTGACTATGGCCGCTGGAGTCTCTAGGTTCATGTTTCTGAATACGGAGTCGCCAATGATCAGAGTTTTTTCCTCAGCGGGTGTGTTGCTGAGCGGAAAAAAACGATTAGAAACGTGAACAGGTTGGTGGTGAACCAGGAGCTTGCGACTATGCTTCTTTCTCACCGTCACCCACCCATTCTCTCCTGGCTGCTCAGGAGAGGTGCAAGCCGGGGAACGGCTAGCAGGCCACCCTATGCTAGGGTGCTCCGCTGCAGCTAAGGGGAGTCCGTCATTATTAACTGGTGCTGACAGTGTTTCAATGCAGCGGAGCCGGGATTCCAAAGTAGACAACCTCACCTCAAGCACTTCAAAAAGACAACATTTATCACATTTACCATTATCACTAAAAGAGGCAGAGTTGTAGCTAATCATCTGACACAGAGAGCACACCAGAGAAGGGAAAGGAGAGCTAGTAGCCATAGTTAGTGGCTAACCCGAAGCTAGCACAAACACTGATGAAAAGTGAACAGAAGACTAAAGTAGGTGATTAGGTGACACCGAATGTGGACACAGGTTCAAGAGGCTTGTTAAACAGGAATGATAGGTGATGGTAGATGGGAAAAAAGTGATTAAAATACAATTAAAGACAATAATCCTCAGGAGAGTGAAGAGAGCTAACCACAGAGCAAACCACACCAACAGCCAGCAGCAAAGGAAGTGACGATATGTTACCACAGGAAGCATTTGGATTTTTTTTTTTTACCCTTAATAATAAACATCATATTTTAAAATGTCATTTTGTGTTTACTTGTGTTACCTCTGTCTAATATTTACATTTTTTTGATGATCTGAACCATTTAAGTGTGACAAGCATCCAAAAAAATCTGAAATCAGGAAGGGGGCAAACTTTTTAGCACCACTGTAAGAAAATACGTTACAATTCATCATCGTCAGATGGCAAAAAAGTGTGTTTCATAATATCATCATGTTACATTTGTTTGTTGTAGTGAACATAACTCCATAACTTCAAAAGTCTTTTAATTAAAATTACTAATGATTCTGTGTAAAATTTTAAATTCTGGCTTCAGATTACCACCTTCGAAAACATTTGTCTAAAATGTCTGACATGCACGGATGCTCTCACGAAAAGAGAAGATTTTCATGATTCAAGATTCAAGATTTTAAGATTCAAAGGCTTTAATATCATGTGCACAGTTTAGAAATGCTACATTTCCTGAGCAATAAAATTCTTACATTGCTCTCCTAGTGAATGCCAAGGTAAAAGGTACACAACAATACTAATAAGGTAATAACACAATAACACAATGACTCAATCCTAATAGTAATTAGTGCTAATAATGGAATGTGGAGTGTTGGTATTGTCTAGATGGTGTTGTTTTTAAGGGATAGAACAACCGTCTTACTCACTGGGACAATGGAATGAAGACTTAAAGTTATGATTACAGTTTAAAAATAAACACAATATACATGTCCCATCAAATCTCATCAATCATTTTTTTAAGGTAAAATTTTCAATTCATGATTGAAAAGTTTGATTGGTCTTTGACAGCAGTTTTATTTCAGTGACTACCACCTATTAGATTTAAAACAGCCCACCAAAAAGTAAAAGGTTTCATAAGATTCATAAGTCAGTAAACAAACCTATAATGAACCAAGGTTTTATTCATGTTCTCATGTGATTACATCAGAAAACTGCTACAATCAGGGTCCGTGCGTACATCACAAATGTCCTCATGCTTTACTCATAAAGTCAATGCTGACTTTTCTTGTGATCCCAGTCAGCACATCAGTGCCCTTGGCCATTATCTCTGTGGAGCCAAACATGATTTCTATTCGGATCTCACGGCATTTGCCTCCTCTAATATCAGGCATTGGAACAATGAATGAAGCAATCTGCTCTACTCCAGCTTCATCTACATAGGTTGGATTTGTTCTTGTTGATCTATAAAATTTCAATTCAGCAGATGTCTGATTGTTTTCTACTGGATATACGATGTAAGCTTTGCTTTCATCCCATTTCACATCTTCACCCTCCTCCACAATTTTATGGAAAAGATCACCACATAGTTCCTTTCCATCAGCAGTGATTTTTTTGTCTGGCTTATGCCTTAGCTGATCAAATGGCTCTGAAGTATCAAACCCAAAAGTGAAGGCACTTTTGCGGGATGCCACCACTGCCAGGTTCCTTCCATACTGCACCGCTCCTTTCAGGATCACTTCCTGTGGCCTATAAGGACACAGGACTTTATGATTTTTTCCAAACTGATCTTTTATGTACTCACGAAGAATCTTGCTCTGAGCGTAACCCCCCACTAAGAGGATGACCTTAATCCTTGAGCTGTCACTCAGGATTTTTCTGAGAAGCTCACTGATTCCTTTCAGACTGTCATCAAAGAATGACTTCAGCTTCTCTTTGGTGATTCTGATTACACCCTCATCGTATGAAACACCTTTCTTGTTTTTGAAGAACAGATCTATTCTTTGCTTCTTCTGAGCCACATTTCCCAGATTAAATGTGCAGCTGATCTGAATGTCCTCATCTGCTTGTTTATGATACACAAAATCATACATCATTTTCTGAACCTCAGTGGGGAAGTTTGTCTCATATTCCTCCCACACACCACCACAGAAGATTGCTTTAAGACACTCTCTGAATTTTCTGTCCACAATTTGCCCTCCCACATCATTTCCAGAAGCCTTGTGCACCTCCTTCAATCCTCCTCCATGCTGGATTTCATGGACAGTGATGTCAATAGTTCCACCTGAAAGACACACAGGAAGACATGAAAACTTTATCTATCTATCTATCTATCTATCTATCTATCTATCTATCTATCTATCTATCTATCTATCTATCTATCTATCTATCTATCTATCTATCTATCTATCTATCTATCTATCTATGTGCATCTAAGTGCAGATTCAATAGATACAAGAACTCATTTATCCCAATGTCAGTAAAACTTTTAAACTCAGATAAATAGGTCAGGGACACTTATAACTCCTGTTCTTAATGACTGCTGTTATATATTTATGTATGTATGTACTTGTATTATTTATTGGGTTTTATTTCATTTATTATGTACTACGTCCATTGTGTATGTGTGGATTGTGTGGTTGCAGCACGGGTGACAAGCCCAAGACAAATTTCCCCTTGAGGAACAATAAAGTTTATCTTATCTTATCTTATCTTATATGCTTGTTTTTCCCTGGAGGGGATGCAGCCTCGCTGTGATTGGTTTGTTTGTGTTTCCACATCTGTACAGTCTGTCACAGTGTCATGCAGTACCTCCACAGTCCACCACGATGTACTGTGTTTCTGGTTGGCAATCTAGTGCTTTTCCACCACAGTTCTGTGCTATGAAACCATCAGCTGGCAGCTTCTTACACCACACCGAGGCTGCTTCTGGTTCCAGAGCAATGACTAGCTTGTCTTCAGTTCCTGTGGTCACAATACCAGCCTGGGAAGTGACATGATACATCAGTGTTTTTTTTTGTTTTTATTTTCCAATTTCACTCACCTTGTGGTTATCCTAGTAGTTTTTACCTTAGTTGCAGCTTCTCTCATGAACTGCTTTGCTGAAGAATCCCAGATGGCAGGGACTGTCAGCACCCAGGTGAAGTCGGAGGCTATGAACTTCCTCCCTTCAGTGTTTTCTGCAATGGTTTTCAGTGCATCTTCCTTCAGGAATTTCAGCGCTTCTGCAAACACCGTCAATGCCTTCACTGACATCCCATTTGCAGCTTTAATTGTCACTTCACTGTTTAGTTTCTGGAGAAAAGGTCATGGATACACAGTTAACCCTTTGAGATTTGTATGGAAATTACTTCTGTATTAAGATAAGATAAGAAAAGATAAGATAAGATAAGATAAGCCTTTATTAGTCCCACATTGGGGAAATTCCAGGATTGCAACAGCACAGGGATAGCAACACTCAGAGCAATGATTTAGAAGATAAGAAAATAAGAGCAGTGAATATACATATGTACACATAAATATATAAATATATAAACACACAGTGCGGAGCACATATTCATACCCTTCATGGTATGAATATGTACCCATACATATTGTCACCCTCCATAGCGACTGATATTGTCCTAGTTGTATACTGGAGGGGACCATTTGTGTAAGTCTGTTGCGTCTTTTGCATTCAATACTATTAGGTCGTCACGTTTTTTGCTATCTCTGTGAGCAGCCCTGCTTAGGTTATACAGTCTGACAGCTGTAGGTAGGAAGGACCTGCAAAACCTCTCGGTCGTGCATCTAGGATGATGTAGTCTACTGCTAAATGAGCTCCTCAGTGCATTCAGTATGTCCTGCATAGGGTGGGACTCGGACTCCAGCAGAGATGACAGTTTAGCCACCGTCCTTCTCTCTCCTATCTCCTCTACTGGGTCAAGGTGTTGCATCAGGACAGAGCTAGCTTTCTTGATCAGTTTGTTCAATCTCTTCCTATCGGCTGCTGTAATGCCACTGCCCCAGCAGACCACTCCAAAAGTGATGGCTGATGCCACCACCGAATTGTATAAGGTCTTCAAGAGCGCCCCTTGTACACCAAAAGACCTGAGCCTCCTCAGTAGGAACAGCCTGTGCTGTCCCTTCTTGTAGAGTGCGTCAGTATTGTGTGATCAGTCTAGTTTATTTTTCAGATGAACACCCAGGTACTTGTAGGATGTCACCATCTCAATGCCGGTTCCCTGTATGTTTACTGGTGCTGTGAGGGGTTGTCCTTGCCTGTGGCAGTCCACCACCAGCTCCTTAGTTTTCCTCGCCTTGATCTGGAGGCAGTTCCGATGGGACCAGTCCATGAAGTCCTGGATAAGTCCTCTGTACTCAGCTTCATCTCTGTTGGAGATGAGGCCGACGATCGCAGAGCCGTCAGAGAAATTCTGTAGATGCAGTGTGTTGTGTTGTGTGAGAAGTCCGCAGTATAAAGTATAAATATTCATATATTTATTCCATCCAGCTACAATGCTCTGCACTGTGTGTCTGTGTGTGTGTATATATATTTTATAGTAATATGTACATATGTATATTAGCTGCTCTTGCTTGCTTGTTTTTTCTTGCCTTCTGATTGTTGCTCTGAGTGTTGCTATCCCTGTGCTGTTGCAATCCTGGAATTTCCCCGTTGTGGGACTAATAAAGGCTTATCTTATCTTATCTTAAAGGGTATTGGGACTTGACCCAACTTAGAATCCAAACAATAAATCAAAGACCTATGTTTTTTGTTGTGCTTGGAGGTCTGTACTCACTGAGGACTCTTTGAATTACAGACTTAAGCTTTCCAAGGCCCCTCCTGAACAGATTTAGTTTTTCTAGAACATGATCACAGAACGATACGATAACAGTACAATTTTATTGTCAGTTATTACTGAATTGTTTTCTGCAGCTCACAGGACACTCAATTTTCAAATATTCAAAAACACATAGACTGGACAAACATACGGGTTACACTAAACCTACCAGTTGGACACACCATACAAATAAAAATAAAACAGTGAGGACAGGCATAACTGCACATGTTTAGATTGTGGGCTCAATGGTATTTGGCCATTCACCGATTCTGGTTCAGCAGCAGAACTAAAGCTAATGCTAAAGAGGCACTCGGAGAGCTGCACGATGCTATTAGTGAAATCCAAACTTCACACCCGGGCAGTTTTGTGGTGGTTGCGGGGGATTTTAACCACACCAGCTTAAAAACTGTGCTCCCCAAGTTTAAACAATGTGTAGACTTTAAGATCAGAGGAGAGAATATGTTGGACTTGGTGTACACAAACACAGATGCTTATAAGGCAACACCTTATAAGGTAAGGGTAACTGGGCACATGCGCACACAGCGACCGGCAGCTGGTGAAAAAGTCCGTCGTCTGTGTGTCTGTTTTTATGTACTTTTATGTTTTAACAAATCTACCTACGGGTACAAATAAAGTAACCTGAACCTGAACCTCGCCCCCACCTTGGCCTTTCTGACCATATATCCGTGATGCTGGTGCCTGCCTACAGACCTCTACTGAAACGCAGCAGGCCAGTAGTGAAACAAATCAGAATTTGGTCAGAGAGTGCAACCTCAGCACTGAAAGACTATTTTCTGCACACAGACTGTGAGGTCTTCAAAATTGCAGCCTCCCAGGAAGACAAGACAGATGTGGAGGAGTATGCTGAAACGGTCACCAGCTACATCGCAAAGTGCACAGAGGATGTCACTATAGTGAAGACCATCACTGCACGGGGCAACCATAAGCCCTAGATGACTGTAGAGGTGAGCTCGCTGCTCACAGCCAGAGATGCAGCCTTCAGAGCAAAGGACAGGATCACCCTCCGCTCAGCCAGGTCTGCGCTCTCAAAGGGAATTAAGACGGCGAAGCGCGCCTATGCGGAGAAAATCCAGGGACAACTCTGTGACACTAGGAACACCAAACGGATGTAGCAGGGAGTTCGGACACTGACAGACTATAAGTCTAGGCAGGGGGTCGATGATGACAACGCTTCGCTTCCAGAAAGGCTCAACAACTTCTTTGCACGTTTTGAAGCATCAAACCCAACAATCAGAGGGAGGGCTGGCCCATCTCCACCATCGGTTGGGCCAGCTATTGCCATCAACGCAGCGGACACACGGCGGACCCTAACCAGGGTCAACCCACGTAAAGTTGCAGGTCCGGACAACATCCCGGGACGTGTGCTCCGAGACTGCACGAGCGAGTTGGCGGATGTCCTGACTGACATTTATAACATCTCCCTGAGTCAGGCCATCGTTCCCAGATGCTTTAAGACCTCTATCATAGTACCGGTGGCAAAGAAACCAGTTGTGTCCTGTCTGAATGACTATCGTCCTGTAGCACTGACACCAATTGTGATGAAGTGTTTTGAACATCTTGTCAAACCACACATCACAGCCTGCCTCCCTGCATCACATGACCCGCTCCAGTTTGCATATAGTTCAATCGGCTCCATGGAGGATGCTATAGTCACCACCCTACAATCTGTCATCACCCACCTGGATCAGAAAGACACCTACATCAGACTCCTGTACATTGATTTCAGTTCAGCATTCAACACCATTATTCCCCAGAGACTGATGGAGAAATTACTCCTTCTTGGTCTGAACACCGCCACATGTCTCTGGATCCCGGATTTCCTGACTGAGAGACCTCAGTCTGTCCGGGTTGGAAATAACATCTCCAACTCTTGGGCTGCACAGTGGCGCAGTGGTTTAGCACTGTGGCAGCACAGTTTTACCCTCGGCCGGGGGATCGCAGGGATCATGAGATCGTGGGTTCGATCCCAGCCCCCGACCAACAGTGAGCTGTGTGGAGTTTGCATGTTCTCCCCGTGTTGCGCGGGTTTACTCCAGGATTTCTCCGGTTTCCTCCCACACACCAAAAACATGTAGGTTTAGGGCGCTCGCGCACGCAGCGACCAGCAGCCGGTGGCTTGTCACCAGACTGCAAACCAAGTCTACCTACGGGTACAAATAAGTAACAAAAAAAAAAAAAAAAAAAACCTCTATCACGCTGAGTACCGGATCCCCTCAAGGCTGCGTACTCAGCCCACTGTTGTTTAAATGAAATGAAATGAAATTAAATCACCCTTATTGTCATTCAACCGTACAACCAATCATGTACAGCAGAACGAGATTGTGTTTTACCTATCTACAGTGTAAATCACACACACCCCAAGTGCAGAATCAGAGGGCCGCTGCCATGCAAGGCACTGCCACAGAGTTCCCTCCTCCATTCCATTTTATTGCTGAGCAGCAAGCTGGATGGCAGGAAGTTCCACTTTTATATGGTCTTCGGCATGACCTGGCCGGGATTTGAACCCCTGCTTCCCGGGTGTGGGGTGGATGCTCTACCAACTGAGCCACCACTCCGGAAGTAATTCCGGTGTAACTCCGGTTACACTTCTAACACATGACTGTGTATCCAGACACGAGGGGAACCAGATTATTAAGTTTGCAGATGACACCACGGTGGTGGGACTTATTCAGAGGGATGAGGAATCAATGTACAGGGAAGAAGTGAGAGACCTGGAGGGCTGGTGCAGGGAGAACAATCTGGTGCTCAACGTGGACAAAACGAAGGAGATGATTATCGACTTCCGGCGGTCACAGCCTGAACACGTCCCTCTCAGCATCGGCGGCCGTTTAGTGGAGAGAGTGGAGAACATCAGGTTCCTCGGAGTGTAGATCTCACAGGACCTGACCTGGAGCAAGAATTCCTTGGAGATCAGGAAGTGGGCCCAGCAGAGACTGCACTTCTTGAGGAAACTCAAACCGGCCTCTCTCCCCATCTGCATCCTCAGGACCTTCTACAGAAGTGTGGTGGAGAGTGTTCTGACATACTGCATTGCTACATGGTACTCCAGCTGCAGTATGTCAGACAAAAGAGCCCTGCAGAGGATAGTCAAGGTAGCTGAGAGGGTAACTGGAGTTTCCCTCCCCTCTGTCCTAGAACTTTTTCAGAACGGTTGTAGGAGCAGGGCACTGAATATTGTCAAGGACCGTTCTCACCCTCTGCATAAACACTTTGAACTTCTGCCATCTGGTAAACGATTCCAGAGCATCAGAGGCAGAACCATCAGACTGATCAACAGCTTCCTTCCACAAGCTGTCAGGATGCTGAACAGTTGATCCGCAATCTCTCATACATACTACTGCACCTACGGACATTATGTATATTATTTGTATATTATAGTTCTGGTTAGTTTCCAACTATGTCTCAGGGACGTGTGAATGGCTGTGTTGGGGTGGGGGATGAGGGGGTGTGTGAGTGTGTCTTAAATTATGTTCTTTAACTTATATAGATGCCGAGAGAAACACAATTTCATCTTGCCTACACTACAGTTGTATGTACAGCAATATGACAATGAATGAATGAATGAATGAATGAATGAATCTTTATTTCGGATAGATTAAAAGTACAGATTAAGAGAAACTGAATAATATAACAAAGGGGGAAAGAAAATCCACCAAGGTCAAATTAGACAATAACTCCTCTGATTATACAGAAGGTTCACAATAAAGGTTGATTTGATTTGATTTGAGAATAGATTGGTGGACAAATGAATTTTTGAGTTTATTGTGTTTAAATGTAGGGATTCTGATTTGTCCCTTTGAGGGAAGAAGTTGGTAATCCCTTTTAGAACATGGAAGGAGTGAGAGGAGATAGAGTTGGCTAACATGATCATGCTTTTCCTGTGTGTTTCATGAAAATTACTTATGAGTGATTGACCAATGAAGGTTTTAAGCGTTGTTCTGGGGCGCCGCCTCAACCCAGTGGAGGAGATCGGAGTGAGGAGGATGGTGGCTAAGCTGTCATCTCTGCTGGAGTCCAAGTCCCACCAAAAGCAGAACATGTTGAACGCACTGAGGAGCTCATTTTGCAGAACGCTAACAACAACTATTACAACAACAACACTGTTGATTCAGTGTGAAATATACTGTCTGGGTCCATCCATCCCTCCATCTTCTTTCGCTTAATCCTTTTCGGGTCGCGGGGGGGCTGGAGCCTATCCCAGCATCTGTGGGTGAGAGGCAGGGTCCACCCTGGACAGATTGCCAGTCCATTGCAGGGCCAACACAGAGAGACAGACAACCATTCACTCTCACAGTCACACCTAAGGACAATTGAGAATCTCCTGTTGATGCCAGTTAACCTAACTTGCATGTTTTTGGCCTGTGGGAGGAAACCAGAGTACCCAGAGAAAACCCACGCAGACACAGGGAGAACATGCAGACTTTATACAGAAGGGTCACCGATGGTCAGGGGGTGGGATCAATCCCATGACCTTCTTACTGTGCTGACAGTGCTAATCACTGCTCCACGTGCTGCCTGTGATCATCTGATCTTATCTTAGCTTGTCTTAACACAGTGTTTATTAGTTTTCTGGGAAGGAACACTGAGAAGACTACAGCGAGTACATTTTACAGCCTGAATCCAAACAGCCAATCACAGGGTGACTTATTAGTTGGTGGCTAAAGTCAGGGCCAATGATTGGCTAATTGGACTGTAAAAGTTTCCATTTGTGATCTTGTCAGTGTTCTGACCAGAACAGTGAGAAAGTACATCATGCAGGTCCACCCAGTCAATATCTGATGTACCATGGAAATGATTATAGAGACATTTCAGATGAAAATCTTACATGAACCTGCTGCTAAATTACAAAATAAAATATTACACTTTCACATTGTACACATATGCTTAATAACTCATGTCTCCGACTAAACATTAAAAAAACTGTTTGCATGATGTTCACCAAACAACCATCAACTATTACAAACTCAAACATCTTCTTAAAAGGGAAGGAGTCGAGGAATTTAAGTACCTCAGTGTGATTTTAGACTCCCCATTAACCTTTAAAAAACACATCAAACCATCTCACTTATGAATGTCGATCTTAAAATAGTTTGCAAAGCTCTCACCAAAAGAGTGGACAAGATAATTCCGTTTATTATACACCCAGACCAAACAGGACTCATCAAGGGTAGGCTAACAATACACACAGGCTATTTAATTTAATAGACTATTCATCCATCAATCCATCTTCTTCCACTTAACTACTGTAAGATTAATAACTTAGAAACCACAATATCATCTCTGGAAGCAGAGAAAGCCTTTGACCGTGTTAACTGGAAATTTCTTTTTGTGGTGTTTAACAAGTTTGGGTTTGGTTCATCTTTTAAAAACTGGATTAAAACACTATATAGCTTTCCAGCTGCATGTCAGAACAAATGATCAGACTTCCCGAAGCTTTAATCTTCAGAGGGGTACGAGGCAGGGTTGTTGGGTTGCAGGGTTGTTGTATAATTGGCCCTTTCAGAGCAGAAATAAGGCACCAATCACCAGCTGTGAGCTTGTACATTTATTAAGAGAAAACACAAATCCTAGCCACTAATGACGATTTACAAAACGGCAGTTATCAAGGACCACGAAGGGTGACTACAAAAAATGTAACAAAGGAAAACCATGAAAGGTTACTTACAATTAAAGTGACGAAGCAGAGAACAAAGGAGAGACTAAAACAGGAATCAGACGTGAGGATTCCTGTCGACAAAAGGCGAGGTCGCTGCGAGGAATGAACCCCACGAGTGACCTTAAATAATAATGGGGGGGGGCAACTAAAACATGAATCAGGTGTGAATGCATGAGTGACAAGTAATTAAAGACACTAGTGAACAGATTTGACAGGCGGAAGTCACGTCACGGCGTGGTCAAAATAAAAGCACAAACCATAATGGAAGAAAATCAAGAACAGAAACATATACAGAACAATGAGTAAAAACCAAAAGACCCGAGCACGGCACTGACCCACTCTCAGCATCATGACCCCATTAGCAGCAGCCAAACGACAAAAATGTTGATATCAGAGGTTTCCAAACCAGAGTAAAAGAACACAAGTGTCATGAGCTGAGCACTGGAGGTTTCCGCCATGCTCAGTCTCATGGCCTTTTCTCTATATTTATATATGTCTTGTATTTTGTGCCTTTTGGTTTCTGTACTTCTCGTACCATTTTCTATTTCCCTGTTTATGTCATAGTTTTGTTTTGCTCTTATTTTGTATTAATTTGTATTTATTTCTGTCTGTTCATGTTGACATTTTATTTTTTAAATCACTTACTGTTGTGTTCTCCCTCTGGGGTGACAGCTGTCACTGGAGCTTCCGGGGTGTTGCTCCAGGTGGGCAGTGTCCTGTCAGCTGTCAGCTCCGACCTCTCCCCTCTCATTGCTCCCAGCTGGTCCAGATTATTAATCATTGCTTTCTCCTGCCCGCTCTTTTTAGTTACTTTTCCTATTTTTCCTGAGCCGTCAGCATGGTCCCTGACTACTCAGATTCTATGTGCATGTGCACATACCCAATGAGCCGGGAGTGGGAGGTTTGTAGGATACTGATGGAATTGGACGACCTCATCTCCAATGCTCATGGAGCTCTTACCTCTAAAGATGCTCTCTGGTACCTGGGCCTCGTGGAGGCAGCTGCTCGCCGGTGCCCTCAGCTCTCACAGCATGCTGAGGGGGTATAATGATGGCAGTGCTAAGGGAGAACAGTGGTAGGGAGAGGAGCTCCCCGAAGAAGCAGAGGTCAGCGCTTAAGGGGAGGCGTCCCCTATCCTCGGTACAACTGTCTCCTCACCCGGCTCCAGCTTCACCTCCAGCTCCTGCTCCATGACGCTGCCATCAAGCCCCAGGCTGCCAGAGGAATTCCACTGCCTCTAAGGTAGCAGTTTCCCCTTCGTCGAGGAAGAAGACTCCCACAGCAGTGCCCTCTTTGTTTTTCCTCTCCGACTGTATCGTCAGCTTCCTCCTTCTCTGCAGCTGCGGTTTCCCACTTCTCCTCAACATTCCCTCCTGCTGCTGAGAGGTGGGCTGTTTCCTCTCCGGCTCCGCCCGTCTCTGTGTCCGCAAGGGCAGCTCCTCCTTGATCCTCTGAGGGGCCCATGACCACTGTACCTACGGAGAGGGATGACTCAACACCAGCTGCAGCAGGAAACATCATGCTTTGGGAACACAAACAAGTGTCTTTTCATTCTTCCACATTTTATGATGACATTCCTTGCCCGATTCCCGCTAATGAGGCTCAGTGTTTGCAGTCCCCTGAGCCCCCACTGCCTGCTGCAGCAATTAATTTCTCACCTGCCCTCTCTGTGTCTCTTCCTATTCTCCCCGGGTGTCTGCCCATTACTGGGTTGAGGGCTGGGTGATGGAGGAGCCTGCAGCCCTGGAGAACCTGGTTCCAGCCCCACAGCCATGGTTTGGATGGAGGGAGAGTGCTGCCTTTGATCCGGAGCCTGCGCTGATGAGTGAGAATCACTGGACTTCAGCTATGGCAGATCCAACACCAACAGGGAACAGACCTCCTGTTGCCAAGACGGGTGAGCCACCTGCATAGGCCACATCGCTGGCTGGGTCTCAGGACTGCATCGTCCACCATGCCTACTGCTGGGGCCACCACAGCAGAGTCCAAGCTTGACCTCCAGAGAACCATCGCCTGGATCGACAAAGTCCTGGACGGCAGTGGAGCTTGTGATCAGGCAGGTGCTCTCCTTTGTCTTTGTTGTTTCTATTTTGGAGAGATCTTTCCTGGCACTTGGTGGGGAGGGTCAAGTGCAGCCATCTGCTGTACTTGAGCTCACCTTGCTGGGCTCCACTGCTGACGGTGACCCTGATCCTGTATTTCTGACGCTCTTGCCTGAGCTTTCCCCCAGGGTGACCGAGGATTGCCCAGCTCTGACAGAAGTCTCTGTGGGTCAAGGCTCACTGCCTGAGATCATCATGGGTCCAGCTCCTCCCTCTGAGGTCATCGTTGGGGCTCCTTTCCAGCCCGGGACCTCTGTGGGTGCAGCTCCTACTCAATCTGGGTCTCCGTGGGCACTGCGCCCAAGCCTGAGACCAACATGGGTTCTGCACTCCAGTGTGGGCCCGCTGTGGGCATTACGCTTTAACCCAGGGGCCAACGAAGGTGCAGCTCTGTCCCAGTCCAGGTCACTGTGGGTGCAGCTCTGGCCCTATCCGGGTCCACCGCGGGTGCAGCTCCGCTCCAGCCCAGAACCACAGCGGGTGCAGCTCTGCTCCAGGCTGGAGCCACCATGGTTGCTGAAATATCCCAGTCTGAGACCACCGAGGGTGCTAAAGCCCAGTCTGAGGGTGTCATGGTTTCCCCTCCTCGGCATGACGCCATCGTATTTCCCCCTCCTCTGCTTGACACTGTCGGGGTTCGCCCTCCTCTGCCTGATGCCGTCAGGGTTCCATCTCCTCTGCCTGATTCCATTGTGGTTTCCCCTCTACTGCCCAAGGTTGTTGTGGTTTCCCTTCCTCTGCCTGAGGCTGTTGTGATCCCTCTCCTCTTCCTGAAACAGTAATGGCTCCCTCTCCTTCAACCGAGGTCATCGTGGTTCCCTATCCTCCACCCAAGGCCATCGTGGTTCCCTCTCCTCCACTTGAGGCTGGTGTGGTTCCCTCTCTTCCGCCTGACATCTTCATGGTTTCCCCGACTCCCCCATCTTCTCACCATTAGTTCTTCCCATTGGGCAGCCGTCTCCTGGACCACCCTTTCTGTTCAGGTGGTTGAAAAACTCTGGCAGACCACCCAGCAGACTGCCGGGGAGTTGGGTGGCCCACAGTCTCTAGGAGGCCACCGGACTCTTTCAATCTTGCCATCTGGTGGGTCTGGGACTCTGGCCGCCCGCCTAAACTGTCCAGCTCTTCGGTCCAGGGGGCTTAGGTGGTTGGGGTTTTTGCCTGGTGTGGTTCCTGAGTGGGGTTTTGTTTCGTTCCTTCCTAACCTGTTCCCCCCACCACCACCCACCTGGGGCAGGTTATTGTTGAGCTGCTATGGGGGGGAGGGGGTCATTCTTTTTCTTTTGATGTTACGCTGGGGTGTCTGTTATCCACTTCTTGAGAGGGGTCTCTGTCTTGAGCTGAGCACTGGAGGTTTCTGCCATGCTAAGTCTCATGGCTTTTTCTCTACATTTATATATTTGTTGCATTTTGGGCCTTTGTGTTTCTGTACTTCTTGTATCATTTTCTATTTTCTTGTTTATGTCATAGTTTTGTTACACTCTTATTTTGTATTAATTGTATCTATTTCTCACTCTGTTCATGTTGATATTTTATTCTTTAAATCCCTTACTGTTGTGTTCTCTCTCTGGGTTGACAGTTTTCACTGGCATTTCCGGGGTTTTGCTCTGGGTGAGCAGTGTCCTGTCAGCTGTCAGCTCCGATCTCTCCCCTCTCATTGCTCCCAGCTGGTCAAGATTATTAATCATTGTTTTCTCCTGTCTGCTCTGGTATCCACACTTTTGTCCTATTGTATTATGTCTTATTTAAGACTGCTGCTCTCTGCATTCCTCGAGGCTGTCTTGACTGAACTCCCTGAAGTAAGTTTTATGCTCTGCATTTTCTCCTTTTACCGGGTTTATTTCTGTTTGGCTTTTGAGTTATTTTGTGCACTTTATGTTTGCAATAAATTATCGCAAGCTCACAGTTCATTGCATGGGTCTTTCTCTCTGCCCTGAGGGGCAATTAATGACAACAGTATAAGTCTTTATGCTGATGCTGTTTTGATTTTCCTTGAAAACTCACAAAGATGTCTTCAGCAGACAGAGGCACTCATTGATAAATTTTCATCATTATCAGACAACTCTATTTGGGGCAAATCAACAGTCTTACCTACAAATTGTATTTTTTCAAATATATCTACTATTCCAATACATTCAGGTATTATTAAATATTTAGGAATAAGTATTTCCCCAAGGCTCTCAGTTATTGTGACTAAATCACCTTCCCCTTATAAAAACAATACAAGACGACCTTGTATGTTGGAGGACAGTACCTATATCACTAATGGGAAGAGGTGCAATTGTTAAAATGATGGTCCTTCCTCAAATAAACTCTTTATTCTCAGTGATTCCTACCCAACCATCTATGGCCTGGTTTAAGTCTCAAGACTCAAATATAAATAATTTTTTATGGAAGAATAAACCATCACGGAGCAGTTTAAAAACTCTTCAAAAAGCAAAAGAGTGTAGAGGTTTAGAGCTACCTTAAAAAAAAAAAAAAAGTACTCCTTAGCCAATAGACTGCAGTTTGTTTCAAAATGGACAAAATCAACCCCACTTGGAAACCCATGGTTAGATGCTGAACAGGCTCTCTGTGGGTCGCTAAATTTCTCTGACCTACCTTTCAGATTCCCTGTATTAAACGCCATGACTGTTTAAAAAGCATTAACATCAGCTCCTCTCTGACAAGCCTGGTGGAAATTTTTTTAAAAATAATTGGGTCTTCACTTTCCACTATGGTGTGATAAAGAAATAAAAAAAAACTCAGGGCATCTTATTCAAGGTGGAAATTTTATCCAGTTTCAGGAACTAGTGTCACAGTACGACATCAATGGTAAAAAGTTTCTTGAGTACCAAAAGCTTAAATCCATAATAAAAGCAAGATTCAATCTCAGTCAGACAGATTTTGAGGTACCAATTAAGGTGACAGAGTTTCTAAATCTTCATTCCCCTAAATTGATATGGAAAACAGATGGACAATTTTCAAAACTGGATGAGTCAGTATCTCTTCCAAAGTCAAAATGGGAGACTGACCTATCAATCAATAAACATGAAAGCCCCTGGACACGAATATGTTTCAACACTTTTAAGATGACTAAAAACTCTAGTTTACAATTGATACGGTTCAAAGTTCTACATAGAATTCACTACACAGGACAAAGGATGTTGAAAATGGGCCTGAGTCAAACAAATATCTGCTCCCATTACACCAGTAATGTCCCGGGTAGTTACACACATGGACAAAATTGTTGTTACCCCTCTGTTAATGAAAGAAAAACCCACAATGGTCACAAAAATAACTTGAATCTGACAAAAGTGGTAATAAATGAAAATTCTATGAAAATTAACCAATGAAAATCAGACAATGCTTTTGAATTGTGGTTCAGCAGAATTATTTTAAAAAACAAACTCATGAAACAGGCCTGGACAAAAATGATGGTACCCTTAACTTAATATTTTGTTGCGCTGTCGGTGACCCCCACAACAGACTGGGACAAGCAGAGTGCTCAGCTGGAGCAATTAGCAGATCAATGAGATGTGTGTATTGATATCAATAGGCAGCCGCTCTTTGTCTATCTCCTTCCTGCCAGTCCTGATGTTGATATGTATGACTCAAATGCAAATGTTCATGCTTCCTGCTCTGACTGTGATGCAAATGTGCCTTTCAGGTATTGTCTGTAACTGGGTATATAAGTGACTGAATATCACATGCTCACTCCCTCTCTGACCACTGCTTCTGACACACGCATTCCGTGTCTCCTGACGAGAGCCTCCGGGCTCGCTCCGGCGCGCCTGCACGGCGCTGGAGTGAGTTCTGTGATGGCGGTATGATTAATAAACTCCCTCAAAAACTCTCAGTTCACTGCTTATTATTTCATGCCGCCACACTGGTGACCCCGAGAAAGCACACGCTTTGTGCAACGCAACCTTCTGGTCTGGACAGCCACACTGGACCGGCCGAGGGACACAGAAAGTCTTCTCCCTCTCACCGCTCCAATGCACCACGAGCGAACCATGCAACAGCTTCAACAGGGATGTGCATCGGCGCCGACGACGCTGATCTCCAGCAAGCTCCCTGACCCTGACTCGCCTCTACAGCGGACCTGCCATGCATCGAACCCCGCACGCACACCGGGGGGTTATGAGGACAGCGCACCACGCACGGGACAATACCGGCTTCACACAGACCACCATCGTCCTTCGCCGCTGCACACAGAACCTTCAGGGCTGCTCACACACCTGAAGCACGCACGCAGCTCGCTCACAGGATTTTCTAATGGTCTCAGCCACGGCGCACAAGGGAATTCAGCCGTCAGCTGTCCCCGAGGACTTTAGGACTGTGCGCGCATCTAAAGTCAACATGCCAAGTCCCTCACTGCTGCAGCTCCTTTTTTTCTTCATGGCCGCGAGAGGAGTAAGAGACTAATTTTTCTTCTTACAGCTGCTGTGGACCTCCGCATGTTCAACGGGACAGCCCCTCAACATCGCGGATCCACAGGCAATTTTTGCATGGCCCAGACAATTTCGCCGTCCCGGGCCAGCACTTGCTACCCCCACCCCCCCTCCCTCCACCGCCGCCTGCAGCAAGCTTTCCCTGCAGCTCGCTCCCAAAGCCAGACTATCGAGGCCTCAGATTCCCGCTGAGACCTCTGGGGGGGAGTACTGTGGGTGACCCCCACAACAGACTGGGACAAGCAGAGCGCTCAGCTGGAGCAATTAGCAGAACAATGAGATGTGTGTATTGATATCAATAGGCAGCCGCTCTTTGTCTAGCTCCTTCCTGCCAGTCCTGCTGTTGATATGTAAGACTCAAATGCAAATGTTCATGCTTTCTGCTCTGACTGTGATGCAAATGTGCCTTTCATGTATTGTCTGTAACTGGGTATATAAGTGACTGAATATCACATGCTCACTCCCTCTCTGACCACTGCTTCTGACACACGCATTCCGTGTCTCCTGACGAGAGCCTCCGGGCTCGCTCCGGCGCGCCTGCATGGCGCTGGAGTGAGTTCTGTGATGGCGGGATGAAATAAAACCCACTTTTAAACCTCAGTTCGCTGCTTATTATTTCATACCGCCAAAGCACAACCTTTTGAGGCAATCACTGCAATCAAACGATTTCTATAACTGTCAATAAGACTTCTGCACCTCTCAGCAGGTATTCTGGCCCACTCCTCATGAGCAAACTGCTCCAGTTGTCTCAGGTTTGAAGGGTGCCTTCTCAAGACGACATGTTTCAGCTCCTTCCACAGATGTTCAATAGGATTTAGATCAGGGCTCATAGAAGGCCACTTTAGAATAGTCCAATGTTTCGCTCTTAGCCATTCTTGGGTGTTTTTAACTGTGTGCTTTGGGTTATTATCCTGTTGCAAGACCCATGACCTGCGTCTGAGACCAAGCTGTCTGACACTGGGCAGCACATTTCTCTCTAGAATACCTTGATAGTCTTGAGATTTCATTGTACCCTGCACAGATTCAAAACACCCTGTGCCAGATGCAGCAAAGCAGCCCCAGAACATAACAGAACCTCCTCCATGTTTTAAACTAGGGACAGTGTTCTTTTCTTGGTATGCTTCATTTTTGCGTCTGTGAACATAGAGCTGATGTGCCTTGCCAAAAAGTTCCAGATTTGTCTCGTCTGTCCATAGGACATTCTCCCAGAAGCTTAGTGGCTTGTCAACATGCAGTTTGGCAAATTTGCAGTGAGGCTTTTTTTATGATTTGTTTTCAACAGTGGTGTCCTCCTTGGTCATCTCCCACGAAGTCCACTTTGGCTCAAACAACGACGGATGGTGTGATCTGACACTGATGTACCTTGACCTTGGAGTTCACCGTGAATGCGTTTAGAGGTTGTTCTGGGCTCTTTTGTTACCATTTGTATTATCCGTCTCTTCGATTTTTCATCAAGTTTCCTCCTGTGACCACGTCCAGGGAGGTTGGTTACAGTCCTGTGGGTCTTAAATTTCTGAATAATATGTGCAACTGTAGTCACAGGAACATCAAGCTGCTTGGAGATGGTCTTATAGCCTTTACCTTTAACATGCTTGTCTATAATTTTCTTCCTAATCTCCTGAGACAACTCTCTCCTTTGCTTCCTCTGGTCCATGTTTAGTGTGGTACACACCGTATCACCAAACAGCACAGTGACTACTTGTCATGCTTTAAATAGGCCGACTGACTGATAACAAGTTTGTAGACACCTGTGATGTTAATTAGAGGACACATCTTGGTTGAACATGTCCCTATGGTAACAGTATTTTCAATCTTTTCTAGGGGTACCATCATTTTTTCAAGGCCTTTTTCATGAGTTTGTTTTTTAAAGTAATTCTGTTGAACCACAATTCAAAAGCATTGTCTGATTTTCATCGGTTAATTTTCATCCATCCATCCATCCATCCATCTTCTACTGCTTTTCTGGAGGTCCGGATCGCGGAGGCAGCAGTTCAAGCAGAGAAGCCCAGACTTCCCTCTCCCCCGCCACCTGCTCCAGCTCTTCAGAGAGGATACCAAGGCATTCCCAGACTAGCTGGGAGACATAGTCTCTCCACCGAGTCCTGAGTCTGCCCTGGGGTCTCCTCCCAGTGGGACGTGTCCAAAACACCTAAAGAGGGAGGCGTCCAGGAGGCATCCTGATCAGATACCCATACCACCTCAATTGGCTCCTTTCAATGTGGAGGAGCAGCTTTTCTACTCTGAGCCTCTCCCGGATGACTGAGCGCCTCACCCTATCTCTGAGGGTGAGTCCAGAAATCCTACGGAGAAAGCTAATTTCAGCCGCTTGTGTCCGCGATCTCCTTCTTTTGATCATTACCCAAAGCTTGTGACCATAGGTAAGAGTAGGAACGTAGATTGACTAGTAAATCGACAGCTTTGCCTTCGAACTCGGCTCCATCTTCACCATACCAGACCGGTACAACGTCCGCATCACTGCAGATGCTGCTCCAATCTGTCTGTTGATCTCTCGCTCCATTTTTCCCTCACTCGTGAACAAGACCCCAAGAGACAATAAAACACTGGACTTATTCTACGCAAACACTAAGGAGGCGTACACCTCATCACCACTCCCCCCACTCGGGAGATCGGATCACAACTTGGTTCATCTCCGGCCGGTGTACAAACCCCTAGTGCACAGACAACCTCCGGTCATGCGCACAGTGAAGTTATGGTCTGAGGAGACAATGGACGCTCTAAAGGACTGTTTTGAAATCACTGCCTGGGAGCAGCTCTGCGATCCACATGGTGAGGACATCGATGGCCTCACTCACACCATCACAGACTACATCAGCTTCTGTGTGGACAACACCGTACCCACCAAGACCATACGGTGTTGCTCGAAAAACAAACCCTTGATCAACCCTGAAATAAAAACACTTCTGAAAGAGAAGAAGAGGATCTTCAGGTCGGGGAACAGGGAGATGCTGAAGTCCGTACAGAGGGAGCTGAGGAGGAAGATCAGAGAAGGCAAGGACAGCTTCAGGAAGAAGATGGAGGACAAGCTGCAACAGAACGACATCGGTGGGGTCTGGAGAAACCTTAAAACCATCTCTGGGCTCCAGAATACCTCCCCCCAGGCCACGGGGGGCAGGGAGTGGGTGAACAATCTGAACCTGTTTTTCAATAGGTTTGACCAACCGCTCTCCCTCCCCCCGACTGCACAAAAAAACACTGCTGCCTCTGAAGACATCAAGTCCTGCTGCCCACACCCCACTCCACCATCACCCCCCCACTCCCAACACACAGCCCCCCAACATGACCCTCACTAAGACCCATGTGAGGACGGAGCTGAAGAAGATCAAGGCGAGGAAGGCGTCGGGACCGGACAGCATCAGTGCAAAGCTCCTCAAGTCCTGTGCAGACAAGCTGTGTGGGATTGTGGAGCACATCTTCAACCTGAGCCTGAAGCTGGGGAGGGTACCACAGCTGTGGAAAACATCTTGTGTGGTACATGTACCAAAGACTTCCCACCCCAAAGATCTGAAAAGCTACAGACCAGTGGCCCTGACGTCCCACATGATGAAGACCCTGGAGAGACTGCTCCTTGCTCACCTCCGCCCCCTGGTGGGACCAGCGATGGATCCACTCCAGTTCGCCTACCAGCATGGCATTGGGGTGGAGGATGTGGTGATCTTCCTCTTTCACTGTTCTCTGTCCTACCTGGAGAAGCCCGGGAAAGCGGTGATGATCATGTTCTTTGACTTCTCCAGTGTTTTCAACACCATCCAACCGATGATCCTGAAGGACAAGTTGCTGTGCGCAGGGGTGGACCAGCACCTGTCATCACGGATCCTGGACTACCTCACAAACCGGCCACAGTTTGTGAGAACCCGGGACTGTGTGTCCAACACGATCATCGGTAGCACGGGGCGCCCCAGGGAATGGTTTTGGCTCCCTTCCTGTTCACCCTTTATACTGTGGACTTCTCACACAACACAACGCACTGCCATCTACAGAAGTTCTCTGACGACTCTGCGATCGTTGGCCTCATCTCCAACGGAGATGAAGCTGAGTACAGAGGGCTTATCCAGGACTTGGTGGACTGGTGCCATCGGAACTGCCTCCAGATCAATGTGAGGAAAACTAAGGAGCTGGTGGTGGACTGCCGCAGGCAAGGACAACCCCTCATGGCACCAGTAAATATACAGTGAACTGAAGTATTTTGAGCGGCTTGTCAAACCACACATTACAGCCTGCCTCCCTGCATCACACGACCCGCTCCAGTTTGCATATCATTCAAACCGCTCCACGGAGGATGCTATAGTCACCACCCTACACTCTGTCATCACCCACCTGGACCAGAAAGACACCTATGCCAGACTCCTGTACATTGATTTCAGTTCAGCATTCAACACCATTATTCCCCAGAGACTGATGGAGAAATTACTCCTTCTCGGTCTGAACAACGCCACATGTCTCTGGATCCTGGATTTCCTGATTGAGAGACCTCAGTCTGTCCGGGTTGGAAACAACATCTCCAAGTCTGTCACGCTGAATACCGGATCCCCTCAAGGTTGTGTACTCAGTCCACTGTTGTTTACACTTCTAACACATGACTGTGTATCCAGACATGAGGGGAACCAGATTATTAAGTTTGCAGATGACACCACGGTGGTGGGACTTATCCAGAGGGATGAGGAATCAATGTACAGGGAAGAAGTGAGAGACGTGGAGGGCTGGTGTAGGGAGAACAATCTGGTGCTCAACGTAGACAAAACGAAGGAGATGATTATCAACTTCCGGCGGTCACAGCCTGAGCACGTCCTCTCAGCATCGGCGGCTGTTTAGTGGAGAGAGTAGAGAACATCAAGTTCCTCGGAGTGCAGATCTCGCAGGACCTGACCTGGAGCAAGAATTCCTTGGAGATCAGGAAGCGGGCTCAGCAGAGACTGCACTTCTTGAGGAAACTCAAACAGGCCTCTCTCCCCATCTGCATCCTCAGGACCTTCTACAGAGGTGTGGTGGAGAGTGTTCTGACGTACTGCATTGCTACATGGTACTCCAGCTGCAGTATGTCAGACAAAAAAGCCCTGCAGAGGATAGTCAAGGGGGCAGAGAGGGTAATTGGAGTCTCCCTCCCCTCTGTCCAAGAACTTTTTCAGAACCGTTGTAGGAGCAGGGCACTGAACATTGTCAAGGACCGTTCTCACCCTCTGCATAAACACTTTGGACTTCTTCCATCTGGTAAACGATTCCGGAGCATCAGAGGCAGAACCACCAGACTGATCAACAGCTTCCTTCCACAAGCTGTCAGGATGCTGAACAGTTGACCCGGAATCTCTCATACACACTACGGCACCTACGGACATTTTGTATATTATAGTTAGTTATTTTTTTTTTCCCAAGTATGTCTCAGGGATGTGTGAATGGATGGGGGGGTGGGGGTGGGGGTGGGGAGCTATGTGGGGATGTGTCTTAAATCATGCTGCTTCTTATATGGATGTTGAGAGAAATGCAATTTCATCTTGCCTGCACTACAGTTGTATGTACAGCAATATGACAATAAAGTTTGATTTGATTTGATTTGACATCAAGATGGTGACATCCTACAAGTACCTGGGTGTTCATCTGAACAATAAACTAGACTGGTCACACAATACCGACACACTCTACAAGAAGGGACAGTGCAGGCTTTTCCTACTGAGGAGACTCAGGTCTTTTGGTGTACAAGGGGTGCTGCTGAAGTCATTCTACGATACGGTGGTGGCATCAGCCATCACTTTTGGAGTGGTCTGCTGGGGCAGTGGCATTACGGCAGCCGATAGGAAGAGACTGAACAAACTGATCAAGAAAGCTAGCTCTGTCCTGGGGAAACGTCTTGACCCAGTGGAGGAGATGGGAGAGAGAAGGATGGTGACTAAACTGTCATCTCTGCACGGTGGCGCAGTAGTTTAGCACTGTGGCAGCACAGTTTTATCCTCGGCCGGGGGACCGCGGGGATCATGAGGTCGTGGGTTCGATCCCAGCCCCCGACCAACAGTGAGCTGTGTGGAGTTTGCATGTTCTCCCCGTGTTGCGTGGGTTTACTCCGGGATTTCTCCGGTTTCCTCCCGCACACCAAAAACAAGTAGGTTTAGGGCGCTGGCGCACGCAGCGACCAGCAGCCGGTGGCTTGTCACCAGACTGCAAACCAAGTCTACCTACGGGTACAAATAAGTAAAAAAAAAAAAAAAAAAAAATCTCTGCTGGAGTCCGAGTCCCACCCTATGCACGGCATACTGAATGCACTGAGGAGCTTATTTAGCAGCAGACTACATCATCCTAGGTGCATAACCGAGAGGTTTCACAGGTCCTTCCTACCTGCGGCTGTCAGACTGTATAATCTAAGCAGGGCTGCTCGCAGAGATAGCAAAAAAACGTGACAACCTAATAGTATTGAATGCAAAAGATGCAATAGACTTACACAATGGTCCCCTCCAGCATACAACTAGGAAAATACCGGTCGCTACGCAGGGCGACAATATGTATGGGTACATAATCATACCATGTAGGATAACTAAGTAGACGGTTATGCTGTTTCATTCCAACTAGCTACAATGCTCCACACTGTGTGTGTTTATATATTTATATATTTATTCCATCTAGCTACAATGCTCCGCACTGTGTCTATATATTTATATATTTATATGTACATATGTATAGTCGCTGCTCTTGTTTTTTTCTTGTCTTCTGATTGTTGCTCTGAGTGTTGCTATCCCTGTGCTGTTGCAATCCTGGAATTGCCCCATTGTTGGACTAATAAAGGCTTAGCTTATCTTATCTTATCTTAAGATACTTAAACTCCTCCACTTGGGGCAGGAGCCTGTCCCCAACCCGGAGAGGACAATCCACCTTTTTCCGGCTGAGGACCATGGACTTGGACTTGGAGGTGCTGATTCTTATCCCAGCAGCTTCACACTCAGCGGAAAACCATCCCAGCAAGAGCTGTAGGTCATTGCTGGATGAAGCCAACAGGACAACATCATCTGCAAACAACAGAGATGAGATCCTGTGCTCACCAAGCATGACATCCTCCATTCCCTGGCTGTGCCTAGAAATCCTGTCCATAAAAATTCTGAACAGGATTGGTGACAAAGGGCAGCCCTGGCGGAGTCCAACTCTCACTGGGAATGACTCTGACCGAGTGTTGGCAATACGAACTAAACTCTCACAATGGTCGTACAGAGACCAAATAGCTCGTAACAACAAGCCCAATACCCCATACTCCCTAAGCACCCCCCACAAAAATCCATGAGGGACGTAGTCAAATGCCTTCTCCAAGTCCACAAAACACATGTAAACTGGTTGGGCAAACTCCCACGAACCCTCAAGAATTCTCGAGAGGGTAAAGAGCTGGTCCGATGTGCCACAGCCAGGACGAAAACCACATTGCTCCTCCTGAATCCGAGGTTCAACCAACGGCCGAACTCTCCTCTCCAGTACCTTGGCATAGGCCTTCCCAGGGAGGCTGAGGAGTGTGATCCCTCTGAAGTTGGAGCACACCCTCCGGTCCCCTTTTTTGAAAAGAGGAACCACCACCCTGATTTGCCATGCCAAAGGCACTGCCCTCGACCTCCACTCAATGTTGCAGAGGCGTGTCAACCATGACAGACCAACAACATCCAGGGCCTTGAGGTACTCAGGGCGAATCTCGTCCACTCCCGGGGCCCAGCCACCAAGGAGATTTTAAATCACCTTGGCGACCTCAGCCCCTGTGATAGGCGAGTCATCCCCCTCGTCCCCAAACCCTGCTTCCTCTGTAGAAGGCATATCAGTGGGATTGAGGAGATCCTCGAAGTATTCCTTCCACCACCCGATGATATCTCCAGTCAACGTCAACAGTGTCCCATTCACACCATACACAGTGTGGATGGGGAGCTGCTTTCCCCTCCTGAGCCGCCTGACAGTTTGCCAGAATCTCTTTGAGGCCGACCAAAAGTCTTGTTCCATGGCCTCACTGAAAACTCTTCCCATACCCGGGTTTTTGCTTCAGCAACCACCCGAGCTGCACTCCGCTTGGCCTGCCGGTACACCTCAGCTGATTCGGGAGTCCCATAAGCCAACCAAGCTTAATGGTTGGCTTGTGGGACTTCTTCAGCTTAACTTCTTCAGCTTCCTTCTTCAGCTTAATGGCCCCCTCACCACTGGTGTCCACCACTTGGTTCGGGGGTTGCCACCACGAGATGCACCTTGCGGCCGCAGCTCTGGGCCACCGCTTCAACAACAGAGGTGGAGAACATGGCCCATTCAGACTCCATGTCTCCAGACTCCCTCAGAATGTGGTTGAAGTTCTTCCGGAAGTTGGAGATGAAGATCTCCCGGACAGGGGCCTCAGCCAGACATTCCCAGCAGACCCTCACTATACATTTGGGTCTACCAGGTCTGAATGGCTTCCTCACCTGCCATCGGATCCAACTCACCACCAGGTGAGTTGACCTAGGGTGACCTGGTGCCAGGTGCACATATGGACACCCTTATGGACACCCTTATGCTTGAACATGGTGTTCATTATGGACAGACTGTGGTTATGGACAGACTGTGGTTAGCACAGAAGTCCAATAACTGAACACCACTCGGATTCAGATCGGGCGGGCCGTTCCTCCCAGTCACCCTCCTCCAGGTTTCACTGTCGTTGCCCACGTGCGCATTGAAGTCCCCCAGTAGGACAATGGAGTCTCCAAAAGGAGCACCCTCCAGCACCCCAGTCACAGACTCCAAAAAGGGTGGGTACTCTGAAACATCATTTGGTGCATAGGCACAAATGATGGTCAGGACCTGTTTCCCAACCCGAAGGAGCAGGGAAACAACCCTTTCATCCACCGGGGAAAACTCCAATATTGAGGCAGCAAGATTTTACAGGTAATTTTCATAGAATTTTTATTTATTACCACTTTTGTCAGATTCAAGTTATTTCTGTGACCATTGTGGGTTTTTCTTTCATTAACAGAAGGGTACCAACAATTTTGTCCACGGCTGTATATGCATGCTATGTGGTCCTGTGCACAAGTTCAAAAATTCTGGCAGAAGATGTGAGGACCTGTCAACATGGCTTGGGTATCATATTCCATCCTCACCCACACTTTGCATAGTAGGTGATTTAAGTGAAATCACTATAGAGAAAAGGATGTCACACATGGTTCTCGCTGCTTTATGCATCGCAAAGAAAACTATCCTCATGAATTGGAAATCAAGAAATAACTTATGCATTACTCACTATAATAACTTACGATAAGATAATATTAGACTGGAGAGAATGTCGGCCTCCTCAAATAACCATCTGGCTGAATTCAATTCTCTCTGGTCCCCGAGTATTAATTCTATAACCTGAGGGGTAGCAGGCAGTGGCTCGATCTCCTTGGTGCCCCTGGCGGCTGGCTGCACCCTGACCATGAGGGGTTTCTGTGACCCACTGGGGCTGGTGTCTGAGGAGCCTGTTTCGGGGTGGCTATGTGTCTTGCCTGAGGGGGGAATGCGAGGTGGGCCAGTGAGGGTGTGGTCCCATGCAAGTTGGCCTTGTGCTCCTGTGGTGTGGGCTGACCCCTATGCATCCTTGCGCGGTGGGGTCATGTCCTCTCCGGGGTCTGGCGGCACTCTGGGGACTTGTTCCTCCATTCTGGGATGATACCCCCCCCTGCATGCTTTTTCAAAGCCTGCGGGTGTAGGTGTGCGTGTGTATGTGTGTCAGTGTGTGAGCACATGTGTGTGTGCAGGTGGGTGTGCGTGGGTTGGTGTGTTTGTGCCTGATGTGAATGTGGGTGTGTCTGTGTATGTTGTGTGTGGGCATGTGGGTGTAGGTGACATGTGTGATGGTGAATGTGTGTGTGTGCAGGTACCTATGGGTGGCTGTACAGAGGTGGAGGATGTGTGAATGAGTGGGGGGCCCTCAGTGGTTGGCGGGGTTGGGAGTGCCATCTGGTGGCCTTGGGATTTGTGGTTCAGACCCTGCTTTTCCTGGCCCCCCTGCCATTGTGTTATGGTTCAGGGTACTTTGTCGCATTGCCTCCGGTGTCCTTGGTGCCAGGTGTGTGTGGGTGCTCAGGGGTGCTCGTGGGGGCCGTTGGTGCGAGTTGGCTGCTGTGTTGCCATCGGTTTGTTCCAGGGTGGCTGTTGCTGCCGGGCAGCCTGCTGCTGTTGGTGTGTGTCTGGGGTTGGTGGTTGATGGGCTTGCGGTGGGAACTCTGGGGTGTTGCTTTGCGTTTGGGATGCTGTATGGGTCCGGGCCCATTGCTCATTATTGTGATTATTGTTTTTGTGTATGTTCGTGTGTGCAATATGTGTGGGAGTGGGTGGGGGTGTGGTTGCTCCATCATGCTTGTGGTGCTGGGAGCACCGGAGCACAACACTGGTGGGTACTGGGCTGCTCAGCCTGCTTGCCCTGGGTTGGGATCTGGGGGCAGTGGGTGGCCTCCTGGACCAGTTTGCAAGCTGGCTTCTGGGGACAACGGGCTTCCTTTTGGACCACCTTCCTGCCAAACTTACCTCTCTCCCCGCCCCCCTGATTCTGGGTGGAACATACATCTTATTGGATACACTTAGGATTTTGGGGTGGGGGTGTGACGTACTGTGTCAGTGAAGGGGATTCCTCTGTCTGCTGCACAGTGGGCATCCCTCATCTCAATTTTAATTGCATTGTAGACACTGATGGCTTGGGGGGATGGGAGCCCTGCTTCCTATCGCAGTGGCTAGTGGTGCTCCAACCACCATCCCCTAATTTTAACTGCACTCTGGTAGTTCACACACCTGCACACAATCACATCACACAACTGACACACAGCCATCATGATTTGTGCTTGGGGGAGGGGGTCCCATCATGTTGTCAAAATCCCTGGGTGCTGCCGAATGAATAAATATGTGCAAGGGAGTGAGAGAGCCATTGAAAAAGAGAGTATTCAAGAGTGAGGGAGTGATGAGTGGAGATGGTGATGGTGGAGCATTTTTTTGTGGTGCTTTGCATGTCAGGTGGTATCTTGGAACACCTGCGGTGGCCCACTGATCAGTCACTCGAGTGGGTGTTGGGTGGTGGTCTAATTCTGTGGCCGCAACCGCCCTGGGGTGGGTCGATGGGATCTGGCTGCTTGCCTGCGCCGACCATCTCCCTGGCCACTGCTGGGCACTGGTGCCCATTCAGGCTCGCTGCATCTGCATCACGGTTGCCCTATGTAATAAGGGTGAATGAGTTTGGGGGAGTGTGTGGGGGAGAGCACGAATGGATGTGAATAGGTCGGAGCATGAGTGAGGGTGTGTGTATGGGTGAACGTGAGTGAGAGTGGGTTACTCTGAGGGCGAGTTGGAGCAAGATTTAGCGGGCACAGGAGTGACAGAGAGTGTGTGGGTCTGGGAATGCGAGTGTGGGATTGTGTGGGGGAGAGGGCGAGCAAGAGTGCGTCAGTGTGTGTGAGTGAGTATGAGAGCATGAGGGTGTGAATTCATGGGAATGGGTGTGTGTGTGTGATTGTCGGGAGGTGATGGATTAAGGGGTAGTACTTCTTGCCTGCGTGGGCTTCCCTGGATGAGGGGTGCTTCTTTGGGCATGGGGGTCCCCGGGGTGTACGTCGGTGGCGCTAGGGTGGGGGTGGGCACACTCTGGGGGTGGCTGGGGATCTCACAGTGGGGGTGCGGGCTGATCTCCTGCCCTGGTGATAGGGGTGTTGACCTCCTGGTGGCTAGGGCATGGGGGCTGGCTTTTACACCCCCCCCCCCCCGGAGGTGCGGGTGGTTGGCCAGTGCGGGGCATGAGCTTGCAGCACCGGCCGCCTTGCTGCCTAGCCTCCCTCGGCCGTCCTTCCTGGTGTGGATGCCTGGCTCTCCTAGAGCTAGTTGGCCTCAGACATTTGTGTTCTGTGGGGGTTGATGGCATTGTCTTGCCTGCTCTGGGTTTCTGGGGAAAGAGGGAGTTGCTGTAACCTGTCGCCCTCTTGGTATGTTTCCTGACAAACCACTTACATGCACACACTTAATTTGTGTGTGCTCTCATACACACACACACACACGCACGCACACACACACACACACACACACACACACACACACACACACACACACACACACACACACATATATATCTCTTTTAACAGGTGCGGATGCCAGACTTTTGTTGAGACATCTGCGGTGGAAGAAGCAGTCTGTCTTCTGTTTGTTTTAGTTCAGAATCAGAATCAGAATCAGAATCAGATTTATTGCCATTGTTCATGTAGTACACAAACTGGGAATTTGTCTCGGTGCAATGCTGCAACATTAAACATGATAAAAATAAAAGATAGAAACAAAAAACTATACATGCAATAAAATGTAGAATATGAATAAGTAATACTAGACAAAGCAATTTTTAGATATATTACTAACTAACTAACTAACTAACCTGCACTTATATAGCGCTTTTCTAGTCACAAAGACCACTCAAAGCGCTTTCATTAATACTAACCCTCTAGTCTAAGGGCCTATAGGAAACAAATATCTAGGGACAATTTAGAACAGCCAATTAACCTAACATGCATGTTTTTGGCATGTGGGAGGAAACCGGAGAAATCCCGGAGTAAACCCACGCAACACGGGGAGAACATGCAAACTCCACACAGATCACTGTTGGTCGGGGGCTGGGATCGAACCCACGATCCCACGATCCCCACAATCCCCCGGCCAAGGGTAAACTGTGCTGCCGCAGTGCTAACCACTGCGCCACCATGCAGCCAAGCATTAGCAAGCAGCAGATATTGTGGAGTACCACATAAGGGCCTTTTCCACTAGCACGCTTTAGCGCGACACAGGACGGCTCAGCACGCTTTGTACGCTTTTCCACAAGCCCCAACATGGTTTAACAGCCGCGATTCTCAGCCCCGCTCCAGGGCAGGGTACAGCAGTGCTGAGCTGTGCCGTGTTGTGACGTTAACAGACTGGTCGCCGCTGATTGGTCAGGTCGTAACCGGCGCTGATTGGTCAGGTTGGAACCGCCCCTCTCCTCCTCCTCATCTACCAAATCTTCACGACCTTCTCAATAAAGTTTTAAAAAAAAAAAAAAAAAAGAATCTTCACGACCGCCTTTACTCAGCACGCAACCACTGTTGGCGGTTCCTTTTCAGTGTATTGCTGTGCTATTTTCATTTATTCTCTATCAAAAATGGCTTCGCGTAATAAGGGTGTTCCATGGACCAGTAAGGAGCTGCAGTGTCTGCTCACTGCATTGTCAGATGAACGTATCCAGCATGAGTTAGATGGAGCCGCCTGGAATAAAAAAATATACCAGGAGGTCTTGACATCGGAGTCCTTTAAAGGTGAGTTTTAATTTTTTTTTATTGTGCGTTTTTTCGCAAATATATTCGGTAAGACGCTCAGTTTATTTATGCAATAAAAAAGCTGTTCATTTGTGGATGGATCGCTGCTTTATTGCAGCACACTGCGGACTAAAGCTTTTATTTTAATTATTCATGTGAACAATACGCTGAAATAAGCTTATGTATTCTTGTTAAAAACTATTGTCTTTTCTGTATATATTGCACTTTCGTGCTGTATTTTATTGTGTGCATTTTCCTTGTAGAATCATCCCACGCGTCCGCCGTGACAGCCCGCACGGATTATTCAACCGAGCTTTCCTGAACCAGAGCTGGCAGAGACGGATTATTCAACCGAGCCTTCCTGACCCACAGCTGGCAGAGACGCCTTCATTCATCTGAGTCGTGACCCAGTTTGGGAAGCTGGTGTAGAGACACTCAGTGGTCGGCATGTATAAAATGTCGATTAACCTTCATGTTGTGTTGCAAAGTTTTTTTTTTTCTTTTAATATTTTGTATATAATAAAATGGAATTGTTTTGGAAAGTGTGGTTTGTCTGTTATAACACTGAATTATAAAACAGTATAATTACATAGAAATTCCATTGCCTAATCTGATCAAAATGATACAAACGTTGACCTGAAGGTGAAAAACATGATTTTTTTTTTTAATTCAGTACATCCAAAATGCCCTAGGATGTAAAAAATAATAATTTGGTGTAGGCCAGTGTGCCACCGTCTCATTATTTAATACGAATAAAAACGTTTCAGCTCATTATTTCTAGGTCATTTGGCAGTTAATTCAAAACAAAAGTGACTTGTGTTGTTGGAGCTTAATTACCTCCGCCAGGCCGAAAAGGCCAGGAGCAGGTTATGTTTTTGCCGGAGTTTGTGTGTTTGTCTGTTTGTCTGTCTGTCTGTTTGTCTGTCTGTCTGTTTGTCTGTTTGTTAGCAAGATAACTCAAAAAGTCTTCCATGAAACTTTCAGGCGTTGTTGGAAATGGTACAAGGAAGAACTGATTAAATTTTGGGGGTGATCCGGTTCACCGTCTGGATACAAGAATTTTTTAAAGCATTTTTCAACACTGTGACATACAGCCATTTTCAACATGTGCGCAGGCGCAATAGAGGGCGCTGGTCGTCGTGTGTGATGAACACAAACTCCGCCTTCTTCAAAGTTTTAGGCACAAAAGCACACAGAAAACAGGGCTCGCCAGAGTGCCTGTGTTTGCACTACGCTGCAAAAGCTGACACGGGCAGCTGTCCGGCGCTGGATTATTTGGCAGAAATTCCCCGGCCAGCCATAGGGGCTGCGCAAAAACCAGCTCTCTGCCGGGGGAGGCTTCCAAATCCTCTTTTTTCCGCGGACCGCAAACCCAATAAAACCCACGGCAACCATTATCGCACCTTCTTTTGTCCTGCGGCTCCGGAACAGAGAGGAATCCCGGCGCCAGTAATGCTGCGCCTGATATGTGTCACTCTAATGCTAAAAGTGACTGCATCAGGGATTTACCACCTTGAATGAATGAATGAATGAATGAATGAATGAATGAATTTATTTCGGATAGTACAGTACAGGTTAAAAGAAACTGTATAATATAACAACAAGGTCAAATTAGACAAAGACTCCTTCTACTATACAATTCCACGTGAGTTATCCGAAATGGGTGATGGCTGAAGCCGCAGCTTATATTGCCCACCCATATTCCATCCAAGAATTCAAAGGAGAAAACAAGACAAGAGCGATTACAATTTAAAACAAAGCTAAGACAAAATGTGACTGAGAGAAAAAAAAAAAAAAAAAACTAAGCTAAGTTAAGCGGTTACTATTCAAAACAAATCTAAGACAAAATGTCACAGAGAAAAAAAAAAAAAAAGCTACAACACAACACGGGCTGGATATGTCAATCCTTATGTCAGTTTACACGTCGTCTTGTAAATATGTTTGGAGTATTTCTTCCTTTAGTTTTTGTTTAAATTGTCCAAGTGTTGTACATGATTTTAGTTCAGGTCCAAAATCGTTCCATAATCTGACTCCTTGCACTGAAATACAGTGTTGCTTGGTGGTTGTTCTCACTGTAGGCTTTTGAAATATACATGTTCCTCTGAAGTGATATCGTCTCTCCCTTGTTTGGAACAACTTTTGGATATTTGCGGGCAGTGATAAATTCTTCACTTTGAACATTATTATTGCAGTTTTAAAGTCAACCAGATCTTTCAACTTGAGTTTTTTGTTTAAGAAAAAGTGGGTTTGTTGGTTCCCTGTAAGCTGCTTTGTTTATTATTCTAATAGCTCTCTTTTGAAGCATAAAGACTGGATATATGTTTGTTTTATATGTATTTCCCCATACTTCATTACAATATGTCATGTATGGGAGTATTAACGAATGATACAAGGTGTATAGTGTGGGTTGATTCAGCAAATATTTCACTCTGTGTAATATTGCAATTGATTTGGATACTTTACCTTTAATATAATTAATATGCGACTTCCAACACAGTTTGTTATCAATTATTACTCCAAGGAATTTAGTTTCAGATACCCTTTCAATCTCTACACCATTTACACTGAGTTTGGGTACTGGGTTGTTGGGATGGTTGTTAAAACCTGTCTACCCAATTTGCATCCGTCAGTGGAGGAGATGGACACAACAGCAACACTTCAGTTTATTACCTCCGCCAAGGAGGCAATGCTTTTACTACTGAACAACTAATCCTATCACTATCAGATTGATTGTCATTGATTAATTGTGTGTTTATTGCACTGTCCCTGTCAAATAAACAAATAATCATTGTGAATCCAATTGCTAGTCATATGTTTACATGCTCAAGGAATCTGAAAACGTACACACAAACACTGTATGGGGGGAATTGTGGCGCTTGGCGGAGGTCTGCGCTCTCTGAGTGCTTTTCTAGTTATGAGATAAAATTAATTGTGAGATAAATCCACAGAGCGAGCAAGGCAATAATCCTTGGATCCTTTTTTGTCTCGTGTAAATAAGGACTCAGTCGGGTGCGTAACGTCACGGGAGTGTGGCCCCGCCTCGCTGAGAATCTGCCGCTGCCCCGCTTCTAAAACCTCCTAACACAAACCATCACAGCACAAGCACAACACCGTGCTAATGGAGACAGAAGCATTCCGAGCCGTACTGAAGTGAATCGAGCCGTACCGAGGTGTGCTGGGCTAGTGGAAAACAGGCTATAGTGCAGTCGGTAATGCAAATATGTTGTTGGTTTGTTTGTCTTCTTTGCTCCTCTCCATTTTCTTTCCGCCTCCCCACACCTCTTTTCCCCATTCCCCTCCTGTCGAGTCCTTCATGGGTTAAACTATTTAAAGTATTAAAAGTTATTACAAGACAAGAGGAGTTAACAACAATATACAGTGCATAGTAAGTAAGTAAGTAAGTAAGCTTTATTTCTATAGCACTTTTCACAGACATATAAAGTCACAAAGTGCTTTACAGTGCAACAACAATCAAAACAATTAAAATACATCTAAAATACAAATTAAAATGCAATAAAATACAATTGAAATACAATAATACAGTTAAGATAGAGTTAAAATACGAATTAAAGTAGAACTAAGAAACAAAAAATACACTCTATGCAGTCAGGTGGTAACAGCCTTCAGTCAATCTTGGATTAAAATGCCTGTTTAAACAAAAAAGTTTTCAGGTAGGTTTTAAAACTCACAACACTGTCCATGGCTCGAAGGTGCAGAGGGAGGTCATTCCACAAGCGTGGTGCTACTGCTTTAAAAGACCTGTCACCTCTGGTAGCAAAGTGGGTGCGGGGAACCATGAGCAAGTGCTGTCCTGAGGATCTCAGGCTGCGGGTTGAGCTGTAGGGGTGAATCAGAGCAGCCATACATGCGGGGGCCTGACCGTGAATTGCTCGGAAAGTGAGCACCAGGATTTTAAAGTGGACACGATACAGAACAGGGAGCCAATGGAGTGATCTAAGGACAGGTGTAATGTGGTCTCTCCTGTTTGCACGTGTCAGAAGCCTCGCAGCAGAGTTTTGAACAAACTGCAGACGGGCCAGTTCCTTCTTGTTCAAACAGGTGAAAAGGCTGTTACAGTAGTCCAGACGTGAGGAGACAAATGTGTGAATGATCATCTCCAGCTCTTTGTGTGAAACCATGGTCCTGAGCTTGGAGATATTTCGCAGTTGGAAGTGACAATTTTTTATCAGTTGTTTGGTGTAATGTTCCAATGACATGGCCTTATCAAAGATGACACCCAAGTTTCTCAGCTTTGTTTTAACTGTACTGCCCAAGTCACCAAGGTATTGTTTTATGCCTGATATGTCGCTGTCAGGGGCAATGATCAAAGTCTCCGTTTTGCCAAAGTTTAGCTGGAGGCTGTTGTCATTAAGCCACTGCTTTATGTGGGACAGGCAGTTTGTTAAGGAGCTGAGTATGTGGAGCTCAGACTTGTTGAACGAGCAGTATATCTGGATGTTGTCTGCAAAGAGATGATAGGAGATGTTATTATACTGCTGTATGATGCAGCCAAGGGGGGGAATGTACAGTAGGAACAGTAGTGGCCCCAGGACAGAACCTTGGGGCACACCATACTGCAAATCGGCTGAGTTGGACCGGATGTTATTAGAAGACACACTGAAGCTTCTACCAGTCAAGTAGGAGGAGAACCACTTCAGAACAGGACCTGTCATCCCCACCAGGTCCCTCAGTCTGTTTGTCATAATGGTGTGGTCCACCGTGTCAAAGGCCGAGGAAAGATTGAGCAGGACCAGGACCGTAGATTTCCCAATATCAGCCGACATCATGATATCACTAGCCACTCTTACTAAAGCAGTTCCAGTCGAGTGGCGTTGTCTGAACCCAGACTGAAACATGTCATAGATTAAATTTGTCTCCAGAAAGGCAGTGAGCTGTTTGGACACCACTTTCTCAAGAAGTTTGGCTAGGAAAGGAAGCTTTGATATGGGCCTATAGTTTTTGAGATTGGTGGGGTCCAAGTTAGTTTTCTTCAGTTTTGGCTCAATTGTTGAATTGATCTCAATTGTTTTGGCTTTTTACAGTACATATATATGTACTGTAAAAAGATCTTTTCGGCAAAGTTAATCTGTTTGGCACAATAAGGGAAGAACATTTATGTTCTGCTCACCTAGCTGTCTGACAGGACAAGGGGAAAAACATGTCAAATAATCTCAAACATAATCAAATTCAATATAAGAAATTTTAAACAAATTAGACCATCGCTGACAATTAATGCAGCCAAAATGTTTCTGCATGCAATGATCTTCTCACACATTGATTATTGTTTTACCAACTGGTCACTCACTGGTGTAACCATAATCAAACTCATTGAATCTTTATACAAAAAAGCCATAAAAATCTTTGATAAAAATGATGCCACGTGTAGAAGAGCTGGAAATAACGAGGCGGTTTTGTATCACAAAAGTAGAGTCTTTAATGAACAAACTCTTCTATCTTGCCTCATCTGGTGCAGAGCTTGGCAGAAGGCAAGAGGCAGAGCTCTGCTTCGCTCGCTGGTTAAATACAAGCACGCATAGCACCACTCATTGAAACAGCTGACGTAAGAGCCACTCATTGAAAAAGGTAACATCTCCCCGTTATCTTAATCCCCATTGTCCTGCCATCCCCTGTCCCTGTCTTGGGAGGTGATGGGAACTCCCCCTCTCGCTTTAGGGGGTAAAGGTGTCGAGTCTGTTGCCATGGCGTCCTGTGACGTCATGAGTCTTCACACGGCGGTGAGATTCCTTTGTTCTTTCAGAGATGTGAAGTTCCTTTGTATATTCTGTCCCAAACATTTCCACATGCTCTAACAAATGTAGGTATGGAATATATGAGTGATATATACCACAGGCCCCCCAAACAACTATGAAGGAACACAGAAAGATTCACAGTCTAGGGTAATTACTAAGACATACTACGTGTTACAGCCGTTGCCACAGAAGAAACTTTCAAGCAGCCATGCTCCTAAGAGAGTTCAGTGAAAACATAACAGCATAGTATAATCATAAATCAGTCCTAAACTGTTGCGGCACAATTAGCGAAAATTTGCAGAGTGGTGTAATCAGTCCCTGTGTAGTCTGGGTTTCAATCTTCTCCCAAAGCTGCTGTAGGTCGGTTTAGGCGTCCTGCTGGGACCTTGTTGTGAGGAATCTGCAGTGTGGGAAGGAGAGAGATTATCTGTTCCCTGCCTGGGGGCTGAGACTTTTTCCTTGGGGGGTCTACCTCGCCGAGGTGCTTGAGCCAGCTGTGCGGGTTTGTCTCTCAACAAGAAGGCAGGTTTGAGTCTGTCAATGCTGACCGTTTCATTTCTATCCCCATAATCAAGCACAAAGTGTTTGTCACCATTTTCCAGCACTCTATACGGGCCATCGTATACTGGGCATAACGTTGGTTTTAGAGCTTCATGCTTAACAAAAACAAACTCAGCGTTTTTTAAAGTTTGAGGAACAAAAACTCGCGGAAAGGAGTGATGAGCTGGACCGTGGAGAGAGTCCGGACTGTTACTGCCTAAAAACCTTGGGACTGGGAGGTGCCCTGGTTCTGGGTTTTCTGGTAAAAATTCACCTAGGAGTCTGATAGGCTGAGCAAAGACTAATTCTGCAGGGGAAGCGTCTAAATCCTCTTTAGGTGCCGCACGCAACCCCAATAAAACCCAGGGAAGTTTATTTACCCAATTTGTGTCCGTTAATGAGGCCCTGAGGGCGGCCTTTAAGGACCTGTGAAAACGCTTGCATAACCCATTAGCCTGAGGGTGATAAGCGGTGGTACGGTGAATTGTTGCCCCTAAACTGTTGAACATGGCTGACCAGAGCTCTGAGACAAATTGAGGCCCCCTATCTGACGTGATGTCTGATGGGACGCCGAAATGTGCCACCCAATTTGTTAGAAAAACGCGAGCGACTTCCTCCGCTGTAGTTGCCGCTAGAGGGACTGCCTCTGGCCAGCGCGTGGTGCGGTCTATCATTGTTAGCAGGTGTGTGAAACCCTGGGAGGAAGGCAGCGGCCCCACGAGGTCGACATGAATGTGGTCGAACCTTCTAGCAGGGATTGGAAAAGGCTCCAGAGGGGCTTTTGTGTGTTTGTGTACTTTGGCGCGCTGACAAGGAATGCAAGTTTTTGCCCATTCTTTTATGTTTTTGCGCAGGCCTGGCCACACAAACTTTTTGGCAACCATTTTGACCGAGGCGCGCACACCTGGGTGCGCGAGGGAGTGAATTGTGTCGAAAATGCGGCGGCGCCAAGCAGCTGGTACTAACGGGCGAGGTCGGCCAGTTGAAACATCGCATATTAGGGGGGGCGCGCCATCGCGCAACCCTTTTTCCTCCAGCCTTAACCCTGTTGGTCCAGACAGGAGCGCGCGCACGCCCGCATCACTACTTTGTTCTTCCGCCATGGATGCATAATCTATCCCTTCATGGATAGGTGCTGCATATGTGTTTGCGTTAGAGAAAAGCTCAGCTGCTGAAGCAGTGTAATCTGTCTCCTCGTGCTCTGGCGGTGCCACAGCGCGAGAGAGACAGTCCGCTACTACATTAAGTTTGCCCGCTACATGTCGAATGTCTGTGGTGAACTCTGAAATTGCAGCTAGCTGTCTTTGTTGTCTGCCCGACCAAGGTTCTGAAATTTTAGCCATAGCAAAAGTGAGCGGTTTATGGTCCACAAAAGCCGTGAAACTCCGCCCTTCTAACCAAAACTGGAAGTGGCAGATGGGTAAATGGAGCGCCAGCAGCTCCCTGTCAAAAGTGCTGTATTTGCGTTCCGTCGGGTTTAGCGATTTGCTAAAAAATGCTAAAGGTTGCCAGACCCCCTTGACAAGTTGTTCTACAACTGCCCCTATGGCCAAGTCTGAAGCATCTGTGGTTAGAGCAATGCGGGCCGAGGGATCTGGATGGACTAACATTGTGGCGTTAGCTAGGGCGTTTTTAGCTTCCGCAAAAGCGCGTTCGCGTTCCGGGGTCCATTCGACCGCGTTGGAAGCTTTCTTTTTTTTAAGTGCGTCATACAGGGGCTGCATGAGCTGAGCTGCATGAGGGAGGAAACGGTTGTAAAAATTAACCATCCCCAAAAATTCCTGTAGCGATTTGACCGTTTGGGGCCGTGGAAAACCTTCTATCGCATGAATTTTGTCTGGAAGCAGAGCTGCCCCTTTCGGGGAGACTCTGTGTCCCAAAAAATCAATTTGTGATACGCCGAATTTGCATTTGGCTGGATTAATTATTAATCCGTGCTCTTCTAGCCTCTGAAAAACGGTAGTGAGATGCTGCTTGTGCTCTTCCTCCGATGAGCTGGCTACCAGCATGTCGACGAGGTAGACGAAAACAAAGGGGAGGTCGCGTAAGACTGCGTCCATCATACGTTGAAAAGTCTGAGCAGTACCTTTGAGGCCGAAAGGCATTCGCAGGAATTCAAAAAGGCCGAAAGGGGTTATAACCGCTGTTTTAGGAATGTCTTCAGCTCGGACTGGAACTTGGTGATAACCGCGGACTAAGTCTATCTTTGAAAAAATGCGCGCGCCCGCTAAATGCAGTGAAAAATCCTGTATATGAGGGATGGGGTAGCGGTCATGCGCTGTAGCGTTGTTTAATCTGCGGTAATCTCCGCACGGTCTCCAAGAACCGTCGGATTTCAGAACTATGTGAAGTGGTGAAGCCCAAGGGCTCTTTGAACGTCGGCAAATGCCTAATTTTTCAAGAGCTGCAAATTCGTCCCTTGCTATGTTGAGCTTGGCCGCGTCTAAGCGGCGAGCTTTGGCAAAAACGGGAGGTCCCGTTGTTGGAATGAAGTGTTTAACCCCGTGTTTGGCTACAGTGGCTGAAAATTTGGGGGTTGTGAGTGCTGGAAATTGGGTGAGGAGTTGCTCAAACTTACCTCCTGCCGTGGTGACGTTGGCCTGCACAGGTGGTGGAGAGACTCGAGCTGAGCATGGAATAGAAGCAAAAGATAGTGCATTAACCAGGCGCCTATTTGCTAGATCAACTAATAACCCATGTGCACATAGAAAATCAGCGCCTAACAAGTTAAAACTCACCGCCGCTACAACAAATGTCCATCTGTAGCTGCGGCCGTGAATGAGGAGGTGCAGGCTCTTTTCACCGAACGTGTCGATGTCCGAACCATTGGCTGCCACTGCTCCACTGCCCCGGGTGCCCATGGCTCAATCTGCGTGGGAGAGCATGATGAAACTCAGCTGAGCTCCCGTGTCGATGAGGAACTGCTTGCCTGTGTGTCCATCCGTCACATATAACAGCTTGTTTTTCTCGCTGAGAACCGCTGCCGTTAACGGCCCTCGGCTTGGGAGTTTTCCCGACATCGTGAACTTGCAGGGGGGAACGCATTTGTGGGCTTTCTCGGCGAAGTGTTGGTGATAATAACAGACGTCGATCTGTTTGTTACGCTTGGGCCGCGCCGCTGTCACCGTGGGTTGTGGCTCTCCATGGCTCGGGGCGTCAGTTTTGAGGTCCGCGGATGCCGCTGTAGGTGTCCGCTCCTTGCAGGCATTGACGAGCCGATAAGCCTCGCTGGCCAGTGTGCGGAAGTCTTGGTGGGTGTCGCACTTCATATTGGTGAGTGTCCCTCTCATGTGTGGTGGAAGCGTGCTGAAGAAAATAAACTGGAAAAGGAAATTGTCATTGTCCTCCTCCTTAAGCTGCAGCAAATCCTCCATGAGGGCCTTCGGATTGCCCCCTTTGTGGCCGTAGATCGCCAGGATCCTCTCGGCTCTTTCCTCCGCTGGTGGGACATAGTTCGCCACGATTGTCGCCTTGAGCGTCTCATACTTGTCCCGGGCCGGTGGTCGCCGGATCAAGCTCCGCACACACCTCGAAGTGGCGGAATCGAGCTTGGAGACGATATGGTAGAATTTTGTATCGTCTGCTGTGATGCCCGCCAGTATGAACTGGGATTCAGCCTGTAGAAACCAAGAGGCGGGGTCTTCTTGCCAGAAGTCTGGCAGCTGGACAGCGACGGCGTTCGTGCACACCATCACTGTTGTGCCCGCCGGGTGAGAGTGCCTTGCCTCGGCTCTCACGGCGGTGCTGGAGCTCAGTTGAGCTCTCTCGGTACCTTCTGCCGGGGGGAACAGCTGTCTGCTTGTTCCCTCATCTGCGTTGCCGCTGGCGTAAGTCAGATTCGCCGCGAATGAGTCGCTTGAAGAATGCCTCAGGTCCATACTCGCGTCAAGGTCACCAGTGTAGAAGAGCTGGAAATAACGAGGCGGTTTTGTATCACAAAAGTAGAGTCTTTAATGAACAAACTCTTCTATCTTGTCTCATCAGGTGCAGAGCTTGGCAGAAGGCAAGAGGCAGAGCTCTGCTTCGCTCGCTGGTTAAATACAAGCACGCATAGCACCACTCATTGAAACAGCTGACGTAAGAGCCACTCATTGAAAAAGGTAACATCTCCCCGTTATCTTAATCCCCATTGTCCTGCCATCCCCTCTCCCTGTCTTGGGAGGTGATGGGAACTCCCCCTCTCGCTTTAGGGGGTAAAGGTGTCGAGTCTGTTGCCATGGCGTCCTGTGACGTCATGAGTCTTCACACGGCGGTGAGATTCCTTTGTTCTTTCAGAGGTGTGAAGTTCCTTTGTATATTCTGTCCCAAATATTTCCACATGCTCTAACAAATGTAGGTATGGAATATATGAGTGATATATACCACACCACGTATCATTGTTGTAACATTTACAGGAAATACAATCTTCTGTCTTTTTAAAATTATAAAACTCTCAAATTGGTTCAATTTATAAAACATTAAATGGCTATGCATCCCATCCCCACCTGGGAGAATTTGTTGAACTGAGAACTGTCTCTAGTAAAACCACCAGAGGAATCACTAGAGGAGACCCCTCAGGCTAGAGGAGGTCCCCAACAGATGCACCACATTTGCTCAATCTGTGCTATCAGTGAGGGGCACCAAGATTTGGAATAACATACCATCTGCAATCGGAGAACGTCCCATACTGAACACTTTTAAGATACACTGTAAAAAAACTGCTTTTAAACAACCAAAACGGTACCCATAACTAGTGGTTTCTCAGCAGCATACGCATATACTGTGGTGACCCACCACAATCTACAGGGACATTCATCCTCACGCTCAGAAAGTCTGGAAGAAGCAGAGGACCATTCACATATGGACAGAGAGCCCCTGGGGGGACAACCAGAACAATGGACTATTGTTTATACATCCCTGGATTAAGGAGAAGATGTCCGGGCGCCAGTTGGTCAGGCTAATCATATGTATTGACTGATATGTATATCAATATGCTAATGTGACATGCATTCTCTCTGTTTGTATAACATACAAAAGAGCAACATGACACAGCACAGCACAACACAGCGCAGACAGCACAACACACAACAGTAGACCACTGTAGCGCACAGCGCTACAAGTGCATCTCATAATGTTGGAGGAAATAAAACTGCAACCTTCCAGCTCGTCATATCTTGCTTACTCTATTCCTCCACACTGGTGACTCTGACGTGTCATGGTGCGACCCTTGCCTGATCCTTTTCCCTCCACACTGGCGACCTGACGAGAGAGAATGACCGTCTGCTCCCTCTCACCACGCTGTGGACCCCAGAGGACCAGAGAACGCCTGCAACCTCTTCATCCTCACCGGAGTGCTCACCCCGAAGTGGGCAGCACGGGGACCGACACACACCATGAACGGCAACATGAGTGAACCGAGGGAAGCAGTCTGAATGGGGAAGGACATCGGCGCCAACTGCGTTGATTTCCACCAAGCTCCCCGACCCTGACACAGCTCGCTACAATGAAGCCCCGCACGCACACCACAGGATTACAAGGACAGCGCAACTGCCAGCTATGTGGTCACTGCGCCATGCGCGTGCTACGCACAGAGACAAACAGTCTCCACAGATTGATACATCGTCCTCCGCCGCTGCACATGCCCGAGAAACACGGCCGATTGCCACCCTCGGAACCTTCAGGGCTGCTCACGCACCTGAAGCAGACGTGCAGCCCACACACAGGACATTGTATAGGTTTCTCAGCAACGGCGCACCCCGGGAGTTTAGCCGATTGCTGTCCCCGGTGGCTTTAGGGCTGCTTCCGCATCTAAAAGCCAAACCACCAAGTCCCTCACACAGCTGCAGTTGTTTCACAGCTGCTACGCATCCTCGGGGAATTTGGCTGTTCGCTTTCTCCACATCCTCGCTGGACCGAGCCGCGAGAGGAGTCAGAGACTCAACTTTTATTCACAGCCGCTGTGGATCACCACCAGGGTGACCGGGGAAGTCACTCAACATCGCAAATCCACACGCAATTTTTGTGCGGCCCAGGCACCTTTGACGTCCTGGGCTGGCACTCACTTACTCCCACCCCCCTACCCCTCCTCCTCCACAGCGCTCTTCCTGCACCTCACTCCCTAAAGCCTGCCGATCGCCATCTTGTTCCATTACGCACGAAGCGCACCAGCCCATGCGCCCACGATCCACGGTCGTTCAACGTGCTGGAACCCAGAGCGGAGCACACTGTTTTTTTTCAACCCGTCCCCCGTCCCCTCCACGGACTGACATGCCCTCCGACAGTTCTACCGGAGCTGGAGCCCAAACGACGGGGTGGGAGTGGGGGGGGTCAAAGCCCCTTCTGAGTGCTCTGGGGGGGAGCCCTGTGGTGACCCACCACAATCTACAGGGACATTCATCCTCACACTCAGAAGGTCCGGAAGAAGCAGAGGACCATTCACATACGGACAGAGAGCCCCTGGGGGGACAACCAGAACATTGGACTATTGTTTATACATCCCCGGATTAAGGAGAAGACGTCTGGGTGCCAGATGGTCAGGCTAATCATATGTATTGACTGATATGTATATCAATATACTAATGTGACATGCATTCTCTCTGTTTGTATAACATATAAAAGAGCAACATGACACAGCACAGCACAGTGCAGCCAGCACAACACACAACAGTAGATCACTGTAGCGCACAGCGATACAAGTGCATCTCATTATGTTGGAGGAAATAAAACTGCAACCTTCCAGCTCGTCATATCTCGCTTAATCTATTCCTCCACAGTACTATATATGTGCCTGTGGGTCACACACATATGCCTCGCCTTTTGTTTGTTGCTGTCTGTTGTTGCTGTGAGGTGCTTGGGTGCATGTGTATGTACACATACACAGCACTTCACTCGTATGACATTTGAATATTTTGTTTTGTAACACCTTAACTCTTGCACTTTAACATATCCACTCCGTACAGTTTTATTGCAGTTGTTCTGCTTGTGTATGATTATTTGTGTGTTTCTGTGGCCACCCGGGGAACAAGAGATGCAAATTAGAAGTATTGCTAAATCTGGTATACTTACCTTTGTATTAATGCTCATTAGTGTGTATTGTCCCTTTCAAATAAACATTAAACTTAAACATGTTTTCAGTATTTCATATTCAGTACGATCCATGACTGAAGTGTAGGGAGTTTTACTTACTGTGCCATAGAGAGCCATCTTGAAGTTTTCAAAGTAAAGGTGCGTCTTTCCTTCTTTTTGACTCATGTTAGTATATGTTGATCTGGCTTCATAACCAAACTTGAGAAATTGTTGTCTTTCATTGAACAGAATGCAGGTTGGAGTCTTTGGGGTGTCCAGTCCGAGCGCTTTCCCCCACCGTTTGAGGTTGGGGTCAATGTCAGACCCCCTGCCCGTAATATTGAAGGCATAGCCGCTGTAGGCAGTACCAAAGTCAATGGCTATGATGAAAGACTCACTCATTGTAGCTGCTGAACAAGAAAGTTGGGAAAGAGAACAAAGTTAAAGTGGCAGGTGCTGCACGTAGCACATTTGTAGTATGGCTGCTGCTTTAGCTCCTCCCTCCACCCACTGCTTTTACTGATGTCAGTTTTAGATGTCCTAACCCTATTGGTTATTGCAAATACACTTAAATGAATGAATGAATGAATACACTTAAATGAATTGATGAATTAGTCACTTTTGAATTAAGACATTAAGCAGTGTATTATGTGAGCATCTTATTTCATAAGAAACACCCAAAAACAAGGGTATCAATGAAAAAAGTCCTGAGGCAGAAACTGTTTATTTTAGCTTTGTCACCCATGCATAGCAAGATGCAATCAGGGTGTAACGTTCACAACCATGTGCAGAGAACGTCACACCTTCAGACCACCTTGCCGCCAAGTCCCAGTCACATGTGCTGTGGTTCATTGGAAATGGAATGTTAACTCTGCCAAGTTTCTTTTTCTGTTGTAAGTGCAGTTTGTTCTCTGGAATGAAAGATACTAGACAAGAATGAGGAACACATATATGAATGTTGGTTCAACTATTAACAGCTGTTTAATTGTCAGAATGATTCCAAGTAAAACTGAACATGGACCAACACTGATTTTCAGATTTTATTGACTAAAGATTAACTCAAAATCAGTGGCATCCATTAAACAATCCACAGGGATAATCATGATTCCTCTAAGCTGTAATCTTGGTCATCTAGGTGTTAACTTAACGTTAAGGTGGTGAACATATAACAAAACCCTTTCTGAGGCTCTGGAGTTCCAAAGAAACCTTCTCAACTCATCCAGACAGTCAAGCTGAGGCAGCACTGTTCTAGTTTCTATTAAATAACATTCAATAAACTAGTACAATGCAAAATACAAAGTTTTAATATTCCTTGGATAAATACGTGTTATATTGTCAAAGTCACATCTTCTCCAGTCTGTAGTGTCAATTTTTGACAAAAATAGTTGGGGTTTTTTTTAGTGTTGTGGAGCGTGTAAATAATGAGGCTGATTTGGTTCAGGCGGTTTATTATACGACTCACACAAGGAGCATAGACAGAATGGCATACAAGTAGGAACTCTTCCCTTAAATAACATGACATCCTTCTAGACTCTTCTCACACACAAAAGATAATCTCCCCGTCCGACTGCAGTCAGTCCATTCATCCTTGACACCTCCCTGTTATCTCACACTAACATCTAGAAACTATAGTCCATAATGGTCCATAATAGTCCATAATGGTGGTAAACCATTATGGACTCCCCAGGTTGCCACCCCCCCCAGCAACTTAGAGAGGACAAAAGGGTAACAGTCCACATGCTGTGATAGAACCATTAACATCAGTCCACATGCTGTAGAACCATCAACATCAGTCCGCATGTTGCTTGGGCTTCAGTCTTCTGCCGTATCTGCTGTAGCCAGGATTTGCTGTCTCCGTGGCGCTGCCATGCTGGGGGGCTGATGTCTGGGGGTGAAAACTTTTTGACTGTCCGTGTGGGTGCTCTGGAGAATCTTTTCTCTGGGAAGCGCCCCGTGGGGGTCTTCCATGTCGAGGGGCCCTCGCCAACAGCACTTGCTCGTCAGCCACAACGAAAGCAGGTTTGAATCTGTCTATGCCAATTTTTTCCCTCCTACCTGCCAAATCTAGCAAAAAATGCTTATCCCCTGTTTCCAGCACTCTAAACGGTCCATCATAAGGTGGGCACAGTGGAGGGCGGTGGGCGTCGTGTCTGACAAACACGAACTCTACGTTTTTCAAAGCTTTAGGCACAAAAACGTGCGGAAAACTGTGGTGGGCAGGGCCCGGTAGCGTGCTTGAGTCTATGCAACACTGCAACAGCTGAGACGGGGAGCTGCCCGGCGCAGGATTATCTGGCAGAAACTCCCCAGGCAGCCGGAGTGGTTGTGCAAAAACGAGTTCTGCTGGGGAAGCTTCCAGATTCTCTTTAGACGCAGAAAGTAACCCCAATAAAACCCATGGTAGCCTGTCTACCCAATTTGCATCCGTCAGTGAAGCCCTCAGAGCCGCTTTTAACGACCTATGAAAACGTTCGCATAACCCATTAGCCTGCGGGTTGTATGCGGTTGTGCGGTGAATTGAGACACCTAGGCTGCGGGCCATGGTTGACCAGAGTTTAGAAACAAATCGAGAGCCTCTGTCGGACGTAATGTCCGACGGAACTCCAAAACGCGCCACCCATGCTGTTAAAAACGCGCGCGCCTCCTCCTCGGCCGTGGTTGCCGCCAGCAGAATCGCTTCTGTCCAGCGCGTGGTGTGGTCCACCATTGTCAGGAGATGCGTGTACCCCTGTGATGGCGAAAGGGGGCCTACGAGGTCCACGTGGACATGGTCGAACCTCTTAGCCGGGATGCAAAACGGCTCTAAAGGAGCCTTCATGTGTCTGTGAACCTTGGCTGGTTGGCACGCCACGCAGGATGCCGCCCACTCTTTCACTTGTTTGCGAAGACCCAGCCACACATATTTCTCTCCTACCATTTTGACCGAAGCGCGCACCCCTGGGTGTGCCAAATAGTGAACCGACTCAAACATGCGGCGGTACCACGCGGCCGGAACCACAGGCCGTGGGCAACCCATGGAGATGTCGCAGATTAAGGGAGGAATGCCGTTGAGCAGCGTCCTCTTCTCCAGCCTTAACCCTGTTGGTCCAGACTGGAGCGCGCGCACGTCCGCGTCACTAGCCTGCTCCGCGGCCATGGCTGCGTAATCCAACCCTACACAGACTGGGGCCACAACAGCATGCGAGAGGCAGTCTGCCACTACATTCAGTTTGCCCGACACATGCTGAATATCGGTATTAAACTCTGAGATCGCGGCCAGCTGCCTCTGCTGCCGGCCCGACCAAGGCTCTGAAACTTTGGCCATCGCGAATGTTAGTGGCTTATGGTCAACGAACGCAGTAAAATTGCGCCCTTCCAGCCAGAACTGGAAATGGCGAATGGCCAGGGGGAGAGCCAGCAACTCTCTGTCGAACACGCTGTATTTACTTTCATTGTCGCGCAAGGTTCTGCTGAAAAAGGCAAGCGGCTGCCAAGCCCCGGCAACGCGCTGCTCCACGACAGCCCCTATGGCCACATCTGAGGCGTCAGTGGTGAGGGCTATGCGGGCTGTTGGGTCTGGATGTGCCAACACTGCGGCGTTTGCCAGGGCTGCTTTAACTTCCGAGAACGCCTGCTCTCGTTCCGGGGTCCATTCGACCTTAGTCGCGGGTTTCTGTTTTATGAGCGTAGCGTACAATGGCTGCATGAGCTGCGCTGCGCGGGGAAGGAAACAGTTATAAAATTTCACCATTCCCAAAAATTCTTGTAGCGCCCTGACCGTTTGTGGTCGGGGAAAATCTGTCACTGCGCGCACTTTGTCAGGCAGCGGAACCGCTCCTTCGGGAGAGATGCGGTGCCCTAAAAAATCAATCCCCGTCACCCCGAACTGACATTTCGCTGGGTTGATTATTAAACCGTGCTCTTCCAACCTACGGAAAACCGTCGTGAGGTGGGTTTCGTGTTCGTCTTCGGATGCACTGGTTACCAAGATATCGTCCAGGTAGACGAACACGAAAGGGAGATCCCGCAGCCCTGCATCCATCATGCGTTGGAACGTCTGTGCTGCCCCTTTAAGCCCAAATGGCATGTGCAAGAACTCAAATAAACCAAAAGGAGTTATTACCGCTGTTTTGGGTATGTCCTCAGCGCACACTGGGACTTGGCGGTAACCACGGACCAAATCTATCTTAGAAAAAATGCGCGCTCCTGCGAGGTGAGTGGAAAAATCCCAAATGTGGGGAATTGGGTAGCGGTCATGCGCTGTACCGTTGTTTAACCTGCGGAAATCGCCGCAAGGTCACCATGAACCTTCAGCTTTAGGGACCATGTGTAGCGGGGAAGCCCATGGGCTGTTTGAGCGCCTAATGATGCCTAACCTCTCTAGGTTAGCAAACTCCTCGCGCGCTATGGCCAGTTTAGCTACATCCAAGCGCCGAGGTCTTGCAAAAACATGCTGCTGTGACATTGGCTTGTGCTGTTGGCCGGGTCACTCGAGCTATACAGGGGAGAGAGTCAAAAGACAGTGCATTAACCAGGTGCCTGTTAGCGATATCTACCAACAACCCATATGCACATAGAAAATCAGCCCCCAGTATATGATAATCCAATGCTGCTACAACAAAAGTCCATTCAAATGTACAACCGTGTAGAGACAAGAGCAGAGTCCTCTCACCAAAGGTCTTAATGTCTGAGCCGTTTGCTGCTGCCATCTCGGGGCCGCTGGTTCCTGCCAGCCGGTCAGCGTAGGTCGGCCGGATGAAACTCCTCTGTGCGCCGGTGTCCATGAGGAAATGCCTCCCCGAGCGTGTGTCCATCAAATAGAGCAGCTTGTTCTCCTCCCCGAGGGTCGCGGCTGCTACCGACCCCCGGTCTTGGCATTTCCCGTTTCCCATTTGCGTGCCCTCTCTTCAAAGCAGCGATGGTAGAAGCAAAGCGTGTCACCTCCACGTTCCTTGGCCCCCGCTGCTGCTGCCGTCGGTGGTTCTGCTGCTGCTGTCGGCGGCTCCTCGCCTCCTCGTGTCAACATGCCGGGCTCCATCGCTGCCGCAATGGTCACGAAAGCCTTGGTGGCGACGACGATCCGGTCTGCCTCTCGGGCTAGCGCACGATAGTCCTGTTTGGCCAGCAACGACGAATTGGCCAGGGCCGCGCTCGCCGCTGTCGGAAGGTTCCTAAGGAAAGTGTGGTTGAAGATGAAGTGGTCGTCGTCCGTGCCCTTTAACCTCAGCATCTTCTCCATCATGTCCACGGCCGAACCGTCTCCCAACTCGGTCCGCGTCAGAAGCCTCTCTGCTCTCTCACCATCCGAGAGCGTGTAGTGCTGGATGAGGGCAGCCTTCAGCACGTCATATTTGTCGTCGGCTGGTGGCTGATCGAGCAGGCTCTCGATGTGCTGAGCCGTGCTGGCATCGAGCGCTGCGACCACATAGTGGAATTTCGTATCATCTGCCGATATCCCTCGGAGGGCGAACTGCGCCTCGGTTAGGTGGAACCAGGAGCGCGGGTTGTGCTGCCAAAAATCAGGTAGTTTGATCGCTACAGCGCACGCAAAGCTGGGGGTTCCAGTCGAGGTTGGCTCCGGAGATCTTCCATCGTATTCCATAATTCGTCTTGGGTCACCAGTGTGGAGCGTGTAAATAATGAGGCGGATTTGGTTCAGGCGGTTTATTACACGACTCACACAAGGAGCATAGACAGAATGGCATACAAGTAGGAACTCTTCCCTTAAATAACATGACATCTTTCTAGACTCTTCTCACACACAAAAGATAATCCCCCGTCCGACTGCAGTCAGTCCATTCATCCTTGACACCTCCCTGTTATCTTACTAGGGCATCTAGAAACTTCTCACACACAAAAGGTTAACTTCACGTCCTTTGTTCCTGTCTAAGGTGGTAAACCATTATGCACTCCCCAGGTTGCCACACCGTACATTATTAACTTTTAATAAATAATAAATCTTAACATTTTCTCCAGGCTGTACTGTGCTCTTCTCTATTTCTGAATAAATCCTGTTGACCCCTATAGACACTCTCCATGAAGGAAAAGGTTTAAAATGAGCTGCTTTTCCTCTGAGGAGAAATCCGGTTTCCACATCCAAGTTCAAGTTAGCGATTACACAACTAGAAATCAGCACTTCTCATGGAACCCTTGTAGAGAAAGACCCAGAGTAGCTGCCCATCTCAGACGTGGTCTCACACATACCCAACATGGCTGCTCAGGAAAACTGGACTATGGTACATTTGTAGCTTTATTGAAAATTGAAATAAATCTTTTCATAAACAATAATAATTGCTACAGTTCAATACTAGTAAACAGTAGCATGGTTTTAAAGTTTACCATAATAAAAAAAAAAACTTTGTCTTTAATGTTGTAAGTGCAATATGTCAAATGAGATGGTAATATGGAGACACAAGATCAAGGTTCAGGATTAACTTATCACTACCAGAACACAACAATCCATTCAATCTAGAAATTCACAAAACAACCTACACATCTGGTCAGAAGATTACTCTTCACGACTGAACACAGCAGGTTTCAATAACCTAGAGGTCAAGACCAGCGCTCTATAAACCCTCATCAACACATTTCACCAGCTGAACATTAATGGTGGTGGAGCCAAGGGTTACACCTGCTTCCCAACGGCTACAGTCACATCGGTACTTCTGGATTATTTAACACTAAAGCAGCTCATCAAAGCTGATAAGATCATTGATAAGGCCATGGGGTCTGACTCTTCAGCAGACTCACAATAACTGTTGTCTGCAAAATAAATTACCCGTTATTGTGCTTATTTCACAACATCTGTGTCCAAAAAAAAAAAAAAAAAAACACAGTGAAAGGGAACAGTGTTGAGGTGAACCAGTAAGCAGCATAAGGACTAAGGCAAGGTGCAGCTCCTTTCTGTGTTCTGTTGAAACATCTCTGTTAGCATCAAAATCCTGGCTACAGCAGATACGGCAGAAGACTGAAGCCCAAGCAACATGCGGACTGATGTTGATGGTTCTACAGCATGTGGACTGATGTTAATGGTTCTATCACAGCATGTGGACTGTTACCCTTTTGTCCTCTCTAAGTTGCTGGGGGGGGGGGGCAACCTGGGGAGTGCATAATGGTTTACCACCTTAGACAGGAACAAAGGATGCAAAGTTAACCTTTTGTGTGTGAGAAGTTTCTAGATGCTATTGTGAGATAACAGGGAGGTGTCAAGGATGAATGGACTGACTGCAGCCGGACGGGGAGATTATCTTTTGTGTGTGAGAAGAGTCTAGACAAATTCCTAGTTTGTGTACTACATGAACAATGGCAATAAATCTGATTCTGATTCTGATTCTGATTCTGATTCTGATTCTAGAAGGATGTCATGTTATTTAAGGGAAGGGTTCCTACTTGTATGCCATTCTGTCTATGCTCCTTGTGTGAGTCGTGTAATAAACCGCCTGAACCAAATCAGCCTCATTATTTACACGCTCCACAACAACAAAAAAAAAACTATTTTTGTCAAAAATTGACACTACAGACTGGAGAAGATGTGACTTTGACAATATAACACATATTTATCCAAGGGATATTAAAACTTTGTATTTTGCATTGTACTAGTTTATTGAATGTTATTAAATAGAAACTAGAACAGTGCTGCCCCAGCTTGACTGTCTGGATGAGTTGAGAAGGTTTCTTTGGAACTCCAGAGCCCCAGAAAGGGTTTTGTTATATGTTCACCACCTTAACGTTAAGTTAACACCTAGATGACCAAGTTTATCACTGAGAGGAATCATGATTATCCCTGTGGATTGTTTAATGGATGTCACTGATTTTGAGTTAATCTTTAGTCAATAAAATCTGAAAATCAGTGTTGGTCCATGTTCAGTTTTACTTGGAATCATTCTGACAATTAAACAGCTGTTAACAATTGAACCAACATTCATATATGTGTTCCTCATTCTTGTCTAGTATCTTTCATTCCAGAGAACAAACTGCACTTACAACAGAAAAAGAAACTTGGCAGAGTTAACATTCCATTTCTACAGGAAAGAGGTGGCCCAGCTGGTGTCCTGGTGCAGCCACAACAACCTGCAGCTGAACGCTCTGAAGACAGCGGAGATGATTGTGGACTTCAGGAAAGTCACAACCCCCCTGCCCCCCCTCACCATCACAGGCTCTCCCATCACCATTGCAGATTCCTTCCGCTTCTTGGGCACCACCATCACCCGGGACCTCAGATGGGAGCCAACCATCAGCTCCCTCATCAAAAAGGCCCAGCAGAGGATGTTCTTTCTGCGGCAGCTGAGGAAACTCAAGCTTGCAAATGGTACAAGGAAGAACTGATTAAATTTTGGGGATGATACGGATCACCGTCTGGATACAGGAATTTTTAAAATGATTCTTTAACATTGTGACATAGGGCGTCTCCTCCATATTGCCAGTCACGCCTCGTTCAAAGTCTAAAAGTGTGAAACACAGAAGGCAACAGAGTGCAGAGTGCATGACAAAGAAAAAAAATAAAAAGGCAGGGAGATAACACAGACGATGTGGACAATCACCGTGATACAGGAATTTTTTAAAGGATTCTTTAACATTGTGACATTGGGCGGAGGTTAGGTTTTTTGTTTTTTCAAAGAAGATCTGCTTGATATTGCCAGTCATGCCTCGTTCAAAGTGCAGCGACACAAGAAATGCAGCGACTCAGGCGCTATTTTTTTAAATTGATTTTTTTTTCTTATTACCTCTGCAAGGACGTTAGGTTTTTTCTTTAAAAAAAAGATCTGCTCGATATTGCCAGTCATGCCTCGTTCAAAGTGTAAAAGTGTGAAACACAGAAGGCAACAGAGTGCAGAGTGCATGAGAAAAAAAAAAAAGGGCAGAGAGATAACACAGACGATGTGGACAATCACCGTGCTATTGCTAGTCATATGTTTTCTTGGTCAAGAAATCTCAAAACGTACACACAAACACTGTATGGGGGGAACTGTCGCTGCCATTACGGAAAATGCCATTTTCGTGAATTATTTTTTTAATTGATTTTTTTTCTTATTACCTCTGCCAGGAGGTTAGTTTTTTTTTTTTTTTTTAAAGAAGGTCTGCTCGATATTGCCAGTCATGCCTTGTTCAAAGTCTAAAAGTGTGAAACAGACATGGCAACACAGTGCAGACTGCATGAGAAAGAAAAGGCAGGGAGCTAACACAGAGGATGCTAACAATCGCCGTGCGGCAGCGACAGAAGAAATGCAGCGACTCAGGCAAGTCCTATCCCCACATGCTATTGAAGCTCGTCAACCTTAGTTTTATTTTTTTATTTTTTTATTGATTTTTTTTTCTTATTACCTCTGCCAGGAGGTTATGTTTTTTTTTTTTTTTTTTTTAAAGATCTGCTCCATATTGCCAGTCATGCCTCGTTCAAAGTGTAAAAGTGTGAAACAGAGAAGGCAACACAGTGCAGAGAGCATGAGAAAGAAAAGGCAGAGAGCTAACACAGAGGATGCTAAGAATCACCGTGCTGCACCGAAAGAAGAAATGCAGCGACTCAGACAAGGGCTATCCCCAGATGCTATTGAAGCTCGTCGAGCTTATGACAGAGTCGCTAAAATGCAGCATAGACAGGCTGAGAGCCCACAGGCTGCTGCTTCTCACCGTGCTAAAGACAGAGACAGTACACGGCAGCATAGACAGGATGAGAGCCCACAGGCTGCTGACACTAGGCGGGAGAAAGAGAAAAGCAGGTCCCAGTTTCACAGAGCACAGAAGACAACAAATATGACTGTAGATGAATGCGCTGCTGTCTTTATGTCTAAAATAGAGGAAGGACCCATTTATGCCTGGTCTTCTTGCCACAGGCTGCATTACCGATCTTCAGTTGTAGAAATGAAAGCTGAGAAATATAAGACAAACGAAGCCATTGATAGAATCATCAAATCAGGTAGTCAGCTTGTAACCCACAACAAATCCTGGGTATGCAATACATGTCACGGATCAATGAAGCGTGGAAAAATACCCACACAGTCATGGGTGAATGATTTGGCCCTTGATGACATACCACCAGCATTAACTGATCTGAGGCCTCTAGAGCTCAGACTGATCAGCCAGAGGATACCATTTATGAAGCTCGTGGGCCTACCAAAAGGAGGACAAAAGGCCATCCACGGAAGTGCAGTGAATGTGCCATGTAAGCTGCAACCAGTAGTGTCCTTGCTGCCAAGACTTCCAGATACAGCAGAAGTTGTCGCCCTCAAGCTAAAGCGGAAGTTGAGTTACAAAGGACACTACATGCATGAGTACATTCATCCAAAAAGAGTGATGGAGGCGCTCACCTGGCTAAAACAGAACAACCCTCTGTATAAGGATGTGCATATATGTCTGGACTGGGAAGACAGGTGAGTCCCATCAAAAGTATTTATTATTTTCTATAAATTTATTGTACTAGTATTTGATTAGCCATGGCCACTGCAATTTCCATATATTTTCAGATCGTTTTAATAGCATCTTTACACAATTTTTTAATATGTCACTTGTCTAAAAGGATCATCATATTGTATGAATCCATGTTTATACATAAAATTCCTAATATTTCTTTTTGGATTATATGCATCTGTATATTTGCAATATTCTGAAATCATCTGAAAATATTTACCCATGCCATCTTAAAATCTTCACACTTTAACAAGTCATGACAGAGCATTTCAATATCCTCCTCACAGATGACTCCACTGATATAATTTTCCCTATTGATTATAATTTAATGGCAAATCTTGATTTGTATATACATGTATATGTATGTCTTTTTCAGATTGTTCATTCAGTTATTTGTTTTACATTTTTATAAATATAATATTTACAAACAGGCAGGAAGCTGACGATCCAGAGTTGTGGGAAGCAATTTCCAAAGCCTTTCACGAAGACATGGAAGTTGACGAGGTGCCAGCACCAGCTCCTTCATCACCTCTGCCCACAGGAAATGACTACGTCATTCTGGCTCATGTAGCAAGAAGCTTGCAGATTAAGCTGCAAGAAGCTTGCAGATTAAGGACGTCCCTGGGGATGTAGACTGTTTCTTCCATGCTGTGTCAGTTTCCCTAGGTTCAGTTGGAGTACAGAACATCAGTGGGCCTGATATATGGCAAAAATTAATTGATTATCTGGAGACCACGCCCTTCAAGAAGTACTATAGCAACTTCCTGCAAATTGACAACAGCCCACACCAGTCACCTCTATGTAAAACCGTTAGTCAGCAACAGAAAAGACAGTATGACATATACATTGACGGTTTGAGAAATGGCGCCTGGGCAGACAACCTTGCAGTTCAAGGAGTTGCAGATATGCTCAATCTGAACATTGAAGTCTTAAACACAATAACTCCAGAATGGCCACACAATGTTCATCCGCTACAACGGAGAAGTGACTGCACCATAACAATTGGACTTATGGGCCAGGATCACTATGTGGCGCTGGAGAATGTGGGCAGTGAAACCAGACAGGAAACTGAAGCCAGAGTGAAAAGGCAAGCGCTGGAGGATGAAGAAGACCAAATTCATTTTGAACAGACAAGTAAACTGCGTGGCATCCCCTATGATACACTGCTGCAGCCAGAACAGGTAGCCGATCAAGACGACATATTTTGTTTGGCACCAGGGGAGCATCAGAAACCCTGCCCATTCCTGACAGACAAGAACTTTGAGGAACTAGCTAATCCGTCAAAATATCCATTTGGCCGAGGAGGTTTGTCTAAGGAGAGAAAGAAGAAAATTACGGCAAGAAAATACTTCAACCAGAGGCTGCTGAACGCAGATGGCAGATTTGCCAGTGACATTGATTACCTGCTCGCAGCCCAATATGCAGTAGAAGCTAAACAAGTCAGTGATGACATTCAAATTTCTATGAGGCAGACCAGAGGTCAAACCTTTCAAAACCACAAGATCAACGCTGGGCTCATGAAAAGTTCGGACAACGTTCAGGCCATGCTACTCACTGACACTGCCTTCAAATTCATGAAAAACATCTGGGGCTCCCCAGCATACTGGAATACAGTTTTGCTAGACCTACTGGCCATGGTCCACCAACTGGGAATTCCCACATGGTTTCTCACTCTATCAGCAGCCGACATGCAGTGGCCAGAAGTGATCAAGAGCATAGCTCATCAATATGGTAAACATCTGACAGCTGATGATGTCAAGTCTATGCCATGGGAAGAAAAGTGCAGGTGGCTTAGGTCCAATCCCGTAACTGCTGCTCGCCAGTTCACACACCGCTTGGACACCTTCTTTAAAGAGTTCATTGGTGGAAAGGCACATCCCATTGGTGAACTGGCTGACTACATGATTCGCATTGAGTTTCAGGCCAGAGGTTCCCCACATGCCCACACGATCTTGTGGATAAAGGATGCACCGAAACCATGTAAACAGTGACGAGGAAACTGCCTCATTCATTGACCTGCACCAAACATGCGCCATACCGGGAGAAGAAGACAGCAACTTGCGGGACCTTGTCCTTTCTCTCCAGAAACATGTGCACGATGTTACATTTTTTTATTTTTTTTTTTGTTACTTATTTGTACCCGTAGGTAGATTTGGTTTGCAGTCTGGTGACAAGCCACCGGCTGCCGGTCACTGCATGCACGAGCATCCTAAACCTACATGTTTTTGGTATGTGGGAGGAAACCGGAGAAATCCCGAAGTAAACCCACGCAACACGGGGAGAACATGCAAACTCCACACAGCTCACTGTTGGCCGGGGGCTGGGATCGAACCCACAATCTCATGATCCCCGCGATCCCCCGGCCGAGGGTAAACTGTGCTGCCACAGTGCTAAACCACTGCGCCACCGTGCAGCCCCTACATGCAGCCCCTACATGCAGAAGAGGAGGATCCTGCAGATTTCGCTTTCCACATTATCCCTCTGTTGCAACTGTCATCGCTCGACAGCCTGATGCAAAGGATTTTGAGTGTCTCATCAAGAGCAAAACAGAAACTTTCAAACGAGTATCCCAAGTCATGGGAAACAAAGATCTTCCTGAGGACATTTCCATTGACAATATGCTGAGTAAAGCTGAAGTGCAGCCACAGGTATACCAGGAGCTGGTTAAAATCATGAAATCTGGGAAGCAAGTCGTGCTGAAGTGTCAACCCTCTTAAAGATGGATCAACCAATATAACCCCAAGATCCTGCAAACATGGCGTGCAAACATGGACCTCCAGTTCATTATGGACCCATACTCCTGCATCATGTATATCACCAGCTACATGATGAAAAGTGAGAGGGCCATGAGCGAACTCCTGAAGAAGGTGGCAGAAGAAAGCAGGGGAGAAGACCTGAAATCTAAACTCAGAAAGGTGGGGTCAGCTTTCCTGAACAACATGGAGGTCAGTGCCCAGGAGGCTGCTTACCGCATTCTCTCACTGCCACTGAAGAGGGCCAGCAGAAAGGTGGTGTTTGTAAACACAGCGCCTCAAGACAAACAAGTGTCTGTGTTGAAAACCGCAAAGGGTCCTGCAAGAGATGGACAATGATGATGAGGACATTTTTTGCACGTCACCGCTGGACCGGTATGCTGCCAGGCCTGATCAGCTCAAAAATATGTCTCTGGCAGAGTTTTCAGCCACATATACAACAGGATACACAGACGGTCCAGAAGACTCAGCTGACCACATGCCAGATGTGCTAGAGGGCAGTGATGACAATGATGAAGGTGTATCACACGATGAGGGCCATTCCAACGTACTGCCAGCTACCATCACTTTGTGCAATGGCCTGGGATTCATGAAGAAGCGCAAGCGCCAGTGCGTCATAAGGTTCCACAAGGAAAAGAAAGAGGGTGAAGATCGGTGCAGGACCCTCCTTATGCTATACTTTCCCTGGCGAGATGAAGTGGAAGACCTGAAAGGTGACTTTGCCTCCTGCACAGAATATTACGAAAGCGTCAAGGACACTGTCCATGCTAATGAGGCCAAATACAATGTCAATGCTGAAGAACTGGACAGAGCATATGACGATTTGCAGAGGATGGGTCCTCCACAAGACGCCTGGGATGATCTAGCTCCCAATACCGAATTCCAACAAGCACAGCAACAAGATGATAGAATGGTCCATGAAAGACAGGTCCCTGATGAAGACCAACTACAGAATGTTGACCTTGCTCCAGAAGCTTCATCGAGCAACCACTCTGAGCTTCATGAACGTTTTACATCTGAGCTGAGCAAGGTCCTCATGAGCCCTCAGGAGTACAGGGCCATGATGAGGTCTCTAAACACCAAACAACTGGAAGTAGTGATGTTTCACCGAAAGTGGTGTAAAGATGCAATATTCGCCTTGAAACATGACCGCCCCATGCCGCAGTTCAAAGTCTTCTTGAGTGGGCCCGGAGGAGTTGGGAAGAGTCACGTGATCAAACTAGTTCACTATGCAACCATGAAACTTCTCAAACCTCTGTCAGGACACTTTGATCCAGATGAGCTTCCAGTATTGCTCACTGCCTTCACTGGGACAGCAGCATTTGGCATTGAGGGTATGACACTTCATTCCTCTCTTGGCTTCAGCTCTGGACCAAAAAACCAAAAACAATACCAACCAGCAGGCAGTGAGAAGCTCAACACGCTCCGATCACGTCTCAGCAAGCTGAAACTCCTTATCATAGATGAGGTCTCTATGGTCGGAGCTGACCTGCTCTACCATGTCCACCGCCGACTTCAAGACATCTGTGGGACATCTGACCAGGATTCCCATTTTGGAGGAGTGAGTGTTTTGGCTGTTGGAGATTTGTACCAGCTGCAACCCTTTGGCCAAAACCATGTCTTTGGCCTGCCTTCAGACAGCTACGCTCGGCTCCATGGATCCCAGTGGGAGGAAAATTTCAAGTTAATGGAGCTGACAGAGAGCATGAGGCAAAAGGATGACCAGCACTTTGCACAACTTTTGATGAGGGTCAGAACAGCGACCTGTACACAAGATGACATAAACTTGCTCAAGACCCGAGTTGTTACAAAAACTGACAACAGCTACCCAGCAAACGCCCTTCATGTCTTCAAGACAAACAAGGAAGTCGATCAGCACAATGCAGAACATCTTAAAAAACTGCCCAACACAGTTTTTGACATTAAAGCTGTCGACCAGAAGAAAGACGTCCAGACAGGACTCATAGATGTAATAATTTCCACCAAACCATCACACACTGGAGGCCTAAGGGAAGTAGTCTCAGTGACTGTTGGCGCCAGAGTCATGGTCACTGTTAATATCGATGTTTGTGATGTTCTTGCGAATGGAGTCTGTGGGACGGTAGTGGGAATAGAGAGCTCGGGCAGTAGTGTGCATACAATTTTCATCAAATTTGACAGCAGACGTGTGGGTATGAAGGCCATCGCTAACAGTCACTACAAACAGTCCTACCCAGAAGCAGTGCCAATCAAGAGGCAAGATGTATACCTTTTTGCTGGTAGGGGAAGGCGATCTGTCGAGGCAAAGCGCTCCCAATTTCCACTCCCACTGGCATGGGGATGCACGATCCATAAAGTACAAGGAAAGACGATGGACCAGATAGTCGTCTCCATGGAAGGAAAGGGTTCGTTCATGCCAGGCCAGGCCTATGTTGCCTTGAGCCGCGTTAAGAAATTGAACGACCTGTTTCTGTTGGGTTTTGACGCCACTTTCATCCATGTCAATCCTGCAGTTGTTAGGGAGATGGAGCGGCTGAGACAAGAAGCAGCAACTGCAGCCACATCAAGCAGTCCAACTCCTGCTCATGGACAGATGAACATCAGATTACTGAATGTAAGATCTTACTTGGAACACAAGCTAGACATACAGTCAGATGCCACTCTTCATGAAGTTGATGTCTTCTGTTTTGTTGAAACGTTCCTGAAACAACAACAGGTCGTCTCAGTCCTCTCAGATTCTAAGGTGTTCAGAGCAGACAGGCCAGCTGCTCTTGGGCGTGGGGGAGGAGTAATGGCTCTTGCCAGGAATCATCTGGTGCCTCAGCAACTTCAGTTCAATGTGTCTGGCCTGGAAAATGTTGCTGTTACTGTCAAGACACCCTCAACACTCCTAAATGTGGTCACTGTTTACAGACCTCCATCCATGACATTAGCAGCATTTACCACCAAGCTGAGGACAGTTTTGACATCATTACCAAAGAATGTGCCATCTGTCATCTTGGGCGACTTTAATATCGACCTCATTGAGTCCCCACACCACCAAATAATGACGCTGTTGGAACAGTTCGGTTTCAAACAACAAGTTACAGGACCAACTACTGATTTTGGCACTCTGTTGGACCATGTTTATGTACCGAACAATCAGCATAGTCACATTAGAGTTGCAGACTGCTATTTTTCAGACCACGATGCAGTCTGCATTTACTTGTGAAAAACTCTGCCTCTTTTTTGTATAGTGAAAATGTCTTCTGAGTAATTCAGCCTTGACTTGTTAGTTTCCTTGAAAAACTGTTCTTGTAACTTCTGATAGTCAGACACCAGTTTAGTTTTAACCAACTGGACTTTTTGTAAATATGCCTTCATCTACTTGTATATATATTGCTGCCTCTTCAGTGTACAATAATGTGTGTTTTTTTTACTGACTAAAATATTCTGACTGTAAATAGTACTTTTATCCAACAAGTTCATATTATTATTATTCCTCCAGTTTCTATGTAATTTGTGCTTTACTGTCAACACATTGGAGTTAATATTGTTCTATTCTAGACTACGTATATGTACATATTTTTAATTTCCTGGAAAGAAATGAAGTTAGAAAAATTATGTTAATGGTAGCTTTTCAATATCCAGAACTTATTATTAGCAATAAATTTCATGAATGTGTTCTCCAACTAAAGACTTGTACATGTTGTATCTCTTGTTAAATTAAATAAATTGTATTCATGTAGTTCAAACAACATTTTTTGTTTTGTTTTCTTTACCAATATATGACATACAGAAACATATGATACAGAGAATGAACAATAAAAAAAAAAAATAGTGTAGAATATTTATGGTATAAATCACAATACTGGGGGGGACTGTTTCTCTTGGCGGAGGTCTGCGCTCTCCAAGTGCTTTTCTAGTTATAGCTATATTAGACCATTTTACTGAGAGGATCTGCCTAAATCAGTGTGTCAGTCATACTACATTGATGCTTACAGACATTCAAGTATTTTCCAGACAAACTAGCTTGGTTTTCAGGACTCATCTGTTGCTGCAAAAAAATGGCTTGTGGACTTATCTGTTTTCTCCAACAAAAAGTAATAAACTGTCAAAAAGTTACAATGAGTTGATGTTTGATTTTTTGCTTTATTATGTCTGTGATACTCATATTTCAAGTGACCATGTCTGAGAAGCTGATTTGGAAATACTGATACCTATAAACCTACTGTCACGAACTGGGGCAGGGATTCTTGCCAGACCCTGCTTTGTGGCTTTTTCTGTGTGTTTACTTATCTGTTTGAGCACAAGCATCTGTCTCTAGGTGGCTTTGTGTCAGTTCAAGTGTTGCAGCCTCGTAGACCGCAGCCCAAGAGGTCAGAACACTCACAGGTGGTACCTGGTCAAGTCCCCCCATAACCAACTCGCCCTGGATGCATATAAATGTAGGCCGTGCATTACCTGAACTGTCTTCATGGAAAGCAACAGCTGGTTCAGGTTCTGCGTCCCCCAGGTGTGCATTTGTAGGCCAGATACTTCCCTGGGCTGTGTTCGGGGTGGTCCCATTCCATGGGCTCCTTCACATGCAGCCAACAAATGCAGCCTTCAAAAATGGCTCAGGCAGAAGTGGAGCAACGTCAGAAACAGTTCAAATTAAGTGAGTAACAGATAAGAGTATTCTATGAAAGGATAGATGTTTTTATATCATCATCGTCAGGTCTAATATAGCCTATATCAAATGCAAATGTGTACGTGCTCATACTCGTGGGAACATTTGCATTTGTTCTGTTCTACAGACCGCCTCTTCCAACCGTTCCAAAGCTGGAGGAAGGTGCTGTTCTGCAGAACAATAGGAAGCGAGGTTCCATACATTAGGGGTCAAACTTTGGTCAGCACAGATCCGCCACTGCAGTGAGAGTAGGTCCTAAATGAAACGGTCTGAGAGGATGTATGTTTGTGTGACCACACACTACGCAGTTGCCTAACAGCCATGATGGCGTCAGTTGAGAGATTTTTTTTTTGCCAATATTTTTGACAGAGATGGAACTTTATTGTTGTTCTTTTTTTTTCCCCACAATATCTTTATTGAACCTTTTTTTTAACAAACATGACACAAACAATCAAACACTAACACTAAAGTACTACAAAAAAAATACACTAAAAACACCAACAACCACCAACAAAATCAAGTCTTCAACAATGGTCCTCTGTTTAGTCTAGGCAATCCATTACATAAATATACATATTATGTTCACCAGTTTGGAATTTGCAAGGTCCACACACATCATTCACCTTCTTCTTCAAAAGTTATGTTTAAATTCTTTACATAATCAATAAAAGGTCTCCATATATTCTCAAACACAATTTCCTTTGATTTCAGTATGTATGTTATTCTTTCTAGTGGAAGGTTTGTTAACATCTGTCTTAACCACTGAGTCACATCTGGTCTACGAGTCTTTTTCCACAGTAGTGCAATACATTTTTTGGCATTAAGCAAACTGAGATCTATGAATGTTCTTTCACTTTTATTAAAGTTATGCTTTTCTGGGTACAGACCCAACAAAAACAGTTTAGGATTCAATATGATTTGTTTTGAAATTATTTTTTCAATTGTTACCCTCACCTCTTCCCAAAACATTCTAATTATTCTACATTCCCATACACAATGAAATAGGGTTCCTTTACTTTCCATGCATTTTGTGCACGTATCTGGTATGTTTTTGTTATATCTATTTAACTCCACCGGTGTAACATACATCCGCATTAACCATTTAAAATGTATCAATTTAAGACGTACATTTATTGATTTGGTTTGAGCTTCTGTACAAGCCAATTCCCATTGATCCTCTGAAATTTCAGTTTGCAGGTCTTCTTTCCAGTAGTTTAATCTTTTCTGTGAGTTTTCACTTGAGGATAGTGTCAATGAGTTATAAAACTCTGAAATAATACCCTTTCTTTTACTATCTTTCATCACCATTTTTTCCAAGGATGAATAAATAGGTCGAGTGAGAGCTTTATTTTGATTTGATCGAATAAAGTTCCTAAGTTGAAGATATTTAAAAAAATGTGTTCTATTGAGATTAAATTTGATCCTCAGCTCTTCAAAAGACATTATGTTATCTGCACATGACAGATATAAATCTTGAATCTTTTGAATCCCTTTTAAATTCCATACTTTAAATACAGCATCCACTCTCCCTGGTTTAAAATATTGATTACCCCATATTGGGCTAAATTGTGACAATAAGTGTGGTTCTTTTAAATAGTTTTTAGTTTCACACCATATTTTGATCATATGCTTAACAAATGGATTTTTAACTAGTTTTTGTAATTTTTTTTGCCGAATCTGAGTATATGAATATGGGAAGAGGTAAAGGTAAATTGTATGATTCCATTTCAGTCCAGTGAGGGAGATCATTTGATGAAAAATAATATGTCATAGACCTCAGTTGTGCCGACCAATAATACAACATAAAGTTTGGACATTTCAGACCTCCACGATCAAATGGTAAATATAATAAAGACAGACGTAATCTAGCCCTCCTGTTGTTCCATATAAATTCCACTAACTTTTTTTTAATTCTTGAGAATAGATCTAAAGGTGGTGGTAAGGGAATGTATTGAAATAAATAAAGTATTTTAGGTAAGATATTACTTTTAAGTATATTGATTCTCCCGATCATCGACATTGGTAGTGACATCCATCTCTGAAGTAACTCATTAATGTCTGTCATTAAGGCTTCATAGTTGACACTGGCGATTTATTCTAGCTTAGGCACAATTTGAATTCCTAAATATTTAAACTGATTTACAACATTGCATTGATTTACCTCAGGAGCTGGGCGATTTCTCTGGGTCTCATTTAGCATTAATATTGAAGATTTAGTTTTATTTATTTTATATCCTGATATTTCCCCAAAATTCTTTATTAAATTCAACAAGGTCGGAATTGATTTTTTAAGATTCGACATAAACAACATTATGTCATCGGCATACAGGGAGATTTTATGTTCTGTTGGTCCAACTTTAATTCCATATATTTGTGAATGTAAACGTACCGCCATCGCTAAAGGTTCAATTGCCATAGTAAACAGTAAAGGTGAAAGTGGACAGCCTTGTCGACATCCTCTATTGATTTTTATTGATTTTGAAATATTGCTATTTGTTAGGATTTCTGCTGTAGCATTATTGTATATTATCTGAACCCATTTTATGAAATTATTTCCAAGTCCAAACCTTTGTAAGACTTCAAAAAGAAAGGGCCATTCGACTCTATCAAAGGCCTTTTCGGCGTCCAATGATAGGACAGCTGTATCTGGTGCTTCTTTATTAGAATAAATAATATTAAATAGTCTTCTTACATTATGGAAGCCTTGTCTTCCCTTTATAAAGCCATTCTGATCTCGATTAATAATATTTGGTAAAATTTCTTGTATTCGTCTTGCTAAAATTTTACAGATTATCTTAAGGTCGGCATTTAATAGGCTTATTGGTCTCATATTTTCACATTTATTAGAGGGTTTACCTGGTTTTGGCAACAGTATAATTAAGGCATTATTCATGTATGATGGTAAATTACTATTTTGAAATGCTTCTAAAACCATTTCCAAAAAAGGTTTTATTAATTTATTCTTAATTTTTTTATAAAGGTCAACTGGAATACCATCTGGTCCTGCACTTTTTCCTGATTTCATATTATCAATGGCTAGCCCAACTTCTTCTTGACTAATTTTAGACTCCAGTATCTCCCTGTTTTCATTTGGAATACACGGTATAGATAGTCTGTTCAAAAACCCATTTAGTTTTGTTAAGTCAGATTCATTTTTGGTATCATATAATTTTTCATAGTAATCTCTAAAGGCTCTATTAATTTCTAAAGGATCTATAACTACCTGTCCATTACTTATAATACTGGTAATTGGTGTTTTAAATTCTAATTGTTTAATCTGCCATGCCAATAATTTTCCTGATTTTTTACCTTGTTCATAAAAAGATTGTTTCAATCTTAGAAGACTCGAGGCAGCTCTATTCGCTGATTTTTTTGTCATATTCAGCTCTCAAAATCAGTAATTCGTTCTCCAACCTTGGATCACTTCCTGCATACATTTGTACCCGTAGGTAGACTTGGTTTGCAGGCTGGTGACAAGTCACTGGCTGCTGGTCGCGTCGTGCGCGAGCGCCCTAAACCTACATGTTTTTTTGGTATGCGGGAGGAAACCGGAGAAATCCCGGAGTAAACCCGCGCAACACGGGGAGAACATGCAAACTCCACACAGCTCACTGTTGGTCGGGGGCTGGGATTGAACCCATGATCTCATGATCCCCGCGATCCCCCGGCCGAGGGTAAAACTGTGCTGCCACAGTGCTAAACCACTGCGCCACCGTGCAGCCCATACACTTCTTCTTGAAGAATTTTTATTTTATGTTCCAATTGGACTCTCTCCTCTCGAGTCTTCTTAGATTTTGAACCTGTATAACTAATAATATGTCCCCTAATAAAAGCTTTGAAAGCCTCCCACTTTACACATGCTGATGTTTATGTAGTATTGATATCAAAGAACTCATCTATCTGTTTTTCTATGTACTTAACAAATTCCTCATCCTGAAGCCATTTTTGCTGAAATTGCCATCTACCTGGTTCCTTTGTCAATTTCTTATCTACATATATTAGACAGCAGGGTGCATGATCAGAGATCACAATGTTATCATAAAAGCAGTTTTGAATCTTGGACCTTAATTCTGTGGAGATCAAAAAAATAATCAATACGTGAGAATGTCTTGTAGGTATTAGAATAACAAGAGTAGGCTTTAACTTGTGGTTTCATTTCTCTCCATATATCTAGCAATCTCAAATCTTTCATAAAATGATTAATGATCATCCTACATCCATTGTGCTTACAGTCCAGTCCTGTTGATCTATCTATACCGGGATTCAATGTACAATTAAAATCCCCAGCTATTATATGCTGCCCTGTAAGTGATGATAAGAAATAAATTAGCAAAGAACTGTTGATCATCTATATTGGGACCATATAAGTTCACCAGATTTATATTTTCTAATAGCAAAGATCCTTGAATGATTAAATATCTTCCAAATTTGTCTCCAATTACATTTTTCACTTGAAATGGGACTGATTTATGTATGAGAATCATAACTCCCCTGGCTCGGGAAGAAAATGATGAGGTGAAAACACTTCCTTGCCATCTACTCCTAATTTTTTTTACATCCTCCTCTATTAGATGAGTTTCTTGTAAAAACACAATTTTTGAACCCATGTCTTTTATTTTATTCATAACTTGTTTAAGTTTTTTTTTTTTTTTTTATTTTGTAGACCTCTGCAATTCCATGAAGTTAAATTAAGATTATCGCTTTGTTTTATGATCAATAGGGAGTTTGGGATTACCTTGCAGTATAAACATGCTCATACAGAGAAGCAAAAACATGAGTGGTTGAACATTCATCCTACAAACTACACACAAACAAATTCCCCCTTCCCACATTTGTGGTGATCCCCCCAAAATCAAAAGAAAAATTCCGTCTCCCGATATAGCCATCGACCGCTCCACACCCACGAGGAACAGCCAAAGCCACTCCTTCTTCATCCTCCCAATCACCCTAACTCTACTGCTTTAAATGACGTAACATTAACTCTCTTCTGTAGTTTTCCAACTTAACTCAAAAATTTTTAGCAACTTTGTACATCATAGAGTTTTTTTTTTTTAATATATAATACAATCTATATTTTGTAAACTTGCTATTTGCTTCAAATCAGTCAGATGCCTGTGCAAATGCTTAAATATTCTACCTTATATTTTGTTCATGCTTAGCTCCCACCAGTCTCTTCTTGGATCTTCTTGATGAACTCCTGCGCCTCCTCTGGGGTCTTGAAGATGTGTGTTCTGCCCCCATACGTGGTCAACAGTCTCGCAGGGTGAATTACACCATGACGAATCCCAAGGTTGCACAGCTCTTTACGTACGGGATCAAACTGCTTCCTCAATTGTTGGATTCCTGTGGCCAAATCTGGGTAGAACCGCACCTGCTGGTCCTGGTGTTTAATCTCTCCTTTGGCTCGCGCAGCGTTGGAGATCTTCATCCTGTCTCTGTTGCTGAGGAACCTCATAATAAGCGTCAAATTCGGTGTGCGCTTTCTAGAACGACTGATGATTGCAGCTCCACGCTGCCCAGTGCCTCCGGAATCCACTTTTCCAAAAAGGAACATGGGTCCGGACCCTCGGTTCCCTCCGGTAGACCCACCAGCCTCAAGTTGTTCCGTCTCGACCGGGACTCCAAGTCCAGGACATTATCTTCCAGACATTTTTTTTTTCCAAAGTGCGCACCTTTAATTGAAGGCCTGCGACGTCATCCTCAGCACTGGAAACACGAAGCTCCACCTGCGCCATTCGTTCTACACAGTCACCCAATTCTTTTCTCATTCCTTCCAACGCTGCCATAATCCCATCAAATTTAGCGGAAAAGTCTGCTCTCATTGAACTAATGGCAGCAAGCACTGCACCTGTGCCGTTGCCCGCAGTCACTGCACCGCTGCTAGCTTCCTCCGCCATATCTGGAGCTTTATTTTCTGCGTCACGGACGTGAAAGTCCGTTAATTTGGACTGTTTCGGCGGTTCGCTTTTTCCTCTACCTGATTTTCCAGCCTTAGGCTTCACCGACATATCCTCGCCCAAACGTTGGGATAGGTTCTGTCCCAAATGAGAGAGTTATTTGCCATTTTTTTTTCTCTAGGAGCAGAGCAGAGTGATACATGTCCTTCTTACGTGGCCGCCATAACCGGAAGTCTCGTTGTTTTTTTTTTTAATTTATTCTATGTTCTTTACCTTTTTTTTGGGGGGGGGGGTGACAAATTGGGTCTGATCATGATGCAGTGGTCAAATTTAACCAAATGGGGTTTATTTTTCAAGATAGTCTCCCCTTCGGTGCAAACACATCAGTGTTGCAGTGCTGGGATCCCTGCAGTATAGAAGCTTTCTTCTTGATCCTCAAAGACATAACTCCTTCTTAGTCAGCCTATGAACTTTTCAGCCCCCTTCATACTGGAGAAGCTTCACCAGACCAAGAGAGGACCATGACCAGATCAAATAAAACTGGTCATGGTCTGGTAATAATTCTTAATTACATGACCAGTAGAAAATCTGACAGTTCACTGTTATCATTTATGATCATTGATTTACATTATGTATGTAAATAATCAGATGTTCTGCCTTGTATCAGCTCTGACATTTAGTTTCAGTGTTCTGCAGCTGACCACAGTGCTGTACTGCAGGATGATGAGCCTCAGTGATGTTCAGCAGCAGCAGAACAGATTCCATCTTCAGTTTCATCTCAGTTGGACCAGTGCCTCTCAGTAAAGGATTTGCCATTTAATTAAAAAAAACTGTTATTGATATTAAATCAGATTTAAAATGTTAAACTGCTAAAAACAAATCACAAAACAATTAATCAAATCACTTTTATTGTAGTTCTTTCAGTCAAATATCAGTTTTATTTTATAAATCTGGAGTCCAGCCCGTTCTGTCCACAGCTGAGCATCGGTTCCTGCAGGTTCTCCACTGTGGACCTGAGAAATAAACCAGAAAAAGCATCAGAAAACCTGTTTATTACTTCAGATGTGATGGAACATTTTTAAGATCAACATAATCAAATTATTACAGATGTCCTGCCCCCCCCCCCCCCCAGCTTCCTAAACGGCTCTGTTTTCTCTAACAATAATCTTAGGTGGGTTTCAGTACAGCACCACATCAGCTTTGTATGAACTAATAAATAACATCAACTTACCAATGTCTCTACGGGACTTTAAGTTATCTTAGTTATTTCAGCCACATCACATCATGGTATTTTTCTACTGCTTACATTAGTTAATAAACTGGCATTAATGAATAATGGGTTTGACTTCAGAAAAACTAACAGTTGAATATGTTAAATTAATAAATGGAAGCACACAGCGCATCAGAAAAAAGTCACCTAACATGAGCTTAAATAATCAGATGTTGCGGTTTTCTGGATTATTGGTGTTTTCACATTCAAGCCACTCCATAATTCAAGCACAAAACTGACTTTGAACTGGGGATGCAAGTTGTCGATTAATTCATTGATCATTAGTTGATTAACCCTATCGATCAATTAATGATTAATTGATAATGGGGCTGTGCGATGTGACAAACTTTTCATATCGTGATAAAAGTCGCCTTATATCGTGGTAACAATATCACGATATACATTTTCTGTAAATTCTACAGTTTAGATAATTGCATATAAAGGACCAAGTCTTTTTTTAAAAAACTTTTTTTACATGTACCCTTTTCCATAATAATTTTGCAGTGTTATAAAATGGTTTTTAATGTGCATTTGAGACTTGATTCTCATAAATTTCAGGTTTTTCTTCTAAATCATATCCTATGAAGAAAAAAGTTAACATCAATAAGTTAAATATTTCCTGAGCCAAAGGAGAATAGCAAAAAAAAAGGAACATTAAAATAATGTTTAAAAATGAGAAAATTACCCATGGCTGCCATCTACAGGTATAAATTAGCTGTTAGTTTAAATCAGTGAAAATGTGTGGCGCTCGAGCCTGCAGCCTGCCGTTCTGGCCTGATTTAACCTGTTTGCTTCTTAGTAAAAATGTTTCAGATTGGTCATGAACTGAAAATAAAAGGCACAAAAGGTAATGTAGTAAAATACATGTGATGACTTTAACTTTATTCGTTATTGCTACTTGACTAATTAAAATGATTAGAATTCAAATAAATTACATTAAGAGCCAACTTGCTCCTCCAACATGTTTTAATTTATTTATTTTGCTTGTAAAGTGTGTGCCAAAATCACACACTTTTGCAGCTTTAACAAATTGTTTTCAGACAAAACAAAGAAACTCAGCAGTAATTTAAACCTAAGAAATCATGGTCTGACACTATATAATGTTTCCAGTTAGCACAACTTAGCATTATTTTGTAATTAGACATGTTAACGTTATCTACCTCCTATTAAAATGAGGTTAGCGGACTATCTTGTCTGATGCAGCACAATGGAAAATGGTCCCACATCCCTGACAATCAAGAGTAGCAGCTGTTTGACCAAACCAGTATTTTGGAGTTAGCAACCACCGGAGAGCCTAGCCACCCACCACACACCTGTCCCGCTGTGCCCACTGCAGGAATAAAGAGCTTTGTTCAAGAAACGGGAGTATGTGCAATTTAAATCATGATATATATGATAGAGTATTCTATGAAACGGTGGACGTTTTTATAGGGCTGTCGCGATGACCGCAATTATGTAGTACCACGCTATGGACAAGCCTACCGCGAAGGATAACAAGCAACCGCAACAACCGTGGTATTCCCTTTTTTTTGTGTGTGGCTAGATCTCATTGGGCCTCTTTCCACCAAACCGGTTCCAGTGCTAGTTTGGTTCTGGGGCTGGTGCTAGTGCTTAACCAGTTCTTCTGGAGTGGCTCATAAGAACCAGTTGGTTTTCCACCGATATGGAGCTAGTTGGGAATTATGTCAGAGCTACGTCATTACGTAGTGTGAAGCGCCCAACCCCCGCAGAACACCAGAGAAGACAGAAGGTGGCGGTATGCACCTCTCACTTGTTTGCTATCCGCCAGTAACCGAGAGAAGAAGAAGAAGTAGCAGCACTAGCTTGTCAACATGCAGGAGTTTGTTGTCTTTGGGAGCGCTGCTTTTATTCCAAACCTGTATTATCATCCAAAAACAGTTTTATTCTTAATGGCAGAGAATGGCGGCTACGTTTAAGGACACCGGTAATCATCAATATTTCAGTTATCAGCCGTTGTTAGATAAAGTCTGTAGCGGGAGCATCGACTACACTTTTAAACATAATATTTATGTCAGTTCTGTAATAGGTGGTGTTACGGCGCATTACGAGACGGAGGTCGCCTGTTCTGTCATGCCAAAAAGTGATCAGCTGTCCCAAAAAATGATCGCCAGGGGCCATATTGTTATGGGTTATATTAGCCGGTAAATATATATATTTTAACAGATAAAATATAAAAAAAAAAAAAAAAAAAAAAAAATCCAAGATGGCGCCGCGGATGGCAGCCACTGGCTTCTGCTCTCTGATGTTTTTGATAATTTTGTGTGTTTTTTTGGACTTCTGCTCTTCTGTCCGAATCACCTATTCAAGGGAGGAACTACTTTCACTCAGACTACCTCCCAATGCAACTTCTCCGCCAGTTACTGCTGCTGATCTGAAGTTTTTTCAGTCGATCTTAGCTGTGGGAGCAGCGGCTATTGGCGCTGGCCGGAAACGAAGGCGGCGTGGTAAACGTGCCGGTGCGCTAGTCAGGCTGAAGAAACGAGGATTTCGCACGCCGCTCCCATCGATCCATCTGGCAAATATCCGCAGTTTGGCGAACAAAATGGATGAACTGCTGCTCCTGACTCACAAAAACCGGGATTTTAGCAGATCTGGCGCCCTTTGTTTCACGGAGTCCTGGCTGAGTGAACACATCCCGGACAGCGCGGTGCGTCTGGACGGATTTCAACTGTTTCGCGCTGATCGCAGCCGAGAATTTTCTGGAAAGACTAAGGGTGGTGGAATCTGCTTCTACATAAACGAAGGTTGGTGTACTGATGTCACAGTGTTGAAGAAGTTTTGTAGCCCTAACCTAGAGTCACTGTTCATAAACTGTAAACCCTTTTATTCACCGCGAGAGTTCTCCTCGTTTATTCTGGTCGGAATTTATATCCCTCCTGCTGCTTGTACAACGGAGGCACTGCAGCACCTCGCTGACCAGATAGCAGAGGTGGAGGAAAAACATCCAGACTCTCTGCTTATCATTCTGGGTGATTTCAATAGAGCTAATCTCACAAATGAGCTTCCTAAATACAGACAGCATATTAAATGTCCCACCAGGGACACAAATACACTTGACCACTGTTACACAGTTTTAAGAAATGCCTATCATGCCGTCCCCCGTGCAGCTCTGGGTTTTTCTGACCACTGTCTGCTCCATCTTATTCCAACATACAGACAGAAACTAAAAACTTCCAAGCCTGTTGTAAGAACTGTGAAGAAATGGACTGAGGAATCAAAGCTGAAGTTACAAGCCTGCTTTGACTGTACAGATTGGAGTGTTTTTGAAGCTGCAGCCATTAAACTAAATGAACTCACTGACACTGTGACGTCATACACCTGTTTCTGCGAGGACATGTGTGTGCAGACCAAGACCTTCTGCATATACAACAACAATAAACCCTGGTTCATTCCTAAACTGAAGCAGCTACGTCAGACCAAGGAGGAGGCCTACAGGACTGGTGACTGGACTCTGTACAAGCGGGCCAGAAACATGCTGACGAAGGAGACCAGGCTTGCTAAGAGGAGCTACAGTGTGAAGTTACAAAAAAACTTCTCAGCTAACAACTCTGCTTCTGTCTGGAGAGGCCTACGGAATATCACCAACTACAGGAGACCATCCCCCCACCCTGCGGAAAACCTCCAGCTGGCTAATGACCTAAACAGCTTTTACTGCAGGTTTGAAAAGAACCTACAGTTCTCACCTCCCACCCACACAAAAGGATTATCTGCAGCCCCAGGAACTCCATCCCTCCTCCACTCTGACCTCCCACCAGCACTAATGATCTGTGAAGAGGAGGTGCGCCGGGTCTTTCAGAGACAAAAGATCAAGAAGGCTGCAGGACCTGATGGTGTGTCTCCGTCCTGCCTGAGAGTCTGCTCCAACGAGTTGGCCCCCATCTTCACCCGGATCTTTAACAGATCACTGGAGCTGCGTGAAGTGCCTTCCTGCTTCAAACGCTCCATCATCATTCCAGTTCCCAAGAAACCCTCTATTACAGGATTAAACGACTACAGACCTGTTGCCCTGACCTCTGTGGTCATGAAATCCTTGGAGAGATTGGTGCTGAACCACCTGAAGGTCATCACAGGCCCCCTGATGGACCCACTGCAGTTTGCCTACCGGTCAAACAGGTCAGTGGATGATGCAGTGAATATGGGACTACATTACATCCTGCAACACCTCGACTCCCCAGGGACGTACGCCAGGATCCTGTTTGTCGACTTCAGCTCAGTGTTCAACACCATCATCCCAGGCATTCTTCATCAGAAACTCCTCCAGCTCAAGGTGCCCCCCTCCACCTGCCAGTGGATCTCCAGCTTTCTGACTGACAGGTGGCAACAGGTGAAGCTAGGGAGATTTACATCCAGCTCCCGAAAAATTAGTACTGGCGCCCCCCAAGGATGTGTCCTTTCCCCACTGCTCTTCTCCCTCTACTCCAATGACTGCACCTCAGAGGACCCTTCGGTGAAGCTCCTGAAGTTTGCGGACGACACCACAGTCATTGGTTTGATCCGGGATGATGATGAGTCTGCATACAGGCGGGAGGTGGAGCAGCTGATCCTCTGGTGCAGCCAGAACCATCTTGAACTTAACCCAGCCAAAACGGTGGAGATGACTGTGGATTTCAGGCGACACCCCCCTTCATTCCCCCCGCTCACCATCCTCAACAGCACAGTGTCCACTGTGGACTCCTTCAAGTTTCTGGGTACCACAATCTCCCGGAACCTGAAGTGGTCCTCCCATATAGACACTGTCCGGAAAAAGGCCCAGCAGAGGTTGTTTTTTCTGCGTCAGCTCAAGAAGCTTGATTTGCCTCAGGAGCTGCTGGTTGTCTTCTACACCGCCATCATCCAATCTGTCCTCTGCTTTTCCATCACTGTCTGGTTTGGATCTGCCACTAAACAGGACAAGACCAGACTGCAGCGGATCATTAAGTCTGCGGAGAGGATCATTGGTACCGACCTACCCTCCATTGAGAACTTATATCGGTCCATAACCAGGAAACGGGCAGGAAACATCTGTGCTGACCCATCACACCCCGGCCACAAACTGTTTGAACTTCTATCTTCTGGTCGTCGTTACAGATCACTGAAGGTCAAAACCACCCATCACAGGAACAGTTTCTTTCCTCAAGCCATCACTCTGATGAACTCCTAACATTCACCTAGTCCTACCTGTTTGCTGTACTCATGACTTTTCATCCATTATTACATTGCACATAACTCTCACACTGCTTTTTATTTCATTCACATTATATCACTGAATCTGAGTTCACATTGAAATACTGTGATTGTATATTTTTTCATATATTTCTGCAAAGTGTAGTTAGTCCGAGTAAATAACTGCATATATTCCTGTATATATTTGCATCCTTTTATAGAAACGTGGACAGACTGTAATTTACTGTACATACTCTGTTTGTCATTGAATCCTTATTTAAATCCTTCACCTGAACAACGAGAGCAAGTTTTTAGCCAAAGTCAAATTCCTTGTATGTGTTGTGCATACTTGGCCAATAAAACTGATTCTGATTCTGATTCTGATTCTGATTCTGATAAACAGTACTTAGTTAGGTATAACAAGATATATTTAACACTTATGATGCATTTTGAACCCTAAACAAACTTGATCTGGGATTAAAAGCAATTCAAATAAAGCAGTCACAAGGTTACATGGAAAAATGCATAGATTTACTGCATATATACATGAAGATACTGTATAAATGCATATTCTATGCACCTCCAAACTACAGAGCTGTGAAAGGTATACCCTTCTGTACTTGTGTCATCTATTCTGGTTAAAGTACTGATTCCAGTTTTTATTCATGAAGGGGTAACCAGAGACAGACTGTAAAGTGTACAAGTTAAAAGTTCTTTCCCCAGAAATGATCTTGTCCAGAGCTGACAGAATGTCATGTGGGACGTTGTCAAAACAAGATAAACTCATCATTTTTGAAGCTGGCAACTTGGAACATTTTCCACAGAAAAAGTACATAGATTTATAGTTTGTTGCTGCTTGTTCTTTAAAAAATGTGAAAAAAGTTGTCAAAAATATGAGTAAGTCCACAAATACCTGATATATTGTCCAATACCTGGAAAAATGAACTTAAGTGCAGTAATTCAGTACTTGTACTTTCACTTCTCACCACTACAATGTTATAGTGATTTGCATTGTCCTAAATAACTTTATATTTCATGCATATGAAATGTAAAGTCTTTAACTTTTTTATATGACCCTTCTCTCTCATGTTTTTTCTCTCATCTATTTCTCTTATGTCCTGATTAATGGAGCCTTGAGCACTTTTATCATGTCTATAGTCAGCTTCATGTGTGCCTGTGTTTGTGTTCATGTTGAATGTAACTGTAGTTTGTAAATATGGACGTCACCTGACTGCAAAACAAATCTACCCACGGGTACAAATAAAGGAACCTGACCCTGAACCTGAACCTGAATATGTTTGGTGTGAGGATAACAATGTAGAAGAAGAAAAACACTGAAGGAAAGAAAGCTTTTATTTCCAAAATGTGCAAAAACTTAAGACTGCTACATATGAAATATTATGTACACACAGACAAAAATATCAATGCTGTGATAGCTACTTTGTCTGCAGTCCCTCAAGCACAGACACAACGTGTCCCATCAGTCCAACAAGGGTGTTGGTCTTCTTTGCAGCAAAGCGAAGTTCAGCTGCTCCTCCCTCCTGCTCTGCTCCTGCTGTCTCATCTGACCGTAGTCTAGAAGGAGGTCCATGTTTGTGTCACACTTCTGTTTCCCTGTTTTAAAGTACAAAAATAAGCAATATAAAATAACCACACACTGAAAAATGCAGGAATCGTCAATCCAAGATTGAATGTGTCCATTCAACATCCATTTACTGTTAGTGGCATCACAACATTCAATTCAAGTGTATAATTGGTTTAATTCACTCCCTCCTTTGTGTGACTGGGTCATGATCCATCCAGTTGGATGCCCTCAATTTCCCCTATGGGGATCAATAAAGTACACAAAATCAAAATGATCTGAACATAAGTTACCTAATCTGGTCTGATTAGAAAAGCAGGAGGAGGACCAGCTTGGAGGTGGTGAAGGTGAGCTGGACACCACAGGTCTGGCTGCTTCTCCCTCATCATCCAGCTGTGATAAATCTATAAAAAAAAGTGTTTTAGTTTGTGCAGTGAACACCTTAAGCCTTCCATTAAATGTGCAGACATAGAAGACAATTTTATTCAATATCAATGTTAGCAAAGCTTACATGTCTGATTATGGAATAGAAGAATAGGAATAGATGAAACTTCATTGTCACTGTACAATTATACAGTGCAATGAAACTGTAGGTGATCCACCAGGCTACTGCGCAATAAAGTAAGAGAAGGATTAGATAAAATACGGCTACACAACATACAATTAAACATGAGTGAAATTTTTTAAAAAAAGGCCTAAGATTATGGAAATATTACCAAAACAGTAAAAAAGACGACGTTACTAGTGTCTGGTAGAAAAATCTCCCATAACACAACGCAAGGCACCCATTCATACACAGTATTCATACCACAAAAAATGTATTTTGCGCTGGATGTCTTTATAAAAAAAGTATTCTATAAAATGCTAAGATTTCTGTTCTAGTTTCTCAAACGCGCATTTCTGTATGGCGAGGAAACGTTCGTGCTAAAAACAGTTAGCTTGTTAGCATAGCTAACCGAAAATACTATGGCCACAAGAGTGAGTAAAAAAAAAAAAAAAAATCTGCACTTTGGCCGTTACATATCAATACAAGCGTTATACATCTGTCAGCAGAGACGACCTGTTCATTTCTTTATGGCGAGGAGAAATGTTTAAAAGTACTGTTAGCTTGTTAGCATAGCTAACCGAAAATACTATGGGTGCAGTCGGGGCTACGTCACTTCCGGTTAGTAACACATCGCCGCCATCTTAACTCGGTGAAAACAAACCCGTTACCAAGCCTTGTCGAGTGCCGTGTTTTGACTTTTTGTCATGGCCTGTGACTACATAGAAAAGCTTGATGAGTCAGCCAGGCTACGTTATCAGGAGAAACTGACAGCAAGTGGACTGACAGATTGCCCACACAAGCTACCAGCCGGAAAATGGGTTAATGACCCGACCAGGTGGCCAGCTGTGCAGTGGCCGGACGTGTACAGCTACTTGATCAACACCCCTGGTAAGCATATTTGCTTCGACCCATATTAACATGATTAACCCTCTTACATGTTTTGAATGTTTTTAAGGAAAGGCCCCTATGGGTAACATGACCAATCCATTAAATATCAGGGCAGCACAGGAGTAATTCTTAAAAGAAATAATTACACAAGAAAATGTTCACTGATGCTAAACACTGCTTAGGTGCGCTTGTGTTGGATCGAAATAAGTGCAGGCGGACACGAGTGAAGTTTAAAAGGGTGCTTCATGCAGACAGTCAACATATATACCCGGCTAATGCATGCATGGCACATTAGCATCACAGTAGACAGCAGGAAAGCATATACATTTGCATTAGTCACACATATCAGGCGCAGCATTACTGGCGCCGGGATTCCTCTCTGTTCCGGAGCCGCAGAAGGTGCCAGGCGCTTCTATAACGATCAGTAATTGCTCATGCTGAGCGCTCTGCCAGCTCGCTACATGGCAATACACTCGTATTTGCTAAAATTGCATTTTCCCCGTATTAAAATACGGCGAAACCGTATTTGTCACCTCTTTCATTAATGGCCAGCCCCTTTGTTGCACTATTTACTACAGTCTACAGTTAAATTAGTCAGGCTGACTGCACATAGAGAGGTCTGTATTGTTGGGTGAAAAGGGAATCAGTCATGCATTTCCATAGACGAAATGTCCGTCTCTGTTTACAATACAGAGAGGCTTGTGTCAGCGGCTAGCATTTTCAAAACGTGACCCATCAAGTGGCAACTAATTAAACTAACACAATATCACTCAATTACCTGATATAGGACGTGATGAGCTGAATATAATGCACTACGACGGGCTAGACAAGCTTGACTGGGTCACGGCAGCTGCCTGGGACTAGGTCGCCACTGAATTGTTTTCACCTAGTACGGCGTTGCCATGTGGGTTGCTAACCGGAAGTTGGCCAAATGCCCGGATGCCCGACTGAGCCCATAGCCACAAGAGTGACTAAAAAAATATCCGCACTTTGGCCGTTACATATCAATACAAGCAGATATATATGTATACATATATTGGTTAACGTCTGGCATTTTAAAGACAATACACTTAACAGCGTGTTTTAAGCAGTTTGTTGTCCAGACTAATCCACAGCAGTGACAATGGTCCAGCTGGCTGGCCGATCCTCCAAAACAGTTCAGATGAGTGGCCCCCTCAAGCTGATCTTGTACTTCTGCTTATGTCCATAGAGCCAAGAAATATTTCTCCTCTTCGCTCTAAATCTGTTTGGTTTTGGAATCCGTTGCTGCTCCGCTGTTTGGAAAGCAACATGGCGGTCAGTAATGTTTTGAAGCTGGTCAGTTAACCACGCCCATGGCTGTGGACGTAACCAACGTAAACTGGTGCTGCCGCTGGCCCAGCTAGGAGTTGGGGCCACGATAGCCCCACTTTTGGGAGCCCGGGACTGGTGCTTTAGTCGGTGGAAAACCAAAGAACTGGTGCTAATGACGTTCTGGCTCCAGTTAAGCACTGGAACCGGTTTGGTGGAAAGAGGCCCATTGTTCACTTATGTGCCCCTACTGATTATTAAATAAACTGTTAAATGTTAAGTGTTTTTTTATTGCCAACAGCATGTTTGCACCCAGTACTGTGGAAGCTTCCACAGCACCTGCCATCAGCACCTGGTACTATGGAAGCTTCCACAGCACCGGGTACTGCCACTGTTGACACCAGGTGGGGCACTCCCTCTCCAGACAGACTCCAGCAGGCAGTTAAGTGGCGGAAGCATTTGGACAAATTGTTAAATACAGCCGTGACAGTGAACACTGAAAGGGCACAAAGTGTGTTATTTCCTTCTGAGTGGAGCGTTAATGATCCTGACAATTGAGCTCCGTGAGCGAAACAGCTACTGTGTAGTGCATTGCTTGTTTGAATGTGATTTTTGGGACACTGGCAAAAATCCAAAAATCACAGACAAGAGTCATGCAGGGTCCTGTACGGAGGCCGTCCTGTTTAAATAAGCTGAATGATGCTGCAGCCTCCAGTCCACACACCCTGTAGTTGAAATACTAGAGTTACTGCCACTGCTTTATGAAAAGGATCTTTCTTTTAACAGAATCAGCAGTTCATACATGTAGGAAGACTGGCGCTCCCCACAACTGTCACACACGCACATAAAGTTGAGTGCGGAGCTGCAACGAGTTTCTCACAGCTTCCATCATTTGCCACATAAGTTATGAACCCTGTTTAAATTACAAGACCACAGTGTCCTAAAAACATTTGCAGTGCATATCGCGGTGTTGAGCTGTTCACATTCACTGCAGGGAAAATTCCTCCACCATGACAGGCCTACGTTTTTATATCATTGTCCAATATATATTGTCATATCGCACAGTGCTAATTGATAAGCAGTTTTCCTTAGAATCTTAAAATTTCTGTCATTTGAATCTTTCTATCTTTAATATATAAAATGCTAATTACTGTTTTTGATATTCTGCATCAATCATGAACATCCTATTCCTCAATGATTTATTGTACCATTGGCATGTTTTTTTTTTTTACTACAGACAATGGCAGGTTTTGTAGTTTAACAAATTTAGTACTGTATAATGTGTAGTATGTGCTGATACATCTCAGTAAATTACAAATGTCATGATTTTAACCTGTTGAACTCTGTTCAACTTCCCTAAAAATGCCTAAAAATAACGTGCCCAAAGTAAATCAAAAGCTGTTCTTCAACACTTTGCGGCATCTTCATGGGGTTGGTCTCATTTAAAAGAAAACACTTTGAATTTTTTGGCAAAACAGTCATAATCTCACTAAGTGCTCCTGCCACTGAGTAACAAGAAAGTTCGCCTGGGTGTTTTTTTTAGCTACAAACGCTTGCAAATAACATACAGCTGTCAGATACTGGCTGGAAAACACAACAGAAATGTAGAACCAAGTGTTTTTAAGTTCAGGTCAAAATTTTGTAAAAATACCACAAAAAATGAATATATTACACAGCTTTTTTCTCAGGTTGTAACAAGGCTGTGTCTGTACTGGAAGACCGGAAATACAGCTTTTTTTTTTTTTTTCAGTGCGCACTGAGACGCACTAAGATGCAGAGACATGACCGCCCGCGGAATTCATAGAGTTCAAGGGGTTAATTTATTTTAAAAATTATTACAAATATAAAATTTATCTTTTTTAGTTATATTAAAAAGTAACTTTAATGTTGTGGAGGATGTGAAAATGACGAGGCAGTGTTCTTTCTCAGAGTCAGGTTTATTCACATCTCCTTCATTTCCAAGCAGAAAAAAAGAGTGAATGAAACAGTAAACTCTCGTCCTTAAATATCAGGGACTTCACACCTCATAAATCACATGTCACACAGACCACCTTGCATAATAAAGACAGTCACAATGCATTTCACCACCTTGCATAATAAATCAGAATCAGAATCAGAATCAGCTTTATTGGCCAAGTATGCACAACACATACAAGGAATTTGACTTTGGCTAAAAACTTGCTCTCGTTGTTCAGGTGGAGGATTTAAATAAGGATTCAATGACAACAGAGTATGTACAGTAAATTACAGTCTGTCCACGTTTCTATAAAAGGATGCAAATATATACAGGAATATATGCAGTTATTTACTCAGACTAACCACACTTGCAGAAATATATGAAAAAATATACAGTCACACAGTATTTCAATGTGGACTCAGATTCAGTGATATAATGTGAATGAAGTAAAAAGCAGTGTGAGAGTTATGTGCAATGTAATAATGGATGAAAAGTCATGAGTACAGCAACAGGTAGGACTAGGTGAATGTTAGGAGTTCATCAGAGTGATGGCTTGAGGAAAGAAACTGTTCCTGTGACGGGTGGTTTTGACCTTCAGTGATCTGTAACGACGACCAGAAGATAGAAGTTCAAACAGTTTGTGGCCGGGGTGTGATGGGTCAGCACAGATGTTTCCTGCCCGTTTCCTGGTTATGGACCGATATAAGTTCTCAATGGAGGGTAGGTCGGTATCAATGATCCTCTCCGCAGACTTAATGATCCGCTGCAGTCTGGTCTTGTCCTGTTTAGTGGCAGATCCAAACCAGACAGTGATGGAAAAGCAGAGGACAGATTGGATGATGGCGGTGTAGAAGACAACCAGCAGCTCCTGAGGCAAATAAAATTTCTTCAGCTGACGCAGAAAAAACAACCTCTGCTGGGCCTTTTTTCCGGACAGTGTCTATATGGGAGGACCACTTCAGGTTCCGGGAGATTGTGGTACCCAGAAACTTGAAGGAGTCCACAGTGGACACTGTGCTGTTGAGGATGGTGAGTGGGGGGAATGAAGGGGGGTGTCGCCTGAAATCCACAGTCATCTCCACCGTTTTGGCTGGGTTAAGTTCAAGATGGTTCTGGCTGCACCAGAGGATCAGCTGCTCCACCTCCCGCCTGTATGCAGACTCATCATCATCCCGGATCAAACCGATGACTGTGGTGTCATCCGCAAACTTCAGGAGCTTCACCGAAGGGTCCTCTGAGGTGCAGTTGTTGGAGTAGAGGGAGAAGAGCAGTGGGGAAAGAACACATCCTTGGGGGGCGCCAGTACTAATTTTTCGGGAGCTGGATGTAAATCTCCCTAGCTTCACCTGTTGCCACCTGTCAGTCAGAAAGCTGGAGATCCACTGGCAGGTGGAGGGGGGCACCTTGAGCTGGAGGAGTTTCTGATGAAGAATGCCTGGGATGATGGTGTTGAACGCTGAGCTGAAGTCGACAAACAGGATCCTGGCGTACGTCCCTGGGGAGTCAAAACAGTCACAATGCATTTCTCTCCATGATATAACTTCCACTGTCTCCCATGCATCCTTTAATCGACCCCCCACAGTCTCCAGCCTTGCATATCAAGGCTAAGATTCCTGCATTGTTCTGACCTAAAATGCGAGTCACAGAACAGGTCCAACAGGTCCATTGAGTGTTCATCACAATGTTCTAATTTACTGAGATGCAATAGTAGACTGTTTTAACAGGAAAATAAATTGTGAGCTGCTTGCATCTGTTACATCTGTCGTCCCCTCCTCTTCGTCGTCTTCCCCGGCTACTGTGTGTGCCAAGAGTCCTGCTTTGGCGAGCCCCGTCCTTGATCCATCACGAGCGGCTCCTCCTCGTCCTTCCAGGGGGCCCTCTGTCACCATCCAGCGGGGAGAGGGAGGAACAAAGTCCCCTATAGCAGGCACTATCCTCCCTCCAGGAAACAGGTAAGTGCAAGTTCATTCCTCCCATCATAATTGTGATCTTCCTTGTCTGACTCCTGGGGGCGGAGTTCGGGGTTCGCAGTCCCCCGAGCTCCCACCCCCTGCTGTAGCTGTAATTACTAAACCCGCTGCCTCTGTGTCTCCCGCCGCTGAGTGGTCCACGACGCCAGGCCTACGTCGCCAGATGAGGAGGGGGCCTACGGTTCTGGAGAGCCTGGTGCCAGCCCCGCAGCCACGTCATGGGCAGAGAAGAGGAGCGGACTGCAGCCTGGAGCCTGCGCTGATGATAAAGCGTCCCCTGGGTCTCCACACTGGAACGGTTCAAGCCAGCGGGTCAAGGGTCCCCTGCCACCACGCCGTGTGGGTTATCGGCGTGGACGTCAGCGCCAGAGGATCCACAGACTGCAGTGGCCATCATGCCGGCTGCAGAACCCGCCGTTGCCGAGTGGGAGCCTGAGGATGAACTTCTCCGCCCTGAACCCGGATCGACGAAGTCCTGGACGGCGACAGAACCCGAGTGCTGGCAAGTGCTCTATCTTGTGTTTCTCTTTTCTGTCTTGGAGCATTTCTGCCTGCCTCTCGGGGAGGCCAGTCAGGGGCAGCCGCCTGCTGCGCCCGAGCTCATTTCACTGGGCTCTGTCGCTGCCGGTGATGCTGAACCTGGTTCTTTCTTGTCTTCCGAGCCTTTCTGCAGAGTCACCGGTGTGGAGCCAGTCGTGGTCGCTGTGCTGGAGGTTCCAGGTTCAGGGTCGGAGGTTGTCACCGGTGCTGCGCCGACCCAATCAGGGTCCGACGCGGGTGCAGCCGAGACCCAGTCGGGCTCTGACGAGACCCAGTGGGGTCCGACATGGATGCAGTCGAGATCCAATTGGGGTCCGACGTGGGTGCAGCAGAGACCCAATCGGGGTTCGACGTGGGTGCAGCCGAGACCCAGTGGGGGTCCAACGCAGGTGCAGCCACGTCTGCAGCATCGGTATGGGTTAAAGTCGGTGGAGGAGCTGCAGACCCTTCGCCGCCTGACGTGGTGCGGGCTCGTCATCACCATTATTCCCCTTGTCCGAGTCACCGCCCCTGCTCTTCATCGCCGTGGGCCGTTGGGGGTCCTCTACGCACGGCCCGGATCTCCCATGTCTTTCTTCTGTCAGGGAGGCCGCCGCAGGCTGTCTTCCCACGGTTCTGGTGGCTGAGGGATGCGGGTCGGCCACCCGAGGAACTGTTTCGCCGGTTCGGCGCCCTGGGTCGGCCGCTAGAGGGACTTTCCGGGCCTGGGATCGGCCCGATCATGTACTGTTCCCCGTGACCACCTGTCAGCCTTTGGACGCAGGGAGACCACCAGAACTGTTCCCATGGTTTTTGGTTTGTGCCTTTTGTCATTTTCCTGAACTGTCTGGGTTAAAGGTCATTTGGGGTGATAATCTGGCTCTGGGTTTTTTTTTTCCTTTTCCCCCTCTTCTGTTTGAGGGACATGTGATTCTGGTTGTTTGGGGGTTTTTTTTTGTTTTTTTTTTTTTTTTTTTCTTGTCCTGTGGGTTAATGGGCATTATGGGGTATGGTATTTTCTGTGTATTGTGCTCTGTTCTTGCTCCATTTATGCCATGTGTTAATCGTGATTTGTGTATTTGAGAGTCTTGTATTTTCTGTCATCGTGCCTTGTGATTGTTTCATTTGTAGTGTATTTTTTCTGGTTTTCTAGTATGTGTCTCTGCTATGATCTGTGTTTTGGTCTGTGGTTGATTCCCTCCCTCCGGGCCTGCTCCCCCATCCGCCCGCCCTGGGGTGGGGGAGTGGGGGGGACTTGGGTGTCATGGGGCGATTGGAGCCCACCCTTGGGGGGGAGGCACTGTCATGGTCCGAGCGCTGATTTCGTCTGCGCTCGGGCCATACATCATCTCCGCCAGGTTTGACAGCAGTGGTTACCTTCTGTCTCCCCGAGCTGTTATTGTGACAGCGCTCGGAGGGGCTTCCTGCTGTCAAAGCCTAACAGCTGTGCTGCATTTACGGCTCATCAGCAGCCCGGCATTTCAGCGGGCGCTGGGAGCAGTATTATGCAGCAGTCTCATCAATATTCGTCAATTATCCCTTGCCAAATGTTGAGCGAGCGGTTCTCGCCTCAGACGTCAACTATTTCTGATCTTCGCTCATCCCCTGTTCATGGTCTGGATTGTAAGTGAGCTTTGTGTCAGCCTTATGATCTCCTGTGTTTAGTGTTGTGTGTTTTAGCCCACCGTGGCTCATTACTTAGTATGTTATCTTGTGTTCGTGAATAAACATCTATGCAAACCTCACCGGCAACTTTTGGCATCTTATGGTGGCTCGCGAGGGCCACCGCATGACACTATCAAGTAGAATATTATGATCAATAGTATCCAAAGCTGCACTAAGGTCTAAAAGGACAAGTACAGAAACCAGTCCATTATCAGATGCAATAAGGAGGTCATTAGTGACCTTCACTAAGGCTGTTTCAGTACTATGATGGATTCTAAACCCAGATTGAAACTCTTCAAGTAAACCATTTCCCTGCAGGTGGTCTTTATGGACTTTATGAACTTCTTCAATAATAAAATTTCATCCATCAGAGATAAAATCAATCAGATTCTTCCCACAGTTAACGTAAATACTGTAACTACTACAACTCCTTCTATTGATGTCTGTCTTGATGAGTTTACTCCAATCGACCTTTGTGAGTTAGACAAAATAGTTTCCTCATCCAAACCTTCAACTTGTCTTTTAGACCCTATTCCTACCAGGTTATTTAAAGAAGTCTTCCCACTTATTGGTAGCTTTATTCTTCATATAATCAATTCTTCATTAACTTTAGGCCATGTACCGCAGGCTTTTAAAACGGCTGTAATTAAACCCTTACTCAAAAAGCCAACGCTAGATCCAGGAGCTTTAGCTAACTATAGACCAATCTCAAATCTCCCTTTCATTTCAAAAATCTTAGAAATAGTTGTTGCTACGCAATTATTTGACCACCTGCAGGGAAATGGTTTACTTGAAGAGTTTCAATCTGGGTTTAGAATCCATCATAGCACTGAAACAGCCTTAGCGAAGGTCACTAAGGACCTCCTCATTGCATCTGATAATGGACTAGTTTCTGTACTTGTCCTTTTAGATCTTAGCGCAGCTTTTGATACTATTGATCATAATATTCTACTTGATAGATTAGAACACTATGTTGGACTTAATGGAACTTCGTTGCAGTGGTTTAGATCTTATTTATCTGATAGGTTCCAGTTTGTTCATGTAAATGATGAGTTTTCTTTCAGCTCAAAGCTTAGTCATGGAGTTCCACAGGGATCTGTGCTAGGTCCTACTCTTTTTAGTTTATATATGCTTCCGTTAGGCAACATTATTAGAAAGCACTGTATACATTTTCATTGTTATGCAGATGACACACAATTATACCTGTCAATGAAGCCAGATGATAGTAATCAATTAGCCAAGTTAGAAGGCCGTCTTAAGAAAATCAAAGCTTGGATGACTTGTAATTTCCTGCTATTAAATTCAGATAAGACTGAAGTCATTCTTGTTGGTCCAAAAAACCTTAGAAATTCCTTTCCAAATCAAACTTTCAGTTTGGATGCAGTTACTCTTTCTCTTAATAGCTCTGTGAGGAACGTTGGAGTTATTTTTGATCAGGATTTGTCCTTCAATTCACATATTAAATTTGTTTGTAAGACTGCCTTCTATCATTTGCGTAATATTGCCAAGATTAGGAGCATCTTGTCTCAGAGTGATGCTGAGAAGCTGATCCACGCTTTTGTTAGCTCGAGATTAGATTATTGTAATTCTTTATTATCAGGTTGTCCTAAAACATCTTTAAAAAGTCTTCAGCTGATCCAAAATGCTGCAGCAAGAGTTTTAACAGGTACTAGAAAGAGAGATCATATCTCTCCGGTTCTGGCCTCCCTTCATTCACTTCCCATAGAGTTTAGAATTAAGTTTAAAATCCTTCTTCTTACTTACAAAGCTCTAAACAATCAGGCTCCTTTTGATTTAAAAGATCTGATACTACCGTATCATCCTAACAGAGCACTACGCTCCCAAAATGCAGGATTACTTGTAATACCTAGAATCTCCAAAAGTACAATGGGAGGCAGAGCCTTTAGTTATCAAGCTCCTCTCCTGTGGAATCAGCTGCCAATCTGGATTCGGGAGTCAGACTCGATCTCTGTTTTTAAGAATAGGGCTAAAACCTACCTTTTTGATATAGCCTACAATTAGGGAGGGATTGTGTGTTTCTGAACCCTCCCTTAGTTATGCTGCTAATAGGTTTAGTCAGCCGGGGGACCTCCAGTAATGCACTGGGCCTCACTCCTTTCCTCACTCTCTATGAAATATTTTTTTTTTGCTGGTCATTAACATTTGTTTGTTCTCTCCCATAGATTGAGTCCCCATTGTGCTGTTTGCTCTCTACATGTCTGTTCTTTTCTTCTTCTCTATCCCCTCACCCCCCAGCCAGTCGCAGCAGATGACTGCCCTTCCCTGAGCCTGGTTCTGCTGGAGGTTTCTTCCTGTTAAAAGGGAGTTTTTCCTCTCCACCGTCGCCAAGTGCTTGCTCACAGGGGATCGCCTGATTGCTGGGGTCTTTCTGCAACTGTGGGGGTCCCCCCTACAGTTGATAGTGCTATGAGATGACTGTTGTTGTGAAATGGTGCTATATAAATAAAGTTGAATTGAATTGAATTGAATTGGTCAAATAATTGCGTAGCCACAACTCTTTCTAAGATTTTTGAAATGAAAGGGAGATTAGAGATTGGTCTATAGTTAGCTCAAGCTCTTGGATCCAGTGTTGGCTTTTTGAGTAAGGGTTTAATTACAGCCATTTTAAAAGCCTGCGGTACATGGCCTAAAGTTAATGAAGAATTGATTATATGAAGAATAAAGCTACCAATAAGTGGGAAGACTTCTTTAAATAACCTGGTAGGAATAGGGTCTAAAAGACAAGTTGAAGGCTTGAATGAGGAAACTATTTTGTCTAACTCTAAAAGGTCAATTGCAGTAAACTCATCAAGACAGATATCAGTTGAAGGAGTTGTAGTAGTTACTGTATTAAAGTTAACGGTGGGAAGAATCTGATTTTATCTCTGATGGATGAAATTTTATTATTGAAAAAGTTCATAAAGTCCTGACTAGTAAGCTCTAAGGCAATGCTAGGATTTGACAGAGTCCTGACTCTTTGTCAACCTGGCTACAGTGGTGAAAAGAAACCTGGGATTATTCTTGTTCTCTTCTATTAATGCAGAATAATAACTCATTCTAGCTTTTTCTAAGAGATTTTTTATAAATTAAAAGATGATTTCTCCAAGCTAAATAGATTTCATCTAAATTAGTGGAGCACCATTTTCTTTCTAATTGATGAGTCTTCTGTTTTAAGCTACGAGTTTCTGTGTTGAACCAAGAGTTAGAAATCTCTGATTAGACTTTTTCTTTTTTAAGGGGGCCACCATGTCTAAAGTCTGATGCAGAGAAACTGTAACACTATCTACTATGCTATCAATTACAGAAGGAGCAAGCTCTCCATAACTTATTTCCGTTGTGTTGACACATGGCATAGAGGAAACAATCTGCATAAATTTGGCAACAACATCATCTGAGAGGCATCTACTGTAGTAATATTTTTCTTTAGGAGCCAAATAGTCAGAAATAGTAAAATCAAAGGTTAACAGACAATGGTCTGGGGTTATGAGGAGACACTGCAAGATTTTCTATTTCTATGCCATATGTCAGAACAAGGTCCAACGTATGGTGGAGATAATGAGTAGAATTTCCTACTTTTTGAGAAAACCCCATTGAGTCTAATATTGAATTAAATGCTACATCAAGGCAGTCACTATCTACATCCACATGTACTGTATATTAAAGTCCCCTACTATAAGATAAGATAAGATAAGATAAGCCTTTATTAGTCCCACAATGGGGAAATTCCAGGATTGCAACAGCATAGGGATAGCAACACTCAGAGCAACAATCTATCACTATTCTATCTGATTTCAGCACTAAATCAGCTAAGAAATCAGCAAATTTGGATAAAAATTCTGAGTAGGTTGATGGAGGAAAATAAACTATGGCAAATAAAATTGGATTTAGCCTAAAATTGATAGAATGCCCAATACTGAGGACCAGGCCCTCAAAGAAATTATAACATGTTTTTTTGCTTTACATTAACTAGTAATTTGAAATGGTAAATTGTTGCTACTCCTCCTCCACGACCAGAACTTCTGGGATTTTGACAGTTTAAATAACCAGAGGGAGTTGATTCATTTAAACCAACATAATCCTCTTGCCCTAACCAAGTCTCTGTAAGGGAAATTAAATCAATCTGATGATCAATTAACAGATCATGGACTAACAGAGACTTGGGAGTTAGAGACCTAATATTTAATAAACCGCATTTAATTTTTAAATTATGAGGAGGAACAGAGGCCAAATTATTCAATTTAGAGGCTTTATGTTTAATTTGAGTTTTACCAACTTTTTGTTTAATCACTTTGGGATGCTTATACATTATATTTTTATTTACTTTGGAGGGAGCAGACAATGATTCTCTGATGGGGAAGACAGGGGCTAAGTTGAGGGGTGGCGGATGAAGAGGAGCTGCAGAGAGGCGTGTAAGACTGTGACTCTGCTTCCTGGTCCCAACTCTGAGTTGTCAAGGTTTTGGAAATTTGGATAAAAGAGATGCTAGATTGTTAGATAAATGAGACGCACCATCCAAAGTGGGATGGACATCGTCTCGTCTAATAAGATCAGGTTTTCCCCAAAATGAGCTCCAATTGTCTATGTAGCCCACATCGTTTGAAGGACACCACACAGACAGCCTGCGGTTGAAGGATGACAAGTGGCTAAACATGTCATCACTGTTCAGATTGGGGAGGGGCCCAGAGAATACTACAGAGGCAGACATTGTTTTGGCAAAGTCACACACCAATTCCACGTTAAATTTCGTGACTTCCGACTGCCGGAGTTGGACGTCATTAATGCTGGCGTGGATAACAATTGTGGAGTATTTACAGTTACTTTTAGCCAGCATTTTCAAATTTGACTCGATGCCGCCTGCTCTGGCCCCAGGAATGCATTTGACTATGGCCGCTGGAGTCTCTAGGTTCACATTTCTGATTACAGAGTTGCCAATGATCTTCGCCAATGAGTTTTTTTTCTCAGCGGGTGTGTCGCTGAGCGGGGAAAAACGATTAGAAATGTGAACAGGTTGGTGGTGAACCGAGGCTTTGTGACTAGGCTTCTTTCTCACCGTCATCCACCCAGTCTCCTCGCTGCTGAGGAGGACTGAAGGACCGCTAACAGGTCACCCTATGCTAGGGAGCTCCGCTGCACCTAGGGGATGTCCGTCAAAATTAACTGGCGCAGACGGTGTTTCAATGCAGCGGAGCCAAGATTCCAAATCAGACAACCTCGCCTCGAGTGCCTCACAAAGATAACATTTATTACATTTACCGTTATCACTAAAAGAGGCAGAGGTGTAGCTAAACATCTGACAGAGAGAGCACACCAGAGGAGAAGGGGATGGATAGCTAGTAGCCATAGCTATTTGCTAACCCAAAGCTAACAAAAACACCGATGAAAGGTGAACAGAAGGCTAAAGAGGGTGATTAGATGACACTGAGTGCGCACACAGGTGCAAGAGGCTTGATAAACAGAAATGAGAACTAACGGTAGATGGAAAAAAGTAGTTAAAATACAATTAAAAGCAAAATCCTCAGGAGAGTGAGGAGAGCTAACCACATGGACAGACAGCAATACAGGAAGTGACGATACGTTACCACAAGTGACGTGTCCTCTCGACAACACACAGAAATCCTAAGAATTTAGTCAACTAAATTCTTATGAACAATTAATCTAAAGTCAATCATTAACATCCCTACTTTGAATTCTTTGTGTCTTCGCTTCACTTTTGGCTGAGCTGGGGAAAAAAAAGCCAGGGTGAGCCATGCGCTGAACGCTGGGATATGTCAGGGCCACAAGGTACTCTTCATGTATCTTTTGTTTTTGTGGGTTTGAAGGCTGCATTTGTCGGCCGCATGTGGGGGAGCCCATGGAATGGGACAGCCTTTGATGCAGTGCAGTGGCGTATCTGGACTAGAAATGCAGACTTGGAGGACGTAGTGTGGAGAGAGGAATAACCAGGCCAAGCATTCAGAGCAGATGAACTTCATTCACTCTCTCACACCTCGCAGAATCAGAAAACATTAGCGATATGTAGCAGGGACTCTCTCTTATATTACAACACTCACACGTCCCTGCTGCCCGAGGTCCTGCATCACAATTCATTCTCCCATCACAATTCCTTTTGTCCCCCAGCCCTTTAATCCCCATGCTCTTCCGTCAGAGAAAATTACTGCATCTCCCTTCCTTCCAGGCTGAGATGAATACCACAGCATGGGTCCCCATAGTAGAACCTGAATTGAAACATAGCCACTAACTAGCTGACTTGGTCCGACTTGAAGGTCTAACATGATCTGCACGTTTCTGCAGGGTGGAGTAAAAATGCAGCGTAGAAAAGTGGAACAAGTTGTACTTCAAACAGCACCTCTGGCTTTTTTTTATTAAAGATTATTTGTAAAATCTTTATTAGAACACTAAATAATTCAATACAAGGTACATTCAAAATAAATGGAAGATGTTAACAAAACTTCAATATAAGTCAATGTGTGACCTTTTTAACAGTTGTAAAATGATACAAAATAATTTTCAACTCACTTGTCATTTAAAAAATTGATTTATTCATGTAATTTATAGAACTGTTGATACAAATGATCTGTTTGGTTGGAGAAACATGTTTGTACAAGTGACCCTGACTGTCACTGACAGGACCAATTTAATCAACTACATTACACAACTACGTCCATCCATCCATCCATCTTCTACCGCTTTTCTGGAGGTCCGGGTAGCAGAGGAAGCAGTTCAAGCAGAGAAGCGCAGACTTCCCTCTCCCCAGCCACCTGCTCCAGCTCTTCAGAGAGGATACCAAGGCGTTCCCAGACCAGCTGGGAGACATAGTCTGCCCTGGGGTCTCCTTCCAGTGGGACGTACCTGAAACACCTCAAGTGGGAGGCGTCCAGGAGGCATCCTAATCAGATGTCCATACCACCTCAACTGGCTCCTTTCAATGTGGAGGAGCAGCAGTTCTACTCTGAGTCTCTCCCGGATGACTGAGCTCCTCACCCTATCTCTGAGGGTGAGTCCAGCAATCCTACAGAGAGAGCTCATTTTAGCCACTTGTATCCGCTATCGTGTTCTTTCGGTCATTACCCAAAGCTCGCGACCATAGGTGAGAGTAGGAATGTAGATTGACTGGTAAATTGACAGCTTTGCCTTAGAACTCAGCTCCCTCTTCACCACAACAGACCGGTACAATGCCCGCATCACTGCAGATGCTGCTCCAATCCGTCTGTCAATCTCTCGCTCCATTTTCCCCTCACTCGTGAACAAGACCCCAAGATACTTAAACTCCTCCACTTGGGGCAGGAGCCTGTTAAGCTTTGAGACAATGAGTCTGTGATCCATCCAGCAGTCTATGCCACACATTGCCTTCATCACTCTAATGTCCTGCCTGTCTTTCCTTCTCACAATAATGTAATCGATCAGATGCAAAGACTAGCTGCGTCGATGCATCCAAGAGGTCTTGTTGCGATTTGGCAAGCAGTAGACGGTATTAGTGATAAGAAGGTCATGAGAGGCACACGTCTTAAACAGGAGAAGACTATTGCTGTTTCACTTTCCAACTCCATTTCTCCCAGGGACTCCCTCCCATATCTGGTCGTCTGTACCAACTCTGGTGTTAAAAGTCTCCAAGCACAATGAGTTTGTCCTCCTTCGGTTTGCCTTTAATGAGACTCTCTAAGTCCTCATAAAACTTGTCTTTGATCTCATCTGGGTTCGTTATGGTGGGGGCATATGCACTGAGGAATGTTTCATGGAATTTTTCTCAGAGGGGGAGCTGCCGGGTCATGAGGCAATCATTGGTTCCTTTTGGGAGGCTGGTAAGCTTGCTGATCAGATTGGATCTGATTGCGAAACCCCCTCCTGCTTTACGGCATTCTTCTCTGCCTCAGCTTCTCCAGAAAAAGGTGTAGCCAGCTTTGATTTCTGTCAGCTGACCTTCGTCTGCAAACCTGGTCTCGCTTAGAGATGTGATGTGGATGTTGTACCTGCAGAGTTCTCTTGCAACAAGTGCTGTTCGTCTCTCAGGTCTGTTCGCTTTGGAGCTGTCCATGAGTGTTCGCACATTCCAAGTGCCAATGGTGAGTCATGTCAATTTAGTTGATTTCTTCTGAGAATTTCAACCGCTAGGGTGGGATCCCCGCCAGCCGCGGTTTGCTGGCCAGAGTATAGCAAAGAAGGCTATGTTTAGGGCACGTTTTCTGGCCCCATCCTCAGGCCATGGAGGTGAGCAGAGCAAATCCTAAAGAGGGATGCTTAGACACGCAGGGGGCTGCCAAACTCCACTGCTGCTTTGGTCCAGTAGAGAGCGACCCTATGCCCTTTGACACCTGCATGTGGGATTGTGGCTACAGCTTCCAATATATCCACACCAGTTGCTTTGTCACATTCCCATGGCCACAGGACATGGGGGGGGGGGAATTGGGGGGAGGGGGGATTTCTTGACCTGTAAGTGAATTGATTTAAGTGAGGGAGAGTTGCAAAGGGTCATCAGCCTCACTCTCTCATCCCAGCCTACCTGGATCCAGTGGCAAGACATAGTCAGGTTGGCTGGAGATAGGTTAGGATGCTGTGGATGGCCAGCAGTGTCCTACATGTCTCACTGTGTCCTAGTTGCACTCCACAACACTTTGCTGGGCCTGCCTTCCTGCCCGTTAAGCCAATCTGGTGGTGTCCTCCGTGCAGTCCACTAGGTCCAGTCTACGCATGCGTAGGAAGACATGCCCTACCTCATCAAGGGTTTCAAACCCGTCGGCAACCCTCACCTGGTTTCGTCCACCAGTCAAACTGGTTTACTGGGGTGTAGCTGCTGTTGCATGCAAGCAGCTACTTGGAGCCATAGGTGAGAGTTGAGTGCCAAGTGGGAACCAAAGCTAACCCACCACCCGGAGGTGCAACTGTTGCCCCGTCAGAGGTACTATCCCTCCCTAACACTCCATACACCCCCAATAAATTTATGTTAATAACAAAAGGGTGAAGTAAGTCAATTAATTCATATTGTTACTCGATTCATCCAATAGAGAGAACATCAGTTTCTCTCTCCTTTTAAAGAAGATGTATGATGGACCCTAACCCTTTGCAGAGGTCTTAATGACATATGTTTGGCATGCTTAGATCAGCATAGACGTGTGTCAGTATCAGCAGTCTGTGGCTGAGGCTAATGTTAGCTACCTAACTCTGATGAATGAACACAGCCAGAGCTAAGACATATGAAATGGGCTGAATGCAGCAGTCAGCCAGCAGGGAATATCTGTGTTAAGTTGGATCTTCTCCCTGTCCTTTTGTGGCCTTACTTCAGGGTACTCTGGTTTCCTGTTGCACTCTAGGTAGACACTCCCATAACTATGGCTAACACTGCTGATTGATGCTATCTCAGTCAGTGTATATCAGCAGAAGCTCATGTAATGTCCACAGTGGAATATGATCACTTGCTGGAAGATGAGCTGCCTGTGGCCACATTTGAAGGATGGATGACTAATGGATGTAAGAGATGTACAGCTGAAAGTGATGCAATCCCCCCAACCCCCCCTACAGGTTCACAAGGTGAGGAGACAACTGAGAGCAGTGAACCCCCACAGAGGTGCTGGTCCAGATGGCATCCCAGGAGTGTTGGTCAAATCATGTGCAGACCAGCTGGCAGGGATCATCACCAAGTTGTTCAACCTCTCCCTGACACATGCCACAGTCCCCTCTTGCCTCAAGGCCCCCACCATCATCCCCATCCCTAAAAAGGCCACAATTTAAAGTCTGAATGACTACAAACCCATAGCACTCACTTCGGTAGTCATGAAGTGTTTTGAGCAACTAGTGTCCCAGCACAAAAGGGACTGTCTTCCCTGCCACTTCGACCCACATCAGTTCACCTACAGGGAGAACTGGTCTATGGAAGATACTATCGTAATCACTCTCCACAGAGTGCTGAGCAACCTGGAGAACCCATGGAGCTATGTACGTGAAGATGCTCTTTGTGGATTGCAGCTCAGCTTTTAACACCATCATCCAGGACATTCTGATCAAGAAATTGCACCTCCTCCAGACCCCCCCCCCACACACACACACACACCTGCTCCAGGATTAATAACTTTCTCTCCAACCGCCCACAAACAGTCAGACTTGGCACCCACCACTCCTCCACAGTGTCCCACAGAACTGGCTCCACCCCAAAGCTGCGTGCTAAGCCCTCTACGTTACTCCCTGTACAGCTTTGACTGTATACCAACCCACCCAACACCTATCATTGTGAAATACGCAGACAACACCACCTTTGTTGGGCTCATCACCGACAATGATGAGAAGGCATACAGGGTGGAGGAAAAGAATCTGCTGCTCTGGTGCCAAGCAAACAACCTGAAACTGAATGTCCAAAAAAACAAAGGTAGGTGAAGTGTTGGACAACGTCGAGTTCATAGTCATCAAGGGTGATGGCAGGTGGTGATTCAGTGTCTTGTCCCAGGACATTGGTCTTTTTCAGGCAAATGGTGAGTCCAAAATCCTTGCAGCCCTGTGAGAAGTGGTCCATCATTGTCTGCAGCTCCAATTGGGTGTGTGTTACAATTGCTGCGTCATCAGCAAACAGCATGTCTCTGATGAGTGTTTCACAAACCTTCGTCTTTGCTCTGAGGCGCACAAGGTTGAAAAGCCGGCCATATGACCTGGTGCGTAGGTAAATTCCTTCAGTTGCAGTGCTAAAGGCATGCTTTAGCATTGGTGAGATCTATGAAGGCGACATACAGGGGCGTGTGCTGTTCTCTTCACTTCTCCTGGAGTTGGCGAAGGGAGAAGACAATGTTTACCATTGATCTCTTGGCACGAAAGCAACACTGCAACTCTGGGTAGACGCGTTCTGCAATTTTCTGCAGGTGGATCAAAATGACCCGAGCAAAGACTTTGCTGACGATGCTGAGTGGAGAGGTGCCTCTATAGTTGTTGCAGTCACTTATTTCGCACTTGTTCTTATAGACAGTGATGATCTTGGCATCCCTCATGTCCTGCGGTACAGCCCTTCTTTCCAGCACTGACAGAGGACTTCATGCAATGGGAGCAGGAGGGTAGTCTTGCAGTGTTGCTGGTGGTGGTGGACTGCCACAGGCAAGGACAACCCCTCAAAGCACCAGTAAACATCCAGGGAACAGACATTGAGATGGTGTCATCCTACAAGTACCTGGGTATTCATTTGAATAATAAACTAGACTGGTCACACAATACCGATGCACTCTACAAGAAGGGACAGCGCAGGCTGTTCCTACTGAGGAGGCTCAGGTCTTTTGGTGTACAACGGGTGCTCCTGAAGACATTCTATGATTTGGTGATGGCATCAGCCATCACTTTTGGAGTAGTCTGCGGGAGCAGTGGCATCACAGCAGCCGATAGGAAGAGACTGAACAAACTGATCAAGAAAGCTAGCTCTGTCCTGGGGCAACGCCTTGACCCAGTGGAGGAGATAGGAGAGAGAAGGATGGTGGCTAAACTGTCATCTCTGCTGGAGTCCGAGTCCAACCCTATCCAGGACATATTGAACGCGCTGAGGAGTTCATTTAGCAGTAGGCTCCATCATCCTAGGTACGCGACCGAGAGGTTTCGCAGGTCTTTCCTACCTACAGCTGTCAGACTTTATAACCTAAGCAGGGCTGCTCGCAGAGATAGCAAGAAAATGTGACGACCTAATAGTATTGAATGCAAAAGATGCAACAGACTTATACAAAATGGTCCCCTCCAGTATACAACTAGGACAATATCAATCTCTACGGAGGGTGACAATATGTATGGGTACATATTCATACTATGTGGGATAACTAAATAGACGGTTATGCTGTTTATTCCATCTAGCTACAATGCTCCGCACTGTGGACAAAATTGTTGGTACCCCTCTGTTAATGAAAGAAAAACCCACAATGGTCACAGAAATAACTTGAATCTGACAAAAGTGGTAATAAATAAAAATTCTATGAAAATTAACCAATGAAAATCACACAGTGCTTTTGAATTGTGGTTCAACAGAATTATTTTAAAAAACAAACCCATGAAACAGGTCTGGACAAAAATGATGGTATCCTTAACTTAATATTTTGTTGCAACACCTTTTGAGGCAATCACTGCAATCAAATGATTTCTGTAACTGTCAATGAGACTTCTGCACCTCTCAGCAGGTATTTTGGCCCACTCCTCATGAGCAAACTGCTCCAGTTGTCTCAGGTTTGAAGGGTGCCTTCTCCAGACGGCATGTTTCAGCTCCTTCCACAGATGTTCAGTAGGATTTAGATCAGGGCTCATAGAAGGCCACTTTAGAATAGTCCAATTTTTAGCTCTTAGCCATTCTTGGGTGTTTTTAGCTGTGTGTTTTGGGTCATTATCCTGTTGCAAGATCCATGACCTGCGACTGAGACCAAACTGTCTGACACTGGGCAGCACATTTCTCTCTAGAATACCTTGATAGTCTTGAGATTTCATTGTACCCTGCACAGATTCAAGACACCCTGTGCCAGATGCAGCAAAGCAGCCCCAGAACATAACAGAACCTCCTCCATGTTTCACAGTAGGGAGAGTGTTCTTTTCTTGGTATGCTTCATTTTTGTGTCTGTGAACATAGAGCTGATGTGCCTTGCCAAAAAAGTTCCAGTTTTGTCTCGTCTGTCCATAGGACATTCTCCCAGAAGCTTTGTGGCTTGTCAACATGCAGTTTGGCAAATTCCAGTCTGGCTTTTTTATGATTTGTTTTCAACAGTGGTGTCCTCCTTGGTCGTCTCCCATGAAGTCCACTTTGGCTCAAACAATGACAGATGGTGCGATCTGACAGTGATGTACCTTGACCTTGGAGTTCACCATGAATGTGTTTAGAGCAGGGGTCACCAACGCGGTGCCCGCAGGCACCAAGTCGCCCGCAAGGACCACATGAGTCGCCCGCAGGCCTGTTCTAATAATAGCACAACTTGCAAGTGAGCTGCGTCTAAGATGTAATTTTTTCTGCCGCTATTTTTTAAAATCACACTTGCATTTATATAGATTTTAAAATGACAATGTCTTAAAAATAAAAAAAAAATGAAAATATGTTTATTATACGTAAAGTTAAGGTGAACTCTGACCTAGTTCAAAGGTCAGTATTGTGCGCATGACAAAACCTTCGCGCTTGTGGAGAGTAAGCTAGCGGGCAGTGAAGATGGTGAGCGGAGTGCAGTTTCCTAGCCCAAAAACATGGCAAAAAAAAGACAGAAAATTGATCATTTTTTGAAAGTGAGCGGGAGGAAAAGTTCTTTTTTACTACCGTGAAAGGAAGCTGCGTGTGTTTCATTTGCGGGGCAACGGCGAAGTGGCACTATGTGGAGCGACACTTCACTACGCGTCATGAAACTGCTGCCCACTTTTTTTTTTTTTTTTGACTTATTTTGTACCCGTAGGTAGATTTGTTCTGCAGTCCGGTGACAAGCCACCAGCTGCCGGTCGCTGCGTGCGCAAGCGCCCCTTAACTCCCTAACCTGCATGTTTTTGGCATGTGGGAGGAAACCCACGCAAACACGGGGAGAACATGCAAACTGCCCACAGATCACTGTTGGCCGGGGGCAGGGATCGAACCCAGGATCCCCGCGATCCCCCGGCCGAGGGTAAACTGCTGCTGCGGTGCTAACCACTGCGCCACCGTGCATATAAGCACTCTCAGCGCTGTTTAGCTTCTTCTCATGAAAGGACAGTGCTGGTTATTACTCAAGCATGATTCTTGGCAAGAACTGTATGGATATAATTCCAGTGAAGAAGAACACACAAAAGTGTGTTTATTAAATGTAACAGATTTTGAGCAGAATTGCAGCAGATTTGTTCAGTTAAAAATGTGATACGATTTATTTAATATGAAAGTTGATTTTTCTTAAATGTTGCATAACTTTTTCAAACATGGTTCAACATAGTTCATGAATTAAAAGGGTTTAGTTTTTTATGGTTAAAAGGGACTGGAGAAAACTGGACATTTTTTTAATGAAATGTAGAAGTGATCATCTGAACAATTGCTGAGATTAATAAAAATAAAGTGTTGAATATTGATCTTGTCTGTTACCCACTCTAAGTTATTGATAATTATTTATATATATATATATATATATATATATATATATATATACAATTTGTTATTTTAGAGGAGTGTGTCAAGCTGGTGCCCTTCACATGACTCGATACCCATGAAGTAGCTCTTGGTTTCAAAAAGGTTTGTGACCCCTGGTTTAGAGGTTGTTCTGGGCTCTTTTGTTACCATTCGTATTATCTGTCTCCTCTTGCGGTCACGTCCAGGGAGGTTGGCTACAGTCCCGTGGATCTTAAATTTCTGAATAATATGTGCAACTGTAGTCACAGGAACATCAAGCTGCTTGGAGACGGTCTTATAGCCTTTACCTTTAACATGCTTGTCTATAATTTTCTTTCTAATCTCCTGAGACAACTCTCTCCTTTGATTCCTCTGGTCCATGTTTAGTGTGGTACACACCATGTCGCCAAACAGCACAGTGACTACTTGTCATCCTTTAAATAGGCCGACTGACTGATTGCAAGTTTGTAGACACCCATGATGTTAATTAGAGGACACATCTTGGTTGAACATGTCCCTATGGTCACGTTATTTTCAATCTTTTCTAGGGGTACCATCATTTTTGTTCAGGCCTGTTTCATGAGTTTGTTTTTAAAGTAATTCTGTTGAACCACAATTCAAAAGGATTGTCTGATTTTCATTGGTTAATTTTCATAGAATTTTTATTTATTACCACTTTTGTCAGATTCAAGTTATTTCTGTGACCATCGTAGGTTTTTCTTTCATTAACAGAGGGGTACCAACAATTTTATCCACATCTGTATATATTTATGTGTACATATGTATATTCACTGCTCTTATTTTCTTATCTTCTAAATTATTTCTCTGAGTGTTGCTATCCCTGTGCTGTTGCAATCCTGGAATTTCCCCATTGTGGGACTAATAAAGGCTTATCTATCAAGGCTTATCCCAAAGAGTGTGGGAGCAAGGACGCAGCCTCGTTTGATGCCACTGCAGATACTGAAGGGGTCGGTGTAACTCCCGCTGAACTGCACAGTCCTCTTCATTTCCGAGTGAAAAGACTCGATCATGCTCTGCAACTTTGGTGGGCAGCCTATCTTTGGGAGAATCTTTAACAGGCCGTCTCTGCTGACAAGGTTGAGGGCACTGGTGAGATCTATGAAGGCAACATACAGGGGCATGTGCTGTTCTCTTCACTTCTCCTGGAGTTGGCGAAGGGAGAAGACAATGTTTACCATTGATCTCTTGGCAAGAAAGCAACACTGCAACTCTGGGTAGACGCGTTCTGCCATTTTCTGCAGGTGGATCAAAATGACCCGAGCAAAGACTTTGCTGACGATCCTGAATGGAGAGATACCTCTATAGTTGTTGCAGTCACTTATTTCGCCCTTGTTCTTATAGACAGTGATGATCTTGGCATCCCTCATGTCCTGCGGTACAACCCTTCTTTCCAGCACTGACAGAGAACCTCATGCAATCGGAGCAGGAGGGTAGCCTTGCAGTGTTTGATCAGGTCTGGGGGAATCCCACCTGGGGCTTTGTCTAAGGCCAAGCTGTTGATGGCCTTCCTTAGTTCCTCTATGGTTGGCTCTACATCCAGCCCCTCTATGATTGGCATACACTCAATGGCATCAAGACTGTGGGGGACACTGTGTTCTGTCTGGAGAAGAAGTCGGAGTAGTGTTACACCCATCTCTCCATCTGTTGGCCCTTGTCTGTAATTACTACCCCAGTAGAAGATTTGAGGGAAGCTGTCTTGCTCTGGACTGGTCCAAGAGTCATCTTAATGCCATCGTACATCCCTTTAATGTGGTCTGTATCAGCAGCTGTCTGGATGTCTTCACTGAGCTCTGTCCAGTATTCATTGGCGCAACGCCTGGCAGTCTACTGAGCCTTGCTCCTCAAAGCCCTGACAATCTGCAAGCTTTTCTCATTGGGTGACGGCTTATTCTCGGTGAGGGTGGCAGGCTTGGCTTCGATGATGGAAGTAATCTCTGTTTACTTGCCCTCTAACCAGTCAGAATCAGAATAAGAATCACTTTATTGCCAAGCATGTTTACAAAATAAACATACGAGGAATTTGACTTGACCTTGGGTGTGCAGAAGCGCATCCCAGGGCCGCGGCAGCCTGAAGGCGCCCGTCATCAGTGGAGGGTAAAGAGGGGGGAATGGGGGAGGGAATGACACAATGGGCAGAGAGAAAAAACATAGTTAATCAAAATAAAGATTACATAGATAATCTAAATTGTGATTACATAGAAAAAAAACCCTCTAAGCACAATTAGCAGACTAATACAGATCACACAATACAAAGGAGCAAAGAGAGACCAGTGTATGTAGTCAGCATTAAATAATCAGTGTGAGTGCAGTGTTGAGTGTATCAGTTGCTATTGTACAACAAAGGGGCGCCTCCTGGCAACGGATGGTTGTTATGTTCATGTATTCAAAACACAAATAAGCATGTCCCAGAGTCTTTCTCTCTTCGTGCATGCCAGATGGCAAAGTTCTGTATTAGACACATGATAGCGCTGTCCTTGAAGAGTCCGGTTTGCTGAACAACAGCAATTGTTGTTATTGTTTGGGTTAAAGAGAAGCCAAAACACCTTCCAGCACAATCTCTGCACCTGGAGGAACGAGTTCCCAAGGACGTCGAATCAAGGCCAGATGAGCACAGTCACTTGGAGCATAGTAATTTCCACTCTCATGTGATTCTGTGCATCACAAATAATTCAATTCAATTCACAGGCTTAAATCGCTGGTCGAATTGTTGAAGGAGCTTCGCTGGGATCCGCATTTTGACCAGATCTTTCAACTTTATTAATTTTCGATACACTAGGAAACTCCGGAGCCAAACAGTAGAATCCTGCGATCATATCCAAACAGATAGATGTCTTCTGCATCTTCAGTCGAATCACACAGACACATGAGTTCCAATTAACCATGAGTCACACATTTGGGCTCCCCCGGGCCCAATTTCCTGTTGAAAAGGTGGTGTCAATTGCATTAAAGCCTGAAATTCCATTTTTTCCGTTTTCCGTTTGGATTGAGATCAGCGAGAAGGAGTGAGACACAGACACATAAAGTCATAAAACTTGGAGGACTTCCTCCCAAAGGTAGCCAAGGCAGTGCAGTGCATGTTGTCCAACAGTACTTCCCACTTCTCTGTGGCAGTCTCTGGGCTGTGAGAATTGTATTTCTTTCTCAAAGGTCTCAACAAACTTTTCCACGAGGTCTGGTTGAGACATCTTGCTGACATCAATGCAGGGCTTCCCTTGTTTTTTGAGTGGTGGATCCTTGTTGGTTGTAGCCTGATCTTGCAGCAGACCAGGGAGTGATGTGTGATGTGTGTTATTATTATTATTATTATTATTATTGTTGTTGTTGTTGTTGTTGTTGTTGTTGTTGTTGTTAGCATCATCTCTTTGTGTGGGCCCTGTGATGGACTTGTGATCTGTCCAGGGAGACCCCGCCTCTCACCCATAGATGCTGGGAAAGGCTCACTGAGTCAAAAAATAAAACCAGTTTCACAGTTTCCAGATTGCCTAAGACCCCCATGTTGCTTGATTTGTCCCACACAGGTAGATCTAAAATCCATCTAAGGAGATGCAGGTCAAATTTGACACCAAACAGCCTCCGTGTACAAAACTTCACATCACCTGTACCATTTCAACGCTTTAATTTTTGTGCATTTTGGGTCACTTTAGGAAAAGACATCGAATCTGAAGCTGAAACAATGATGTTTAGGGTTTTTTATTGCTGTCAAAAGTCCAGGCAGGTCAAATTTGACCTGAACAGCATGTGAAGGATGAAGGATTTTAAAGTCAGCAGGTCTGACATGAATCAGGCCTGGCTGTGGGTAATAAAATGATATCAGCTTTCCAAAAAAATTGTGGTTAATCCCAGTTAATTCATAATGTAATGGGGGGAGGGGCACTTTGTTACACAGAGCGGGGCAGGTTTGAAGGGCTTTTTGCCCTTAAGAAATAAAATTGTAAATTAAAACCTGTATTTTGTATTTACTCTTGTAATCTTTTACTGATCTGAAACATTTAAGTGTGACAAATACAGGGTGTCCCATAAATTTCCATGCATAGGAAAAATAAACCTTTTTATATGAAAACCATTTTTATTAATATAATATGCTCTACATGACTACCATTCTGTTGAAAACACTCTTCATTGCGTGTCTCCACTGCTGAAGAACGCGTTCAAGCACAGCTGGAGTTATGCTTGTAATGGCGTTGGTGATATGTTGCTTTTTTTTTTTTTTTTTTTGTTACTTATTTGTACCCGTAGGTAGACTTGGTTTGCAGTCTGGTGACAAGCCACCGGCTGCTGGTCGCTGTGTGCGCGAGCGCCCTAAACCTACATGTTTTTTTTGGCTTGAGATGATTTATGTTTTTTTCTGATACACCATGGCCTTCAAATGCCCCCAAAGGTAAAAATCAAGTGGGGTAAGGTCTGGGGATCTGGGAGGCCACTCCACACGAAAAAACAAAACAAAACATAAATTAAAAACCATATGTATGGAAACTTATGGGACACCCTCTATACATGAAAATGAGAAATATAGAAGGAAGCAAATACTTTTTCACAGCACTGTTTATAAAGGTTCACTCACCAGGAATGCTTCCTGTTTGAGCCAGAAACCTGTCATCTGCCAGAAGGAGCAGAGTCCACTTAGAGAAGGTTTCCTGCAGCAGTTCACATCTTTGACTTTCTCTGTACACAGTCTCAGCAGTTTCCCAGTTTGGGATCACTAAAGAACATCTATCTATCTATCTATCTATCTATCTATCTATCTATCTATCTATCTATCTATCTATCTATCTATCTATCTATCTATCTATCTATCTGTCTATCTATCTATCTATCTATCTATCTATCTATCTATCTATCTATCTATCTATCTATCTATCTATCTATCTGATGACAGGACTGTGTGACTTTATCAAAGTAAAGGTATTAACTGTCAGGATCATCCCCAACTCTGAACAACTCATTCTCCTTGGAGACTTCAATGCCAGAGTGGGCGCTGACCATGACTCCTGGCCCTCCTGTCTTGGACCATTTGGCGTGGGCAGAATGAACGAGAATGGACAGCGGCTGCTCAAGTTCAGCACATATCACGATCTGTGTATCACAAACTTGTTCTTCAAGACCAAGCCCCAACACAAGGTTTCCTAGCGACATCCGCGCTCAAAGCACTGGCACCAGCTGGACTTGATCCTGACCAGGCGCACCTCACTGAAGAACATGCTAATCACCCGTTTGTTCCAGAGTGCAGATTGCGACACAGACCATTCATTGGTGTGTTGCAAGGACAAGCTGCAGCTGAAGAAATTCCATCGTGCTAGACAGCCTGGAAAGGCACAGATTGACACCAGCAAGATGGCCCAACCAGAACTTGTTGAGCAGTTTGCCTCCACCTTTGAGAAGGAACTTGGTGTACCACAGGAAGGAGAATCTGCAAAGCAGAAGTGGGAAGAGCTGCGAAACACCATCCACCACACAGCCTTGGCTACCTTTTGGGAGGAAGACCTCGAAGTCACAGGACTGGTTTGATGCCAGGTTGACCGAGATGACCCCCGTCATTGAAGCCAAGCGCTCAGCACTTGCTGAGTACAAGAAGTACCCAAACGAGAACAATCTCCAGATTCTCAGGGCTGCGAGAAGCAAAGTTCAGCAGACTGCTCGACGCTGTGCCAACGAGTACTGGACTCAGCTCAGCCAAGACATTCAAACCACTGCCATAACAGGGAACATCCGTGGTATGTACGATGGCATCAAGAAAGCACTTGGTCCGGCTAAGAGCAAGACGGCCCCCCTCAAATCCTCCACTGGGGAGATGATCACAGAAAAGAACAAGCAGATGGAGAGATGGGTGGAACACTACTCCGACCTCTACTCCAGACAGAACACTGTGACACCGTCAGCCCTTGATGCCATCGACTGCCTGCCATCCATGGACGAATTTGACCCCGAGCCAACCATCGATGAACTCAGCAAGGCCACTGATAGCTCGGCAGCTGGCAAGGCACCCGGCAACAACGGCATACCCCCCGACCTGATCAAGCACTGCAAGACCGCCCTACTGCTGCCATTGCATGATGTCCTCTGCCAGTGCTGGAAGGAAGGTGCCATACCACAGGACATGAGGGATGCCAAGATCATCACCCGCTACAAAAACAAAGGGGAGAGAAGCGACTGCAACAACTACAGGGGCATCTCCCTCCTCAGCGTTGTTGGCAAAGTCTACACACGAGTTGTTCTCGTTCGTCTACAGAAGCTTGCTGAACATGTCTACCCCGAGTCTCAGTGTGGCTTCCGCGGTGAGCGATCAATGGTAGACATGATATTCTCCATCCGCCAACTCCAGGAGAAATGCAGAGAACACAACATGCCCCTGTACGTCGCCTTCATCGACCTCACCAAAGCGTTCAATCTGGTCAGCAGAGAGGGCCTTTTCAAGATCCTGCCAAAGATAGGATGCCCACCAAAGTTGCAAAGCCTCATCGAATCGTTTCACACCAACATGCAGGGGATAGTGCAGCACGACAGCAACGTCTCAGAGCCATTCAACATACGCAGCGGAGTGAAACAGGGCTGTGTACTTGCGCCAACCGTCTTTGGGATTTTCTTTGCTATGCCCCTGAGGCATGCCTTCAGCACAGCAACAGAGGGAATCTACCTGCACACAAGATCTGATGGCAGGCTTTTCAACCTCGCCCGCCTGAAAGCCAGAACCAAAGTACGCAAGGCTCTAATCAGAGACATGCTGTTTGCAGACGACGCTGCAGTCGCAACCCACACACAGCAGGAGCCTCAGACCCTGATGGACCGCTTCTCCCAGGCATGCAAGGACTTCGGGCTTACCATCAGCCTGAAGAAGACTAACGTCTTGGCGCAAGGCACGGAAGCACCACCAACCATCACCATCGACGACTATGAGCTGGAGGTTGTGAATCAATTCATGTACCTGGGGTCCACAATCAGCAACAACCTCTCCCTTGATACAGAGATTGACAAGAGGATTGGGAAATTAGCCTTCACACTCGCTCCCCTCACCACACGAGTGTGGGAGAATTCCAAACTCTCTGTCAAGACGAAGATGGCAGTGTACAACGCCTGCATCATCAGCACACTGCTCTATGGGAGTGAGACGTGGACAACATACGCCCGGCAGGAAAAGAGACTGAACTCCTTCCACTTGTGCTGCATTCGCCACATCCTGGACATATCCTGGCAGGACAAAGTGCCCAACACAGAAGTTCTGTCCCGCGCCGGCCTTCCCTCCATGTTCACTCTACTCAGGCAGCGCAGGCTCCACTGGCTAGGCCACGTTCACCGTATGGAGGATGGCAGAATCCCCAAAGACGTCCTCTACAGAGAACTGGCAACTGGCAGGAGAGACGTTGGCCGCCCACAGCTGCGCTTTAGAGACGTCTGCAAGAGAGACATGAAGACCCTGGAGATCAACACAGAGCGCTGGGAGGACCTTGCAACGGACCGCTCCAAATGGAGAGGCACCCTGACCAGACAGCTCAAGGTGGGTGAAGAGAGACTGACTGCTGCAGCAGATGAAAAAAGGACCTGCAGAAAGAACCGCCACAGACCCAGCAGCACAGAGATCACCCCCAAGTGCGACCTGTGCTACAGGGACTGCCATTCGCGCATCGGCCTGTTCAGCCACAGGCGGTGCTGTTCCAGCAGGGTAGACATTTAGGATTCTCTTCCATGGTCATCATAGACCGACGGAGGCCGACAACGATCTATCTATCTATCTATCTATCTATCTATCTATCTATCTATCTATCTATCTATCTATCTATCTATCTATCTATCTATCTATCTATCTATCTATCTATCTATCTAGCTATCTATCTATCTATCTATCTATCTATCTATCTCAGCACTGGCCCTTTCATACTCTGTAGCAGAATATTGTGCCCCTGTCTGGTCCAGGTCATCTTACACACACCATGTAGACACCCAGCTCAACTCAACCATGAGAACTATAACTGGAACAATCCGCTCAACACCACTCCCCTGGCTCTCTGTACTGTCAAACATAGCCCCTCCACACATCCGGCGAGCAGCATTAACTCAAAGGATGCTCCAAAAAGTTAAAGATTCTCCTCACTTACCAATCCATGCAGATATCTACACCCCACCCACTGCCCGACTTTCATCCAAACGGCCGATTTGGAAGAACCCTCCCCCAGCTGACTTTACCATCCAGACAGCTTGGCAAGAGGAATGGGAGACCAAGGAGGTCCCAAACAAACAGCTGGTGATAAACCCCAACCAACAGGTCCCGGGCACCAACCTCCCAAGGAGACAGTGGTCTACACTCAATCGCTTCAGGACTGGACATGGCCCCTGCTTGGCCAGCCTTCACAGATGGGGCAGTAGCCCTAGCCCACTGTGCGCATGTGGAGAGGAGCAAACAATGGAACACATCATAGAGGCTTGCCCGCTCCAAAGACTGGAAGGAGGATTACACACCCTCCTCGCTAAATAAATAAATATCTATCTATCTATCTATCTATCTATCTATCTATCTATCTATCTATCTATCTATCTATCTATCTATCTATCTATCTATCTATCTATCTATCTATCTATCTATCTATCTATCTATCTATCTATCTGATGACAGGACTGTGTGACTTTATCAAAGTAAAGGTATGCCCTTGTGTTGATATAAGCTCTTCTGGCTTCATAACCAAGACAGAGAAATTCTTCAAGTCCACTGAGGAGTATGCACATTGGAGTCTTGGGGTGTCCCGTCCCAGCTCTTCACCCCACCGTCTAATGTGTGGGTCAGTCTCAGCCCCTCTGGGGGTGATGTTAAAGGCGTATCCACTGTAGGTGGTACCAAAGTCAATGACTATGATGAACGACTCCCCCAGCAGGACCATGAAGGCTGAAAAACTGAATGCGAGCAGAAGCCCCCCTGTGGTTTTCTTTGTTAGCCCCACCCATGCTTTTTCTAATCTTTTTTAATTATGACACAGCCCCATGTAGTCAGTATTTAGGGGGGAGGAATTGGTTTTAATTATCATTTTTAAAATATGCATGTTGGGTCTGTTGACACATTTTGGATGGTGAGTCAAAGTGAAAGAGGAAGCTGCTAGTTTTAAATCAAAGCAAACACCAGCTGATGGACTCTTTAAACTGGCTTAGTGAGTTCATGACTCACTTTTAGTCACACCTTTAAATACTGACAACAGTGTAGGCAGGAGGCATGGATAGGACAGCCTTTTTTGCTGAACAGCATTTATCAGTTGTGAATACCTGACTTACCAGAATGTTTGGTACCCATGCATGGAAGTTTGGAATGTGATAGAAACTACAAAGCTGAGACAACTGAAGTTAGCGTCATCAGAGGAAAGCAGGCATCCGTTCCCCATAATTCCACATTTTTGGATGTTCTGATCCAGGAGATTCTTCTACTTCCAGCTGCTCCCATCAGGAGTCTCAAGGGTGGATCATGTGCCTGCATCTTACCCTACCCCTTCATCTTCTCCATGCTCTCCTTATGATCCATGTGTTTGCTTTGGCAAAGGTTTCATAGCTAGATGATGATGATAGATAGATAGATAGATAGATAGATAGATAGATAGATAGATAGATAGATAGATAGATAGATAGATAGATAGATAGATAGATAGATAGATAGATAGATAGATAGATAGATAGATAGATAGATAGATAGATAAAATTTGATAAGAGAGATAAGATAAGATAAGCCTTTATTAGTCCCACACTGGGGAAATTCCAGGATTGCAACAGCACAGGGATAGCAACACTCAGAGCAATGATTTAAAAGATAAGATAATAAGAGCAGTGGATATACATATGTACACAGAAATATACACAGTGCGGAGCATTGTAGCGAGGTTGAATAAATATCATAACAGTCTATTCAGTTACCCCACATAGTATGAATATGTACCCATACAGTATATTTCATATTTGAATCAGCCTAGTTGTCACCCTCTGTAGCAATTGATATTGTCCTAGTTGTATAATGGAGGGGCCCATTATTGTGCAAGTTTGTTATGTTTTGTGCATTTAATACGACCTCTGTGAGCAGCCCTGGTTAGGTTATAAAGACTGACCGCCGTAGGTAGGAAGGACCTGCAAAACCTCTTCATCGCATACCTAGGGATGTACAACCTACTGCTAAATGAGCTCCTCAGTGTGTTCAACGTGTCCTGCACAGGGTAGAACTCAGACTCTAGCAGCAATGACAGCTTAGCCACCATCCTCCTCTCAATGTCTGTTCCCTGGATATTTACTGGTGCTATGGGGGATCGTCCTTGTCTGTGGCAGTCCACCACCAGTTCCTTAGTTTTCCTTGCATTGATCTGGAGGCAGTTCCGATGACACCAGTTCATGAAGTCCTGCATAAGTCCTCTGTACTCCGCATCATCTCCATCAGATGAGGCCAACGATCGCAGAGTCATCAGAGAACTTCTATAGATTGCAGTGCAGTGTGTTGTGTGAAAAGTCCGTAGTATAAAGGGTGAACAGGAAGGGCGAAAGAACTGTTCCCTGGGGAGCCCCGTACTGCAGATAATAGTGTCGGACACACAATCCTTGGGTTCTCACAAACTGTGGCCGGTTTATGAGATAGTCCAGGATCCACGATGGAAGATGCCGGTCCACCCCTGCACACAGTAGTTTGTCCTTTAGGATCACCGGTTGGATGGTGTTGAAAGCACTGGAGAAATCAAAGAACATGATCCTCACCATGCTCCCAGGCTTCTCCAGGTGGGACAGGCAAAGGTGTATGAGGAAGATCACTGCATCCTCAACCCCGATGCCATGCTGGTAGGTGAACTGGAGTGGATCCATCGCTGGTCACACCTGGGGGCAGAGGTGGGCAAGGAGCAGCCTCTCCAGGGTCTTCATCAGGTTTGATGTGAGGGCCACTTGTCTGTAGCTGTTCAGGTCTTTGGGGATGGAGGATTTTGGTACGGGTACCACACAGGATGTTTTCCACAGCTGTGGTACCCTCACCAGCCTCAGGCTCAGGCTGAAGATGTGCTCCACATCCTATACAGCAGGACTTGGGGGGCGTCAGCTTGTACTTTATTGATCCCAATCTGGGAAATTACAGTGTAACAGCAGCATGACAGTAGACAACCAAACGACAGAAACACACACAGCATAATAGATAAAGGGATTACCCATGGAAAGTAAAACTACTTAAAAAAGCCTATCTCCATCATACATGAATAGATGGTGACCCGTCTAAACACATGAATCATACCCATTGTACAATGCGGGACTATCAGGAGCAGAGTGAAATGTGAGGTACCAGTTAGACTGCAAGGTGCAGTATGGCAGCATAGTTATGCCCAGAATACAACATCAGAGTGAGTTATTGTAAAATGAAATGACATGTGGGAGGAAAGATTCCCTGTACGTGACCATTCAACAGCTAAGCTGTAACAGTCTGCTGGAGAAAGTGCTCCGCTGTCTGTCTAGTGTGTGGTGGAGGGGATTATCAGGATTGTCCATGATTGATTGCAGTTTGTTTAGTGTCCTAATCACCACCACAGTCTCAAAGGTCTCTGACCTGAGACCAATTACAGAGCCAGCCCTCTTGATAATCTTGTCAAGTCCGTTGGTGTTTCTAGGTCTGATACTGCTACCCCAACAGACAGCAGCAAAGAAGATGGTGCTGGCGACATTAGTCTGCGAGAAAAGCTCCAGCACCCTGCTGCATATGTTGAAGGATCTCAGCTTCGTCAGGTAGTAGAATCTGCTCATCCTCTTCTTGTGCACAGCATTGTTGTTGGATCTCCAGTCAAGCCCATTGCTGATCCTGACACCCAGGTATTTGTAGTCCTCAACAACTTCCACATCCTCCCACTTAATCTTCAATGGCTGTGAAGGCGTCCTCTTCTTCCTGAAGTCAATCACCATCTCTCTGGTCTTCCTGACATTCAGCCTCAGGTGATTCTGCTTTGTCCACTCCACAAATCTGTCTACCAGTGCCCTATACTCCCCCTCCTCTCCCCTTCTTATACATCCAAAAACAGCTGAGTCATCAGAGAATTTCTGCAGGTGGCATGACTCAGTGTTGTACTGAAAGTCAGTGGTGTATATGGTGAAGACAAAAGGAGAAAGCACAGTTCCTTGTGGGGCTCCTGTTTCACTAACCATCACATCAAACAAGACGCTGCCTGGCCAGACAAACTGTGGCCTGCCTGTCAGTTAGTCAGTAATCCAGAAGATTACAGACCTGTCAACCCCCATCACCAGCAGCTTCTCACCTAGCAGCAGTGGCCGGATGGTGGTAAAAGCAATGGAGAAATCAAAGAATGTGATTCTCACAGTTTCTCCTCCTCCATGCAGGTGCAGATGGGCTCATTGCAGCAGGTAGATAACAGCATCTTCAACTCCTAAATGGGGCTGATATGCAAACTGCAGAGGGTCCAGTCACTTCTTCACCTGCGGCTTCAGGTGAGCTAAGACCAGTCTCTCAAGAACCTTCATCATATGAGATGTGAGTGTAGTTTGTTCAGTCCTTTAGTATTCATTTCAGTCTTTGTTCGTTTCGGTCTTTGAATGTTCGATCAGTGCGATAGTGACCAGTTGAATCACCTCTACCAGTTAGTTAGGTTCGGGCTTCGGCTCGCCATCCAGATCTGGAGATCCTCGTTCTTCTCAATCCAGGCCAAAAAACCTGACCTACAGAACAGGTCAGAACAAAAAGCTTAAACTATGATTTATAGCTTGGTACATATGTTTTCAAATATTTCCATGTTGTACAACAATAAATCAAATTTCTCATATTACTAAATTTCCATTAAACCAAAATTAATATAGTTCAAATCTAGTAACAGTAATAATTTGTATTTGTTTTTACAGTGCATAGAAAATACACCCTCAAAATTACACAAAATAGTTGCATGTGCATAAAATAGGCACATCTACTATCCAAATTTATCAAAATGGTACCAAAAAAAAAATAAGTAAAGTGCATTGGAAAGCACTTGACATTAAGACTGATATTTTTGCAGTGTGCTAAACCAAGTTAGCACCACAAGGAAAAAAGGAAAGTGTGCTAACATAACAATTTAGTGTGGCGGCATAGAATAATAAAGCACGGCGAAATGAGAGTTTTTGAAGGAGTTTATTAATCATACCGCCATCGCAGAACTCACTCCGGCGCCGTGCATGCACGCCAGAGCGAGCACGGAGGCTCTCCTAGCAGACAGTGAATGCGTCTAGTCAGATGAGCAGTGAGAGAGAGAATGAGTTACAGAGCAATGCAGTTTTTATACCCAGTTACAGACAATACATGAAAGGCAAACTAGCATCACAGAACAGGAAGCATGAACACCTGCATTTGAGTCACACATATCAAAGCAGATTACTGGCGGAAGAAGCTAGACAAAAGAGAGGCTGCCTATTGATATCAGTCATTGTTCTGCTAATTGCTCCAGCTGTGCGCTCTGCTAGTCTGTAGGCTGTGGGGGTTACCCATACACTCCCCCCCAGAGGGCTCAGCGGGAAGCTGAGGCCTCGATAGTCCGGCTTTGGGAACGAGCTGCGGGGGAAGCTCGCTGCAGGCGGCGGTGGAGGGAGGGGGGTGGGGGTAGCAAGTGCCGGCCCGGGACGGCAAAATTGTCTGGGCCGCGCAAAAATTGCCTGTGGATCCGCGATGTTGAGGGGCTGTCCCGTGAAACGTGCGGAGGTCCACAGCAGCTGTAAGAAGAAAAATTTGTCTCTGACTCCTCTCGCGGCCATGAAGAAAAAAAGGAGCTGCAGCAGTGAGGGACTTGGCGTGTTGACTTTAGGTGCGCGCGCAGCCCTAAAGTCCTTGGGGACAGCTGACGGCTGAATTCCCTTGTGCGCCGTGGCTGAGACCATTAGAAAATCCTGTGAGCGAGCTGCATGCGTGCTTCTGGTGTGTGAGCAGCCCTGAAGGTTCTGTGTGCAGCGGCGAAGGACGATGGCGGTCTGTGGAGCCGTTATTGTCCTGTGCGTGGTGCGCCGTCCTCGTAACCCCCCCGTGTGCGTGCGGGGTTCGGTGCTTGGCAGGTCCGCTGTAGAGGCGAGTCAGGGTCAGGGAGCTTGTTGGAGATCAGCGTCGTCGGCGCCGATGGTCATCCCTGTTGAGCTGTTGCTGTAGATTGGTCATGGTGCGTTCAGGTCCACGCGCTGCGTTCTCCGTAGGCCCTGGAGGTCGCCGTCATGGAGAGAGGAAGAGGTGCGTGCGCTCTCGTGTGGAGGAGCTGTGAGAGCGGCCGGTCCCAGCGTGGATGTGCAGATCTCAAGCATGCAGATCTCACCATGAAGCTTTCTGCAGCTTTCCCGGTCGTGGGTGATCTCCGGAGAGTTTCGCCTGGTGGTGGCTCTGCGTTGAGGTCTCCCTGTAGCAGAAGGGAGGGCAGATCATTTGCATCAGGCTGCTGCGTTCGCTTGTCGTCGGAGAGTCATCGCCGGGGGTTGCCAGCGTGTTCTTTTCTTGGTCGGGTCACCAGTGTAGATGTCCAGACCAGAAGGTTGCGTTGCACAAAGCATGTGCTTTCTTGGGGTCACCAATGTGGCGGCATAGAATAATAAAGCACGGCGAAATGAGAGTTTTTGAGGGAGTTTATTAATCATACCGCCATCACAGAACTCACCACGGCGCCGTGCATGCGCGCCAGAGCGAACCTGGAGGCTCTCCTAGCAGACAGTGAATGCTTCTAGTCAAATGAGCAGTGAGAGAGAGAGTGAGTTACAGAGCAATGCAGTTTTTATACCCAGTTACAGACAATACATGAAAGGCACACTAGCATCACAGAACAGGAAGCATGAACACCTGCATTTGAGTCACACATATCAAAGCAGATTACTGGCGGAAGAAGCTAGACAAAAGAGAGGCTGCCTATTGATATCAGTCATTGTTCTGCTAATTGCTCCAGCTGTGCGCTCTGCTAGTCTGTAGGCTGTGGAGGTTACCCATATTAGCACAAATTGACACATTTAAACACCTTAAACCACAGATTTAACATTCACTTTTAAGTAACAGTCAGTAGCAAGTGAAATTGGACCTTTGCTAATCATTACAAACTTGAAAAACGACCTTTTCTTATGAAAAACCTAGCCGGAATTAGCATCGGAGGTTAGCATTTTAAGCTAGCGGCCATTAGCATCACAGGGTTGCATTTCACATACACAATGAATGGCACTCACCGTGCCGAGCAACACGTGCTTCAAGGGGATTTCCGAGCTCACGTGAATTCACAGCCTTTGGATTCAAAGTCTTAAAATTTAACAAAAGAAGTGTCAGAAATTGACAATACAGCAATATCTCGTTTCTTGTGTTGATTTAGGCTTACCAATCTCAAGAGTTTTATGCAGGAAAAGGCTGCTACTAGCACGTTAGCATCACCACCACAGCAGGGACCTCTCTCAGTCTGTGTCTCTGCCGTGTCTGAGCAGCACGCAGGTCACACCAAGGCCGAGAGAGAGGGCACTCGACCCCATTGGCTGATGCTGCCATCAAACGATGCAGCTATTGGTTGCTCAATATACCAAATAAAAATATTGGGAACTTTATCAGAGCTTTTTAGTAAATGTTTTTAACTATTTATGAATATATTTTATGAACTTATATTTATTTATATATTTATCTTCAAAATATTTATTCCCATTGTGAAATGAGTGTTTTGGGTTTTTTTTTTAAAAGCGGTATCGATATTTATGATTTTATTCACGTTTTTAACACTGGGTTACATGAGGACAACTGGCCGATATTCATTCAGGTCCAATGGAGATGACTTCTTAGGGACAAGAAGCAGGCAGGAAGGCTGGATGGCTTATGATGGATGCCTTTCCTGACACAACTGTCTCCATTAACCCGGGCTTTGGACCGGCTCCAGGAGTACACTGTACTGTTAGACATGACTGTCATTCCTAAAGTTGCGTACCATATTTTACCCAGTATGATACTGTAAAACGTTTTTCCAGTGAGCTGTTGTAAGTCTATTGCATTATGGGAATTTTTTGTTTAATTCAGCTGTAACATCCAGCCATTTACTGTATGTTATTGACCTTTTTAAATACCATTTTTACTGTATTTAGACTACTGTAACAGCTTTGGTGCAAATTTATTAATTAAACAGTAGTCTTAAAAAGAGATTTTAGTGCAGTCATTTATCATTTTTGTCTTGCTGATAATGACATTCAGATCAATAGGCCTTCATTTAAGAAGGAACCCTGGTTGTAATGTTGTCAATTACAGTACTACACAGTAACTGAAACTGAGTATACTACTGTTGTGGCAACACCCCTCGTAATGTTAAACAATGTGGCTTGTGCACCCCCTGGTCGCACTAGCTGCCATTTAACAAGCTAGTGGTTAGCATAAAGACTTTAGCAACACATTAGCATTAATGTGAACATAAGGCTACTGGAAGATTCCTCAGTTCTCATGCAACTGGAGAACAGACTCTGCTTTTATGCACAGCTCCACGTGATTTTTCCACACTCATGGATTTGGTCCTTGTTTTTGTTATTGTTCGTATTTGTCATTTTCTAGGCAAAGCTCATTAAAATGAAAACCTCAATCCACACACTAGCTCCGGGGGCAGGCTTAGTCGATTTTGGACACAAGCCAAAGAAAGAAATGGAACCCTACTTTTTCTTTGTTCTACAGTTTCTTTTCAGGCCGTATTGCTATCCTACCTGGAACTTTTTTCCCCTTGTCCTGTCAGACAGCTAGGTGAGCAGAACAGGAATCTGCTACCCTTATTGTGATAAAACAAATTTACTTTGCCAAAAAGAGCTTTATACAGTACCTATCTACTGTATGTACTGTATATTGTTGTGAACTCCTCTTGTAATAACTTTTAATACTTTACTGAAATTATTTTACCCATGAAGGACCCAACAGGATGGGGAATGGGGAAAGAAAGCTTGGGGAGGTGGAAAGAAAAGGGAGAGGATCAGACAAAAAATTCAAACAAAACTACAACTAAAACAAATAAAAGACAGACTGCTTCTTCCACTGAAGAGGTCTCAACACGAGTCTGGTATCTGTTAAAGGGAAGACATTTGTGCATTTGCGTCCGTGTGTGTGTATATGAAAGTGAGCATAAAGTAAGTGTGTGCATGTGAGTGGTTTGTCATGGAACATTTGAAGAGGGCAGCTGGTGACAGCACTCCCCCCCCCCACTGGAAACTCCTAGCAGGCAAGGCAGTTGCAACCCCCACGGGGCACAAATGTCCAAGGTCAACAAGGCCGAGGGAGACAAGGCTACCAGGTGGCCGGCATGACCCGCCACCCCCCACCCCCCCAGTGGGGTCAAAGCCAGCCCCCGGACCCCAGGCGCCAGGAGGCCCTGGGCCTACCTGGAACTTGTACCTTGGAACTTGTTACTCTGTTTGTTCTCTCCCATAGATTGAGTCCCCATCGTGCTGTTTGCTCTCTTCATGTCTGTTCTTTTCATCTTCTCTATCCCCTGTATCATCTCACTTTGGCTCATCAATAGGATTATGCTTCTGTTTAAAGACATTGTTTCACCTAGGAAAAGGACAGTCAAGAACTATTCTGTCATTCCCCCAGGCCACGGCTCAACTCACATTCCTTTGTTAAAATCAGTCTAAGAAATTCACCCTAATGCATTTCCTGTTTTGACTTTTATGGTCCCATAAATGTGGAGACATGGAACAGAACCCTGCAGTACGTCATATGGTCACTACAAAGACTCACAGCTCAATATTGCCCCCTTCTGGGACATGCCGATCAAACCAGTGCAGCTTTTCATCACATCTGTCTTAACTCAATTCTAAACCTTCTCTTCTTTTCTAGGCCCATGAAAAGCAAATTGACTCTTGATGTTTATTCTGGACAATCAGTAATAGGTTTAAAATATATTAATCCATATATATATATATATATATATATATATATATATATATATATATATATATATATATATATATAATGCCAGTTAAAATGTTTAAATGAATGTTTATTCCTGCATGTTAATTTATAAGTTGCATGAACACTGAAATAGGTTAGAGTTATACATAAATGAATAGAGGAATATTGCAGTATTGAAACTTGTGTATTAGAATTTGCAAAGCGTATATCAAATTATGTGACTGACAGCAGCCAATCTGTGCTTGACAACAGCTCTCAGTGTTGTTTGTTCCAGACAAAAGACTTTGCTCATTGGACTAAAGTTCATAAAGCCCGCCGACAAAGGAAGCCTATTGGCTGAGCTCCTGTCAACCCGGAAGCCCGTGAAAGCTCGACTGAATTTATAAAAGGAGGGAGACCCCTCACTACTTCCTCTTTTCGCCGCCGCTTTTCACCATCTCTTTTTCGACTTTTCATTTCTATTATCTTCATGTCCACAGCAGAAAACCCTGGAGAACAAGGGACTTATCCCACATGTTTCTTTTTTACAATCACAGAGCTTGAAGTATCCTGTTTTTTGTAATCTTTTTGTATCTTAATGTTTCTTTAAATGCCTAGGAATTCTTTCTCTCTGAGCTCATATTCTAATTAGGGGTTAAACTCCAATCCTAGATGTTTATTTCTATCACGTTTTCCTGTTAAACGTTCTGTAAAACCATCCATCCATCCATCCATCTTCTACCGCTTTTCCGGAGGTCCGGGTCGCGGAGGCAGCAGTTCAAGCAGAGAAGCCCAGACTTCCCTCTCCCCAGCCACCTGCTCCAGCTCTTCAGAGGGGATACCAAGGCGTTCCCAGACTAGCTGGGAGACATAGTCTCTCCACCGAGTCCTGGGTCTGCCCCGGGGTCTCCTCCCAGTGGGACGTGCCTGAAACACCTCAAGTGGGAGGCGTCCAGGAGGCATCCTAATCAGATGCCCATACCACCTCAACTGACTCCTTTCAATGTGGAGGAGCAGCGGTTCTACTCTGAGCCTCTCCCGGATGACTGAGCTCCTCACCCTATCTCTGAGGGTGAGTCCAGCAATCCTACGGAGAAAGCTCATTTCAGCCGCTTGTATCCGCGATCTCGTTCTTTCGGTCATTACCCAAAGCTCGTGACCATAGGTGAGAGTAGGAACGTAGATTGACTGGTAAATCGACAGCTTTGCCTTAGAACTAAGCTCCCTCTTCACCACAACAGACCGGTACAACGTCCGCATCACTGCAGATGCTGCTCCAATCCGTCTGTCGATCTCTCGCTCCATTTTCCCCTCACTCGTGAACAAGACCCCAAGATACTTAAACTCCTCCACTTGGGGCAGGAGCCTGTCCCCAACCCGGAGAGGACAATCCACCTTTTTCCGGCTGAGGACCATGGACTCGGACTTGGAGGTGCTGATTCTCATCCCAGCCGCTTCACACTCAGCGGCAAACCGTCCCAGCAAGAGCTGTAGGTCATTGCTGGATGAAGCCAACAGGACAACATCATCTGCAAACAACAGAGATGAGATCCTGTGGTCACCAAGCATGACACCCTCCATTCCCTGGCTGCGCCTAGAAATCCTGTCCATAAAAATTATGAACAGGACCGGTGACAAAGGGCAGCCCTGGCGGAGTCCAACTCTCACTGGGAATGACTCCGACCGAGTGTTGGCAATGCGAACTAAACTCTCACAACGGTCGTACAGAGACCGAATAGCTCGTAACAACAAGCCCGATACCCCATACTCCCGAAGCACCCCCCACAAAAATCCACGAGGGACGCGGTCAAATGCCTTCTCCAAGTCCACAAAACACATGTAAACTGGTTGGGCAAACTCCCACGAACCCTCAAGAATTCTCGAGAGGGTAAAGAGCTGGTCCGATGTGCCACGGCCAGGACGAAAACCACATTGCTCCTCCTGAATCCGAGGTTCGACCAACGGCCGGACTCTCCTCTCCAATACCTTGGCATAGACCTTCCCAGGGAGGCTGAGGAGTGTGATCCCTCTAAAGTTGGAGCACACCCTCCGGTCCCCTTTTTTGAAGAGAGGAACCACCACCCCGGTTTGCCATGCCAAAGGCACTGCCCCCGACCTCCACGCAATGTTGCAGAGGCGTGTCAACCATGACAACCCAACAACATCCAGGGCCTTGAGGTACTCGGGGCGAATCTCGTCCACCCCCGGGGCCCGGCCACCAAGGAGATTTTTAACCACCTTGGCGACCTCAGCCCCTGTGATAGGCGAGTCATCCCCCTCGTCCCCAAACCCTGCTTCCTCTGTGGAAGGCGTATCAGTGGGATTGAGGAGATCCTCGAAGTATTCCTTCCACCGCCCGACGATATCCCCAGTTGAAGTCAACAGTGTCCCATCCGCACCATACACAGTGTGGACGGGGAGCTGCTTTCCCCTCCTGAGCCGCCGAACAGTTTGCCAGAATCTCTTTGAAGCCGACCGAAAGTCTTGTTCCATGGCCTCACCGAACTCCTCCCATACCCGGGTTTTTGCTTCAGCAACCACCCGAGCTGCACTCCGCTTGGCCTGCCGGTACACCTCAGCTGCTTCGGGAGTCCCACAAGCCAACCAAGCTTGATAGGACTCCTTCTTTAGCTTAATGGCCCCCCTCACCACTGGTGTCCACCACTTGGTTCGGGGGTTGCCACCACGAGATGCACCGGCCACCTTGCGGCCGCAGCTCTGGGCTGCCGCTTCAACAACAGAGGTGGAGAACATGGCCCATTCAGACTCCATGTCTCCAGACTCCCTCGGAATGTGGTTGAAGTTCTTCCGGAGGTGGGAGTTGAAGACCTCCCGGACAGGGGCCTCAGCCAGACGCTCCCAGCACACCCTCACTATACGTTTGGGTCTACCAGGTCTGAATGGCTTCCTCCCCTGCCATCGGATCCAACTCACCACCAGGTGGTGATCAGTTGACAGCTCTGCACCTCTCTTTACTCGGGTGTCCAAGACATACGGTCGCAGGTCTGATGATACGATAACAAAATCGATCATCGACCTGCGGCCTAGGGTGTCCTGGTGCCAGGTGCACATATGGACACCCTTATGCTTGAACATGGTGTTCGTTATAGACAGACTGTGGTTAGCACAGAAGTCCAATAACTGAACACCACTCGGGTTCAGATCGGGCAGGCCGTTCCTCCCAATCACCCCCCTCCAGGTTTCACTGTCGTTGCCCACGTGCGCATTGAAGTCCCCCAGTAGGACAATGGAGTCTCCAGGAGGAGCACCCTCCAGCACCCCAGTCACAGACTCCAAAAAGGGTGGGTACTCTGAAACATCATTTGGTGCATAGGCACAAATGATGGTCAGGACCCGTTTCCCAACCCGAAGGCGCAGGGAAGCAACCCTTTCGTCCACCGGGGAAAACTCCAATATAGAGGCAGCAAGGTGGGGCGATACAAGAATACCTACCCCTGCTCGTCGCCTCTCACCCGGGGCAACTCCAGAAAAGGCCAAGCTCCAGCCCCTCTCCAGGAGACTGGTTCCGGAACCGGAGCTGTGTGTTGAGGTGAGGCCAACTATATCTAGCCGGTATCGCTCAATCTCGTACACCAGCTCAGGCTCCTTCCCCACCAGAGAGGTGACATTCCACGTACCAAAAGCCAGTTTAGAAAGCTTGGGATCAGTCCGCCAAGGTCTCCGCCTTTGACTGCCACCTAATCCACATAGCACCGGACTTCCATGATCCCTCCTGCAGGTGGTGAACCTACTGGAGGGCGGACCCATGTAACTCCTTCGGGCTGAGCCCGGCCGGGTCCCATGGGTGGAAACCCGGCCACCAGACGCTAGCCTTCGAGCCCCTCCCCCAGGCCTGGCTCCAGGGTGGGGCCCCGGTAACCCCATACCGGGCGGGGTACACTGAATCCTTGATATACAATTTATCATGAGAGTCTGTTGGATCGTTCTTCGTCTGGCCCTTCACCCAGGACCAGTTTGTCTTGGGAGACCCTATCAGAGGCAAATTGCCCCGGACAACATAGCTCCTGGGATCACTGGGGCACGCAAACCCCCCCACCACGATAAGGTGACGATCCATGAGGGGGTTCTGTAAAACCACCATTTTTAATTTTAATGTAAGCTTTAATCATGACTTTATTTTTATAATATTTTTATTAACCAATCCCACACCAGAAGCACTTTTATCTAAAGTCTGAAACTCTTTTAACTTGAGATCAGATTAGGTATTTTTAATTATTATCGAATTCTCTGAGAAAGCCGCTTGCCAATGAAGAGAAGTCACAGCTCCCCACGATCACGTGCTAAGGGAGTCCACACGCCTCGAAGATTAGATGCCTTGGCTGGATTTCAACCATTGGGATCAAACATACCAATCTCATCCCTCATCCAAGAATATTTGCTGGTCAAATATTCCGACTTTTGGAGCAATCTAAGAACTACAGGGCAATGCAGAAGGACCTTCAACATCAAACGCCCATCACGTGAGCTGAAATGTTATTCATCTGCTGAATTAAACTTCTGAGGTTCGATAATAATTTGATATCTAATCAGATGCAAATTAAGGAGACATTAACATAACTCCTCTTTTCATTAAAATTCTGTTTTTACTTTCTTAAGAGTAATCCAGAACTTTTCATATAATTAGTAAAGCTTTCCCCATAAATTTGCGTTGTCTTCCACAATCTGTTAACTCAAACTGATCTAAATTCATTTCACAGTTAACCCTGGTTCTGCAAACGTTCAGTGTTAATCTATCATTTACGAGTTTAATTTTATGGTTAATGAAATCACTGCAATATCCTTTAATTATCATTTAATTTAATAAATATGTGAAAATGAGAGAAGTTGTTGAGAATTTATTTCATTCTGAGTCTGGTTTAAGTCCCCAGTATCGAATTCACTAAAATTTTGAGACTGATTATTAATTAATTTATTGAGTGATTAAACAGGTATATTAGAAGCTGGTGCCTCACGAGTGTTATTAACTTTTCCGGTGTATATGAACTGAGAATTCATCTCAGGTTCCAATACATGAATATAAATTAAATAATTTTTATACCTGATCATAATTATTAATTCATATACTGTTACACCCCTCACCCCCCAGCCAGTCGCAGCAGATGGCTGTCCCTCCCTGAGCCTGGTTCTGCTGGAGGTTTCTTCCTGTTAAAAGGGAGATTTTCCTCTCCGCTGCTGCCATGAGCTTGCTCACAGGGGATCGCCTGATTGCTGGGGTCTTTCTGCACTTGTGGGAGTTTCCCCTATAGTTGAAAGTGCTATGAGATTACTGTTGTTGTGAAATGGCGCTATAAAAATAAAGTTTAATTGAATTGAATTGAATTGAACTCATTGTCCTCAATAAATAATCAAATGATGACATCATTCAGGCATCAGGAATTGATTCTGTAGAAGAGCAAAGAAGTTCAACAAATTGAATGTAGACTATTGTCTATTATAAAGCCTACAACGATTCACATGGAAGATCTGTTGTTTGTTCCCACTTACCCACATTTGGTAGCAGGGTCCTGTTCATGGTCTGGTGACTGCTCAATCATGCAGAAGCATGTGTTGTGTAGATGGTGATGCTGATATGCTGAGCCGGTTCTTTAATGTTGAGACTTTTGTTCTGGTTCCTAGAAGAGGCATGGCAACGGAGGCAGTCTACTCTCTATCGAACTTAGATGTTTCTTTTTTGTCATGTGTTAATTAATTTATCTTTCTTTAGTTTTATTTTTTCTTTTCAGATTTCATGAACTGTATATGTGGATTTGTAACCATCAGTGTTATCAGTGTTATAGTGTCTTGTAAGCCCAAAACGGCTGGGCGCCATTGGTGCAAGACATAAATAAGTCAATCAATCAATAAATAAGTCAACAAATCAGTCAATCAATATTGTGCTACTTGTCTATTATGTGGACACAGGTAGGAATATATCAGACACCCACAGCTCCACCTCTGGTCACATGCTTCCTCCTCCTCCTTCAGCATTTGTGTGCTACTCTCCTGGAATGTTTCAGGTTGCTTCCTGCATTACAGTTATTCCTGCAGAACAGCTTTTCCTCGATAACACACCTGATTAAATGCTGACTGACTTCATTAAAAATAACAGCAGAGTTTGGTTTTTACTGTGAATCGGAGATGCTGGCCCGAAGGGAAGGTTCTCCTCCTGGAGCCTCAACTACTCCACATGCAGTACATCCTACATTATTTAATGTTGTTGTCCAGAGACTTACAAAACCTTCTCCTAGCCATCTTTTCAACTTAACAAAAATGTTATTATCCATGCCGAAGAGTTGTGTTTCTGACTCAGTCATGGACTGGATCATGTTGCATTACTCATTATTCCAGCTGCTTCAAATGTGCTCCACAAGCATGTTTATGCCTTAACAGAAATGGAAATAAACTAGAACATCCATCAGGCTCTACTTCAGCAGATCGAGAAGCCCCAGCTTCTCGATCTGCTTCACTAATGAGAGTAGAAATTGTGACAGGGCAGAACCATGGTTCATTTTCTTGTGGCTTTACCTTGACTGCCTGCGCCACACAGTGCATTACATCAGGATCAACATTTTGTGTGCATTTGTTCATGTACTGAAATGAACAAATGCATTTGTTCAAATGCACTAAAATCTGTTGTTGAAAAGTGTAAAAATAAATTATCTACTGACTGTGATGGTATTGATATGGCACTAATAAAAAGAACTGTTGGTGGTATATTAAAACCATTCACATATATTTGTAATTTATCATTTCAAACTGTCATATCCGGCTCTAGGGAGCCGGGCAATCAGAGCCAGGGACAAGCCAGTGAGTCGAGATGTTTTATTCTGGGTAAGGGATAAGGGATGAGGAGAGCACAGACACTCATACAGACGTACATTCTCAGGCTGCACAGCGCAGGGGTAGGTAGCTCGTACCGGACATGGGGGTAACAAGACGTGCATACTCACAGCGGGATACAAACACCGGAATGCTGCAAGGGGAGTTGAGGCTGACACCAGACGAAGGGGCTTCAGCCTAGCAGTGCTTATGTCGCAGCCCCGAATGATCGAAGCTGCTCCTCTTTATACTCATTAACAGCGCCCCAGCTGATGAGGATTAATTGGCCCCAGCCGTCTCGTGACACTGACAGCTGGGAACCAGCTGAGGCACTGCCCAATGAGAGGCAGGGATAAAAGGAGCATGGGCTGAGCGCCGAGCCGGCGTCTCACCCCATGGTGACAGAGCCTCCCCCTCACGGTCGGGCTCCCGAACGACCAGGAACATCCCAGCCCCCCCCCCCCTCCCCACCTAGGGTGGGCGGAAGGGAGGCAGGACCGGAGGGGAAGATGCAAAGGGAAGGACAAAAAAAACAATAGACCAATGTAGGGCAGCAGGGCAGAGAAAAAAAAACCCAAATACAATACCCTACAACACAGGGAAAAGGATTAACCCAGAGCACAGTTAGGGAAAAAACTGAGTTAGGACACAGGTAGGGAAAAATACCAAATATGACTACAGACAGCATACAAATAACGTATAGATCGGGGCAAGAAAAGAAAACCAAAAACCCACCAAAAAGGTGGCAGGAATGAATAAAGCAATCACAGAGTATAGTTAAGGGGAACAAAACACACTACTCCATAATGCACCAACAAGATAAAGGTCAGGACAAAAAATGATGAAAAACTCTGTGCATGGATACTAAAGAAAACAAAACACACAGCACTGAATATATAAAAGATCACCTAAAGAAACAGAGGTGACAAGGACAAATGGGTAATAATGAAGTACTGTTAAGTGGGAATGAAACACATTACTTCAAACAATAACAAACACAGTCAATGTTAAAGTCGGGGCCAGGGAAGGCCCCCCACGAGGATAATAAGACAGAATGGGGTGATCACAGAGTATGGTTGAACAGGAAACCACACGCATACTCCATGATGCACCGACGAGGCCAAGGCTAAGGTAAGAAAACGCTGAGTAAAGATAAGAAAATGCAATACACAGCGCGATACATAAGGTGAGTCACCAAGAGGGAAAAAAGGTGACAGGGTAACAGGATAACAATACGATAAAAATGCTGAGTATGGTTAATAAAAAAAACAACACAGCACAAAAACATACATTCCCCTAATGGACAAAGAAACTACACCCGAGTGACCTCAATAATAATAAAAGAAGTAAAGGACACCCGAGGAGACGGCAGGCAGAGTCCAAAACGGCCAGAATTGTTCTGGTAATCTCCCCGCCCATTGTCCAGTTGGCAACCCGGGGAAGAGAAATGTTCGGACGGCGAACTCTGGGCCCAGATCCCAGGAATCCAGTCCAACGGCTGCCGAACCAGGCCGCCCAAAGGCAAACACAGACCAGTGGGGGGAAACCAGATCGCCGAACCGAAAGTTTTGCGGGTCGGGTCGTCGACCCGCATCACTCAACCACCAGGACCGTTGAGACGGACGAAGGGTCAGAGCGGATCCCGGTGGAAGAGGCTCAGGGGAGAGCCGATGACGAGGGCGGCGGGCCTCAGGGAAACGGCCACCTCCTCACCGGACCTAGACAACACGGGCAGCACCCACGTCGGACCCCGATCGGGCCTCAGGCGAACCCACGTTGGACACTGCACCAGAACCGACCTCCAACGTTGAACCCGGACCCTCCAGCACCACGAGGAACAGCAACTCCTCGCCGGTGACCCTGGAAGAAGGCTCAGAAGAGAAAACAGAACCGGGATCAGGATCACCGGCAGCGCCAGAACCCGGCGAGACGAGCTCAGACGCAGCGGGCGGCTGCACCCGGCTCGTCTCCCCTGGAGATAGGCTGAAGTGCTCAAAGATAAAAAGAGAGAAAAGAAAGGAGAGCACTCGCCTGATCTCGGGTTCTGACGCCGTCCAGGACTGCGAAGATCCAGGATCCGTCGTCAGGAGGTCGTTGTCAGGCTCCCATCTAGCCGCGTCGGGCCCCGCAGCCAGCACGATGGTCAGCGCAGCTTGAGATCCCTCCAGCTCAGGTAACCCCGCCGACGACCCACTCGGCGTGAAGCCAGAAGAATCTTGTCCCGCTGGACCGAACCGCTCCTCCGTGGAGACCCAGGGACGCTCAGTCGTCAGCGTAGACTCCACGCAGCAGTCAGTCCCCCTCCTCCGTCCGCAATGTAGCTGCGGAACCACAGGCCCTCTCCATATCCCACCACGTTGACCCGGAGCCGGGGACCGCTCGGCGGAGAGAGACACAGAGGATGCGGGATTAGGAATACAGGTTACAGCAGGTGGGGAGAGTTCAGGGAGCTGCGAACCCTGAACTTCTCCTCCAGGGATGTGACAGAACAAATCATTAAGCAGGTGTGAAAAAACAATGACTTGCCTGCCCCCTGGAGGTTGAGTATCGCCTGCTGTAGTGGAATCTGCTTCTTCCTCTCCCCGCCCGGCGATAACGGAGGACCCCCCGGGAATTCGTCTGAGGATCGCTCGCGTTGTCTCCAGCAGAGAGCTCACCAGGCCGGGATTCCAGGCGCACACAGCGGTCAGGAAGCGCGTCGAGGAGGAGGGGGAAACAGCCAGGGTGAGCCAGCCCGAATGTCCAGGAATGACAGCGGGGGAACGAGGCTCAGGGGACGAGGCTGTAGAATCTCCACACTGACGAGGCGAAGGGATGACAGCTGCGTGGGAGGAACGGTCCTGACGATGACCCAGAACTGGATCCGGACGAGGTTCGTGCAGAGGTGACTCGGCGATGTGATGACGACTACTCCCAGGGAACGAAGCGAGGGGGAAACCCAGGATTCGCCGCTCCAGATCGGAGATCGAGACGAGGGAGGCGTCGAGCACGGGAAAGCTTCGTAGCCCTGAAGTCCTCACCATCAATCTCACTGCCGCCGCCACATGCCTGAAGGTGGTGACAGGAAACACAGTAGAGCTCGCGACAGCCACTCGACCCCGGACATAACTGCTGTCAGCTGCGGCTCCTTGAAGGGAATCCCGAGTGACGTGGCGCAGGTCGGGGGAAGTCCTCTGGTTGGCGCGAACTCCCGGACTGGAATGGCGGCAGGAACGGGACTCCGAAGCGGGGAAAGACGTCGCCCACTTCGACTCCCTGCCGGGATTTCCATCCACCCCGTGGAGCTTCTCTTGCTGTGTACCTGCAGCGTCTATCCTGGCACTGTCCTCCAGATGGTACAGAGAGTGAGGGTGACAGTCCAGGAGTTCCTCAGCACGGCCCGGATGCCAGCGTCTCGCGTTGGAGGCGTCGTGCAGGGTGAAGAACGTCCCGTCGACAGCCTCCGAGATGGACCTCAGCTCGTCGCCCTGGCGCCGGAAGTGACTCCTGGGAAACGGCATGCTAGCAGCGCTGACACCCGGACAGAAAGGTACATTTCCACAGCGACTCACGGCCGCCGGTAGCTCTTCTGGCTGCGACATACTGTCATATCCAGCTCTAGGGAGCCGGGCAAGCACTGCTAGGCTGAAGCCCCTTCGTCTGGTGTCAGCCTCAACTCCCCTTGCAGCATTCCGGTGTTTGTATCCCGCTGTGAGTATGCACGTCTTGTTACCCCCACGTCCGGTACAAGCTACCTACCCCTGCGCTGTGCAGCCTGAGAATGTACGTCTGTATGAGTGTCTGTGCTCTCCTCATCCCTTCCCCTTTACCCTGAATAAAATATCACGACTCACTGGCTTGCCCCTGGCTCTGATTGCCCGGCTCCCTAGAGCTGGATATGACACAAACTGGTTCATTCCCGCAGAAAATGAAAATAGCAAAAGTAATTCCATTATTTAAGCAAGGAAATAAACACCAATACACAAACTACAGACCAGTATCACTTCTCCCACAATTTTCAAAAATTCTGGAAAAACTTTTCAACAACAGATTAAAAAACTTTTTAAATAAACAGGATGTGCTGAATCAGAACCAATATGGGTTTAGAGCCAAGAGTACAACATCATTGGCGATAATGGATGCAACAGAGGAAATAATAAATGCATTAGATCAAGGAAAATATGCAATTGGTGTGTTTATAGATTTTAGAAAAGCATTTGATACAATAAATCATTCAATACTTCTTAATAAATTGCAAATATATGGTATTAGGGGAATTGCTCTGAAATGGGTTAGAAGTTATCTATCTGAGAGACAACAATTTGTGAAAATGGGAGAATATCTGTCTGGGTGTATGGGAATTGCCTGTGGGGTCCCCCAAGAGTCAGTATTGGGCCCCAAATTATTTAACATATATATAAATGATATATTCCAAGTTTCTAAATTATTAAAAATAATATTATTTGCTGATGATACTAATTTATTTTATTCTGGAAATAATTATAATCAACTAATCCATACTATAAATAATGAATTAAATAAGCTAAAAAAATGGATGGATTGTAATAAACTATCACTAAATATAGATAAAACTAAGGTAATGATATTTGGTAATTGTAAAAATAAAGAAGATATACACATTCATATAGATAATGTAGTTATTGAAAAAGTTAAGGAGATCAAGTTTTTGGGTGTAGTACTGGATGATAAAATTAGTTGGAAACCACATGTCAGATACATATAAAATAAAGATGCAAAAAATATTGCAATTATAAATAAAATTAAGCAGGTCCTAGATTATAAATCACTTCATATTTTGTATTGTTCATTAGTACTTCCATACTTGACTTATTGTATAGAAGTTTGGGGTAACAGTTATAAAAGTAAACTTAATTCATTGTTAATATTACAAAAAAGGGCAGTCCGTGTTATACACAAAGTCGGGTACCTCGGACATACTAATTTATTGTTTTTACATTTGAAGTTATTGAAATTATGGGATCTGGTTCATTATTACACAGCACAATTAATGTTTAAAGTTAGTAAAAACCTCTTGCCACACAATATACAGAATCTATTCAGGGAGAGAGAAGGGAAATATAATTTACGGGGGAATACAAAATTTAAAATGCACTTAGTAAGATCTACACGGAAGAGTTTTTGTGTGTCTGTGTGTGGGGTAAAATTGTGGAATGGGTTGAGGGAGAAACACAGGCGATGTCCAAACATCCATATATTTAAATCAACATATAAAGAAATGATTTTTGAGCAGTATGAGAATGAAGGGCAGTGATGTTACATTGTGTCTTCAGTGAGGGAAGGTTGTTGTGTGTTATGGTGATTGTGAAGGTGATGGTGTTGTTTGTGTTTGCATTGAACATGCCAGAATTGTATGTCTATTGTTGTTGTAATATTGTTGGATATGGACTGTCGTTGTGTCATTTTTGTTGTATAATTTGACTATGGGTGTATTACAGTGAATGTGGTTGTGGGATAATGATGATTATGAGTAATACTGTAATTTGTTTGGTGTGGAGAAGGGGTGGGACTGTATAAGTGTTGGCTTCTTCCCACTCCTTTTGAACATTTTATTTTTGGTTTGTTTTTTTGTTGTGTTTTGAGCTCTCTTTTTTCTTTCTTTAACAATGTTCAAATAAAAATCATTCAATCAATCAAATACTGCTCCATATCTAGGGGCATACGTGAAAGACCATCTGCATCTCTGTTTGCTTTCCCAGGGCGGTACTTAATCACAAACTGGAAATCAGCTAGTTCTGCCACCCACCTCTGTGTGGTTGCATTTAACTTTGTGGTGGTGAGCACATACTAACTAACTAACTAACTAACCTGCACTTATATAGCGCTTTTCTAGTCACAAAGACCACTCAAAGCGCTTTCACTAATACTAACCCTCTATTCTAAGGGCCTATAGGAAACAGATATCTAGGGACAATTTAGAACAGCCAATTAACCTAACATGCATGTCTTTGGATTGTGGGAGGAAACCGGAGCCCCCGGAGTAAACCCACGCAGCACAGGGAGAACATGCATACGTTAGGGGATTATTGTCCGTATAGACAGTGAATGGTGAGGAATAGTACAGGTAATCCCGAAACCTCTCACAGATGGCCCACTTCATGGCAAGAAACTCCAGCTTCCCTGAATGAAGGTGGTAGTTCTTCTCTGGATTTGACAGTGTCCTGGAGCCATACGCTATCACCACCAGTTTGCCTTGTTGTCGCTGATATAACACCGCCCCAAGCCCCTCCTGTGAAGCGTCACAGTGCAAAATGAAGGGTTCCTCAAAGTTCGGGTAACCTAACACTGGGGGCTGGGAGAGAATGTCAACAAGTTGACAGAGCACTGCATGATGCTCAGGGCGCCACCTGATTGCATGGGATGAGGGCAACTGGCCACTATCTTTCTTTTTGACATGTGTTTTCGAGTTTTTCTTTGCTTTATCTGTGTGGTCGTTAGCAAGAAGGTCGTAAAGAGGCTTTGCTATACGGGAGACGTTTGGAATATAGCTGTGGTAATATGAAATAAAGCCTAGCAATTTCCTTAGTTCTCCAACAGTGGAAGGTTGCTGCTGTTTGAGGGTCTGCACCGGGGCAATGTCCACAGGGTCCATAGTGTAGCCCTGTTTTGCTACCATTTTACCAAGGAAACGTACCTGCTGCATGAATAACTCACATTTCCAGGGAGTCAGCTTCACCCCATGGCTTTGATAGCGGTGTAGGACGCTTCTCAGATCTCGCAAGTGGTCTTCAAAAGTCTATGAATGAACAAGGTTATCATCGAGGTAAGGCAGAAAAATATCATCCCTCAACCCCCACAAACACTCCTCCATAGATCTTTGGAATTCTGCTGGTGCTGAGGACAAATCAAATGGAATTCTCACCCACTCGAACAAACCCCAGGGAGTGATAAATGCAGTGAGGGGCCTACTCGACTCTTCCAGGAAACCCTGGTGATATGCCTTCCCTTGGTCGAGGACCGAAAACCACGCACTCCCATTTAGACTGTTTAGCATATCTTGTATGCGGGGAATTGGGTGTCTGTCAGGGATAGACTTCTTGTTCAGCTCTCTAAAGTCGCAGCACAAACGCAGGCCTCCATCTTTCTTTCGCACACAGACGATTGGACTGGAATACGATGACTGAGATTTGGTGATCCAGCCCCTGTTAAGCAGGTCTTCTAAATACTCCTTTACTTCTTTATGAAGTGGTCTGGGAACAGAGATATAAGTCTTTTTGACAGGAGTGGGATCCTTGAGTCTGATTTTCAACTGTAAAGAGGGAATTGTCCCTACATCATACTCATCACAGGAAAACGTTTGCCGTTCCTCCCGTAGTAGCTGTTTTACTTGCTCTTGTTGTGTGGGCGAGAGATGATCAAGGGGAACTGGGGGGGTCCCACGTGTCCATAGTCTCTTTGACAGCACAGTTCATTTCGGTCTCTTTCTTCCTTCCGGTTTCACTCGTCGTCGGGTCTGCTGTTGCTTGGTTTACAGCAGGGGGTCTAATGTCTGCCGGGTAAGCAGTTTTAACTCTCTGTGTCTGTCCCAAAATGGTCTTAGCGGGCAGCTGGATATCACGGTAAGTACTGTTTGTTATAGGTATTTTGAACATAGATCGCCTCCCTTTCCATAACTGCACCAACCCACTTTGCATCTGCAAACCCTCCGGTATTGGGTGTACTGACTCGGCTCAAACAAGATGTCTTGTGTGTCTGGAAGTGAGCCTGCCCTGACAAAACCTTTAACTGCTTTGGTTTGGCCAGCAGGGATGGTGACCAACTCACTGCCAACTTTTACCATTCCTTCAGCCTATCCTCCTCACTTTGCATCACCTTCAAAAACACTTCTGTTTTTTTTTACAATCAAAGGAGAAGGCTGCACTAACAGCTTCACTGATGGCACAAGGGGGTTTAATGCCCATCTTCAGGACATGGTCAATCACGTTGAACCCGATGATAGGCTGCTCTGCCACTCCATCCTCCTTCACCACTAGCACAGGAACTAAGAGTTCCACCGGTGGGCTACTATCTGTCGGCAGCTTGAAAGTGACTTCGACCCACCCTGAGAATGGAATCGGTGTCTGGTTCACTGCCCTCCCATTCAGAATACTTGGACCCACCAACTCGGCTAAGTCTCTGACGGTGGTGTGTGGCAGGTGCTCCTGTCTCCAGGCATCATTCATTAAGCAGACGTGTGACCCTGTGTCCCACAATGCTTCTGTCTCCTTATCATCGAGGAAGCAGGTTATGACATATTTTTTTCCAACCAAATTGAGCAACTGTAATCGACGATTAGGGGACAGTAGATTAACAAGGACTGTTTCTTCAGGAGGTGCCTCTATTTTAGCTACCAGCCTTGCTTCCAACCTCTGAATACTGTCAGTAACTCGCTCATACAGTTCTTGTGTGTTCGCTTGTTCTGATGTGGTTGCGACAGTATTGGCTGCCGTGTCTACTTGCCTTGTCCTTTTTCCAGGTCTCCTCCCTATCCGACATTCCCTTGACATGTGGTCGCTGAATCCACATCTGAAGCAGTGGTCACACTGATCGCCATTGCTGGTGGACTGACAGGTCTTGCAGCCACGTGTCCTCCTGGCTCTTTGAGCATGAGGTGCTCTGGGAGACTCACGTATGGCCTTCTTGATCTCCTCCATGTCACTCTTCAGCTGCGTGACTATGTCCAGGAGCTCAGATTCCATGCAGGTCACTGTGCTTTGGGATTTAAGGATTTTACCTTTTGTCGATGGTGGAGGGCGCTCTTGGCCATCCACCCCTTCCCCGGTTGCATACTGACCCATCAGGTTTTCCACTCGGTATTCTCGTACTTTGGGTTCTTTCGTGTGCCTCTTGAATTTTTGGTGTCGTTCCCATTCAAGACTGGCTGCTGCATTCGTCTTGGAAATCAGAAGCTCATCAGTGACGGCAGGATCCTCCAGATAGTGCTTCGGTTGGTACTTCACATCAGCACTAATTAGTCCCGTTTCCACCACCCTCAGAAACTTCCTCTGAATAAGATCAGAACTATACCGCTCTTCCATGCCAGGCTTTCTGGATGCTGCCAAAAGTCTTTCCTTTAGCTCAATGGCGCGAAACAGGAAGTTCTGAGGTGACTCGTTACTGTCTTGTGTGAGGTTTATCAGGCGATGGTACAAGTCAGTCGAACTATCCTCTTTATAATGTCCTCGCAGAATGATGTGCAGCTGTGGCAGGGTGAGATCTGACTTGATCTCCAGCATATCGCGCAAACTCAATCCAGGACTCACTGCTCTGACAACAGCCTTGATTAGCTCAGCCTTACTGTGATTTTTCTTTAGGGCCATCTCAATCTGGTGAATGAGGTTGGAATAAGAAAACTTGTCTCTTTGGCACCTCTCTCCTATCTGACCACTTATCCTAAACTCTTGTTTAATGGTCACTTCTGGTAGTAGGGGCGCTGCGGAGACCACGGGCTGTGTCAGAAAATGGCGACTCTGTGGCTGAGTGGCCGCGTTATCGGTCAGCCTCGCTATTTCCTCTTCAACCCTTCTAGTTGAATCAAGGAAACTTTCATGCAGAGCGACATATTGGCTTTGTAAACTTGCGAGTGCCTCTGCCTCCCGCTGCCGCCGCCTGCGTCGACAATTCGCCTTGCTTAGCTTTGGTAGCAGATGCAATTAGCTTTAGCAGAAACGTGCGGGCTACATCCTCCTCTTCGCTTTCAATGGTCTTTTCCACCTCCTCGTTTACCAGTCGTACCAGCATGTACTTTTTAGACGGCTTGGCTGGGTTTATCTTTGCAAACAAACAGACCTTGTTTAGCTGTTCGGCCTGTAATGGCACCAAGGCCTCGCTTAGCTTATCTTGTAGCTGCTCCAATTCCATTGTGTCTACTCTTTTTTTTTATTTGCTCACTCACCGTCTTAGGCACGACTGAACCATCCTCTGCTACCAAATTCTGTTACACCCGGAGGGCGAAGAAGAGGCCAAGTGGTGGACTTTTCAGCGGTTTATTGACTTTCTTTTACAACACCAGGCACGGCACTCTGACACGGGATATCACTCGATAATGGCCACATCACTCTTCACCATTTTCCCTTCACACTCTAGAACATTCTCAACTCTTCTTCTCTCACTCTCTAACACTTAACAGCGTCTCATCACTGTGGAGCACCACCTGTGGTGCAAAAGCACTCCTGCTTTCACTGACAAACAGTTTAAATTAACCTCTTGCACTCCGGTGTACCGCGGACGGGCACGTCTCTGCGTCCTAGAGCGCACGAGGCTGCTGCATCCAAGAGTGCACTGTTAAAAAAGCTGCATTTCCGTTCTTCCACTACAGACACAGCCGAAAACAGATTAGATATGATTGACCTCTCATTCAACTAATAAGAGCCTTGAATTGGGTTTCTGAAACCTTGAAGAACCAATAACTGAAAACCTAGCAAGAAGGACCCGCCTACCAACGGCTGCGAACGCAGCGAGCCAATTGAAGCACAGAAGTTTGAAAGCTGTTTTGTGTAAGGCTGGGTGAAGAGAGACTGACTGCTGCAGCAGATGAAAAAAGGACCCGCAGGAAGAACCGCCACAGACCCAGCAGCACGGAGACCATCCACAAGTGCGACCTGTGTGACAGGGACTGCCATTCGCGCATCGGCCTGTTCAGCCACAGGCGGTGCTGTCCCAGCAGAGAAGACGTTTAGGATTCTCTTCCATGGTCATCATAGACCGACGGAGGCCGACGACGAAGGCTGGGTGACACACACACATTCTCCAGTCTTTTTTTCTTACTACTGTTATTTGTTTTGAAAAATCGTTCGCCAAAACCGTAATCATGGAAGCGCAAAACCGCAATAATGGAATTATGGTTTGGCCGGGTCATGAGACCAGAACCCTGAGTCCGTAATAAGCGGACCAGCTTCTTGTTCGTCTGACAATGAGGAAGAGAAGTTCGCCAGCTACGCTGCTGTTGTGAACAGGTAAGTGTTATAAGCTAAATTATTCTTTATCCCTGAAAATTGTAATCAAAAATGACTTTTGACAGGATCGGTAAATTACAACTGTGCGGCGCACGAAGTCCGAAGTCCATGCGTCCAGACTGTGAACACCCCCCCCCCGCTACTGTGAACACCCCCCCCCCGCTACTCTTCTGTAGCGAGGGGGGGGTGCGGTGACCGCGGTGACTGTGCGCCGCGGTCGCCACATCGCCACATGACTATTCCGTCATGTAGCGATGGCCGATGTCCATCCTCTGTAGCAGGGGAGTGGGGGGTGGGAGTTGTTATCTTCTACATTACAAATATTTTAGAATAATTTTTAGTGCACTGTAGGTTATTTTTTCTTGTAAAAAAAAGCCACACAATTTTTACATGGCATGCTTCTTTGTGTGTGGGGGCTTGTTTGTTCATTCATTCATTCATGAATGAATAAACAACCCCCCCCCACACACACACACAGCCCTGAGTGTTAGCTTTCATTAGAGCCCAAGATGAAGCTTCTATATTGAAGCATTCAAAAGTTACAAACGTTTTTCCAAACGGTGCCATTTGGCACAATTTGGCACAGTTCAAAAATGCCTGGGAACTACCTGAGAACAAAGCTGTGTAATATATTCATTTTTTGTGGTATTGTTACAAAATTTTTACCTCAGCTGGATAACACTTGGTTCTACATTTCTGTTGCATTTTCCAGCCCAGATCTGAACCTGTGTGTTATTTGCAAGCATTTGTATCCAAAAAAACACCCAGGCAAAATTTATTTTCTTCAAGTTCAGTATGTTTAGATGACTGTTACTCAGTGGCTGGAGCACTTAGAGAGATTATGACTGTTTTGCCAAAATATTCAAAGTATTTTCTTTTAAATGAGACCAACCCCATGAAGATGCTGCAAAGGGGTGAAGAACAGCTTTTGATTTACTTTGGGCACGTTATTTTTTGGCGTTTTTAGGGAAATTGACCAGAGTGCAAGGGGTTAAAACAGTTCAAATTACAGTCCTTTAGTTACATTTCCTATAAATGCTCATATTTACCATCAACATTTAAATTACAGTCTTTTAGATACATTTATTAGAAATGCTTATATTAGCCATCAGCATCTAATCAAAAATGTTTTCTGCGGTTTTCTAGAGGTTGTCCAAAATTGAATTTTTCCTACAACTGTACTTAAGCAATCATTTACTTTACCATATAGAATTTTAATTAATTGAGAAATAATAGTTAGAGATAGAAATAATAATTGAGAAGTAAAAGTCTTTCACTTTGACATGAAAGAAGTTTTACGTTGCAAATTTTTGTCAAAAAAGCAAAATTATATTGACCATGATTACTTTATGAAAGCAATAAAAGGTTGAAACACCTAAAGGGGTGAATACTTTCTATAGGTTTTGTGCTCCTTATGCTGGTCCCAAGCCCAGGTAAATGGGTATCGCATCAGGAAGAGCATCCGGTATAAAATCCTTGCCAAATAAAACATGAGGAACCATGATTGGCTGTGACGACCCTGAATAGGGAGTAGCTGAACATGTGTGTGTGTGTAATCCGGGATACAGCATATTTTGTAGGTCCTGGGGTCATCCTGATGACATTTTAAGCTGAAAGCCTACCTGAAAACTCAGGGAGGGGTAAAGAGTTTAAGTTTAATGTTTATTTCAAAGGGACATTACATACTAATGAACATTAACACAAATGTGAGTATGCCAGATTTAGCAATACTGCTAATTTGCATCTATAGTACCCCGGCGGGTCACAAAAGCACACAAACAAACAATCATACATGAGCAGAACAACTGCAATGAAACTGTACAAAGTGCAGAATTAAGGTGTTACAAAACAAAATATTCAAATATCCATCCATCCATCCATCCATCCATCTTCTACCGCTTTTCCGGAGGTCCGGGTCGCGGAGGCAGCAGTTCAAGCAGAGAAGCCCAGACTTCCCTCTCCCCAGCCACCTGCTCCAGCTCTTCAGAGGGGATACCAAGGCGTTCCCAGACCAGCTGGGAGACATAGTCTCTCCACCGAGTCCTGGGTCTGCCCCGGGGTCTCCTCCCAGTGGGACGTGTCTGAAACACCTCAAGTGGGAGGCGTCCAGGAGGCATCCTAATCAGATGCCCATACCATCTCAACTGACTCCTTTCAATGTGGAGGAGCAGCGGTTCTACTCTGAGCCTCTCCCGGATGACTGAGCTCCTCACCCTATCTCTGAGGGTGAGTCCAGCAATCCTACGGAGAAAGCTCATTTCAGCCGCTTGTATCCGCGATCTCGTTCTTTCGGTCATTACCCAAAGCTCGTGACCATAGGTGAGAGTAGGAACGTAGATTGACTGGTAAATTGACAGCTTTGCCTTAGAACTAAGCTCCCTCTTCACCACAACAGACCGGTACAACGTCCGCATCACTGCAGATGCTGCTCCAATCCGTCTGTCGATCTCTCGCTCCATTTTCCCCTCACTCGTGAACAAGACCCCAAGATACTTAAACTCCTCCACTTGGGGCAGGAGTCTGTCCCCAACCCGGAGAGGACAATCCACCTTTTTTCCGGCTGAGGACCATGGACTCGGACTTGGAGGTGCTGATTCTCATCCCAGCCGCTTCACACTCAGTGGCAAACCGTCCCAGCAAGAGCTGTAGGTCATTGCTGGATGAAGCCAACGGGACAACATCATCTGCAAACAACAGAGATGAGATCCTGTGGTCACCAAGCATGACACCCTCCATTCCCTGGCTGCGCCTAGAAATCCTGTCCATAAAAATTATGAACAGGATCGGTGACAAAGGGCAGCCCTGGCGGAGTCCAACTCTCACTGGGAATGACTCCGACCGAGTGTGGGCAATACGAACCAAACTCTCACAACGGTCGTACATAGACCGAATAGCTCGTAACAACAAGCCCGATACCCCATACTCCCGAAGCACCCCCCACAAAAATCCACGAGGGACGCGGTCAAATGCCTTCTCCAAGTCCACAAAACACATGTAAACTGGTTGGGCAAACTCCCACGAACCCTCAAGAATTCTCGAGAGGGTAAAGAGCTGGTCCGATGTGCCACGGCCAGGACGAAAACCACATTGCTCCTCCTGAATCCGAGGTTCGACCAACGTCCGGACTCTCCTCTCCAGTACCTTGGCATAGACCTTCCCAGGAAGGCTGAGGAGTGTGATCCCTCTAAAGTTGGAGCACACCCTCCGGTCCCCTTTTTTGAAGAGAGGAACCACCACCCCGGTTTGCCATGCCAAAGGCACTGCCCCCGACCTCCACGCAATGTTGCAGAGGCGTGTCAACCATGACAACCCAACAACATCCAGGGCCTTGAGGTACTCAGGGCGAATCTCGTCCACCCCCGGGGCCCGGCCACCAAGGAGATTTTTAACCACCTTGGCGACCTCAGCCCCTGTGATAGGCGAGTCATCCCCTTCGTCCCCAAACCCTGCTTCCTCTGTGGAAGGCGTATCAGTGGGATTGAGGAGATCCTCGAAGTATTCCTTCCACCGCCCGACGATATCCTCAGTTGAAGTCAACAGTGTCCCATCCGCACCATATACAGTGTGGACGGGGAGCTGCTTTCCCCTCCTGAGCCGCCGAACAGTTTGCCAGAATCTCTCTGAAGCCGACCAAAAGTCTTGTTCCATGGCCTCACCGAACTCCTCCCATACCCGGGTTTTTGCGTCAGCAACCACCCGAGCTGCACTCCGCTTGGCCTGCCAGTACACCTCAGCTGCTTCGGGAGTCCCACAAGCCAACCAAGCTTGATAGGACTCCTTCTTCAGCTTAATGGCTCCCCTCACCACTGGTGTCCACCACTTGGTTCGGGGGTTGCCACCACGAGATGCACCGACCACCTTGCGGCCACAGCTCTGGGCCGCCGCTTCAACAACAGAGGTGGAGAACATGGCCCATTCAGACTCCATGTCTCCAGACTCCCTCGGAATGTGGTTGAAGTTCTTCCGGAGGTGGGAGTTGAAGACCTCCCGGACAGGGGCCTCAGCCAGACGCTCCCAGCACACCCTCACTATACGTTTGGGTCTACCAGGTCTGAATGGCTTCCTCCCCTGCCATCGGATCCAACTCACCACCAGGTGGTGATCAGTTGACAGCTCTGCACCTCTCTTTACTCGGGTGTCCAAGACATACGGTCGCAGGTCTGATGATACGATAACAAAATCGATCATCGACCTGCGACCTAGGGTGTCCTGGTGCCAGGTGCACATATGGACACCCTTATGCTTGAACATGGTGTTTGTTATGGACAGACTGTGGTTAGCACAGAAGTCCAATAACGGAACACCACTCGGGTTCAGATCGGGCAGGCCGTTCCTCCCAATCACCCCCCTCCAGGTTTCATTGTCGTTGCCCACGTGCGCATTGAAGTCCCCCAGTAGGACAATGGAGTCTCCAGGAGAAGCACCCTCCAGCACCCCAGTCACAGACTCCAAAAAGGGTGGGTACTACTAACTAACTAACTACTAACTAACCTACACTTATATAGCGCTTTTCTAGTCACAAAGACCACTCAAAGCGCTTTCATTAATACTAACCCTCTATTCTAAGGGCCTATAGGAAACAGATATCTAAGGACAATTTAGAACAGCCAATTAACCTAACATGCATGTTTTTGGCATGTGGGAGGAAACCGGAGAAATCCCGGAGTAAACCCACGCAACACGGGGAGAACATGCAAACTCCACACAGATCACTGTTGGTCAGGGGCTGGGATCGAACCCACGATCCCACGATCCCCACAATCCCCCGGCCAAGGGTAAACTGTGCTGCCGCAGTGCTAACCACTGCGCCACCGTGCAGCACTCTGTGTATGTGTACTCTGAAACATCATTTGGTGCATAGGCATAAATGATGGTCAGGACCCGTTTCCCAACCCGAAGGCGCAGGGAAGCAACCCTTTTGTCCACCGGGGAAAACTCCAATATAGAGGTAGCAAGGTGGGGCGATACAAGAATACCCACCCCTGATCGTCGCCTCTCGCCCGGGGCAACTTCAGAAAAGGCCAAGCTCCAGCCCCTCTCCAGGAGACTGGTTCCGGAACCGGAGCTGTGTGTTGAGGTGAGGCCGACTATATCTAGCCGGTATCGCTCAACCTCGTACACCAGCTCAGGCTCCTTCCCCACCAGAGAGGTGACATTCCATGTACCAAAAGCCAGTTAAGAAAGCTTGGGATCAGTCCGCCAAGGTCTCCGCCTTTGACCGCCACCTAATCCACATAGCACCGGACCCCCATGATCCCTCCTGCAGGTGGTGAACCCACTGGAGGGCGGACCCATGTAACTCCTTCGGGCTGAGCCCGGCCGGGTCCCATGGGTGGAAACCCGGCCACCAGACGCTAGCCTTCGAGCCCCTCCCCCAGGCCTGGCTCCAGGGTGGGGCCCCGGTAACCCCATACCGGGCGGGGTACACTGAATCCTTGATATACAATTTATCATGAGAGTCTGTTGGATCGTCACCTTATCGTGGTGGGGGGGGTTTGCGTGCCCCAGTGATCCCAGGAGCTATGTTGTCCGGGGGCAATTTGCCTCTGATAGGGTCTCCCAAGACAAACTGGTCCTGGGTGAAGGGCCAGACTAAGAACGATCCAACAGACTCTCATATTCAAATATCATACGCCTGAAGTGCTGTGTATGCGTACACACATATGCACCCAAGCACCTCACAGCAACAACAGACAGCAACAAACAAGAGGTGGGACATATGTGTGTGACACACGGGCACATATACGTACATATGCATATGCCACAGAGCAACCACTAGTTATGGGTACAGTTTTGATTGTTTAAAAGCCAATTTTTACAATGCTTCAATACAACTTCTTACAGTTCCTTCTCTAATCCATCTTCACTGTCAGTTTCCTGACCTTGCTCTTTCTCACCTGTGTCCATAAATCAATCCAATCATCCATTTTCTACCGCTTTTCCGGAGGTCCGGGTCGTGGAGGCAGGTGCTCAAGCAGAGAAGCCCAGACTTCCCTCTCCCAGCCACCTGCTCCAGATCTTCAGAGAGGATACCAAGACATTCCCAGACCAGCTAGGTGACATAGTCTCTCCAGCATGTCCTGGGTCTGCCCTGGGTTCTCCTCCCAGTGGGACATGCTCGAAACACCTCAAGTGGGAGGCGTCCAGGACGCATCCTGTTCAGATTCCCAAACCACCTCAACTGGCTCCTTTCGATATAGATGAGCAGTTTTTTTTTACTTTGAGCCTCTCCCGGATGACTGAGCTCCTCACCCTATCTCTAAGGGTGAGTCCAGCAATCCTAAAAAGAAAGCTCATTTCAGTCGCTTTTATCCACGATCTTATTCTTTTGGTCATTACCCAAAGGTTGTGACCATATGTGAGGGTGGGAATGTAGATTGACTGGTAAATCGACAGCTTTGCTTTCAAGCTCAGCTCTCTCTTCACCACAACAGACCGGTACAACATCTGCATGACTGCAGAGGCTGCTCCGATCCATCTGTCAATCTCTTGCTCCACTCTCCCCTCACTCATCAATGAGACCCAGAGATATTTAAACTCCTCCACTCAGGGAGGAGCTTTCCACAGCTTGTTCCAAACCCGGAGAGGACAATCCACCTTTTTCCAGCTTAGGACCATGGACTCGGACTTGGGGGTGCTGATTCTCATCCCAGCCACTTCACACTCAGTAGCAAACCATCCCAGCAGGACCTGTAGGTCATTGCTCGATGAAGCCAACAGGACAACATCATCTGCAAACAGCAGAGATGAGATCCTGTGGTCGCCAAGCATAACACCCTCCGATCCTTGGATGTGCCTAGGTATCCTGTCCATAAAAATTAAGAGCAGGATCAGTGACAAAGGGCAGTTCTGGAAGATTCCAACTTTCACTGGAAACGAGTTTGACTGGGTGTTGGCAAAACAAACCAAACTCTTGCAATAGTCATATAGGGGCCTGATATCTCATAACAATGGGCCTGATACCCCATACAGCACCCCCCACAAGATACCACGAGGGACACGGTCAAATGCTTTCTCCAAGTACTCAAAACACATGTGGACTGGTTGGGCAAAGTCCCACAAACCCTCAAGGATTCTCTAGAGGGTAAAGAGCTAGTCCGATATGCCACAGCCAGGATAAAAACTCACATTGCTTCTCCTGAATCCAAGGTTGGACCAGCGGTCGGACTCTCCCCTCCAGTACTCTGGCATAGACCTTCCCAGGGAGGCTGAGAAGTGTGATCACCCTAAAGTTGGAACACACCCTCCGGTCCCCCTTTTCAAAAAGGGGAACCACCACCGCTGAAAAGTTCATAGTGGTCAAATTGGACTAAATGTGATTTATTTTTCGGTCCACACACTTCTTCCATCAGTGTTACAGCACTTGGATCCCTGTGGTTGAAAATAAACCATATTTGGTCAAATTTGACCACTATGAACTTTTCACCCCCCCCCCCCCCCCAATAATCTGCTATCTTTCCCAACTTGTAAAAAGCTGAGCTCCTGCTTTTTCCTCGGCTCCTTCCTCTTCAGAATCAGAAAAAGCTTTATTGCCAAGCATGTTGAAAACACACGAGGAATTTGACTTGACATTGGCGCGTATGTAAGCGCATCACAACGCCACGGCAGCCATAACAAGGTGCCTCATCAAAACAGTGGGGGATGGGTGGCGGGGTAAGAGGGAAGGGAAGGAATGACACAATGGGCGGAGAGAAAAAAAAAACTTCGTTATCAAAATACAGCTTATAATTGTGTAAGCAGAATTATGATTACAATGAAAAAACCTCTCTATGGCACAGAGCAGACAATCGACCTCACAAAAACAAAGACAGCAGAGAGAGGCAGTGTGTGTATATGTACATCAGTGTAAATGAATCAGTCGTGTATGTTGAATGCAGTGTGTGTGTTAGTTATCAGTTACTGGTGGACAGCAAAAATCCTCTCTCAGCAGATGTTATGTCTTCGTGTCTGAAACTTAGAAAAGCATGTCCTTGTGAGATCAACTCTCAGTGCATGGCAGATGGAATTTTCTGAGCCAGTCACATGGCGCTGTCCTTGAGAGTTCAGATTACTGTACGCCAGATTGTTATGTAGGAGAGAAATCAGCCAAAACAATTCTACTGCTTATCCACATCCAGGAGGAGTGAGAGCTGAGGGGCGCCAAAAAACAAGGTAGAATAAGCACAGTCACTCAGAGGAAGAATTTTCATCTCTTATGCGTTTAGTGCTTCATAATTTCCAACATTGCCAGGCTTTAAAATCATTTCCTGGAGAGTTCCCAGCGACATCGAGATGTTGCCAGTCTTTCTATTCAGTTCGCCATTAGCCGCTATCCGAGTCTACCCCAGCTGGTCAAATTGATGAAAGAGCTTCGTTGGGTCAGCATTTTGATAAGCTCTGTCCATCTTCTTCAGTTTTCGATACACCAGGACTATCCCAAGGCCGATCAGTAGATGTCCTGAGATCGTGAAGCTGAATAGGTAGATGCCTTCCGCATCTTCAATCGAAAGGTCGCACAGACACATAAGTTTCCAACTGTATGTGTCCCTTACATAACCCGCAGCAGCAGTACCTGCAGGACAGATGCAACTGAAAGAGTCAAGTAGGGGTTTCAGTGCTTAGAGTTAACCAGGAATATTGACGTAGCCAGAAACACTTTGTCCAAATCTGCATTTTTTTGGGGGTGGGTGGTGGTGAAGCTTAAGCAGACATTCACACCAGAAAAAACATGTACTTTGAGAGTTTTGAATCATTTTGTCATAAGCTCTCCGTGCACTTCACCATAGCACATGGAGGAGGAGAAGGATGAAAGGATTTAAGCGCAGGGCTTAACCATACACACACTTATTGACATATACTGTTCACTAATAAAGACGAATAAGTAAGTTACAATATAATAGGAATGCGTTCGGGAGAGCGGGAAAGAAGCTCAACTGACTTGAGGGAAAGCAAACTGGGCACAGCCTAAGTGTAGCGGTTATGCTGCGAGAAGAAATGTCACCTGAAGTGTAGCAGACTCACTGCAAGAGGAAATGCTTCAGGTAAACCGTAGCAGCGACCGCACAGAGAAACGCAACAGTTTATTCATGAGCAGGAACAGTCCAGAAAGTCCATTTCTCTTGGCGAGCATAATCCAGTAGTCCTTCCAGAAATGACGGTCACACCATAGAGAACAGGAGTGACTCGTACAATGACCCAGCGGCGTCTGTCTAGCAAAGAACCGCTTAAATGCAAATGCCGCTGGCCACACAAATTGGGCACACCTGAGAGAGGTTGGACAGACTGTCAACAGACTGTCAGCAGCGTGGGAAAAAATAGGTTACCGAGGCTGACTAACAGCTGCCGGTCAGGCAGTGGCTATGGTAGTAGAATAAGTACAGGAATACACAAAATGCACCTAACTAATGAAACCAAAACCCACAGACAGATTGAGGCCGAGCTGGGGAAAGCCAAGCTGGCTCAGCTCATGACAGGGCCCCCCCTTTAAGGGATGGATTCCCAGACACCCAAGGTAACATCAAAAAGACCCCCCCCCCAACAGTTGCAAGAACAACAAACAACACAAACCCAGGTGGGCGGTAGGGGGAACAGGAAGGAGGGAACACAATGCCTCGCCCAGGGCCCACAATAACCCCCCCCCCCCCCCAAGTCCACAGGTCCACAGGCGTTGGGGCTCAGGAGGCTGCCCAGAGTCTCATGCCCAGCAGAAGTTCTGGTGGACCAAATCAGGCGGCCTGCCGGAAAACATGAGCCACCTGACCTGGGAAGTCAATTCTTCTGGCGGCCGGCCAGCATAGTTTAGCCACCAGGACTGAAGGGGTGAAGCAGGAGGTGGCCCGCTCACCGAAACGCTCACTGGTGGGTAACAGGACCGGGGAAAGGGGACCTCCACGGCATCGGGCAGGGATAAGGGGACCCCGGTATCCTCAGGGTGGTCCGCAACTGCACCCGCAGTGGACCCCAGCTGGGCAGGCTCCACTGCCCCCACGATGGCTTCAAACCAGGCCAGCTCCACTGCACCCACATTGGCCTCCGGCTGAGGCTCAGCTGCACCCGCAGTGGACCCCAATTGGGCCAAAGCTGCACCCACGATGGTCCCGGTCTGGGACGTGGCTGCACCCACAGTGACCTCTGGCTGAGGCTCAGCTGCACCCACGACGGTCCCGGTCTGGGACGTGGCTGCACCCACGAGCGGCTCTGGTTGGAGCACCATTGCACCAGTGGTGACCCCCATCAGGGGCCTCATTGCTCCCACGGTGGCCTCCCCAGCGAGGGAGGTGGTGCTCCTAATGCTGCCTGGCACTGGATCCCAATCCTCAGCGGCCTCTGGCAAAGTCAGCTGCTCTCCGGCGACCCTGGCAGGGGGCTCTGACCCCAGAAGGAGAGAAAAAGAGACCGGGTCAGGGATGCTTGCAGAAGCAGAGCCCGGTGAGGCGGCCCTGGGGGCTACTACAAGCTGCCCCAGTCCCTCCTCGCCATAAGTCAGGCAGTGTGACATTGACATATGAGGTTTTGACATAATGGAGCACACTTGCCTGAACTCGGGTTCCACCACCGTCCAGGACTCTGGCGATTTGGGGTGCATAGGCTCCATCATCATGCCCGGTGCTGTGCCCCTGTCGACCTCCTTCGGGGCCGCCAACATCCCATTGTCGTCGGTAGGCAACCCCGGTGATGGTTGCTCCTCTCCGGCGACCCTAGTTAGGTGCTCGACAGGCAAGGGACAGTAGGAGAGGTTAGGGTCGCCAGCAGTGGCAGAGTCCGGCGAGGGGAGCCCAGATGCAGCCAAGAGCCGCACCCGACTCTCCTCCCCAAGAGCCAGACAAGATCTCTCAATCATATGCAATTGAATTGCAGGAGAGATAACTTGCCTGCGCTCAAGCTCTACCACCATCCAGGACTCCGATGCTGTCAACGGTGACGGTCCAGATCCCATCGGCTGGGGGTCTGATGCAGGGGATGACTCTGCTGCAGCGGTCCCCGCAGCAGGCGTGATGGTGGTTGCAGTCCTGGTCCTCTGACGGTCCTCCTCGACCCGGCCGTTGACTACTGTGAGCAGATTAGCCCACTCCTCGTCTGAAGGTGAATCCAGGGGCTGTGCAGGGGTAGGAGGTGGAACCCTCACAGCCGGGGAAGTGGGTCCTCGGACCTCCCTCTCACGGCGTTCCTCCTTGACCCGGCGGTTGACGAAGGTGAGCAGATTCACCCACTCCTCGTCTGCCGGTGTGACTGGGGGGAAACGCCTCCGTGCAGGATCCTGGGCAGGATCATCCAGGGCCTCAACCTCCTCCATTGTCAGGTGGACCAGTTCTTGGACTAGCAGGCCCTCAGAAGTAAGAGGAGGAGACACGGAGAGGGGAAGGAAACAATCACTAATTGCAGCTGGAGGAGAGGACCCAGTGGACTGCTGATACTGGGCCTCTCCCTTGGGAGACAGGCAAGATTCGGTGTTAATGAATGATTTAGAAAGAAAAAATACTTGCCCCCGGGACTAGGGTGTCATTAATGAAGTCCTGGATGAACTCTGCAGCAAATTCCTCCTCTACCGTGGGGAACCCCGCTGCCGTTCCTTTTCCTCGGTGAAACCGGGGCATGACGAACTCCAACACCGGTTTGTCCAGAACAGAAAAACAGTTTATAATGAAAAAAAGGAAAATGATGTGTGGGTGAACCTGCTAAATCCTTCTCACGGGCTGGGTCATTCTGTCATAAGCCCTCTGTGCGCTTCACCATAGCGCACGGAGGAGAAGGATGAAAGGATTTAAGCGCAGGGTTTAACCATGCACACATTTATTGACATATACTGTTCACTAATAAAGATGAACAAGTAAGTTACAATATAATAGGAATGTGCTCGGGAGAGCGGGGAAGACTACGGGAAACTCAAATGACTTGGGGGAATGCAAACTGGGCACAGCCTAAGTGTAAATAACCCTATGTACATTTCTTCATTTGCTTATATTTTATTTTGGAGCTTATTACTTTTAGGTACTATCAGCTACGGTTAGCTTCCTGTTTGATATTTGGTGCTTTTATTTTGAAGGAACTTCCTGTTATAACCGTTAGCGTGAGCAAGCTAACGGCAGCAAAGACGGGGAAGAAAAGGTTGTGACAGAATATAAAAATGTATTTGTTATTAGCAGCCCCCTTGATAGAGGCACAAGCTATGTTTAATATGTAAATATGACAATTTGAATCTTTGTGTTAACATATATGTATATTTTGTAGAATTTATTGTCAGAGTTAAGATTATTTTCAGCTAACGGTTGTAAGAGTATGGATTTTAGCTTATACATTGTTTTTCTGTGTGGTTCCCAGCTCTTACGGTGAATTTGAGAGTTTACTGCCATTAAACCTATAAAATCATCAGTAAAGTGTCATCCTTCAATCGGGGGGGGGGGGGGGTATGCTATAGTAAGAGCTTGCCTACGGGAGAAGTGAAAGCCTGTCGCCTGATCGAAGCAGGAGCCCCAAGCCAAGAGGAGACGCTTCACCCAACATGCTACAACGAGCTGCCTGCGATTTCAAGGAACGGCACGGAAACGACGCCGAGCAGCAAGCTACAGCAACGGTCTAAGGATACGGTGACAAGCAATTGCTCTCAAAATGGAAGATATTAAATCAGAACAGATAACTAACTAACTAACTAACTAACCTGCACTTATATAGCGCTTTTCTAGTCACAAAGACCACTCAAAGCGCTTTCATTAATACTAACCCTCTACTCTAAGGGCCTATAGGAAACAGATATCTAGGGACAATTTAGAACAGCCAATTAACCCAACATGCATGTTTTTGGCATGTGGGAGGAAACCGGAGAAATCCCGGAGTAAACCCACGCAACACGGGGAGAACATGCAAACTCCACACAGATCACTGTTGGTCGGGGGCTGGGATCGAACCCACGATCCCACGATCCCCACAATCCCCTGGCCAAGGGTAAACTGTGCTGCTGCAGTGCTAACCACTGCGCCACCGTGCAGCCCAATGAAAAGGAACAACATAAATGAAAAGGAACAACGAGAGGAAACAGTTAATGAAACGTTACCAAGGCGATCAGAAAGGCCTAGTGTGCCTACAGAGAAAATGCTGTTATATCAGAAGGATGAACAGACTAAAAGAGAGAAAAAGCTGTTAACTATCTATGAACATTGGAAAGGTCAGGTCAGAATTTACAGAGCAGACCTCAAAAGTGATCTGTCAGATTCACAGTTAGCAGAAATGGCTGATGATATTGAAAGGACAGTAAATGACATGACAAAGGCATACAGTGAACTAAGAGAGCGTAATGCACCATCCCATGTCATAAGGCGTAAAATGGACTCCTGTGAATCTGTGACAAAAGACATTATGAAAATCATTTCAGAGCGTTTAGCAGCCATAGATGAATATGATGCAGATAGAGAAAAGCAGCGCCTCCATCAGCTCTTAACTTATGAACATGCTAAGTCCATTTTTGGCACTTCATCACAGTCCAGTTACCACTCTGAAGCAAGCATCACTGCCAAAAGAATTGATGCAGCTGCAGAATTAGCTGCTAAGGAAGCTCAGTATAAAATCACACAAGAGGAAATCAAACAAAGGGAAAAATTAAGAGAAATGGAAGAGAAACACAGGAGAGAATTGGATGCACAAAAGTTTGAACTAGAGCGCTTACAAGCAGAAAAGGAAAGGCAAGCTGCAAGTGCAAAATTAGAGATTTATGGCAAGGAATTGAAAGTTGATACTGACAGTCAATGTATGTTACAGAACAATGGGACTTCTCCTCTCAACCAAAGCTTTGCACAACCAGCCCCATTGCTCTCCACAGGTTCATACCACCCGCTCATGCAACAATATGCATCCCTTCCTGTCAACTATTCTGTGCAACAACCACACTCTCAAGTTGTTTCTCCATCGCCTCCCACAGACATTTCCCAGCTGGCTAAAGCTATCCAAGACAGCATAGCTGTAAACAGAATCCCAGTGCCAGTGCCTATCGTGTTCAGCGGAGATCCCATCACCTATATCGAATGGAAGGCTTCCTTCAGCTCACTGGTAGACTGCAAAGGTATATCTCCTGCTGATAAACTGCACTTGTTAAAAAGGTATATTACTGGCCCAGCACTTAAATGCCTTGAGCACACATTTTATCGTAGCGACGAAGAGGCATACAAAGATGCCTGGAAAAGGGTTGACCAACGTTATGGTCAGCCTTTTGTTGTTCAAAAGGCATTCAGAGACAAACTGTCGAAGTGGCCTAAAATCCACTCAAAGGATGCAGAAGGTTTACAGACATTTTCTGATTTTCTCACAACCTGTCTCCAATCAACACCACATGTAAAGGGCTTAGAGATACTGAGTGACTGTGAGGAAAACCAAAAGTTATTGCAAAAGGTTCCAGAATGGCTCGCAACACGTTGGAATCGTCAGGTCACAGTTGCTCTCATGTAAGGTAAAGATTTCCCCTCTTTCAAGGATTTTGCAGAGTTTGTAGCACTCGAGGTGGAAATTGCATGTAATCCTGTGACTTCTTCCTATGCACTCCATTCATGCAGCTCATCTCTGGAAAAAAGACATGCAAAAGAGATTAAACCAAACAGATTTGCAACCCAAGTCTTTACAACACAAGCTTCAGCACATGCAGATAAAGCAAAGTTAAATGACACAAAGTTAAAAGTACCCTGCATGTTCTGCAAAGATGAAAGGCATCAGTTGTCAAAGTGCCCAAGCTTCTCAGAAAAGTCACTAAACGACAAACGGACATTTGTAAAGGACAATAGACTGCGCTACGGGTGCTTAAAGGTGGGCAACAATGCCAAAGACTGTCGTCATCACCACACATGTGACACTTGCAAAAGACGACACCCCACTTGTTTGCACAATGAGAATCACAAGGCAAATGAAAGACCTCAGAGCTCCACAAACGTTACACCAACCACAGAAAATGATACTATGGCAGCCACAGCTCTGAACGTCACAAAGGTGGGTCAATCAGGTAGTTCCTCCATGATTGTTCCTGTGTGGGTTTCCACTACCCAGAGTCCTTCTAAAGAGCAGTTAGTGTATGCTTTATTAGACACACAAAGTGACAATACATTTGTTAGTGAAGAGGTAACTAACCAGTTACAAGCAGACTCTCATCCAGTTAATCTCAAACTAACCACAATGCTGGGAGTTCACATGACAGTCAAAAGTCAGAGAGTACCAGGGTTACGTGTGAGAGGTTACAACTCAGATGTTTGTATTGACCTTCCGCCCTCTTACACAAAGGACTATATTCCGTTTAACTATGACAACATACCCACGAACGAAACTGCAAAGCAATGGCCCCATCTGTCAGAGATTGTTGATAAGATACCTCCTCTTCTGAGCTGTGATGTTGGACTACTCATTGGATTTAACTGTTCCAGAACTCTAGCTCCAAAACGGGTTCTACTTGAAAAGGACAATGAGCCATTTGCAATCCAGACAGAGCTAGGGTGGAGCATTGTTGGTGGCTCCACATCAGAGTCAAATGAAACTGAAACAAGTCTGTGCCACAGAGTCATGGTAAAGGAACTACCTCCTGTAACACCTATGGATGTTATCAAAGTTCTTGAGTCGGATTTTAAGGATGCAAAGGCAAGCGACAAAATAGTCTCACAAGAGGATCTCATTTTTCTAGACAAACTCAAGGAAGGAATAAAGAAAAAAGGCACAAGGATACTGTGAGATGCCTCTTCCATTCAAACAACGGCCACACTTACCAGACAACAAAAGGCTTGCAGAAATTAGACTCGAACACTTAAAACAAAAGTTCAACAAGGATGAGAAATACAAAAGAGACTACGCTGCATACATGAATGACATAATTGAAAGAGGAGACATCGAAGAAGTACATAACGAAGGAATACAAGGTGAACAATGGTACATCCCACACCACGGGATTTACCATCCCAAAAAGCCCACAAAACTGCACGTTGTATTCGACTGTTCAGCTAAACACAACGGAACAAGTCTCAATGATCATCTCCTCCAAGGGCCTGACTTAATAAACAATTTGACTGGCATTCTCTTGAGGTTTAGGCAGCATTCTATTGCTTTAATGTGCGATATAGAAAAGATGTTCCATCAGTTTCATGTCGATGAAGGGGACAGGGACTATCTGCGTTTCCTCTGGTGGAAAAACGGTGATACAAGCACACAACCTCAAACCTACAGAATGAAGGTACACCTTTTCGGTGCGGCATCGTCTCCAGGCTGTGCAAATTACGGACTGAAATATTTGGCCAAAGAGTACTGCGTCTTGTACCCAGCAGGTTCACAGTTCATGGAGAAAGACTTTTATGTCGATGATGGAGTTACAAGCACAAACACAGTGGAAGGAGCAATACAGTTGGCACAAGAGGCCAGAGAAATCTGCAGCAAAGGTAACCTCCGTCTTCACAAGTTCATTTCTAATGATCTCACTGTTTCGCGAAGTATCCCTCCATCTGAATGTGCTGTAAACACAAACACAAGGGACTCAACATTCAAAGACATGCCACAAGAACGAGCACTAGGCATCCAATGGAACATTGAAAAGGACTGTTTCAAGTTTGACAACACACTAAAAGTACAGCCAGCCACACGCAGGGGCATTCTGTCCACTGCTGCGACAATGTATGACCCGCTTGGATTCTTAGCGCCATATGTGCTGAACAGAAAGAGAATCTTGCAAGAAATGTGCCAACACGGTATCGGATGGGACGACCCCCTACTGAACACACTCAAGCCAAGGTGGGAGAGTTGGCAAAGTGACTTTGTAAATCTAGAAAAATTAAACATACCTCATTGTTATCTACCTGCTAGTTTTGGTGAGCCTAAAGAAATAGAGTTGCACCACTTTTCAGATGCGAGCTCAAGTGGATATGGACAATGTAGCTATCTGAGAGCTAAAAACGCTAAAGATGAGATTCACTGCTCTCTGGTAATAACAAAAGCGCGAGTTTCTCCTACTAAACTCACCACGATCCCCAGACTTGAACTCACAGCAGCTGTAGTTTCAGTCTCAGTCAGTAACATGTTACGGAAAGAACTGTGTTATGATGTGAAAGAATATTTCTGGACTGACTCAAAGGTGGTACTGGGCTACATAAATAATGATGCACGTCGTTTCCACACTTTTGTAGCTAACAGGGTCCAAAAGATTAGACAAAGTACAAGCCCTCAGCAATGGTTTCACGTGCCATCAGAAGTGAACCCAGCCGACAGTGCTTCAAGGGGTCTAACTGTCAATGAGTTAATTAAGTCTAGCTGATTCACTGGCCCCACCTTTTTGTGGAAAAATGAACTGCCCACACCACAAACTGTTGAGCCGGATCTATCCATAGGAGATCCAGAAGTCAGAAAAGTACAGACAATGTTAACTAAAGTCACAAACACTGCGAGTCTTGCTGAACGTCTAAGTAAGTTCTCGTCATGGTCCAGAGCAATCAAAGCTGTAGCACATCTTATAAGAAGGGCTAAACATATCAAGTCAAATGCACCAGCTACAGTGAGTGGACAGGAAAATGCTGAACTTGTGATCATTTGTGATGTGCAGCATCAAGCATACAAACAGGAAATAAAACTGTTGAACAAAGGAAAACAGCTCCCACGTCACAACAAACTGTTTAAACTGGACATTTTCATGGACACAGATGGTCTCCTCAAGGTGGGAGGGAGACTTCAACATTCACCAACAAGTGACACCTTCAAACATCCAATCGTGATCCCAAAGGATCACTGTGCAGCTAAGCTCATAATATCTCACTGTCATAACAAGGTAAAACACCAAGGAAAGGGATTTACCATAAATGAAATCAGATCTAGTGGCTACTGGATTCCAGGAATGAGTAAAACAGTTGCTTCATACATCGGTCAGTGTGTGACCTGCCGCAGACTCAGCAAAGCTCCAGAGGATCAGAGGATGAGTGACCTACCTCCACAGCACTTAGAGCCCTCTCCTCCCTTCACACACTGCGGCATGGACTGTTTTGGTCCATTTGTGACAACAGAAGGAAGGAAACAACACAAACGGCATGGACTCTTATTTACTTGCTTTTGCTCTCGTGCCATCCACATCGAGCTATTAGAGGACTTGTCTACTGATGCATTCATTAACGCATTAAGGTGTTTCATGTCAATCAGAGGTGCAGTCAGACGAATCCAATGTGACCAGGGAACAAACTTTGTTGGCGCTCAAAATGAGTTTAAAGCAGCCTTAAATGAACTAGACACTCAGAAGCTAAGTACTTACTTATCCGAAAGACGATGTGACTTTGTGATGAATGCACCCCACTCCAGTCATGCAGGGGGAGTGTTGGAGCGTCAGATAAAGACTGTCAGAAGTGTACTGAATACCACTCTGTCACTGGCTCATGGTAGACTCAATGATGCTTCATTAAGGACTCTATTCTATGAAGCCATGACTATAGTCAACAGCAGACCCCTAACTATAGATAACTTGAACAACCCTGACAGCTTAGAACCACTTACGCCCAATCACCTGCTCCACATGAAATCCAACGCACCGTTGCCCCCACCTGGCACGTTTCCAAAGGAGGACCTATATGGCAAAAAGAGATGGCGCCGTGTGCAGTTCCTTGCAGAGCAGTTCTGGAGCCACTGGAGACGGGAATATGTTCACAACATCATTTCAAGGCAAAAATGGCATTCACCAAAAAGGAATCTAAAAGTAGGTGATGTTGTGTTAGACATGGATGAACTAGCGCCCAGAGGTGAATGGAGACTTGCAGAGAGTTTTAGAGACTGTTAGTGGAAAAGATGGACTTGTGCAAAGAGCAAAGATTTCGCTTGGAGAAAAGAGACTAAATAACAAAGGTCAACGCTCTAGTGAGCTATCCGTTGTAGAGCGTCCAGTACAAAAACTGGTCTTGTTGTTAGAAAGTTCTTAAGGCGACCTCTTTATATGGGTTCTTTTGCTTGAGAAAATTATTTGTTGATGTTCTTATGGAACCCAAATACTCATAATTTTGGTGGGAGTGTAAATAACCCTATGTACATTTCTTCATTTGCTTATATTTTATTTTGGAGCTTATTACTTTTATGTACTATCAGCTACAGTTAGCTTCCTGTTTGATATTTGGTGCTTTTATTTTGAAGGAACTTCCTGTTATAACCGTTAGCATGAGCAAGCTAATGGCAGCAAAAGACGGGGAAGAAAAGGTTGTGACAGAATATAAAAATGTATTTGTTATTAGCAGCCCCCTTGATAGAGGCACAAGCTATGTTTAATATGTAAATATGACAATTTGAATCTTTGTGTTAACATATATGTATATTTTGTAGAATTTATTGTCAGAGTTAAGGTTATTTTCAGCTAACGGTTGTAAGAGTATGGATTTTAGCTTATACATTGTTTTTCTGTGTGGTTCCCAGCTCTTACGGTGAATTTGAGAGTTTACTGCCATTAAACCTATAAAATCATCAGTAAAGTGTCATCCTTCAATCGGGGGGGTATGCTATACTAAGCGTAGCGGTTATGCTGTGAGAAGAAATGCCACCTGAAGCGTAGCAGACTCACTGCAAGAGGAAGTGCTTCAGGTAAAGTGTAGCAGCGACCGCACAGAGAAATGCAACAGTTTACTCACGAGCAGGGACAGTCCAGAAGGTCCATTTCTCTCGGCGAGCATAATCCAGTAGTCCTTCTAGACGTGACGGTCACACCATGGAGAACAGGAGTGACTTGTACAATGACCCAGCGGCGTCTGTCTAGCGAAGAACTGCTTAAATACAAACGCTGCTGGCCACACAAATTGGGCACACCTGAGAGAGGTGCGGGAAAGATAATTACTGGGGCTGGGAACAGCTGATGAATTAAAGAGAGCGAGGGGTGTGGTTGGACTGACAGACTGTCAGCAGCGTGGGAAAAAGTAGGTCACCGAGGGTGACTAACAGCTGCCGGTCAGGCAGTGGCTATGGTAGTAGAATAAGTACAGGAATACACAAAATGCACATAAATAATGAACCCAAAACCCACAGAGAGATTGAGGCCGAGCCGGGGAAAGCCAAGCTGGCTCGGCTCGTGACAGATTTAGCTCTTGATATGTCTTGGAAATCACAAGAAACATGTTACAGACATGTTAACAGTAGAAAAACTTTGATTTTTTCTGGAGTGTCACCTTAACAACAAAATGGATTCTTGAATTTACCAGTATGGGGACCCCCCCTTTGGAATTAAAACAGCATGAGTACATGTGGGGAAATTCAGGAGCGGTGAAGGTATCTATAGATGCCTTTGACATATGTGTTTCCTGTACTTTTCAGCCCCCTCTCCCTGGTGCCAATTCCACATATGTTGCAACATGACTTGTGAATTTAGATGGTAAAAAATCATAAATTTACGAGGGGGAGATGAAAAGTTCATAGTGGTCAAATTTGACCACATGTGGTTTATTTTTCAACACAGTCTCCCCTTCGGTCCACACACTTCTTCCATCGGCGTTGCAGCACCTGGATTTCTGTGGGTGAAAAATAAACCACATTTGGTCAAACTGGATCACTATGAACTTTTAAGCCCCCCCCCCCCCCCGTATGTGGGAAAAAAGTTTCAGTTTTACAAGGAAAGGGTTGTACATGTACAATAAACATGGTCCTAAATGTATAAGAGAAAACATGCAAATTTATGGAAAGAGAGTCACAAATTTTGGAAAACTCCGTCATAAATTGGCAGCTGTCATTACTTACTACTCAAGTAAGTTGTTTTTGGAGATACTTTCATACTCATACTCGAGTTGTTGGTAATTTGGTGGGTATTCTTATTTGTACTAGAGTAACTGATGTCATAAGGCAATACTACTTTTACTTGTGATAGAGAAATTGTATTTCTAGTCTATTTTAAATTATGTTATTCTGTGTTGGAAAAAATTGTATATATGTATATAAACAGTTATCATTTTATTAATGATTCATGAAGCTGATGTCCCCACATGTGGGTGTAGCTGGAGCGTTGTGTGCCAGGACTCATCCTTTTCATATCTTGTACCTTTTTGCATATCCTGTACTTTTTTATCTTCTCTGTAATAGACTGTTGTATACAAACTGTGTGTGCTTTCCCCTGTGTGGGGGAAAAGAATGGGTTGTAAAGCTGTCACTGTCTTATCTTTGCCTATAAGAATTACTGTACGAGACTGCCTCGTCAGTATTTCAGCTCATCCTGTAAATGGTATGTGTTGATTACTCCTTGCAAGAAAAAGTTTCAAAGGCTCTGCGTGTCTTAAGTCTGATCTTTGATTCAGTCTAATACCTTTTTGTACTCTGTATTTGTGAGGTTATATTTCAGACTTCTGACATTCTGATATTGGTATGACATGACATTTAATCATTATTCTGAATTGGCATTTAACCATATGGACCTTAATTCTCTGCATTGAGTGTGTACTCTTCTGTATAACTGATCTTGTGACCAGGATGTGCTTTGTGAGGTCAACACATGACCCTGTATCTCCTTAGTTAAGAACATGGTGCCAGTCAGCCTCCCGGGACATGACCTTCTATATGTCAGAGAGTGCTACTGTGTTCTTAAATTATCTGTGCACTTGTTATGTCTTGTGATTCTGCTGACAAAGCAGGCGCTTCCTGCGTCTGTTGTAGTCATGTGTCATAGATTAGATATGTAAACAGTGGTATATAAGCCCAATGTCTCTGTGAGAATGTTTATGCATTTTCCACGTGGTACTTCTGGGTGTGAAACTGTGTCACTGCATAGGAATAAACCCTTTTTTTCTCTTTTGACAGCAAACGCCGTTGACTCAGCTTATTCTTCTAAGTTAGAATTTCTCTAACAACTTGAGTAGAATTCCTGGCTACTCTACCCACCTCTGATGAGAGCAGAACAAGAACCGATACTGACATGTACATTGTGAAAACATTCTTATGAGTAATATGATGTTTCTACAGCAATATGCTTCTTTGTGCTTATTTATAGCAAAGTCACCGCTGGCCTTCTGCCCAGGAAAGACAGTGTAAATAGACACGATAGTCCACTGCAGAAATTTCTGCCAATATGTTCATCTCAAAGCCTCCAACAGTGGTGACAGTCATGATGTTGCCCTCTTCATAGCGGTCCATGGGAATCCTGGGATTCTTGCTCATTGGCCAGTATTGTCCGCCCATTGTCGCTGTAGCTTTGGTTTGGCAAGAAGGACAATCTATACAAGACAAAGAGAGATTTTATTGAATCAGCTTTGTAATTCATTTACATATCCTCACACAAAAAGAAAAGATTTCTTAAAATGGAGGAAAAAGAAAGAGGAAATAAAAATGTCCACAACAAAGTTCATGATTACAAAATAAACACAACTTGCATACTGTATGTACATGTGATTGAGAGGACATTTCCAAGCCCAACTGGTGGCATTTAGACAGGGATTGAATCCATGTGTCATGTTTGCCCTTGCAGGGCAAAGAAGAGGACCCAATTGCCAAGCTTATCTGGTAAGCCATTACTTATTAATTGACAAAATAAGGAAATGCACATGGGCATTTCTGCCCACTGCACATGGGCAGAAATAATAGTAAACTCAATCCAGGCAATATGGCAGAAAAGGCAACAATAATCCAAAAGGCGTGGTGATACAGTGAGGTAACACAAGAATGCAGCAAAGAACACAGACCGAAAAGACACATATATAGACGGGGGGATAAGCATAGTGATACAACACAGGTGAGGAGAGCAATCAAAACAACCAGCAGACACATGAGGGAAACAGCTGACCGGATGGGCGGGGCTGAGATACAGAGGGGCACACGCCAACCATGATAAATAAGTCAGAAGGGAACATAAAGCATGGACAGGGGCTGCAGACCTGTCCAGAACACTACACCATGATCTTCCATACCAGTTACTCAGTCTATGTGTGTCACCAAGAGGGTCAGCCCACTTGACAAGCCAAGTAGGAATGTTTTATTGATTCCGTCTCAAAGCATCTTTTCACCTCAAGATGTCAAGAAGGAGGCAATGCAGAAAATGTAAGCAATAGTGGAGATACTGGTTTGGCTGCATGGCTAGACTAAATAGGGCAGACCCTGCTCCTCTGTTGTAAACTGGAGTTCCCTTGGCAACAAGGTAGGTGAGCTGAGGTTGGATGTATCATGCTGATCAGTCGGCAACTCTTTATCCAAGAACTCCAAGCCAGCAGACCCACAAAAGTGATGAGAATGAGGACTGTGAGGACAGATACATCTCAATAAATTACAATATCATTGAAAAGTAAATTTATTTCAGTAAATAAATATTTTTTTTTCTCAAAAAAAAAAATAGAATATTACATAAGATCAATTAAAAAAAGATTTTTAATAGAAATGTTGATAGACTGGAAAGTATGTGCATGTACCACTCAATACTTGGTCAGGGCTCGTTTTGCATGAATTACTGCATCAAAGCAGCACGGCATGGAGGTGATCAGACTGTGCTACAGCTGAGGTGTTATTGAAGCCCAGGTTGCTTTGATAATGTCCTTCGGGTCAATTGCATTGTTGGGTCTGGTGTCTCCTATCTTCCTATTGACAATACTCCATAGATTTTCTATGGGTGTAGCGACTATCCTGTATTCTTTTAGTCATGGTGATGAGGTGGAGAGATGGTTTACACATATCTAAAGGAGTCAGGCTGTCCACATGATTTGTTAAATTATTTCCTTCATTATACAAAATTTTAGGCTTTATTAAAGCAAAAGGTTTAGATAAAAACTGACAAAAAGAGAGATTAATTATGACTTGAAACACCATACTTTCTGATAAAAACCACTGTGCCTGCAAGTGTGTTAAAAACCATATGACCGCTGCTCTCATCAACCCCATCTGTCACACCTCTGCATGCTTATATAACCCAAACCCAGTAATACTACCACCTACCGGCACAAAAGTGTATAACACCAAAAAGAAAATTAGGAGAAAACAAAATAGACCCCACAAGGGCTGCACGGTGGCGCAGTGGTTTAGCACTGTGGCAGCACAGTTTACCCTCAGCCGGGGGATCGCGGGGATCATGAGATCATGGGTTCGATCCCAGCCCCCGACCAACAGTGAGCTGTGTGGAGTTTGCATGTTCTTCCCGTGTTGCGTGGGTTTACTCCGGGATTTCTCCGGTTTCCTCCCGCATACCTAAAACATGTAGGTTTAGGGCGCTTGCGCACGCAGCGACCGGCAGCCAGTGGCTTGTCACCAGGCTACAAACCAAATCTACCTACGGGTACAAATAAGTAACAAAAAAAAAAAAAAAAAAAAAAAAAAGGGGGTTTAGGTCAGGAGAGCTTGCTGGCCAATCAAGCACAGTGATACTATAGTCATTAAGACAGGTTTTGGTACTTTTGCCAGTGTGGACAGGTGCCAGAGAAAAAAATCAGCATCAGGGGCCTCATGTACAAAGGGTACTTACGTACAAAAACATGGCGTACGTCCTTTTCCACAGAACATTTCAGATGTATCAACAATGAAATGACCGTGGAAATATGCGCAGCCCCATGCCAACTTCATGGCTGGCGTACACACGTTTCTACTGTTATTGGTCCATTAGCGACACTTAGAGGTGATGTTGGGAGACTGATAATGATGTGAAAATGATCGTACACACCAGAGACACATGGTGAACAAACATCCAAGTGTGCGCAATAAGATGAGTGGATATAAAAGCAAGTGGAAAAAAGTGCAGAAAATGCCTCTAACAACAGAGGAGTCGAGGATACTGCAAATCGCACAGTGAGAAAAGAAAGGGTATTTAGAGACAGAAGATTTTCTGACTCAGGATGATGACTGGTTTGTCAGCTGGTTTAGGTTTCGACGGGCAGTCCTTGTGGAACGCGTCTGTGTGCCCCTAATATCACCCTGTCTTCAAGGCTTCATTACAACTCAGTGATTTGAGAAAGTTACTTTCTTTTTTTGCTGATTAAATTACAGTTTGACAGCATTCTACCAAGCCCCAGCTGCCTCTGTGTGTACAGTAGTTATGTCAATAAACACATGCGTAAAGTTTGAAATGCAACAGTCTCACTCGTTCCCTGGCGCACTTCATTCATTTACAATAGTAGTGTGTGTAATCCATGTAAGTTGTACATAACTATACAAGATGAGATTTGCCTTTTGGACATAAACTATGTACTTGCCAAGTCTAATATTATCCACTTTCAACTGACAGGTGACCTTGGCTACCCACTAAATAGGTTCATATTGTTTTCTTTTTCGTGACTGTTTTCCTTTATTCAACCAGCTGATTCCCCCGGCTGCTCACAAATTGATTGACTGATTTATTCATTGTTTAAAATAACATTGTATAAAAGATACAACATACATCTAAAAACAATTGGATGGCACAAGAAAGTGCACACACTTACCTCCACTGTGGTCCCTAAAAGAAGACATAGCTGGTTTTGTATCTGCAACTTTTTGCTTTGAAATCTGTAAGTTTAACCACTGAGCTATACATGGTGAAAGTCACAGCTCTCAGCTGACACTTCTGAGGGTTACTGCAGATGTCAGTCTTAACATGTCAAAATTAAATAAACTTTTCCTTCTTGTCCCTGTCTGAATAAATGTAACAATAAACTAAACTGATAGGGCTGTCAGCAGGCTATTGAAGTGCCTGTATCCGGCGCTAATGCTGGATTACAATGTACAAAACAAAATGTTTTTAAAAGCCTCTACCTCATTCAGAAGCACCTCCAACTCGCATTCCATGAAATTCCATTAAATCCATTATTTTTGATCGTGGATACAGGAGAATCAGATGTGCTGGGCTTGTATATATCTATTTGATATATTGTATATATCTATTTGATATATTTGGGAGTGTGTCTTAATCATGCTGCTTCTTATATGGATGCCGAGAGAAACGCAATTTCATCTTGCCTGCACTACAGTTGTATGTACAGCAATATGACAGTAAAGTTTGATTTGATTTGATTTGATTTGATTTGATTTGCATCTAATTGAATATTCAAATGGAGGCGTGTCAAGGGAGAAGTCCGGTATTTTCTCACATGCATTCAATTTCAAGCAGATCAGAATGCAAAAAGGAAATGTGCTTGAATTCCTGTGTATGGATGGCTTCATACATCTAGATTTTTTTTTTTTTTTTTTTTTTTTTGCTCACACAGTTTTCTTGATTTAAACATACGTCATCTTTGAGTAGGAAATCCATGCAAGTCTTTGTACATGAGACCCCTGGTATGGGAGGATGAGTAGCAACAATATCATCGAGACCTGCTGTCCACTCCCCACTCCACCAACACCCCCCCCCCCCCCCCACTCCTAGCACACAGTCCCCCAACCTGACCCTCACTAAGACCCAGGTGAGGACGGAAATGAGGAAGATCAAGGCGAGGAAGGCCTTGGGACTGGACGGCATCAGCGCAAAGCTCCTCAAGTCCTGCACAGACCAGCTGTGTGGGACTGTGGAGCTCATCTTCAAGCTGAGCCTGAAGCTGGGGAGGGTACCACAGTTGTGGAAAACATCTTGTGTGGTACCTGTACCAAAGACTTCCCACCCCAAAGACCTGAACAGCTACAGACCAGTGGCCCTGACATCTCACCTGATGAAGACCCTGGAGAGACTGCTTCTTGCTCACCTCCACCCCCTGGTGGGAACAGTGATGGATCCACTCCAGTTTGCCTACCAGCATGGCACTGGGGTGGAGGATACAGTGATCTTCCTCCTTCACCGTTTCCTGACCCACCTGGAGAAGCCCGGGAATGTGGTGAGGATCATGTTCTTTGACTTTCTTTGACTGGCTTTCAACACCATCCAACCGATGATCCTGAAGGACAAGCTGCTGTGCGCAGGGGTGGACCAGCACCTGTCATCATGGATCCTGGACTACCTCACTAACCGGCCACAGTCTTTGAGAACCCAGGATTGTGTGTCCGACATGATTATCGGCAGCATGGGGGCCCCCCAGGGAACGGTTTTGGGTCCCTTCCAGTTCACCCTTTATACTGCGGACTTCTCACACAACACAACACACTGCCATCTACAGAAGTTCCCTGACGCCTCTGCGATCGTCGGCCTCATCTCCAACGGAGATGAAGCTGAGTACAGAGGACTTATTCAGGACTTTGTGCACTGGTGCCATCGGGACTGCCTCCAGATAAACGCAAGGAAAACTAAGGAGCTGGTGGTGGACTGCCGCAGGCAAGGACAACCCCTCACAGCACCAGTAAATATACAGGGAGCAGACATTGAGATGGTGACATCCTACAAGTACCTGGGTGTTCATCTGAACAATAAACTAGACTGGTCACACAATACCGACGCACTCTACAAGAAGGGACAGCGCAGGTTGTTCCTACTGAGGAGGCTCAGGTCTTTTGGTGTACAAGGGGCGCTGCTGAAGACATTCTACGACATGGTGGTGGCATCAGCCATCACTTTTGGAGTGGTCTGCTGGGGCAATGGCATTACAGCAGCCAATAGGAAGAGACTGAACAAACTGATAAAGAAAGCTAGCTCTGTCCTGGGGCAACGCCTTGACCCAGTGGAGGAGATAGGAGAGAGAAGGATGGTGGCTAAATTGTCATCTCTGCTGGAGTCCGAGTGCCACCCTATGCAGGACATACTGAATGCACTGAGGAGCTCATTTAGCAGCAGACTACATCATCAAAGGTGCGCGACTGAGAGGTTTTGCAGGTCCTTCCTACCTACGGCTTTCAGAGTGTATAACCTAAACAGGGCTGCTCGCAGAGATAGCAAGAAAACGTGATGACCTAATAGTATTGAATGCAAAAGATGCAACAGACTTACACAATGGTCCCCTCCAATATACAACTAGGACAATATCAGTTGCTATGGAGGGTGACAATATGTATGGGTACATATTCATACCATGTAAGGTAACTAAATAGACGGTTATGCTGTTTAGTCCATTTAGATACAATGTTCCACACTGCATCCATCCATCCATCCATCCATCCATCCATCTTCTACGCTTTTCCGGAGGTCCGGGTTGCGGAGGCAGCAGTTCAAGCAAAGAAGCCCAGACTTCCCTCTCCCCAGCCACCTGCTCCAGCTCTTCAGAGGGGATACCAAGGCGTTCCCAGACCAGCTGGGAGACATAGTCTCTCCACCGAGTCCTGGGTCTGCCCCGGGGTCTCCTCCCAGTGGGACGTGCCTGAAACACCTCAAGTGGGAGGCGTCCAGGAGGCATCCTAATCAGATGCCCATACCACCTCAACTGACTCCTTTCAATGTGGAGGAGCAGCGGTTCTACTCTGAGCCTCTCCCGGATGACTGAGCTCCTCACCCTGTCTCTGAGGGTGAGTCCAGCAATCCTACAGAGAAAGCTCATTTCAGCCGCTTGTATCCGCGATCTCGTTCTTTCGGTCATTACGCAAAGCTCGTCACCATAGGTGAGAGTAGGAACGTAGATTGACTGGTAAATCGACAGCTTTGCCTTAGAACTAAGCTCCCTCTTCACCACAACAGACCGGTACAACGTCCGCATCACTGCAGATGCTGCTCCAATCCGTCTGTCAATCTCTCGCTCCATTCTCCCCTCACTCGTGAACAAGACCCCAAGATACTTAAACTCCTCCACTTGGGGCAGGAGCCTGTCCCCAACTCGGAGAGGACAATCCACCTTTTTCCAGCTGAGGACCATGGACTCGGACTTGGAGGTGCTGATTCTCATCCCAGCCGCTTCACACTCAGCGGCAAAATGTCCCAGCAAGAGCTGTAGGTCATTGCTGGATGAAGCCAACAGGACAACATCATCTGCAAACAACAGAGATGAGATCCTGTGGTCACCAAGCATGACACCCTCCATTTCCTGGCTGCGCCTAGAAATCCTGTCCATAAAAATTATGAACAGGATCGGTGACAAAGGGCAGCCCTGGCGGAGTCCAACTCTCACTGGGAATGACTTCGACTGAGTGTTGGCAATACGAACCAAACTCTCACAATGGTCATACAGAGACCGAATAGCTCATAACAACAAGCCCGATACCCCATACTCCCGAAGCACCCCCCACAAAAATCCACGAGGGACGCGGTCAAATGCCTTCTCCAAGTCCACAAAACACATGTAAACTGGTTGGGCAAACTCCCACGAACCCTCAAGAATTCTCGAGAGGGTAAAGAGCTGGTCCGATGTGCCACGGCCAGGACGAAAACCACATTGCTCCTCCTGAATCCGAGGTTCGACCAACGGCCGGACTCTCCTCTCCAGTACCTTGGCATAGACCTTCCCAGGGAGGCTGAGGAGTGTGATCCCTCTAAAGTTGGAGCACACCCTCCGGTCCCCTTTTTTAAAGAGAGGAACCACCACCCCGGTTTTCCATGCCAAAGGCACTGCCCCCGACCTCCACGCAATGTTGCAGAGGCGTGTCAACCATGACAACCCAACAACATCTAGGGCCTTGAGGTACTCAGGGTGAATCTCGTCCACCCCCGGGGCCCGGCCACCAAGGAGATTTTTAACCACCTTGGCGACCTCGGCCCCTGTGATAGGCGAGTCATCCCCCTCGTCCCCAAACCCCGCTTCCACTGTGGAAGGCGTATCAGTGGGATTGAGGAGATCCTCAAAGTATTCCTTCCACCGCCCGACGATGTCCCCAGTCGAAGTCAACAGTGTCCCATCCGCACCATACACAGTGTGGACGGGGAGCTGCTTTCCCCTCCTGAGCCGCCGGACAGTTTGCCAGAATCTTTTTGAGGCCGACCGAAAGTCTTGTTCCATGGCCTCACCGAACTCCTCCCATACCCGGGTTTTTGCTTCAGCAACCACCCGAACTGCACTCCGCTTGGCCTGCCGGTACACATCAGCTGCTTCGGGAGTCCCACAAGCCAACCAAGCTTGATAGGACTCCTTCTTCAGCTTAATGGCCCCCCTCACCACTGGTGTCCACCACTTGCTTCGGGGGTTGCCACCACGAGATGCACCGACCACCTTGCGGCCGCAGCTCTGGGCTGCTGCTTCAACAACAGAGGTGGAGAACATGGCCCATTCAGACTCCATGTCTCCAGACTCCCTCGGAATGTGGATGAAGTTCTTCCGGAGGTGGTAGTTGAAGACCTCCCGGACAGGGGCCCCAGCCAGACGCCCCCAGCACACCCTCACTATACGTTTGGGTCTACCAGGTCTGAATGGCTTCCTCCCCTGCCATCGGATCCAACTCACCACCAGGTGGTGATCAGTTGACAGCTCTGCACCTCTCTTTACTCGGGTGTCCAAGACATACGGTCACAGGTCTGATGATACAATAACAAAATCGATCATCGACCTGCGACGATCGATTTTGTTATCATATCATCATCCACACTGTGTATATACTGTATATTTATGTGTATATATGTATATCCACTGCTCTTATTTTCTTATCTTCTAAATTATTGCTCTGAGTGTTGCTATCCCTGTGCTGTTGCAATCCTGGAATTTCCCCATTGTGGGACCAATAAAGACTTATCTTATCTTATCTTATCTTATCTTAATATACCATTTCAAATTACTAGTTAATGTAAAGCAAAAAAAACATGTTATAATTCCTTTAAGTGTGTGGGGCCTCATGTACCAAGACTTGGGTGGATTTCCTACTGAAAGATCATGTATGTTTAAATCAAGAAAACGCTCTAAGCAAAAAAAAAAAAATCCAGATGTATGAAATCATCCTTATGAAGGAATCCAAGCACATTTCCTTTGTACATCCCAGTCTGCTGAAAATTGAACGCACGTGAGGAAATACCAGACTCCACCCTTGAGACACCTCCATTTGAATCTGTAATTAGATGCAACCAGGTATGCAAATAGATGTATACGTACATGTGCTGCACATTTGATTCTCCTGTATCCACGATCACAAATAATAGATTTAATGGAATTTCATGGACTGTGAATCAGAAGTGCTGCTGAATGAGGTAGAGGCATGTAAAAACATTTTGTTTGGCATGCTGTCCTCCGGCATTAGCACCGGATACAGGTAATTTAATAGCCTGCTCACAGCCGTAGGAGATAAGTTTATTGTTTCCTTTATTCAGACAGGGATAAGAAGGAAAAGTTTTTAACTTTGACATGTGTAGACCGACGTCTGCAGTCGTCCTCAGAAGTGACCAGCTGCGATCTCTTTTAGGGACCTCAAAGGAAATAAAATGTATTGTTTTTAAATGTATGTTGTATGTTTTATGAAATTTTATTTTAAACAATGAATAAATCAAACAATTTGTAACCAGCCGGGAGGATCCGCTGGTTGAATTAAAGGAAAAAGGTGACGACAAAGAAGACAATATGAACCTATTTAGTGGGTAGCCGGGGTCACTTGTCAGTTGAAAGTGGATCATATTAGACTCGACAAGTACATATTTTATGTACTTGTCGAGTACTTGGGTGAGACTGTTGCATTTCAAACTTTACGCATGCCTTTTTTGACATAACTACTGTACACACAGAGTCAGTCGGGGGCTTAGTAGAATGCTGTGAAACTGTAGTTTAATCACCAAAAAAAGAAAGTCATTCAAACCACGGAGTTGCAATGAAGCCTTGAAGACAGGGTGATATTTGTGTGGCGCATAGGGGCGTTGTGCTTGAGGTGGGTCATTATTAGGACAATTACTTGACAATTACGCAAGGAAAACTAAGGAGCTGGTGGTGGACTGCCACAGGCATGGGCAGCCCCTCACAGCACCAGTAAATATACAGGGAACAGACATCGAGATGGTGACATCCTATAAGTACCTGGGTGTTCATCTGAACAATAAACTAGACTGGTCACACAATACCGACGCACTCTACAAGAAGGGACAGTGCAGGCTGTTCCTACTGAGGAGGCTCAAGTCTTTTGGTGTACAAGGGGCGCTGCTGAAGACATTCTATGACACGGTGGTGGCATCAGCCATCACTTTTGGAGTGGTCTGCTGGGGCAGTGGCATTACAGCAGCCGATAGGAAGAGACTGAACAAACTGATTAAGAAAGCTAGCTCTGTCCTGGGGCAGCGCCTTGATCCGGTGGAGGAGATAGGAGAGAGAAGGACGGTGGCTAAACTGTCATCTCTGCTGGAGTCCGAGTTCCACCCTATGCAGGACATACTGGATGCACTGAGGAGCTCATTTAGCAGCAGACTACATCATCCCAGGTGCACAACCGAGAGGTTTCGCAGGTCCTTCCTACCAACGGCTGTCAGACTGTACAACCTAAGCAGGGCTGCTCGCAGAGATAGCAAAAAGACGTTACAAACTAATAGTTTTTAAATGCAAAAGATGCAATAGACTTACACAATGGTCCCCTCCGGCATACAACTAGGAAAATACCGGTCGCTATGGAGGGTGAGAATATGTATGGGCACATAATCATACCATGTAGGATAACTAAGTAGACGGTTGTTCTGTTTCATCCCATCTAGCAACAATGCTCTGCACTGTGTGTGTTTATATATTTACATATTTATTCCATCTAGCTACAATGCTCTGCACTGTGTGTTTATATATTCATATATTTATTCCATCCAGCTACAATGCTCTGCACTGTGTTTATATATTTACATATTTATTCCATCTAGCTACAATGCTCTGCACTGTGTGTCTGTGCGTGTGTATATATATATTTTATAGTAATATGTACATATGTATATTAGCTGCTCTTGCTTGCTTGTTTTTTTTTCTTGCCTTCTGATTGTTGCTCTGAGTGTTGCTATCCCTGTGCTGTTGCAATCCTGGAATTTCCCCGTTGTGGGACTAATAAAGGCTTATCTTATCTTATCTTATCTTATCTTACTTGAATTTTCTCACCAAGAAGCCACCCATCCACATAGTGCCAGCTTGTAGTTTGTTCCCAACAATGCTCTCCATTAGAATCATTAGAAAAACTGACTCTCACTGCAAATTGTGCTTTGATGTTGGCCTGTTCAACTGCATTGTGTCATAGCGAATTAAGTTTTGACAGCTCACGTGCACAATATCAAACACAGGAAGGAACCACACAGAGGGGGACGTTTGATAGTTTTATTAATTGCAAAAATCCAAAGCGCACAGTTGCAGAAAAAGTCACTCTCCAGAGGAAGAACCCTGTGGAGAAAAGACGAGAGCCGTGAGCTGAGGAGTGGAGTAAGGGAAATGGGCGAGTCAAATTACCACTTACCTGGGGAATCCTAAGATGACGGGCAGGACCCAGCTGGGAATAGACAAACCAGTAGGGTAAGGGGATAAATGAGCTGATGGTGCCTGACCGGGTGGAGTTGATCACTGAGGAACGGTGTGGTGAGGAAGGAGACCACGCACAGTCCCAGAGACACACCTACACAGTGGCAGCAACCTGAAGAGAAAAGGAGAAATAAGGTTCACAGCGTGTCAACGCTTAAGACTTATAATAGCTTGCCTGATCACGAGCAGTATACCCAGGGCAGCAACCGAGACGAGCCAACGTAGACTGCGTGGAGGGAGCCTCCTTATGTACGCTGGCTGATGAATGGGTGCAGGTGTGTCTTCTGCCTCAGGTACAGTGATGAATTCGTGAATGTGAGGCCGGAGGGGAGGGGCGCGCTCCCACTGCCCATGACAGGGTCCCCCCTTCTAGAAACGCCTACCGGCGGTCTGGAGGGCTTCTCCAGGTGAGCACGGTGAATGGCCCGGAGCATCCCCTTGTCCAGCACTCGATCGTTCCTCCAGACCGTAGTCCTCCCAGTCGACTAGATACTGTAGGCCCCGGCCTCGGCAGCAAACATCCAAAATCCACAGAACTGTGTAGGCAGGGTGGCTGTGGATGATGCTGGTAGGGGAGGCAGCTTCGGGGGGGGGGGGGGGAGGGTGGCCGAGATGGGCTTGATGTGGCTGACGTGAAAGGTAGGGTTCAGCCGTAGGGTCGGGGGCAGCTTAAGCTGGACCAACTCGTCGTTGACCACCCGGGAGACAGTATAAGGCCCAAGGAAGCGGGGACAGTTTTTTTGATTTCTTCTTCAGCGAAATCTGACTCGTTGCCAGCCAAAACTGCTTCCCAATGACGTACTTGGGGGCCGGGACCTACCTCCTATCAGCAGTGACCCAAGTGCATTCCGTAGTGCGGGCCAGGGCGGCCCAACTAGACCTCCAGATGCATTGGCAGCGCCGAGTGTGGGCCCCTACAGATGGAACCGAGACCTCCCTCTCAGCCATAGGAAAGAGAGACGGTGTGTACCCTAACGACGCCTTGAGCGAAGTGAGTCCGGTAGCTGAGTAAACTGTAGAGTTCATGGAATACCCCACCCAGGTCAGGTGTGTGCTCCAGGAAGAGGGATTATCAGCTGCTATGCACCACAAGGCAGCCTCCAGGGACTGATTGGCACGCTCCGCCTGCCCATTGCTTTCAGGGTGATTTCACGAAGAGAGACTCACAGTGGTTCCCAGGGTCTGGCAAAAGGCCCTCCAGACCTGGGACATAAATTGTGGGCCCCGGTCAGACACAACGAATAAGAAATCAATCAGGAAGGATGGCAATCCAAGATGGCAGCATGTGTATTGTCTGCTCAGTGTCTCTCTGGATTAAGTTGTTTTTAATGGATTTTATTGCATTTAAATCTCTTTTTATAAGTTGCAGTTGATATTTTTATAGAAATCCCTTTATATGTTTTAAGTAAATTGTGGACTTTTAATGAGTTTAATGAATAAATAAAGAATACTGCTATCACCTTTGAGTGTGGCTAACAGGTCTGGGCCTGTGCCCAGGATGAGTTGGTTGGCTGGGCTTGTGGCATTCCCCTGGAGAAGTGGCTGGGAGGCCTGTGCTCCTCCTGGGGGGCTGAACTGGCTAGCTTAGGCCTGCAACACCTCCCTGGAGACTGGGCTGGGAGGCTGATACTTCTCCTGGAGATGAGCTAACTAGCTTGGGCCCAAAACATCCCCCTGGAGATTGGGCTGGGAGGCCTATACTCCTCCAGGAGCTGAGCTTACTAGCTTGAGCCTGCAACATCCCCCTGGAGACTGGACTGGGTGGCCAATACCCCTCCTGGAGCTGAGCTAACTAGCTTGGGCCTACAACACCTCTCTGGAGACTGGGCTGGGAGACATACATCTCTCCTTGAGCTGAGCTAACTAGCTTGGGTCTGCATCATCTCCCTGGATACTGGGCTGAAAAGCCTGTATTCCTCCTGGAGCTGAGCTAGCCAGCTTGGGTCTGCAACATCTCCCTGGATACTGGGCTGGAAGGCTTATATTCCTCCTGGAGTTGAGTTAACTAGCTTGGGCTTGCAACATCCCCCTGGAGACTGGGCTGGGAGGCCTACATCTCTCCTGGAGCTGAGCTTACTAGCTTGGGCCTGTAATATTTTCCTGGATATTGGGTTGAAGACCTATATTACTCCTGGAGCTATCTAGCTTGGGCCTGCAACATCTCCTTGCAGTATTTGTAAGAACTTTTAAGCTGCTGATGTGCAGAAAGTGGAGGACAATGGCATTTTTTATTACTTTAATATGCTTGTTGGCAGGTGCTCCTCCTGGAGACTCCATTGTCCTACTGGGGGACTTCAATGCGCACGTGGGCAACGACAGTGAAACCTGGAGGGGGGTGATTGGCCTGCCCGATCTGAACCCGAGTTTTTTCAGTTTTTGGACTTCTGTGCTAACCACAGTCTGTCCATAACGAACACCATGTTCAAGCATAAGGGTGTCCATATGTGCACCTGGCACCAGGACACCCTAGGTCACAGGTCGATGATCGATTTTTGGCAAACTGTTCGGCGGCTCAGGAGGGGAAAGCAGCTTCCCGTCCACACTGTGTATGGTGCGGATGGGACACTGTTGACTTCGACTGGGGATATCGTCGGGTGGTGGAAGGAATACTTCGAGGATCTCCTCAATCCCACTGATACGCCTTCCACAGAGGAAGCAGGGTTTGGGGACAAGGGGGATGACTCGCCTATCACAGGGGCTGAGGTCGCCAAGGTGGTTAAAAATCTCCTTGGTGGCCGGGCCCCGGGGGTGGACGAGATTCGCCCCGAGTACCTTAAGGCCCTGGATGTTGTTGGGTTGTCATGGTTGACACGCCTCTGCAACATTGCGTGGAGGTCGGGGGCAGTGCCTTTGGCATGGCAAACCGGGGTGGTGGTTCCTCTCTTCAAAAAAGGGGACCGGAGGGTGTGCTCCAACTTTAGAGGGATCACACTCCTCAGCCTCCCTGGGAAGGTCTATGCCAAGGTACTTGAGAGGAGAGTCCGGCCGTTGGTCGAACCTCGGATTCAGGAGGAGCAATGTGGTTTTCGTCCTGGCCGTGGCACATCGGACCAGCTCTTTACCCTCTCGAGAATTCTTGAGGGTTCGTGGGAGTTTGCCCAACCAGTTTACATGTGTTTTGTGGACTTGGAGAAGGCATTTGACCGCGTCCCTCGTGGATTTTTGTGGGGGGTGCTTCGAGAGTATGGGGTATCGGGCTTGTTGTTACGAGCTATTCAGTCTCTGTACGACCGTTGTGAGAGTTTAGTTCGTATTGCCAACACTCGGTCGGAGTCATTCCCAGTGAGAGTTGGACTCCGCCAGGGCTGCCCTTTGTCACCGATCCTGTTCATAATTTTTATGGACAGGATTTCTAGGCGCAGCCAGGGAATGGAGGGTGTCATGCTTGGTGACCACAGGATCTCATCTCTGTTGTTTGCAGATGATGTTGTCCCGTTGGCTTCATCCAGCAATGACCTATAGCTCTTGCTGGGACGGTTTGCCGCTGAGTGTGAAGCGGCTGGGATGAGAATCAGCACTTCCAAGTCCGAGTCCATGGTCCTCAGCTGGAAAAAGGTGGATTGTCCTCTCCGAGTTGGGGACAGGCTCCTGCCCCAAGTGGAGGAGTTTAAGTATCTTGGGGTCTTGTTCATGAGTGAGGGGAAAATGGAGCGAGAGATCGACAGACGGATTGGAGCAGCATCTGCAGTGATGCTGACGTTGTACCGGTCTGTTGTGGTGAAGAGGGAGCTTAGTTCTAAGGCAAAGCTGTCGATTTACCAGTCAATCTACGTTCCTACTCTCACCTATGGTCATGAGCTTTGGGTAATGACCGAAAGAACGAGATTGCGGATACAAGCGGCTGAAATGAGCTTTCTCCGTAGGATTGCTGGACTCACCCTCAGAGACAGGGTGAGGAGCTCAGTCATCCGGGAGAGACTCAGAGTAGAACCGCTGCTCCTCCACATTGAAAGGAGTCAGTTGAGGTGGTATGGGCATCTGATTAGGATGCCTCCTGGACGCCTCCCACTTGAGGTGTTTCAGGCACGTCCCACTGGGAGGAGACCCCGGGGCAGACCCAGGACTCGGTGGAGAGACTATGTCTCCCAGCTGGTCTGGGAACGCCTTGGTATCCCCTCTGAAGAGCTGGAGCAGGTGGCTGGGGAGAGGGAAGTCTGGGCTTCTCTGCTTGAACTGCTGCCTCCGCGACCCGGACCTCCGGAAAAGCGGTAGAAGATGGATGGATGGATGGAATAATAACAATGTCAATAGGGATGCCTTGGACCCGGATGACGTGCTCGGTGAGGAGGACCGCTGTCTCCAAGGCTGATGGAAGTTTAGGGAGGGCCACCAGATGCATCGCCTTGGAGAAGTGATCCACAATGGTCAGGATCACCGTCTTGCCATGGGAGGAGGGCAAACCGGTCACAAAGTAAACGGCAATGTGGGACCATGGACGACCAGGGATGGGGAGGGGGGTGGAGGAGTCCAGATGGTGCGGAGGAGTCTGATTTACCCTGGACGCACATCTGACAGGCTCTGACATACTCCTGGACGTCCTGCCGCAATGTGGGCCACCAGAACACCCGTCGGACAAGTTCGATGGCCCGGGTGATCCCTGGGTGGCAGGCGAAGCAACTGGTGTGACCCTACTGGATGACATCACTGCGGAGGGCGGCCGGGATGTACAGACAGTTCCGGGGGCACCCTACCGGCACAGGCTCCTGGGACTGGGCCTGGCGGACCCTCTTCTCGATATCCCAAGTAAGGGCTCCAAGGACACATAAAGGTGCTATGATGGTTTGGGGGGGGAGGGAGTCTACGTCCCCAGAATCAAACTGGCGCAAGAGCGCGTCCAGTTTGGTATTCCGGGCGCCAGGCCGGTAAGTGATGGTGAAATTAAATCGCTGGAAGAATAACAACCAGTGAGCCTGCCTGGCATTCAGTCGGTGTGCCAAATGCAAGTACGCAAGGTTCGTGTGGTCGGTCCACACGACGATGGGGTGGATGTCCCCCTCTAACCAGTGCCTCCACTCTTCTAATGCCAACTTAATGCCAGCAGCTCTCTGTCCTCTATGTCATAGTTCCTCTTGTTTGGCGTGAGCCGCCAAGAGAAATATGCGCACGGGTGAAGTTTCTGATTGGGGGGCATGTGCTGCGACAGCACAGTGCCAACCCCCGAATCAGACACATCCACCTCGAGGACAAATGGAAGCTGCGTGTCAACCTGAGCCAAGATAGGTGTTTCTGTGAACAGGTGCTTTAATTTGGTAAACGCCTGCTCAGCTGCCTCAGTCCACTGAAAGGGGACTTTAACGGAGGTCAGCTGTGTCAAAGGCAGTGCTACCCCACTATAGTTCCTGATGAACCTGCGGTAAAAGTTTGCAAACCCAGGGAAGTGTTGAAGCTCCCTACGGGAGTGAGGAGTCAGCCAATCTAACACTGCCATTACCTTGGCTGTGTTGACAATCAGCTCCCCCTCAGCCATGATGAGGCCCAAGAAGGTGGTGGACAATGTGGAGAACTCACACTTCTCGGCTTTAATGTAAAACTGGTTCTCAAAAAGCTGCTGTAAAATGGCCCTGACATGGACCTCATGTTCTTCTGGCAAGCGGGAAAACATAAGAATGTCATCAAGATAGACAAACACAAACTGGTATAGCATATTGTGGAGGATGTTATTTATTAACCGCTGGAAGACAGCGGGGGCATTAGTGAGCCCAAATGACATCACTAAGTACTTGAATTGCCCCTGGTGTGTGTTAAAAGCTGTCTTCCATTCATCACCCTCGCAAATGCGGACCAGATGATACGTGTTCCTGAGGTCTAACTTGGTAAAAACCCATGAGTGCTGAAGAAGCTCGAATGCTGAACTGATCAAAGGCAGAGGTACCTTTCTGCCTTATCTTTGATGGTTATTGCATTGAGCTCCCAGTAGTCAATGCACGGGCACAACGAGCTATTCTTCTTTCCGACAAAGAAGAATCCATCCCCAAGCGGAGCCGAAGATGGCCGAATAAGGCCGGCGTTCAGCGACTCCTTCACATATTGCTCCATCCCCTCCTCTCTGGGCCAGAAATGCTATACAGCTGGCTAAATGGCAGCCTCGCCCCCGGGATGAGATCTATAGCACAGTCATAAGAGTGGTGAGGTGGCAGAGATAACGCTCTTGACTTGCTACAGACCTTGCCCAAATGGTGATAAGCCCGGGGAATGAGGCTGAGGACCGGCAGCTCAGCCAGAGAGGGAGGAACAGACAGAGATGAGGAGCACTCAGCTGAACACATACAGTGGGACAAACAAAATGGGCTCCAGGAGGAGATGGTATTTTTGGCCCAATTGATCGTTGGGCTATGCCTTCGGAGCCACAGATAAGCAAGAACCACCAGGGATGATGAAACGGGGAGAACCAGGAACGATAGTTCCTCCCGGTGGTTCCCGGAAAGGAGGATGGATATGGGCACTGTGCTGAAAGCGACCACCGCGACCTCACGGCCAGATATGGTTGTGATTCTCTGACCACAGGGCAATTTATGTGTGGGAATGCCCACCTGCTTCCCGAACTCAGCAGACACGAAATTACCCTCAGACCCCGAATCAACTAGCACCATAATCCTCCTCTCAACCCCCGGCAATTGTATGAGGGCCAAAATTGAAAAATTACCGGGGGGGAGTGGATTTGGTCCCGCCCACCAGACCCCCAATGGTTACTGACAGGCCGCGTCTTTTAGCTGCTGGTGGCACTCGTCCAGACTGTGGTTAGATAAACCACAGTACATGCACGCGCCAGCCCTTTGCCTTTGCCGACGCTCATCATCAGTCAAGTGCTGAGAGATCTCCATCGGTTCAGGCGAAGAGACGACGCTGCCAGTAACCACGGCGGATACACACTAGGCACAGGGGCAAGAGGAGGACTCGCGCTCCTTCGCACACTCACGGTACTGATTGTCCAAACCAACTGCCTGATCTATGAGGACGTTGAGCGTCTCCAGGACAGGGTGGACTGCCAGATCATCATGGAGTTAGTTTTTCAACCCGTGGAGGAACACGTTGTATAACGCAGTCTCATTCTACCCTGAATCGGACGCCACAACCCGGAACTTCACCGAGTACTTGGCCACTGACCGGGTGCCTTGGCGGAGCATCATAAGGCAGCTCATCACATTGCACTGACTCTCGGTCCGAACAAACACACTAGTGAATGTGGCCACAAATTGGTCAAATGTATATCGACGCCACTCGGGATTGTCTAGAGTGGACTGTGCCCACTCCAGGGCTCGATTCCTGAGCAACAGAGTAAAAAAACTGGATCCTAGCGACATCCCCCGGATACTCCTCCCCAACTTGCTCCAGGTACATTTGAACTTGGATTAGAAATCCCTTGCATTTCCCCACCTCCCCTGCGTATGGGGAAGGCGTGGGAACGGAGGTTGTACGGCACACCGTAGTGCACAAAGCAGGCTGAGGGGGTGCAGCTGAAGGAGGCACTGCAGATCACAGCATCATCATGTTAGATACCTGCTGCATCAGTGCAGCGAGCTGGCACTTGGTCGCCATTAGGCGATCCATAGCTGACAGGTCCTGTGGTGAGGCACCAGCTTATCTACTGTCCTGGCTGGCTCGTTCTGTCATAGCAAATTAAGTTTTGACAGCGCACGTGCACGATGCCAAACACAGGAAGGAACCACACAGAGGGGCACGTTTGACAATTTTATTAATTGCAAAAATCCAAAGCGCACAGTTGCAGAAACAGTCACTCGCCAGAGAAAAGGCCCTGTGGAGAGAAGACAAGAGCCGTGAGCTGAGGAGTGGAGTAAGGGAAATGGGCGAGCCAAATTACCATTTATTTGGGAAATCCTAAGAGGCCCAGCAGGACCCAGCGGGGAAGAGATGAACCAGTAGGGTAAGGGGGTAGATGAGCTGATGGTGCCTGACCGGGTGGAGTTGATCGCTGAGGAATGGTGTGGTGAGGCAGGAGAGCGTACGCAGTCCCAGAGACACACCTACACGGTGGCAGCAACCTGAAGAGAAAAGGATAAATAAGGTTAACGGCATGTTAACACTTAAGACTTATAATAGCTTGCCTGATCATGGGCAGTATACCCAGGGCAGCAACCCAGACGAGCCAGCATAGACAGCGCGGAGGGAGCCTCCTTATGTACGCTGGCTGATGAACGGGTGCGGGTGTGTCTTCTGCCTCAGGTGCAGTGATGAATTTGTGAACGTGAGGCCGGAGGGGAGGGGCACGCTCCCGCTGCCCATGACACATTGTATGGGAATATGATGTACCTAGGTGACAGCCAGATAATGCCATCCCACACAGCTGGCATAGCTCGGCTCAGGGTTGACTGGGAAATTCCCTGATTGGTCTGCCAGCGCCCTCTGGAATGCCCATTTCTAGAAACCTCTGGGTTGTCAGCACTTGCACTGGGACGGACAGCATACAGCTTCTCACCGTGTTGCACTCCAAGAGCGGCTGTAGCTCTGTTCAGCTCAGATCCACAGGGACTGCCTGTAGAAACCTAAACCAGCTGATAAACCAGTCATCATCCTGAGCCAGAAAGTCTTCTGTCTCTAAATACCATTTCTCTTCTCACTGCACAATTTGCAAAATCCTCTAATCTTCTGTTGTTAAAGGCATTTTCTGCACTTTTTTGCATTTGCTTTTATATCCACTCATCTAATTGTGCATACTTGGATGTTTATTCATCATGTGTCTCTGGTGTGTACAATAATTTTCTTCTCATTATGAGCCTCCCAACATCACCTCTAAGTGTCGCCAACAGACCAATAACAACAGAAATGTACATACGCCAGCCATGAAGTTGGCATGGGGCTGCGCATATTTCCACAGTAATTTCATTCTTGAGACATCTGAAATTTTCCGTGGAAAAAGATGTATGCCATGTTTTTGTGCATAAGTACCCTTTGTGCATGAGGCCCCTGGTCTTTAGTATTGGGCATGTTAGCAATTTTAGATCAAACCCAGTTTTATTTGCCATAGTTTACCATCCTGCCACAGCTTACTCAGAGTTTTTATTTGGATTTGTAGAGTTCTTAGCTGATTTAGTGCTTAAATCAGACAGAATATTTATAGTAGGGGACTTCAATATACATGTAGGTGTAGAAAGTGATTATCTTAATATGAATATTTATTTCAATATTAGACTTGATGGGGTTTTCTCAGAAAGTAGGAAATTCTACCAATTATCTCCACCAAAAGTTGGACCTTGTTCGGACATATGGCACAGAAATAGAAAATCTGATAGTGTCTCCTCATGACCCTTTACTGTCAGACTATTATCTGTTAACTTTTGATTTTTCTATTTCTATTTGGCTTCGAAAGAAAACTATTACTACATCAGATGTCGCTCAGATGATGCTGTTACCAAATTTAAGGAGGTAGTTTCCTCAATCACTTGTGTCAACACAACAGAGATAAGTTATGGAGATTTTACTTCTTCTGTAATTGCATAGCATGGTAAATAGTGTGATAGCTTCTTCTTCTTCGTGACTCTTTCAAATCTAGCATTCTCTATCAGGACTTTATGAACTTCTTCAATAGTAAAATTTGATCTATCAGAGATAAAAGCAGTCAGATCGTTTCCACCATTAACTTAAATACAGTAACAACTACAATTCATTCAACTGATATCTGTTTGTATGAGTTTACTCCAATTGACCTTTTAGAGTAAGATAAAATAATTTCCTCATCCAAGTCTTCATTGTCCACTAGACCCAATTCCTATGAGGTTATTTAAAGAAGTTTTCCTATTTATTGGTAGCTCTATTCTTCAAATAATCAATTCTTCATTAACATTAGGCCATGTACCGCAGGCTTTTAAAACTGTTGTAATTAAACACTTACTTAAAAAGCCAAGGTTCCAAGGTTGTCATAGCCAGGAGCGGCACTGGGGTTAAGCTCCCAGGGCTCATAAAATGCTCCTTATGGCGTGCGTCTCGAAAAGCCTCTGACAACTAAGTCCAACTCCTAGCCTGCCCGTGTGGTTTAGTCTCTAAGCCCGGCGGAACTGCTTTTACTAATAGGAGAAGGGGCGAGGGTGGATCTCTGGCGCCTAAAAACCAGATGCTTCGGGTAGATGGTGGCTCGTCAACCTGGGAAGGTAGCCCATCTAGGGGAAGGTAAACCCTGATTTCAAACCTCCGCTGCCTTGCGGCATACCCGGTCACGGGAAAGGCTTCGGGAGTCAACCCTGAGGAAGAATCCGGAGTCGGAGCCCCTAAGGCAGTTCTATGTTGTGCTCAACATCGTTCTGGCAGCTCCTGCAACGGCGCTGGTGCCAAACTGTAGCAGCCCTGCTGTTCCTTTGGATTCATCAGTGACGTGGAGAGGGGGGACATGCTGCATGGGCAACATCTTATCCTCCATATCTTCCTGCCCAGGCTTGAATCCTACCAACGCCCAACGCTGGAAGGTAGAACACCGGATCACTGGAGAGGACACTCCAGCTTCGCCTTTGGCGTAGACAAAACACGGGGAATGACAGTTACCGGTTATAAGCCACCGCTCAATTGGCGTAGAGCTCGGCGCCAGGGGTTATTCCTGACGGTGAGAGGGATCATCGGATCTCACTGGACAGCTACCGCCCGCCTCAAGCTGGGCAGTCCCCAGCCAATAAGGTGATGTCCCGCCACAGCTTGCTTTCCTCATTGGGTGCATGGGGATGAGGAGAAATCCGAACAGCAGGCTGAGAACTTTCGCACCAGGAAAGACAATAAAACAAAAGAGACCAACTCTAAAACTGGGAACTTGGAACGTCCGCACTATGATGACAGGACTCGCTACTAACCTCAAGGACATCAACGACACCAGGAAGACTGCCATCATCAATAATGAGCTGAAGAGACTGGGAGTGGATATCGCCACTCTCCAGGAAACACGGTTGGCTGACGCAGGCACACTGAGAGAGAAGGACTACACGTTCTACTGGCAGGGAAAGGGCAGTGATGAACACAGGGAACACGGAGTGGGCTTTGCAGTGAAGAACACCTTGCTGAAGATGGTGGAACCGAGCAGCACTGGCTCTGCTCGACTCCTCACCCTCCGCCTGAACACCACTCAAGGCCCAGTCACCCTCGTCAGTGTGTATGCCCCAACACTGACAGCCACACCAGAGGCAAAAGACGAGTTCTACGAGAATCTCGCAACAACTGTCAGGATCGTCCCCAACTCTGAACAACTCATTCTCCTTGGAGACTTCAATGCCAGAGTGGGTGCTGACCACGACTCCTGGCCCTCCTGTCTTGGACCTTTTGGCGTGGGCAGAATGAATGACAACGGACAGCGGCTGCTCGAGTTCTGCACATATCACGATCTGTGCATCACAAACTCGTTCTTCAAGACCAAGCCCCAACACAAGGTTTCCTGGCAAAATCCACGCTCAAAGCACTGGCACCAGCTGGACTTGATCCTGACCAGGCGCACCTCACTGAAGAACATGCTAATCACCCGTTTGTTCCAGAGTGCAGATTGCGACACAGACCATTCATTGGTGTGTTGCAAGGACAAGCTGCAGCTGAAGAAATTCCATCGTGCTAGACAGCCTGGAAAGGCACAGATTGACACCAGCAAGATGGCCCAACCAGAACTTGTTGAGCAGTTTGCCTCCACCTTTGAGAAGGAACTTGGTGTACCACAAGAAGGAGAATCTGCAAAGCAGAAGTGGGAAGAACTGCGAAACACCATCCACCGCACAGCCTTGGCTACCTTTGGGAGGAAGACCTCGAAGTCACAGGACTGGTTTGATGCCAAGTTGACCGAGATGACCCCCGTCATTGAAGCCAAGTGCTCAGCACTTGCTGAGTACAAGAAGTACCCAAACGAGAAGAATCTCCAGATTCTCAGGGCTGCGAGAAGCAAAGTTCAGCAGACTGCTCGGCACTGTGCCAACGAGTACTGGACTCAGCTCAGCCAAGACATTCAAACTGCTGCCATAACAGGGAACATCCGTGGTATGTACAATGGCATCAAGAAAGCACTTGGTCCGGCTCAGAGCAAGACGGCCCCCCTCAAATCCTCCACTGGGGAGATGATCACAGAAAAGAACAAGCAGATGGAGAGATGGGTGGAACACTACTCCGACCTCTACTCCAGACAGAACACCGTGACACCGTCAGCCCTTGATGCCATTGACTGCCTGCCATCCATGGACGAACTTGACGCCGAGCCAACCATCAACGAACTCAGCAAGGCCATTGATAGCTTGGCCGCTGGCAAGGCACCCGGCAACGACGGCATATCCCCCGACCTGATCAAGCACTGCAAGACTGCCCTACTGCTGCCATTGCATGACGTCCTCTGCCAGTGTTGGAAGGAAAGTGCCGTACCACAGGACATGAGGGACGCCAAGATCATCACCCTCTACAAAAACAAAGGGGAGAGAAGCGACTGCAACAACTACAGGGGCATCTCCCTCCTCAGCGTTGTTGGCAAAGTCTACGCATGAGTTGTCCTCGTTCGTCTACAGAAGCTTGCCGAACGTGTCTACCCCGAGTCTCAGTGTGGCTTCCGTGCTGAGCGATCGACGGTAGACATGATATTCTCCATCCGCCAACTCCAGAAGAAATGCAGAGAACAGAACATGCCCCTGTACGTCGCCTTCATCGACCTCACCAAAGCGTTCGATCTGGTCAGCAAAGAGGGCCTTTTCAAGATCCTGCCAAAGATAGGATGCCCACCAAAGTTGCAAAGCCTCATTGAATCGTTTCACACCAACATGCAGGGGATAGTGCAGCACGATGGCAACGTCTCAGAGCCTTTCTACATACGCAGCGGAGTGAAACAGGGCTGTGTACTTGCACCAACCCTCTTTGGGATTTTCTTTGCTATGCTCCTGAGGCATGCCTTCAGCACAGTAACAGAGGGAATCTACCTGCACACAAGATCTGATGGCAGGCTTTTCAACCTCGCCCGCCTGAAAGCCAGAACCAAAGTACGCGAGGCTCTAATCAGAGACATGCTGTTCGCAGATGACGCTGCAGTCGCAACCCACACACAGCAGGAGCTTCAGACCCTTATGGACCGCTTCTCCCAGGCATGCAAGGACTTCGGGCTTACCATCAGCCTGAAGAAGACTAACGTCTTGGCGTAAGGCACGGAAGCACCACCAACCATCACCATTGACGACTACGAGCTGGAGGTCGTGAATCAGTTCACGTACCTGGGGTCCATGATCAGCAACAACCTCTCCCTTGATACAGAGATCAACAAGAGGATTGGGAAATCAGCCTTCACACTCGCTCGCCTCACCACATGAGTGTGGGAGAATCCCAAACTCTCTGTCAAGACGAAGATGGCAGTGTACAACGCCTGCGTCATCAGCACACTGCTCTATGGGAGTGAGACGTGGACAACATACGCCCGGCAGGAAAAGAGACTGAACTCCTTCCACTTGCGCTGCATTCGCCACATCCTGGACATATCCTGGCAGGACAAAGTGCCCAACACAGAAGTTCTGTCCCGCGCCAGCCTTCCCTCCATGTTCACTCTACTCAGACAGCGCAGGCTCCGCTGGCTAGGCCACGTTCACCGTATGGAGGATGGCAGAATCCCCAAAGACGTCCTCTATGGAGAACTGGCAACTGGCAAGTGAGACGTTGGCCCGCCCACAGCTGCGTTTTAGAGACGTCTGCAAGAGAGACATGAAGGCCCTGGAGATCAACACAGAGCGCTGGGAGGACCTTGCAACGGACCGCTCCAAATGGAGAGGCACCCTGACCAGACAGCTCAAGGCGGGTGAAGAGAGACTGACTGCTGCAACAGATGAAAAAAGGACCCGCAGGAAGAATCGCCACAGATCCAGCAGCACGGAGACCACCCACAAGTGCGACCTGTGTGACAGGGACTGCCATTCGCGCATCGGCCTGTTCAGCCACAGGCGGTGCTGTTCCAGCAGAGTAGACGTTTAGGATTCCCTTCCATGGTCATCATAGACCGACGGAGGCCGACGTAGACTTAAAAAGCCAGCACTGGATCCAGGTGTTTTAGCTAACTATATACCAATCTCTAATCTGCCTTTCATTTCAAAAATCTTAGAAAGAGTTGTTGCCACGTAATTATTTGACCACTTGCAGGGAAATTGTTTATTTGAAGAGTTCCAATCAGGGCTCAGAATTCATCATAGTACTGAAACTGTTTTATTGAAGGTCACTAACTACCTCCTTATCACATCTGATAATGGACTTGCTTCCATACTTGTTTTTTGCACCTTAGTGCAGCTTTTGATATGATTGATCATAATATTTTATTTGATAGATTAGAGCACCTTGTTGGACTTAATGGAACTTCATTGCAGTGGTTTAAATCTTACTTATCGGATAGGTTCTAGTTTATTCATATGAATAATGAGTTTTCTTCCAACTCAAAGATCAGTCACAGAGTTCCACAGGGATCTATGCTAGACCCTACTCTTTTTAGTTTATATATGCTTCCACTAGGCAATATTATTGGAAATCACTGCAACCATTTGTTATGGCCTGGCTCAAGGGCCACAACAAACAAAAGGACGCATCAAGTGGAGCTGTAGTTCAACAGAACTTTAGTAAACCAAATTAAACCAAATTAGACCAAATTAAGGAAAAACCTAACTGAAGTATTTACAGTATGTGTTTCTTCAGTAACATCAGTAGTGTAGGGAGTGAGAGAATGTAAAATATAGTGTAGTGGTGTTGAACAGTTCAAAACCTAATTAACGGAACCAAACATAACCAAGGAGTCCAAATGCTGCCAAACCAGGATGGAAGCTAGCCTGTCGGGGAAAAAGCACAAACAATAGTTAGAGGGGTAGAGTAGTGATGGGACAGCAGGCTCCAGAGCTTCAAGGGTGCTCCAAGCTCGTCTAGGAAGTATTTGGCAAAGCGCATTTTGAAGAGTGTATTGATGACATCATACCACGTGACTGGGTCAGGAAGCCATTCATGCGTTTGCACACATGAAATAAAGTGACGAGCGATACACAATGGAAATCCCCGTCGCTCACGTTTTGTGTTGTCGATCTTCTTCTTCTTCGTCGATCGCTAGATGGTCACACCAGCTGCCCTGATGAATGCTGCCATCCTGTGGAGGTCCCCGAGGTCCCCGTGCAGCTTTTGGTTCAGCGATGTGGGGTCAGGCCACATAGCTTGTCTGAGTGCAGCGTGGTCTGGGCAGTCTTGGAGGAGGTGCTCGCTGGTCATTTGGGCAGTACCACATGGGCATCTGTCCGATTGTCCAACTTTAAGTTTCTGGTGCATGTGAGCATGCATTCTGTTATGTCTAGTTTGGAGTCTGAACAGAACGACTTGGTCAGCCCTGGTCAGACTGTAGTAGTTGTCATCCTTACAGAAGTTTGGGTGTTGCTGCTGCCACTTCTTGTGAGACAGGGCCTTAATAATGGTTTTCTCCTCACTGTAAGAGACCTGCCTGTCTTCCTGGTCTTGCTGCCCACCCTCCTTAGCAAGTCTGTCAGCCGTCTCATTTCCATAGATTCCACAGTGGGCAGGAATCCACTGGAGTGATACGTTCGCCTGTGTTGCTAGTTGAGACAGAGTGAGGTCGAGTTCATTCAGTTCTTTGCGTCGGGGGTCCTGAAGTGCATCCAAGACAGAGAGGGCATCAGTGAAGATGACAACCTGCTTGTGTGCCTTATCTTGATGTTCCCTGAAGTGGGCCGCTGCTGTTCTCAGGGCCTCTGCCTCAGCCCTGACATTGGTGGAGTACTTTCCAGTCGCAATGGGAATGTGGGTCTCCTCGTCAGCGTACCTGATGTACATGCCGCCTCCTCCATTCCTGGTTGCTTCAATGGTAGAGCCATCTGTGTAGACGTGAGTCCACTGCTCTTTAGGGTAGGCAGACCGAATGAACTCCAGGGCCAGCGACTTCCTCTCTTGGTCTGACTGTGTTCCTTTCTTCCCAATGCCCAATATTCTGTGCGTATGGCTGGGAAGTTCTGTCGGTTCCAGGAGGGAACAGATGCTATGGGTGGTATTGGTGTGGGTATGTGGTCCATCAGTTCTGGGTCTTTCCTTTCAAGTGTCCTGCTCTGGTGGATGAAGCTTGATCTCTTAAGTCTCCCTTTTGTTGGCTTGTTCAGTCTGTCCTTCATGGGATGGTTTTCCAGTCTTTTGAATTTGGCGGCCTGGGTCAGTACCCTGACGTTTCTTCTGTCTTCCAGTGGTGCAAGGCCTGTTGTTGTCTCCAGCGCTTTGATAGGGGTACTGCACATGGCTCCTGTCATCATTCGCATGGCTTGGTTTTGGAGTCTGTCCAGCTTCTCAGTGTTGCTTTTGGCAGCTGTTGAGGTTGCTGCCATGCCATACTCCAGAACAGGCCGAATCCTCCCCACATAGAGCTTCTTCAGGACACCCTGGTCTGTACCCCAGTCTGTTCCTGACAGTTTCTTCATTAGGGCCATCCTGATCTTTGCTCTTGCCTGGTTCTTGTGCAGCTGGTTCTTCCAAGTCAGTCTGCGATCCATGGTGATCCCGAGGTATGTGGGTGCATATTCAGCCTGGAGCTCATGGGAGTTGATCTGCAGTTTCACCTTCTGGGGTTGGGTGGACAGGGTGAAGACGGTGTATGTAGTCTTCCTCTCATTTAAGCTTAGAAGCCATGACTTGGTCCATGCCTCTATCAGCCAGAGAACTTGCTGCAGTCTGTAGTTTGCAGTCACGATGCTTTCCTCACTGCACCAGAGGGCTAGGTCATCGGCATAGATGGCACCTTGTATGTTCCATGGCAAACTCTGGATGATGTCCTTAATGAATACAAGAGTGTTGGGGAGAGCACTCCTCCTTGTGGGACTCCTTCCCTCAACACCTTCTTCTTGCTGGAGTCCTGTCTGACCTGGACTCTGGCTCTTCTGTTGTGCAGGTATTGGGCAATCCACTTGTACATGCGCCCAGCGATACCGCACTGGCACAGTTTCAGCTTGAGGCCGTCTTTCCATACCCTGTCAAACGCTTTTTCTAGGTCCATCCACACAGCGAGGGTGTGCTTTTTTTCTTGGACGGCATCTTCTATGGCTTGAGAGATATATGTTATTCGGTCCTCTGTAGACCGGTTCTGCCTGAAGGCTGCTTGCTATGGGCCGATGTGTTGTTTTCCTTCCAAGTGCCACATGAGTCTGGTGTTGATGAGACGCTCTAGCAGCTTTTCTATGCAGCTTGTAAGGCTTATGGGGCGATAGCTTTCAGCCTTCAACTTATCTTTGCCTTTTTTGTGCACTGGAATCATCGTGGCTTCTCTCCAGATCTGAGGCATAGTCCCTGATCTCCAACTGTCGTTGAAAAGCTGCAGAAGTTTCTTCTTGGTTTTGGGGCCAAGGTTCAGCAACATTTCATTTGTGATCTTGTCAGACCCAGGGGCTTTTTTCAGCTTCAGTGTTGTCATTGCATCCTCCAGCTCCTTGAGAATGAATGGCGAGTTCATCACTGGTTCAATCTGTGCGTTCTGATGAATTCGCTGGGCTCCTCTGACAACCTGTGACGATGGAGTGTCACCACTGTTATGATTTATTATATATGTGTTTATATTATTTGTAATGTGGTAAATGTTATTGTAATTATTTGTGAAAGTGCACATAGTATTTTGGGATCTGTCTTTTGTTTAATTTGAGTGCCTTGGGAGATAATGGTTATGATTAAGTATTTGGTAAATAATTGATAATAATTTAATGCACATACCTTTGCCAACATGCTTCCTGTGGGTGTCCGTGCAAAAGACTCCGTTAGGGGTTGAAGGCCTTATATAGGACACCAGCAGGAAGCAAACATGTATGGTGTGATTGTTGTTATTGATTGTTATTTATTATATGTTATTTATATTGTATAGTTGGGAAGTATTTATGTATTTTAGAGATCAGTGGGTATGTGGAAAATAATGGAATGTTGATTGTTTTACCTGGGATTATGGTAGGGGCTAATTAGCCCTAATTATCTCCGGTTGTATAAAACAGGTGTGTTGATTGATAGTATAGAGTCGATAGAGTTCGACTGAGTTCGATTGTGGATTGGTGAGAATCGTGTCGGATGTTCATTGGAACTTCTTATTACTTGTAAGTTGAAATTAAAAAAAGGACTAATTGATAAATTGAAATAGTGCCTCGCCTTCTTGCCCTCGTATTTTCACATTTGGTGGCAGCGGTGGTCTGTGCTCAGGACATCGTAGTGTTCAGTGGACGGAAGAACCCATGGCCAGAAGGAAAGTGAGGCAGGAGGAGCGGTCTGACCTGGATGCAGGTATGACGGATGAGGAGCCGGGAGTCAGTGGACTGGACGAGCTCGAGGAGTTGACGGGCCTGGTGAAATTTCTGATGCGTTTGCAGGCGGTCAGAGACCGGCAGATGGAGGAGGAAGCCGCTCTCCATGACCAAAGGTGGCAGGCTGTGAATGAGCAAATTCGTCGTGTACAGTCGCAGGTTGCGGAGCTGAGAGAGGAGTACGGGAGCCGGGCGGAGCATGGTGGTGACGATGGCGCTTCGGGGGAGGACCCCAGGGTGACAGCCAGTCGGGTCGGCCCGCAGGAGGAAGATTTGCCGCTGCAGGTGCAGCCGAGGAGGACACCAGTGCACCACAAGCCCAGGCTGAATCCTCTCTCACCCGAGGACGACATAGAGCACTACCTGACGACATTTGAGAGGATTTCTACAGTCTGCCGCTAGAGGGAAGAAGAGTGGCCTATCCATCTTGCTCCTCTATGTCACACACATGTATGTGTATCATGCCCGAGTACACACACATTTTTTATTGTACTTGGCCAGCCGTAGCCCACCGGGAGATTTGAACTCACGACCTCCCGCTCCGGAGTCCCGCACTCTACCTGTTTCGCCAATAGGGTCAACCCCCTTGGCAAGCCAAGTGGGCGCTTATATATTGACTCTGCTACACACTCCCCTCCTATTTTTGACATCGTCCCCTGGTGTCAACGCTGCATTACAGCTTGGGAAATGTTACGCTGCCAGTACATCCCGGACGAGCCCCCAAATGTCACACACATGTATGTGTATCATGCCCGAGTACACACACACTTTTTATTGTACTTGGCCAGCCGTAGCCCACCGGGAGATTTGAACTCACGACCTCCCGCTCCGGAGTCCCGCACTCTACCTGTTTCGCCAATAGGGTCAACCCCCTTGGCAAGCCAAGTGGGCGCTTATATATTGACTCTGCTACATCTACTTACAGGTAAAGCGCGGAGCGCATATGTTTTGATGGACATCGCAGACACGGCCGATTATGGAAAATTAAAGGAAGCTATTTTGAGTAAATATGAAATAACATTCGATACGTATAGGAGGAGGTTTCGGTCCCTGGACATACATCAGGACAAAACCCCTCGGGAGCTTTATGTTCGATTAAAGGACCTGTTTTGTAAATGGATTAAACCAGAGACCCTAACTATAAAAGACATTTCTGAATTGTTGATTTTGGAACAGTTTTTGCTGATGGTGAATCCGGAACTGGGAGTCTGGATACAAGAGTGGGACCCGAAGACTGCAGAGGACGCTGCTTGTCTGGCGGAGGTTTTTCTGTCAGCCAGGTCTGGGAGTAGGAGAGCTACTCTTGGCCGTGACAGATCTTTCACCACACGGAGTGAGTTTATTGAGGGTGAAAGGGGTGGTCCAGCTCGAAATGGGCTGTATTCCAGGCCCAGTCAGATCACAAACAGCAGACAGGATAATAGCAAAAAGTCACGAGTTGTTGCAAATAAGGATATACGCTGTTATCAGTGTAATAAAATCGGTCACACCCAGTATTCATGTCCTGCCACAAAACATCAGAAACTGTCACTATTATGTTCAGTTCCTAGACCCACTTGTTCAGCCTCAGTGCATAGTGGAGTATATAAAGCAAAGGTGTTGCTTAATGGTCAGTGTGAAGAGGCCCTGTTAGACTCAGGCTGTTTTCAAACAGTTGTGCTACCTAGTTTGGTCCCTAGAGATGTGTGGAATGAGTCAGAAATAAATATCAGTTGTGTCTATGGGGATAAGAAACTGTACCCGACCGCTGAGGTTTATTTAACAGTAGGGGGTCAAACTTATCTCCTTCCTGTAGCTCTTGTGCCTGATTTGCCTTATCCTGTTATTCTTGGCAGTGATGTTCCAACTTCGTTAGACATCATACAACAGGTTAGAGAGGAACTAGCGGAGGAGAGACAGGCAGGTGGCGCTGTTGAGCAGAGAGTAAATACACCTGTGGTGAAAAATTGTAATATGGTGACAACTAGGGCACAGAGGGCACAGAGGGCTGCCAATGCTCTTCAGGAATTACCATTTTATGATTCTGAGATAGAGGCAGGCCCTATTAAGCAACCCAAATCCAAGGCTCAGAAGAGAAGAGATATGGTGTTAGCGTCAGCACAGAACTTGGGTGAAGAAACACCACAGCTAAATCAGTCAATAGAGTTTGACATCCCTCCTGACATAGCTGTATTGCAGAAAGCTGACCCAACACTTTAACCATGGTTTGATAAAGTCTCGGAGATTGAGGGTGTGAAACAGGGTAAAACTGATTGTTTGGCTGAGGCCTTGTATGTCATTAAAAAGGGCATTTTATATCAACAGCAAGGTTAAGTTATGGCCATAGCTTTGCCACAGGACCTCACACCAAAAGTATGGAACTGGGACATGTTATTCCTTGGGCAAGTCATCTAGCATTCCAAAAAAACTCTACAGAGAATTGCTAGAAGGTTTGTGTGGCCGGGAATGTATATCCAGGTAAAGGACTTCTGCACTTCGTGCCCAATATGTCAGATTACATCACCTAGGGGAGTAGCCCGTGCCCAACTACACCCACTACCAATTATTGGAACACCATTCAACAGAATAGGGATGGATATAGTTGGCCCCCTAGAGAGAAGTTCTGCTGGTAATAGATACATGTTGGTAATATGTGACTACGCTACTCGGTACCCAGAAGCCTTTCCCCTGAAATCTATTAAGGCTAGGCAGGTTGCCAACTGCCTTATCCAGTTGTTTTCAAGGGTAGGCATACCCAGAGAAGTTCTAACAGACTGTGGAACAAATTTCTTGTCCAAATTGTTGCAGCAAGTATATAAGCTGTTGGGTATTAAGGGTATTAAGACCACCCCATATCACCCTCAGACTGATGGACTAGTGGAGCGATTCAATCAGACTCTTAAAAATATGCTGCGGAAATTTGTTTCTGAAAAGGGGTCAGATTGGGATCAGTGGGTACCTTATTTACTGTTTGCTTACCGGGAGGTGCCCCAGGCTTCAACAGGGTTCTCACCCTTTGAACTGCTGTATGGTCGTCAGGTGAGGGGCCCTCTGGACTTATTAAAGGAGCACTGGGAGAGTCTACCGAGTGATCAGGACAATGTGGTCTCTTATGTTATTAAGATGAGAGAAAAACTGGATCGAATGACTGCTTTGGCTCAGGAACACATGAGGATGGCGCAGGCCAAACAAAAAACTTGGTATGACAAGAAGGCAAGAAAGAGGGTTTTTTCACCCAGGACAACAAGTTTTGTTATTGCTGCCCTCGTGTGATAGTAAGCTGTTGGCTCAATGGCAGGGGCCATATGAAATTTCTAAGAAACTAAGCTCAGTGACATACGAACTATATATGCCTGACAAGAAGGTAAAATATCAGACCTTCCATATTAACTTGTTGAAAGAGTTTCAGCAGCCTGGTCATCAGCAGCAGCAACCTGTTCTTCAGGAGACACCACAGCTCCTCATTTGTGCAACGGAAGTGGATGAGGAGAAAGAACAGTCCTTTCCCACAAATGTGTCAGAGCCTTATTTATTTGAAGTGTCTCATTTGCAGGTGGATCAGCGGAGAGAGTTAGAGGCACTATTGGATCCAGAATTGTTTCAGGAGAGACCTGGTTTCACCATGTTGGTACGTCACAAGGTTTATTTGAAAGAGGAAACTGTTCCACGTAGAAAATCATATAGGATCCCGGAACGATTGGTACCAAAAATGAGGCATGAAATTGATTTGATGTTGCAGCTGGGAGTGATTGAGGAGTCAGTCAGTGAGTGGTGTAGCCCGATTGTGCTGGTCCCCAAAAAGGACGGCTCATTAAGATTCTGCATTGACTTTAGATACCTTAACTCAGTATCTAAATTTGTGTCATACCCCATGCCCCGGATTGACGAATTATTAGAGAAAGTGGGCAAGGCTAGATTTATTTCTACTTTGGACCTATGCAAGGGGTATTGGCAGGTGGCATTGGCACCAGAAACAAAGGAACTTACAGCCTTTAAAACACCTTATGGCAGTTTTCAGTTCAGGGTCATGCCATTTGGCCTTCAGGGGGCACCTGCAACTTTTCAGCGGCTGATGGACCAAGTGTTAAGGAGAGTATCGAACTTTGCGGCTGCCTATCTGGATGACGTGGTCATTTATAGTCAGACCTGGGAAGAACATTTGATACACCTTAGGCAGGTCCTTCAGTTAATTAAGAGGGCTGGACTGATAATCATCTTGGATCGTCACTTCCTTGTGGTAACGTATCGTCACTTCCTGTTTTGCTGTCTGCCTGTGTGGTTTGCTTTGTGGTTTGCTCTCCAGCCACTAGCTATGGCTACTAGCTCTCTTTCCTCTCCTCCTCTGGTGTGCTCTCTCTGTCAGATGTTTAGCTACACCTCTGCCTCTTTTAGTGATAACGGTAAATGTAATAAATGTTGTCTTTTTGAGGCGCTCGAGGCGAGGTTGTCTGATTTGGAATCCCGGCTCCGCTGCATTGAAACACCGTCTGCGCCAGTTAATCTTGACGGACGCCCATTAGCTGCAGCGGAGCTAGCTAGCTTAGGCCCCACTGTCAGCGGTCCCTCGGCTCTCCTCAGCAGCGAGGAGACTGGGTGGGTGACGGTGAGAAGGAAGCCTAGTCGCAAAGCCCCGGTACACCACCAACCTGTTCACGTTTCTAATCGTTTTTTTCCGCTCAGCGACACACCCGCTGAGGAAAAAACTCTGATTATTGGCGACTCTGTAGTCAGAAACGTGAACCTAGATACTCCAGCGGCCATAGTCCAATGCATTCCTGGGGCCAGAGCAGGCGACATCGAGTCAAATTTGAAAATGCTGGCTAAAAGTAACTGTAAATATTCCACAATTGTTATTCACGCCGGCATTAATGACATCCATCTCCGGCAGTCGGAAGTCACGAAACTTAATATAGAATCGGTGTGTGACTTTGCAAAAACGATGTCTGCCACTGTAGTATTCTCTGGGCCCCTCCCCAATCTGACCAGTGATGACATGTTTAGCCGCTCGTCATCCTTGAACCACTAGCTGTCTGTGTGGTGTCCTAAAAATGACGTGGGCTACATTGACAATTGGAGCTCTTTTTGGGGAAAACCTGGTCTTATGAGACGAGACAGCATTCATCCCACTTTGGATGGTGCTTCTCATGTATCTAACAATCTGGCATCTTTTTTATCCAAATTTCCAAAACCATGACTACTCAGAGTTGGGACCAGGAAGCAGAGTCGCAGTCTTACACGCCTCTCTGCAGCTCCTCTTCATCCGCCTCCCCTCAGCTTAGCCCCTGACTTCCCCATCAGAGAATTGTTGTCTGCTCCCTCCAAAGTAAATAAAAATATAATGTATAAGCATCCCAAAGTGATAAAGCAAAATACTGGTAAAACTCAAATTAAACATAAAGCCTCTAAATTGAATGATTTGGCCTCTGTTCCTCCTCATAATTTAAAAATTAAATGTGGTTTATTAAATATTAGGTCTCTAACTCCCAAGTCTCTGTTAGTCCATGTTTTGTTAATTGATCATCAGATTGATTTAATTTCCCTTACAGAGACTTGGTTAGGGCAAGAGGATTAGGTTGGTTTAAATGAAACAACTCCCTCTGGTTATTTAAACTGTCAAAATCCCAGAAGTTCTGGTCGTGGAGGAGGAGTAGCAACAATTTACCATTCCAAATTACTAGTTAATGTAAAGCAAAAAACATGTTATAATTCCTTTGAGGGCCTTGTCCTCAGTACTGGGAACTTTAGCAATTTTAGGTTAAACCCAATTTTATTTGCCATTGTTTATCGTCCCCCATCGACCTACTCAGAATTTTTATCCGAATTTGCTGATTTCTTAGCTGATTTAGTGCTGAAATCTGATAGAATAATTATAGTAGGGGACTTTAATATACATGTGGATGTAGATAGTGACTGCCTTACTGTGGCATTTAATTCAATATTAGACTTGATTGGGTTTTCTCAGAAAGTAGGAAATTCTACTCACTACCTCCACCATACATTGGACCTTGTTTTGACATAGGGCATAGAAATAGAAAATCTTGTAGTGTCTCCTCATAACCCTGTACTGTCAGACCATTGTCTGTTAACCTTTGATTTTACTATTTCTGACTATTTGGCTCCTAAAGAAAAATATTATTACAGTAGATGCCTCTCAGATGATGCTGTTACCAAATTTATGCAGATTGTTTCCTCTATGCCATGTGTCAACACAACAGAAATAAGCTATAGACAGCTTGCTCCTTCTGTAATTGATAACATGGTGGATAGTGTTTCAGCTTCTCTGCATCAGGCTCTAGACTTGGTGGCCCCCTTAAAAAAGAAAAAAGTCTAATCAGAGATTTCTAACTCCTTGGTTCAACACAGAAACTCGTAGCTTAAAACAGAAGACTCGTCAATTAGAAAGAAAATGGCGCTCTACTAATTTAGATGAAATCTATTTAGCTTGGAGAAATCATCTTTTAATTTCTAAAAAATCTCTTAGAAAAGCTAGAACGAGTTATTACTCTGCATTAATAGAAGAGAACAAGAATAATCCCAGGTTTCTTTTCAATACTGTAGCCAGGTTGACAAAGAGTCAGGACTCTGTCAATCCTAGCATTCTCTTAGAGCTTACTAGTCAAGACTTTATGAACTTTTTCAATAATAAAATTTCATCCATCAGAGATAAAATCAATCAGATTCTTCCCACAGTTAACTTAAATACTGTAACTACTACAACTCCTTCTATTGATCTCTGTCTTGATGAGTTTACTCCAATCGACCTTTGTGAGTTAGACAAAATAGTTTCCTCATCCAAACCTTCAACTTGTCTTTTAGACCCTATTCCTACCAGGTTATTTAAAGAAGTCTTCCCACTTATTGGTAGCTTTATTCTTCATATAATCAATTCTTCATTAACTTTAGGCCATGTACTGCAGGCTTTTAAAACGGCTGTAATTAAACCCTTACTCAAAAAGCCAACGCTAGATCCAGGGGCTTTAGCTAACTATAGACCAATCTCTAATCTCCCTTTCATTTCAAAAATCTTAGAAAGAGTTGTTGCTACGCAATTATTTGACCACCTGCAGGGAAATGGTTTACTTGAAGAGTTTCAATCTGGGTTTAGAATCCATCATAGTACTGAAACAGCCTTAGCGAAGGTCACTAACGACCTCCTCATTGCATCTGATAATGGACTAGTTTCTGTACTTGTCCTTTTAGACCTTAGTGCAGCTTTTGATACTATCGATCATAATATTCTACTTGATAGATTAGAACACTATGCTGGACTTAATGGAACTTCGTTGCAATGGTTTAGATCTTATTTATCTGATAGGTTCCAGTTTGTTCATGTAAATGATGAGTTTTCTTTCAACTCAAAGCTTAGTCATGGAGTTCCACAGGGATCTGTGCTAGGCCCTACTCTTTTTAGTTTATATATGCTTCCGTTAGGCAACATTATTAGAAAGCACTGTATACATTTTCATTGTTATGCAGATGACACACAATTATACCTGTCAATGAAGCCAGATGATAGTAATCAATTAGCCAAGTTAGAAGCCTGTCTTAAGGAAATCAAAGCTTGGATGACTTATAATTTCCTGCTATTAAATTCAGATAAGACTGAAGTCATTCTTGTTGGTCCAAAAAACCTTAGAAATTCCTTTCCAAATCAAACTTTCAGTTTGGATGCAGTTACTCTTTCTCTTAATAGCTCTGTGAGGAACCTTGGAGTTATTTTTGATCAGGATTTGTCCTTCAATTCACATATTAAATTTGTTTCTAAGACTGCCTTCTATCATTTACGTAATATTGCCAAGATTAGGAGCATCTTGTCTCAGAGTGATGCTGAGAAGCTGATCCACGCTTTTGTTAGCTCGAGATTAGATTATTGTAATTCTTTATTATCAGGCTGTCCTAAAACATCTTTAAAAAGTCTTCAGCTGATCCAAAATGCTGCAGCAAGAGTTTTAACAGGTACTAGAAAGAGAGATCATATCTCTCCGGTTCTGGCCTCCCTTCATTGGCTTCCCATAGAGTTTAGAATTAAGTTTAAAATCCTTCTTCTTACTTACAAAGCTCTAAACAATCAGGCTCCTTTTTATTTAAAAGATCTGATACTATCGTATCATCCTAACAGAGCACTACGCTCCCAAAATGCAGGATTACTTGTAATACCTAGAATCTCCAAAAGTACAATGGGAGGCAGAGCCTTCAGTTATCAAGCTCCTCTCCTGTGGAATCAGCTGCCAATCTGGATTCGGGAGTCAGACTCGATCTCTGTTTTTAAGAATAGGGCTAAAACCTACCTTTTTGATATAGCCTACAATTAGGGAGGGATCATCTGTTTCTGAACCCTCCCTTAGTTATGCTCCTAATAGGTTTAGTCAGCCGGGGGACCTCCAGTAATGCACTGGGCCTCACTCCTTTCCTCACTCTCTATGAAATATTTTTTTTTTGCTGGTCATTAACATCTGTTTGTTCTCTCCCATAGATTGAGTCCCCATCGTGTTGTTTGCTCTCTACATGTCTGTTCTTTTCATCTTCTCTATCCCCTCACCCCCCACCCAGTCGCAACAGATGACTGCCCCTCCCTGAGCCTGGTTCTGCTGGAGGTTTCTTCCTGTTAAAAGGGAGTTTTTCCTCTCCACCGTCGCCAAGTGCTTGCTCACAGGGGATCGCCTGATTGCTGGGGTCTTTCTGCAACTGTGGAGGTCCCCCCCCTACAGTTGTTAGTGCTATGAGATGACTGTTGTTATGAAATGGCACTATATAAATAAAGTTGAATTGAATTGAATTGAATTGAATTGAACCCACGCAAATGTGCGTTCGGACAGCAGCAGGTGGAGTACCTGGGACATGTGGTTGGTCAGGGGGTTATTAGACCACGAGTAGGTAAAGTGGATGCCATCCGGACCTACCCTGTACCCACCACTAAAAAGAAAGTACGATCATTCATGGGAATGCAAGGGCTGCACGGTGGCGCAGTGGTTTAGCACTGCGGCAGCACAGTTTACCCTCGGCCGGGGGATCGTGGGGATCATGAGATCGTGGGTTCGATCCCAGCCCCCGACCAACAGTGGGCTGTGTGAAGTTTGCATGTTCTCCCCGTGTTGCGTGGGTTTACTCCGGGATTTCTCCGGTTTCCTCCCGCATACCAAAAACATGTAGGTTTAGGGCGCTCGCACACGCAGCAACCGGCAGCCGGTGGCTTGTCACCAGACTGCAAACCAAATCTACCTATGGGTACAAATATGTGACAAAAAAAAAAAAAATGGTAGGATGGTACAGTAAGGTCATCCCCCACTTTGCTGAAACAGCAGCAGTGTTGACTGACCTCACTAAGGCTTCAGCACCAAATAAGGTAAAATGGACAGAGGAGTGTGACAGAGTGTTTGAGGATCTGAAGAGAGCTATTTCTGGGGAGAAGGTTCTCTACAGTCCAGACTTTGCTCGTCCATTCATTTTACAGACTGATGCTTCAGGGGTTGGCATTGGAGCAGTACTTCTCCAGGAGGAGAAGGGAGAGAGACACCCAGTACTGTTCTTGAGCCGTAAATTGTTGGACCGGGAGACAAGATACTCTACGGTTGAAAAAGAATGTCTTGCCATGAAATGGGCAATAGGGTCTCTAAAATATTATTTATTAGGGCGTCATTTTTTGTTGGAGACAGATCATCAGGCTCTACAGTGGTTAGACAGGATGAAGGATATGAACAGTCGTCTCACAGGGTGGTATGTGTGCCTTCAGCCATATAATTTTACTGTTCGGTATGTGGCAGGGGAAACCAACCTTGCAGCAGATAGCCTTTCTAGACTCCATGACTCGTAGAGTACTGTACTCTCGGGAAAGGGGGGGGGGGGATGTGACGATTGAGTGTCACCACTGTTATGATTTATTATATATGTGTTCATATTATTTGTAATATGGTAAATGTTATTGTAATTATTTGTGAAAGTGCACACAGTATTTTGGGATCTGTCTTTTGTTTAATTTGAGTGCCTTGGGAGATAATGGTTATGATTAAGTATTTCATAAATAATTGATAATAATTTATTGCACATACCTTTGCAAACATGCTTCCTGTGGGTGTCCGGGCAAAAGACTCCGTTAGGGGTTGAGGGCCTTATAGAGGACACCAGCAGGAAGCAAACATGTATGGTAAGTTAGAGGGGTGGTTTAATATTTGTAAATAGGGGATTGAGATATTTATTGAATTATTTATATTGTGATTGTTGTTATTGATTGTTATTTATTATATGTTATTTATATTGTATAGTTGGGAAGTATTTATGTATTTTAGAGATCAGTGGGTATGTGGAAAATAATGAAATGTTGATTTTTTTACCTGGGATTATGGTAGGGGCTAATTAGCCCTAATTATCTCCGGTTGTATAAAACAGGTGTGTTGATTGATAGTATAGAGTCGATAGAGTTCGATTGAGTTCGATTGTGGATTGGTGAGAATCGTGTCGGATGTTCATTGGAAATTCTTATTACTTGTAAGTTGAAATAAAAAAAAAGGACTAATTGATAAACTGAAATAATGCCTAGCCTCCTTGCCATCGTATTTTCACACAACCTTTCTTCTCTCTGGTGGAATCTGAAGATGGCTCGTCTTCGCATACTGGTTGATGAAATGGTCTGCTGCTTTCTTGCCAGTCAGCAGTTCTTGATCTGCCTGTAGTGTGATCGGCGAGCTTTTGCTGTTCTCGTCGTTGAGGGCTTGAGCCAGTTTCCAAAGCTTGTTGCCGTCCTTGTCCAAGTTGAGCTGCTCTGTCTTTTCTTGCCATCTCTTTCGAGCTTCCTGTATAAATGTCTGCCTGTGTTTTGCAGTGACCGCCTTCAGGGCAATGTTGTTTTCTACTGTAGGGTCTGCTTCTACTTTTTTCCTTGCCTCTGCCACACTGTCTTCAAGCTGCTGGAGCTCTTCTGTCCAGTAAGGCCTATAGTTCTTTCTGGCTCCCCGAGGTATAGATTCATTTGCAGCCTTCAGAATAGCATGGTTTAGCACCCTGACTTTCTTGTTGAGGTTCTGCTGCTTGTGACAGATCTCCACGGAGTACCGGTCCACCAGTGTTGAGAAGTGCACCCAGTTGGCCTTCTTGTAATTCCACCTGGGGAATGTCTTAGCTTCTTGTGGTTTGTAGCTGATGTCCAGTCCGATCTTCACAGGTTTATGGTCACTTCCCCCGAGCTGACCAAGTACTGTTCTTGTTGCCAGCCTGGCCATGTCATTGGTGGCAAATGCAAGATCGGGCGTGGTGTTACTTAGCCATACCCTGGAGAAGAACGTTGGTGGATCATCAGGATCATTCATTAGCAGAAGACTGTTTTCGACTTGCCAGTCTTCCACCTCATCTCCTCTTCTATCTTCTTCACTGTATCCCCATGCCTCTGAGTGACTGTTGAAGTCACCGATGACTAAGCATCGGTGGTCTGGGAGTTCCATTTGGTCAAGTGAGAGCTCTCGCTCTGGGGGGCAGTACACATTGAAGATCGTGACGCTTTCATTGTGAACCATGATTCGAACTCCATGGATTTCTGCCTGGTTGTTGGTACTGACATCAAACTCTTGTGCTGGTATGGCGTTTTTGACAAGAATCGCCACTCTTCCTTTTGTTCTTCCTTTTCCGTCTTTCCTGAAGACCTGGTATCCCCTAACACTGAATCATTGGTTTTCCTTCTGGTGTGTCTCCTGTAGGCAGGCTACATCAATGTCTTCTGAGTGGAGTCTTTCGGCAAGGGATATTTTTTTGTTATAGACTCCTTCTGCGTTCCACTGGAGGATGTTGACGTTCCTCTCCTTTGGCGTCTCTTTTCGGCCAGTAGCATTCCTTGTTCCCCGTCCCCTGGTCATGCAGGACGAGGTGAGGTGACCTCCGTTAGCTGAGGGTGGGCCCCTTTGAGGCTGAGGGCCCGGCACTCTTCCTCGCTGGCGGATCCCCAGAGGACGAGCACCATCACGTGCAACATCAGTGTGACTCATCATGAAGCGAATATGCGTGATGCAGAGGTTTGTGGCACCACAGGGGTCCTGCATCTCCGTCTTCAGCCATGGACGTTTGTTGGGAGTCCCTCCCCTAGACCAACTGCTTTTCATGGCTGGGCTGTCGAGAGCTTGGTCCACCCTGTAGAAAGGTTGCCTGCCAAGGCTTTCCGAGACCCTCTTCCCGTGTGTGTTGTCGATGTTTGTGTAAGGGATTTGTCACAGCCAATTTTCAGATGGAGCCAGCACCAAAACACAAACCGTTTGAGAACAGTTTGAGCTCATTTCTCCCATTGATACATTTTCCACAAATAGTGGCTGTTTATCATAACTGAAGAAATGGGCTAGTGGTAATGTATCTGGCCCTACAGCTGCGAGGCTGGGGTTCAAGTCACTCTTCAAAAGCATCTTCAAAGCCTCCACATCATTCAAAATTCTGCTGCTAGACTTTTAACTAAGAAAAGGGCTCACATTACACCGATTTTAGCAGCACTTCACTGGCTCCCAGTTGGTTTTAGGATTCAGTTTAAAACTTTAATTCTTGTTTTTAAAGCTATTCATGACCGGGTCCCTAAATACATCACCGAGCTTCTTAAAGTGTACAACTCCTCGTGGTCTTTGAGATCCTCGGATCAACTTTTACTGGCTTCCCTCAAACCCATTTTAAAACTCAAAGTGATAGAGCCTTTCAAGCAGTGGCACCAAAATTGTGGAATGCTCTACCACTGTCTTTGCACTCAGTAGACTCTGTTGAAGATTTAAAAGGCAGCTGAACACACTCCTGTTTAAACAGGCTTTTTAGTTTGATTATGGATTGTGGTTTTGTTTTTAATGTCTTTATACTTGTTTTTAATGCCTTTACTGCTGTATTTGTGATTGTGTGTTTTATTTTGTTGTGAAGCACTTTGTGATTCTTTCTATGAGAAGTGCTATATAAATAAATTTTACTTACTTACAATTGGAATTTTATTTGAAAGGTGAAGTGTTTGTTGTGTTTCAAAAAGCTTGGATTATTATGCTGAGGCACTATTGTGCCCTGCATGACAATAAAGACGGAGGTGAATGTACTGGGAGAGACAGAAACATGTTTACCCTACACTGTACTCACTGATACTTCTTAAAAGACAGCACATTTATTGAAATAGAAAAAATACACATTAAACCAATAATGCCATTTCAAAAATCTGCATGTTGTGGACTACATGGCCTAGTAGAGCAATGAAGTTTCATACGAGGCTTCGTCTATATGAACAATTTTAATGAAAAGCCTCAAGTCTTCAAGAAAGCCTCATCTAGCTGTTACTAAGTAGTAGCTTAGAGGTAAAGCCTCTGTCCTTTACCTGGGAAGCTGGGGTTCAAGTCCCAGCTATGCCATTTCTTATAGTTTAATTTTATTTGCACAGTTAAGTGTCTGTTGTGTTTCAAAGACCTTGGAAACAACAATAACACATCATCATGCTGAAGCACTATTGTACCCTGCATGACAATAAAGAGAGAGGTGAATGAAATGGGAGAGACAGAACCTTGTCAACCTTACACTACACAAACTTGCAGTAGCCTTCCTTTATACACCTGCATCCTTTGTGCTCTGAGAGAGTATTCCCCAAAGCTGGAGAAATACTCTTAAAAAAAGAAAAAGAAAAAAAAATTACCTTAGTCCAGACTGTTGAAAAGTTATTATTTCTTAATAAAAAATGGATAAGTAGCACAAGCACATACACTGTATGTCACTTCAGTTTTATTATTTCTTTTTTCCCTTATGATCATTGATATTTCTTAAAAGAGAGCACATTTATTGAAATGAAAAAATACACATAAAACCAATAATGCCCTTGTAAAAATTTGTATGTTGTATATGTTTTGTCCACTAGATGGACTAGTAGAGAAAATGAAGTTTCACATAAGGCCTCGTCAATCTGAACCATTTGGATGTAAGGCCTCAAGTCCTCTAGACAGCCTCATCTGGCCATCACTAGTAAAGAGGTGTGAGGCCTGGTTTACAACCCCCAGTGATGGGATGGAGCAACCCAAGAGGAATGACCTACCTGCTGAGTTCACGACCAGGCTTAAATACCCTAGGTCACCTTGGTGCCACAGGTGCACCCACTTAGAATAGAATAGAATAGAATAGACTTTATTTGTCATTATAACAAGTACAATGAAATTAAAATGCAAACCAATCAGTGAATTAAAAGTAAAAAGAAGCTTAAAAAAGATTATATACACTACTGTTCAAAAGTTTGGGGTCAGAAATTTCCTTATTTTTGAAAGAAAAGCACTGTTTTTTTCAATGAAGATAACTTTAAACTAATCAGAAATACACTCTAATATCTAATATACATTGCTAATGTGGTAAATGACTATTCTAGCTGTGAATGTCTGGTTTTTGGTGCAATATCTACATAGGTGTATAGAGGCCCATTTCCAGCAACTGTCACTCCAGTGTTCTAATGGTACAATGTGTTTGCTCATTGCATCAGAAGGCTAATGGAGGATTGGAAAACCCTTGTGCAATCATGTTAGCACAGCTGAAAACAGTTTAGCTGGTTAGAGAAGCTATAAACCTGACCTTCCTTTGAGCAGGTTGAGTATCTGGAAAAAAATATTATTTCAAATACAAATCATTATTTCTTTCTATCAAAGGTCTTTTTATTATTATTAATTGAAATATCAATACAATACAAAGTATTGGAACTTTTCATTTTTGTTTTAACCAAACAGTGCAAAACTAAAATTTAAAACTAACAAATGTGGATGCTTCAAAACACAAAGACCTTTAAGTAAACAATAATAAAGAAATACAAAAAGAAAAATTGTGTGTGTGAGGTGGGGGTGGGGTAAAGGGGATATGAGCTACTCAGAAACTATAATTGTGGGTCTTTCAAAGAAATCAAGAAACGGGCGCCATAATTTATAGAATTTGTTTTCAGAGCCACGAACTGTATATCTGATTTTTTCTAAATCCAAACAGGACAGTATATCTTTTATCCACTGTACATGTGAAGGGGGCGAAGAGTCTTTCCACTTCAGTAATACAGCACGTCTGGCCAATAATAATGAAAATTTTAAAACTTTTAATTTGGAATTGGGCAAGACAAGTTCTGGAGCCACACCAAAAACGGCGCATAATGGATCAGGTTTAATTTTATATTGCAGGACTTCAGCCATAGTGATAAAAACAGAATGCCAAAAATTCATCAATGAAGGGCGCGACCAGTACATGTGAAGCAAAGTGCCAGGAGCGCTACCACACTTTTCACAAGTTGGGTCTATATCCGAGTAAATACGTGCTAACTTAACCTTGGACAGGTGCACCCGGTGTACAATCTTAAATTGAATAAGAGCGTGACGAGCACACATTGACGCAGTGTGAACCTGGCCAAGAATAGAGTCCCACAGTTCATCAGTAAAAGTAAAATTAAGATCTTGTTCCCAATTCAATTTAATAGCGGCCAAAGAAGAAGATTGTAAATTTGAAATGAAATTATATAAAACTGATATTTCCCCGTTAGAAGTTGGTTTAACTAATAAAAAAATCATCTAGAGGATTATCAGAAGGTTTTTGAGGGAACTGTTTTGTCATGGTTTGCACATAATGTCTGACCTGAAGGAAGCGGAAAAAATGTGTAGAAGTGATGTCGAATTTAGTGGAAAGTTGAGAAAAACTTGTAAATTGACCATCAAACTATAAATCCGCAAAAGATTTTAAACCTTTTCTGTGCCATATATGAAATGCACTATCAATAGTTGATGGGGTAAATAAATGATTTGCAGCAATTGGACTTCTAATGGAGAAAAACTGAAGACCGAAATTTTTCATGAATTGACACCAAATTCTAAGAGACTGATGAACTACTTTGTTATTACCCAGTGTAGACAAAGCAAGGGGAAGTGGTGAACCTAAAACTGCCGGTAGGGAGGTTTGATTGTCCACATATGACTCCATAAGGATCCAAATGGGTGATTTGGGTTCCAGATAGAAATGTTTCCAATATAACATGCACCTGATATTTGCTGCCCAGTAGTAATATTGAAAGTTAGGAAGAGCCATGCCACCCACTGATTTGGGTCTTTGAAGAAAAACTTTCCTCAATCTTGGATGTTTACCATTCCAAATAAATGAGGTAATCAGAGAATCCAAAGACTTAAAAAAGGATTTAGGAATAAAAAATGGGGAGACATTGAAACAAATATAAAAACTTTGGAAGTAACATCATTTTTTACAGAATTAATTCTGCCAATTAAAGACAAGGATAATGGGGACCATTTGGAAAGTATTAGCTTGCACTGGTCAAATAAGGGGAGAAAATTATTTTTAAACAAGTAATTAAGTTGTTTAGTAACACATATCCCAAGATAATTAAAATGATCAATAACAACCTTGAAAGAAAAATTTTCAAGATCCTGAACTCGAATCTTTTCATTAATCAGAAACAATTCACTCTTATTAAGATTAATTTTATAACCAGAAAACCTACTAAAACTATCCAAAATGTTAAGTATAGCGGGTAATGAAGTAAGTGGGTCAAATCATTATTTCTAACCTTGGTGGGGTTCTAACCGCAGTGGGGCTTCGCCAATCAGCCTGGCAGGTGTGGGGTCGTCTGCTCTGCACCTGTTGTGGGAGACCAAGCGGCACCTCCGTTGGTGGTGTGTGGTGGCGTACTTGCGCGGCCCCCTTCTTCTACATCGGCCGGCGGATTGTCTGGGCTGCGGGACACCTTCATCGTGCGGTGGTGGGTGGCGGAGCTGACGGTGGAGAGGCTGACCGGGATTCCGGCCGGATCGGACGGCGGCTGCGGTGGCGGAGCTCGGTGGAGGAGCTGGCTGAGGCTTCGGCTTAATCCAAGGTTGGCTGGACCAGATACTGGTAGCACCGGAGATTGTCCTGCTGTCATCGGCTGCGGGATACACCGGGAGAGCTTTGGCTTTGCTGGTGGATACCTGCTGCCGGGCTGCGACCCAGGCTAGCGGTCTCTGTTGGCCACCGGGAGAGCTTCGGATTCGCCGCCTGGTGGAACAGCGCTAGCTGGAGGCCTCCACTAGCAACCGAGGGAGCATTGGCCTCCTCGGCTTCACCGGTGGATCCAGTTATTCAATTGCTAGTCAACAGGTGAGCCTCTCCCTTGATTCTAATCAAATTAAATCAAAATCAACTAGTCATTATGTCTCCAAAAAAGAGTCAGACACATGGAGAGGAGCTGGAGGAGATTAAACTCTCCCTAAACTTTATGTCTGAGGAAATATCAAAAATAGCTAAACAACATGTGTAATGACAATAAAGTTGAATCTCATCTCATCTCATCTCAAAAAACGCTGCTTGTTAACCTTATGGAACAAGTGCGCGAGCTAAAGGCTGAAATTGTGGACAAGGACAAGAAAATTAAATCCTTAGAAAAATGTGTGGATGAACTTGAACAATATACAAGAATGGATGACGTCATTGTGAGCGGTGTGAACAGCAGACACCGCTCCTATGCACGTGTGGCAGCTGGAGTTGGTGATCAGGATGGGCAGGATGAGACACTGGCTGAGTCACACACTCTTGAGCAGCAGGTATTGACCTTTTTCAATTCTAATAAAATTGTTGTGGACAATGAGACTATTTCGGCTTGCCACACATTACCCAATAAAAACAGTAAATTAAAACCAACGATTATCATCCGATTCGTCAGTAGGAAAGCCAAAATTGATCTTCTGCGACAAGCAAAAAAACTGAGAGGAACGGCTGTCTACATAAATGAACATTTAACAAAAAAGAACTCCAAAATAGCTAGACAAGCCAGGGCCCTCAGAAAACAAGGAAAAATACAGTCGACATGGACAAGAAACTGTAAGGTGTGGATAAAACTGCTTGGCACTCCAGAAGACGCTAAAGTAATGATGATTAGAGAAATGGAGGAATTGGACAGATTTAAACCTTAGCCCTGATTCAGGAATAACGGTGCAGTAATCATGAGTGGAAATTTTGTGTTCTTTTCCTTTTTTCTTCTTGGTGTACATGGTTGTCATAAATTATGTTTAGTACTTTAGTCAATCATTCTTCCTCATTTGATGATGGAGGTGTAGTGGGGCAAATTGAAGCTGGAAATTTTGTTAGTGCTGAACAGCAACCACAGGACGTTTTGGGAGGTGTTGACCCAGACAACAATTATTTTGGTCATATTAATAATAAGTGTGTTTATTATGAAGAACAACAATTAAATGGAATTATGAATTTGGATCAAACATTAACAGTAATACATATTAATAGTAGGAGTCTCTATGCAAACTTTGATAGTATTAAGGAGTTTTTGAATCAATTTAATACACCATTTAGGATTATTGCAATAAGTGAAACATGGATTAATGAAGAAAAAGATGTAAATTTTGAACTAGAGGGATATGAGATGTACACACAAAATAGGAAATGTAAAAGTGGTGGTGGGGTAGCACTGTATGATGATAGAAAATTAAAAAGTAAAAAAGTAGACAGTATGACATCAGCAGTGAATGAAAGTATGGAATGTTTAACAATTGAGATTACGATGGAAAAAAGAAAAAATATAATAGTAAGTTGTATACAGTGATCCCTCGCTACTTCGCGCTTCACCTTTAGCGCCCTCAGTGCATCGCGGATTTTTCAGAAATATTCATCAAAAATTCAAAATTGAGAAAAAATGGGCGGGCGCTAGCAGAAGGCAGGGAGACTACATTAGAACATCAGCTATCAACACGGAGAGCCGCACAACTCAAAATCCACCTCTCTGACCACCGCTCCACTCCTCTCCGCCCACCTCTTCACTGCTCGGGAATCTCGCAAGCTGATTGGCCGCGACGTTTTACCTCGCAAGCTGATTGGCCGAGACGTTTTACCCAGCTTCTCTCCCTGCCGACATACCCAGCAAAGGAAGACTGCATTCATTGTTCTTTATCGCTAGTCTCGCCGCGTGGAACTTTTCGCTGTTCTCTTGCGCCTTTTTGTGCGAAATAGTCTTCCTGTCGAGCCACTACGCCACCTCCTGCAGCTGCCCTCGACGATGCTGCGCCTCTAGCACCTGACGATGAGGCGTCACCTGAGGAGCAGTAAAGCTCTCATTAACCTGTGCAGTAAATCATCTTCATCTTGAGTTACGTATCTTGTTATAAAAATAAAAGAGTTCTAAAAACATATTTATGTACACTTTATTTACATCTACGTATGTATGTACACTTACACACACACACACACACACACACGTATCATATGAGAGAGAGAGTGAGAGAATGAACGTACGTGTTATTTATGGGTGACGTCATTAGGGGTGACGCTACTTCGCTGTTTTTCACTTTCCGCGGTCGGTTCTGGAACCCATTAACCGCGATAAGTGAGGGATCACTGTATATAGAGCACCGTGATCTGATATGGAAAAATTTAAAAAATGGGATGGAAAAGATGTATGCAAAAATAAGACAAAAGGATATCTTTATTTGTCGTGACTTTAATATAGATTTGATGAAAACAAAACAACACAAACCAACTGAAGATTTCTTAGATACAATGTATAGCTTAACCTTATTTCCAAAGATTACAAAACCTACAAGAATAACGACACACTGTGCTACCCTGATAGACAACATTTTTACCAATGTTATTGAATATAATATGGTGAGTGGTATAATAATAAATGATATTAGTGACCACTTGCCTGTATTTGTTTCTTTAGATGTTAATTATGGGGCTAATGAGAGTAAGAATAATAATAAACTATGTAAAAAGATTATCTATAAAAGAATACGAACAGAAGATAGAATCAGTGATTTAAAAGAAGACTTAATGTTACAGAATTGGGATGTTGTCTATAGAGAGAAAAATGTGGACTTGGCAATGATAAATTTATTGATATATTTAAATTATTATATGATAAAAACTGTCCAATTAAAGAAATTAATAAAAAACACATATACAAAAATTGCCCATGGTTAACCAAAGGGTTACAAAATGCTTGTAAAAAGAAAAATCATCTCTATAAAAAATTTATTAAATTAAGAACTAAAGAATCTGAAAAAAGATATAAAACATATAAAAATAAATTAACTGATATAATACGAACTAGTAAAACATTATATTATAGGAAAATGTTAAATGAAAATAAAAATAATATAAAAGGAGTCTGGGATATATTAAACAAATTAAGGAAAAATGGAACTAAGAAAATGATATTTCCAGAGTATTTTACTGATAATTGTGGTGATATTTATGATAAGAATATGGTAGTAAATAAAATGAATAAATTTTTCGTAAGTGTTGGGCCAGAGTTGGCAGCAAAGATTCCAAATCAAGGATAATACACTGTGAGTGAGTCTTTAATTGGAAGTAACCCTCGGTCAATTTTTCTTACAGCGGTGGATGAACTAGAGGTAAAATCTGTTGTTGAAAAGTGTAAAAATAAATTATCTACTGACTGTGATGGTATTGATATGGCACTAATAAAAAGAACTGTTGATGGTATATTAAAACCATTCACATATATTTGTAATTTATCATTTCAAACTGGTTCATTCCCGCAGAAAATGAAAATAGCAAAAGTATTTCCATTATTTAAGCAAGGAAATAAACACCAATACACAAACTACAGACCAGTACCACTTCTCCCACAATTTTCAAAAATTCTGGAAAAACTTTTCAACAACAGATTAGAAAACTTTTTAAATAAACAGGATGTGCTGAATCAGAACCAATATGGGTTTAGAGCCAAGAGTACAACATTGTTGGCGATAATGGATGCAACAGAGGAAATAATAAATGCATTAGATCAAGGAAAATATGCAATTGGTGTGTTTATAGATTTTAGAAAAGCATTTGATACAATAAATCATTCAATACTTCTTAACAAATTGCAAATGTATGGTATTAGGGGAACTGCTCTGAAATGGGTTACAAGTTATCTATCTGAGAGACAACAATTTGTGAAAATGGGAGAATATCTGTCTGGGTGTATGGGAATTGCCTGTGGAGTCCCCCAAGGGTCAGTACTGGGCCCCAAATTAGTTAACATATATATAAATGATATATTCCAAGTTTCTAAATTATTAAAAATAATATTATTTGCTGATGATACTAATTTATTTTATTCTGGAAATAATTATAAGCAACTAATCCATACTATACATAATGAATTAAATAAGCTAAAAAAAATGGATGGATTGTAATAAACTATCACTAAATATAGATTAAACTAAGGTAATGATATTTGGTAATTGTAAAAATAAAGAAGATATACACATTCATATAGATAATGTAGTTATTGAAAAAGTTAAGGAGATCAAGTTTTTGGGTGTAGTACTGGATGATAAAATTAGTTGGAAACCACATGTCAGATGCATACAAAATAAAGTTGCAAAAAATATTGCAATTATAAATAAAATTAAGCAGGTCCTAGATTATAAATCACTTCATATTTTGTATTGTTCATTAGTACTTCCATACTTGACTTATTGTATAGAAGTTTGGGGTAACAGTTATAAAAGTAAACTTAATTCATTGTTAATATTACAAAAAAGGGCAGTCCGTGTTATACATAAAGTCGGGTACCTCGAACATACTAATTTATTGTTTTTACATTTGAAGTTATTGAAATTATGGGATCTGGTTCATTATTACACAGCACAATTAATGTTTAAAGTTAGTAAAAACCTCTTGCCACACAATATACAGAATCTATTCAGGGAGAGAGAAGGGAAATATAATTTACGGGGGAATACAAAATTTAAAATGCACTTAGTAAGATCTACACGGAAGAGTTTTTGTGTGTCTGTGTGTGGGGTAAAATTGTGGAATGGGTTGGGGGAGAAACACAGGCAATGTCCAAACATCCATATATTTAAATCAACATATAAAGAAATGATTTTTGAGCAGTATGAGAATGAAGGGCAGTGATGTTACATTGTGTCTTCAGTGAGGGAAGGTTGTTGTGTGTTATGGTGATTGTGAAAGTGATGGTGTTGTTTGTGTTTGCATTGAACATGCCAGAAGTGTATGTTTATTGTTGTTGTAATATTGTTGGATATGGACTGTCATTGTTGTGTCATTTTTGTTGTATAATTTGACTATGGGTGTATTATGGTGAATGTGATTGTGGGATAATGATGATTATGAGTAATACTGTAATTTGTTTGGTGTGGAGAAGGGGTGGGACTGTATAAGCGTTGGCTTCTTCCCACTCCTTTTGAACATTTTATTTTTGGTTTGTTTTTTTGTTGTGTTTTGAACTCTCTTTTTTCTTTCTTTAACAATGTTCAAATAAAAATCAATCAATCAATCAAAAAACCTTTTTTTTTTTTTTTTGTTACTTATTTGTACCCGTAGGTAGATTTGGTTTGCAGTCTGGTGACAAGCCACCGGCTGCCGGTCGCTGCGTGCGCGAGCGCCCTAAACCTACATGTTTTTGGTATGCGGGAGGAAACCGTAGAAATCCCGGAGTAAACCCACGCAACACGGGGAGAACATGCAAACTCCACACAGCTCACTGTTGGTTGGGGGCTGGGATCGAACCCACGATCTCATGATCCCCGCGATCCCCCGGCCGAGGGTAAACTGTGCTGTCACAGTGCCAAACCACTGCGCCACCGTGCAGCCAACCGTGCAGCAAACCTTGTCAATGTCTTGACTATATTTTCTATTCATTTTACTATTTTTTACTATTTTACTGTTTTTTACCATTCATTTTCTATTCATTTTACAACTCATTTTACAACTCATTCATTTTACAACTCATGGTGGTAAATAAGTGTGACTTTTCTGGAAAACACAAAATAATTGTCTGGGTGACCCCAAACTTTTGAATGGTAGTGTACATTACTAATTTTTAAATATCACACACACTCAATTTCACAGTTACAAACCTCATGTTCTGCTAGAGTTCAGGGAGGTAATTGCGGTCGGATAAAAACTGTTTTTAAATCTGTTTGTCCTTGTTTTAATTGCTCTAAACTGCCTTCCTGAAGGTAGTAGTTGGAAGAGAGAGTGACCGGGATGAAAGGGGTCCTTCAAGATTTTTTGTGCCTTTTTAAGGCAGCGGGCGTGGTGCAGATCTTCAAGGCTGAGGAGAGGGCAACCAACATTTTTTTTGGGCTGTGTTGATGACAGTCTGAAGAGCTTTCTTCTGAGCTACCGTGCAGCTGCTGAACCAAATACAAATACAATAAGTTATAATGCTCTCAATAGAGCAACGATAAAAAGACAACAGCGGTCTCTGACAGATGTTTCCTCTCAACACCCTGAGGAAATGTAGTCTCTGGTGGGCTTTTTTCAGCAGCTCAGTTGTGTTCACCCCCCATGACTTGGCAGTCACTCACCAGCATCAAACTATAGCACAGCCCCCCATAGGACCCAAAGGGCCGTAACACACTGCATATACAGTGGTGTGAAAACGTGTTTGCCCCTTCCTGATTTCTCATTTTTTGTCACACTTAAATGGTTCAGATCATAAAATAAATTTAAATATTAAACAAATATAATACAAGTAAACACAAAATGCAGTTTTTAAATGAAGGTGCTTATTATTAAGGGAAAAATTAATCCAAACCTACATGGCCGTTTGTGAAAAAGTGATTGCCCTGGAAGCGCACCCTTCTCCTGAAGGTCTTGAAGCAATGGATGTAGAACCTGGGACGGAGGACACGGGTAGCATCCAGAGCTCTCTGGATGAGGACGGCCCTGATGCAGACAAACTAGAAGTCTCTACTTTGTTCCAGTTTCTTCAATTTCTGGCATGAATGTAGGCTACTATGATGACACTAATGGAGAACTGCTTCATGTGGTAATGTATCGTCACTTCCTGTGTTGACATAACATGGCGGCAGCGCGCTCGGACGCAGCAGCCCCTCTTGGCATCAACGAGTGTGAGAGTTTTGAGTGTTTTGATCTTCCCAGACGTACATTCTGTAAAACTTACAACCGTGAGACCTTATTAAACATCAAGGTACTGCACGCTGCAAGAATCGCGGCGATCGGTTGTGACTTGGACATTCTACGCCAGCATGGAATTCTGGTGGAGTCCCCGCTGGAAGCTACCCGAGAGAGGAGGAAGCGGAAGCGGAGTGAACGCAAGCAAAAGCGCGGAAAAAGGGCCGGGATCCATGCTAGGCTAAAGGCTAACCCCTCCAGACCAGCGGTACCATCGCTTCTTCTCTCTAACATCTGCTCCCTCGAAAACAAGCTGGACGAGCTGCGTCTGCTGAGAGAAACCCGGAGAGAGTGGAGAGACTGCTGTGTGTTTGTTTTCACGGAGACATGGCTCCACGGCAACATTCCTGACGAGGCCATTCAGCTGGAAGATATGGCGATGTTCCGTGCCGACAGGGAAACGGCGAGCTCCGGTAAGAGCCGGGGGGGTGAGCTATGCATCTATGTTAACAAGAACTGGTGCGTCAATGCCACGTTAGTGTCTAAACACTGCTCTCCGTTGGCGGAGTTCCTTATTGTAAATTGTCGGCCACATTATTTGCTGAGGGAATTCAGCAACATGTATGTAGCTGGTGTTTACATAGCGCTGAGCCCTAATGCTAAAGCTAATGCTAAGAAGGCACTCGGGGTACTGCACAATGCGATTAGTGAAATCCAAACGTCACACCCGGACAGTTTTGTGGTGGTTGCGGGGGATTTTAACCACACCAGCTTAAAGACTGTGCTCCCCAAGTTTAAACAATGTGTAGACTTTAAGACCAGAGGAGAGAATATGTCGGACTTAGTGTACACAAACACAGATGCATATAAGGCGATACCCCGCCCCCATCTCGGCCGTTCTGATCACATGTCCATGATGCTGGTGCCTGCCTACAAACCTTTATTGAAGCACAGCAGGCCTGCAGTGAAACAAATCAGGATTTGGCCAGAGAGTGCAACCTCTGCATTGAAAGCCTGTTTTCTGCACACAGACTGGGAGGTCTTCAAAATAGCAGCCTCCCAGGAAGACAAGACAGATGTGGAGGAGTATGCTGATACAGTCACCAGCTAGCATCGCGAAGTGCACAGAGGATGTCACTACAGTGAAGACCATCACTATGCGGGGTAATCATAAGCCCTGGATGACTGCAGAGGTGCGCTCGATGCTTACAGCCAGAGATGCAGCCTTCAGAGAGAAGGACAGGATCGCCCTCTGCTCAGCCAGGTCTGCGCTCTCAAAGGGAATTAAGGCGGCAAAGCGCGCCAATGCGGAGAAAATCCAGGGACACCTCTGTGACACTAGGAACACCAAGCAGATGTGGCAGGGAGTTTGGACACTGACGGGCCATAAGTCTAGGCAGGGGGTCGATGATGACGACGCTTCGCTTCCAGACAGGCTTAACGACTTCTTTGCACGTTTTGAAGCATCAAACTCGACAATCAGAGGGAGGGCTGGCCCACCCCCACCATTGGTTGGACCAGCTTTTACCATCAACACAATGGACACAGTGAGGACCCTAACCAGAGTCAACCAACGTAAAGCTGCAGGTCCGGACAACATTCCAGGACGTGTGCTCCGAGACTGCGCGAGCGAGTTGGCGGATGTCCTGACTGACATTTATAACATCTCCCTGAGTCAGGCCATCGTTCCCAGATGCTTCAAGACCTCTATCATTGTACCGGTGGCAAAGAAACCAGTTGTGTCCTGTTTGAATGACTATCGTCCTGTTGCACTGACACCAATTGTGATGAAATGTTTTGAACGGCTTGTCAAACCACACATTACAGCCTGCCTCCCTGCATCACACGACCCGCTCCAGTTTGCATATCATTCAAACCGCTCCACGGAGGATGCTATAGTCACCACCCTACACTCTGTCATCACCCACCTGGACCAGAAAGACACCTACGCCAGACTCCTGTACATTGATTTCAGTTCAGCATTCAACACCATTATTCCCCAGAGACTGATGGAGAAATTACTCCTTCTCGGTCTGAACACCGCCACATGTCTCTGGATCCTGGATTTTCTGACTGAGAGACCTCAGTCTGTCTGGGTTGGAAATAACATCTCCAACTCTATCACGCTGAGTACCGGATCCCCTCAAGGCTGTGTACACAGTCCACTGTTGTTTACACTTCTAACACATGACTGTGTATCCAGACACGAGGGGAACCAGATTATTAAGTTTGCAGATGACACCACGGTGGTGGGACTTATCCAGAGGGATGAGGAATCAATGTACAGGGAAGAAGTGAGAGACCTGGAGGGCTGATGCAGGGAGAACAATCTGGTGCTCAACGTGGACAAAACGAAGGAGATGATTATCGACTTCCGGCTGTCACAGCCTGAGCACGTCCCCCTCAGCATCGGCAGCCGTTTAGTGGAGAGAGTAGAGAACATCAAGTTCCTCGGAGTGCAGATCTCGCAGGACCTGACCTGGAGCAAGAATTCCTTGGAGATCAGGAAGCGGGCTCAGCAGAGACTGCACTTCTTGAGGAAACTCAAACAGGCCTCTCTCCTCATCTGCATCCTCAGGACCTTCTACAGAGGTGTGGTGGAGAGTGTTCTGACGTACTGCATTGCTACATGGTACTCCAGCTGCAGTATGTCAGACAAAAAAGCCCTGCAGGTGATAGTCAAGGGGGCTGAGAGGGTAATTGGAGTCTCCCTCCCCTCTGTCCAAGAACCTTTTCAGAACCGTTGTAGGAGCAGGGCACTGAACATTGTCAAGGACTGTTCTCACCCTCTGCATAAACACTTTGAACTTCTTCCATCTGGTAAACGATTCCGGACCATCAGAGGCAGAACCACCAGACTGATCAACAGCTTCCTTCCACAAGCTGTCAGGATGCTGAACAGCTGACCCGGAATCTCTCATACACACTACTGCACCTATGGGCATTTTGTATATTATTTGTATATTATAGTTAGTTTTTTTTTTTCTTTCCCCCAAGTATGTCTCAGGGATGTGTGAATGGATGGGGGGGGGGGTGGAGCTATGTGGGAGTGTGTCTTAAATCATGCTGCTTCTATTTATATGGATGCCGAGAGAAACGCAATTTCATCTTGCCTGCACTACAGTTGTATGTACAGCAATATGACAATAAAGTTTGATTTGATTTGATTTTGATTTGATTTGCTATCTGTCGGTGTGGTTTGCTCTGTGGTTAGTTATCCTCACTCTCCTGAGGATTATTGCCTTTAATTGTATTGTAATCACTTTTTTCCATCTACCGTCACCTCTCACTTCTGTTTAACAAGCCTCTTTCACCTGTGTGCACACTCAGTGTCACCTAATCACTCTCTTTAATCTTCTGTTCACCTTTCATTGGTGTTTGTGTCAGCTTCCGGTTAGCCACAAGCTATGGCAACTAGCTCTCCTTCCCCTACCAGAGGAGACTCTGGTGTGCTCTCCGTGTCAGATGTTTAGCTACACCTCTGCCTCTTTTAGTGATAATAGAAAATGTAATAAATGTTGTCTTTTTGAGGCGCTCGGTGCGAGGTTGTGCGATTTGCAATCCCAGCTCCGCTGCATTGAAACACAGTCAGGTCCAGTTAATAATGACGGACTCCTCCTCGCTGCAGCAAAATGACCTAGTATAGGGCCTGTTAGCCGTCGTTCCCTCATTTCCCTACTCTGTCTACACTGAAAGAGGCCCCTTGACATGTGAAAAAAATATAAGAAATCCCTGGATGACCTGCATGGAGAATTCTGCCATCGGTTCTCTGATTTTGGAAAAATTGACAAGTCACTTCAGCTGGTGTCATGTCCCTTCACACAAGATCCTGAAACAGTGCCACAGGAGTTGCAGTTGGAACTGATTGATCTCCAATGTGACACCATCTTAAAGGAGAAGTTCCACTCTCTTAAACTGGATGAGTTTTATGCTTCATTAAGCCCAGCAAAATTTCCAAACATCCAGAACATGGCACAGAGGATGCTAGTGTTGTTTGGCTCTACGTATGTCTGTGAACAGACTTTTAGTGTGATGAACACCAACAAAGCACCCCACAGATCCCAGTTGAGTGATGAACACCTCAGATCTGTTCTGAGAGCTGCCACAACAAAACTAACAACAGACTTCGACGCACTGGCAAAAAAGGGTGATCAACAACACTGCTCCTACTAAAAGTGAATGTAATTATTAACACTGTAATGCCATTTTTATGTTTATCTTTGATATGCTGATATGATATGCTTTGATATGCATCTGGTGCTGGCCCAGCCCATCTGTCAAATTTTTACAGTCAATGTGGCCCCTGAGACAAAAAGTTTACCCACCCCTGCTCTAAGGGAATGCTTGATAAAGTCCTGACTAGTAAGCTCTAAGCCTTAGAGCTTACTAGTCAGGACTTTATGAACTTTTTCAATAATAAAATTTCATCTATCAGAGATCAAATCAGTCAGATTCTTCCCACCGTTAACTTAAATACAGTAACTACTTCAACAACTTCAGTTGATATCTGTTTGGATGAGTTTACTCCAACTGACCTTTTAGAGTTAGATAAAAATAATTTCCTCATCCAAGCCTTCAACTTGTCTTTTAGACCCTATTCCTACCAGGTTATTTAAAGAAGTATTCCCATTTATTGGTAGCTCTATTCTTCAAATAATCAATTCTTCATTAACATTAGGCCATGTACCACAGGCTTTCAAAACTGCTGTAATTAAACCCTTACTCAAAAAGCCAACACTGTATCCAGGAGTTTCAGCTACACTACCGTTCAAAAGTTTGGGGTCACCCAGACAATTATTTTGTGTTTTCCATGAAAAGTCACACTTATTTACCACCATGAGTTGTAAAATGAATAGAAAATATAGTCAAGACATTGACAAGGTTAGAAATAATGATTTGCATTTGAAATAATAATTTTTTCCTTCAAACTTTGCTTTCGTCAAAGAATCCTCCATTTGCAGCAATTACAGCATTGCAGACCTAACATGATTGCACAAGGGTTTTCTAATCATCCATTAGCCTTCTGACTCAATGAGCAAACACATTGTACCATTAGAACACTGGAGTGATAGTTGCTGGAAATGGGCCTCTATACACCTATGTAGATATTGCACAAAAAACCAGACATTTGCAGCTAGAATAGTCATTTACCACATTAGCAATGTATAGAGTGTATTTCTGATTAGTTTAAAGTTATCTTCATTGAAAAAAAGTGTTTTTCTTTCAAAAATAAGGACATTTCTAAGTGACCCCAAACTTTTGAACGGTAGTGTAACTATAGACCAATCTCTAATCTGCCTTTCATTTCAAAAATCTTAATTGCTATGCAATTATTTGACCACTTGCAGGGAAATGATTTAGAGTTTCAATCTGGGTTTAGAATCTATCATAGTACTGAAACAGCTTCAGTGAAGGCCACGAATGACCTCCTTATTGCATCTGATAATGGACTTGTTTCAGTTTTTGTCCTTTTAGACCATAGTACAGCTTTTGATACTAACGATCATAATATTCTACTTGATAGATTAAAACACCATGTTGGACTTAATGTGCTAGACCCTATTCGCTTTAGTTTATATATGCTTCCGCTAGGCAACATTATTAGAAAGCACTGTATACATTTTCATTTTTATGCAGATGACACACACTTATACCTGTCAATGAAGCCAGATGATAGTAAAAAAATAGCCAAGTTTGAGGCTTGTCTTAAGAAAATCAAAGTTTGGATGACAAGTAATTTACTGCTATTAAATTCAGATAAGACTGAAGTCATTCTAGTTTGTCCAAAAAACATTAGAAACACCATCCAAATGAAACTCTTAGTTTGGATGTGGTTACTCTTTATCTTAATAGTTCTGTGAGGAACCTTGGAGTTATTTTTGATCAAGATCTTTTTTTTTAATTCACATATTAAACTTGTTTCTAAGACTGCCTTCTATCATTTGTGTAATATTGCCAAGAAGAGGAGCATCTTGTCTCAAAGTGATGCTGAGAAACTAATCCACACTTTTGCTCGCTCTAGATTAGATTATTGTAACTCTTTATTATCAGGTTGTCCTAAAACATCTTTAAAAGTCTTTAGCTGATCCTAAATGATGCAGCAAGAGTTTTAACAGGTACGAGAAAGAGAGATCAAATCTCTGTGGTTCTGGCCTCCGTTCACTGGCTTCCCATAGAGTTTAGAATTAAGTTTAAAATCCTTCTCCTCACTTACAAAGCTCGAAATAATCAGGCCCCGTTTTATTTAAAAGATCTGATACTACCCTATTATCCTAACAGAACACTATGCTCCCAAAATGCAGGATTACTTGTAATACCTAGAATCTCTAAAAATACAATGAGAGACAGGGCCTTCAGTTATCAAGCTCCTCTCCTATAGAACCAGCTGACAGTCTGGATTCGGGAGTCAAACTCAATCTCTGTTTTTAAGAATAGGGTCAAAACTTTCCTTTTTCATATAGCCAATAATTAGGGTGGGCTCATGTGCCCCTGAACCCTCCCTTAGTTGTGCTGCTAATAGGTTTAGACAGCCGGGGGACCTCCAACAATGCACTGGGCTTCACTCCTTTCTTCACTCTCAATGAAATATAAGATAAGATAAGATAAGCCTTTATTAGTCCCACAATGGGGAAATTCCAGGATTGCAACAGCACAGGGATAGCAACACTCAGAGCAACAATCAGAAGGCAAAAAAAAGCAAGAGCAGCTAATATATATATATATACAGTATATATATATACAGACAGTGCAGAGCATTGTAGCTAGATGGAATAAATATGTAGATATATAAACACATACAGTACGGAGCATTGTAGCTAGATGGAATAAATATGTAAATATATAAACACACACAGTGCAGAGCATTGTTGCTAGATGGGATGAAACAGCACAACCGTCTACTTAGTTATCCTACATGGTATGATTATGTGCCCATACATATTCTCACTCTCCATAGCGACCGGTATTTTCCTAGTTGTATGCCGGAGGGGACCATTGTGTAAGTCTATTGCATCTTTTGCATTCAAAAAACTATTAGTTTGTTACGTCTTTTTGCTATCTCTGCGAGCAGCCCTGCTTAGGTTGTACAGTCTGACAGCCGTTGGTAGGACCTGCGAAACCTCTCGGTTGTGCACCTGGGATGATGTAGTCTGCTGCTAAATGAGCTCCTCAGTACATTCAGTGTGTCCTGCATAGGGTGGAACTCGGACTCCAGCAGAGATGACAGTTTAGCCACCGTCCTTCTCTCTCCTATCTCCTCCACCGGGTCAAGGCACTGCCCCAGGACAGAGCTAGCTTTCTTGATCAGTTTGTTCAGTCTCTTCCTATCGACTGCAGTAATGCCACTGCCCCAGCAGACCACTCCAAAAGTGATGGCTGATGCCACCACCGTGTCATAGAATGTCTTCAGCAGCGCCCCTTGTACACCAAAAGACCTGAGTCTCCTCAGTAGGAACAGCCTGCACTGTCCCTTCTTGTAGAGTGCGTCAGTATTGTGTGACCAGTCTAGTTTATTGTTCAGATGAACACCCAGGTACTTATAGGATGTCACCATCTTGATGTCTGTTCCCTGTATATTTTCTGGTGCTGTGAGGGGTTGTCCTTGCCTGCGGCAGTCCACCACCAGCTCCTTAGTTTTCCTCACGTTGATCTGGAGGCAGTTCCAATGGCACCAGTCCACGAAGTCCTGGATAAGTCCCCTGTACTCAGCTTCATCTCCATTGGAGATGAGGCCAACGATCGCAGAGTCATCAGAGAACTTCTGTAGATGGCAGTGTGTTGTGTTGTGTGAGAAGTCCGCAGTATAAAGAGTGAACAGGAGGGGAGCCAACACTGTTCCCTGGGGGGCCCCCGTGCTACCGATGATCGTGTCAGACACACAGTCCTGGGTTCTCACAAACTGAGGCCGGTTCGTGAGGTAGTCCAGGATCCATGATGACAGGTGCTGGTCCACCCCTGTGCGCAGCAGCTTGTCCTTCAGGATCATTGGTTGGATGGTGTTGAAAGCACTGGAGAAGTCAAAGAACATGATCCTCACCACATTCCCGGGCTTCTCCAGATGGGACAGAAAACGGTGAAGGAGGAAGATCACCGCATCCTCCACCCCAATGCCATGCTGGTAGGCGAACTGGAGTGGATCCATCGCTGGTCCCACCAGCGGGCGGAGGTGAGCAAGGAGCAGTCTCTCCAGGGTCTTCATCAAGTGGGACATCAAGGCCACCGGTATGTAGCTGTTCAGGTCTTTGGGGTGGGAAGTTTTTGGTACAGGTACCACACAAGATGTTTTCCACAGCTGTGGTACCCTCCCCAGCTTCAGATTCAGGTCGAAGATGTACACCACAATCCCACACAGCTGGTCTGCACAGGACTTGAGGAGCTTTGCGCTGATGCCGTCCGGTCCCGATGCCTTCCTCGCCTTGATCTTCCTCAGCTCCATCCTCACCTGGGTCTTGGTCATGGTCAGGATGGGGGGCTGTGTGTTGGGAGTGGGGGGGGTGTTGTTGGAGTGGGGAGTGGGAAGCAGGACTTGATGTCTTTAGAGGCAGCAGTGGTTGTTGTGCAGTCAGGGGGGAGGGCGGTTGGTCAAACCTATTGAAAAACAGATTCAGATTGTTCGCCTACTCCCTGCCCCCCGTGGCCTGGGGGGAGGTATTCTGGAGCCCAGAGATGGTTTTGAGGTTTCTCCAGACCCCGCTGATGTCACTCTGTTGCAGCTTGTCCTCCATCTTCTTCCTGAAGCTGTCCTTGCCTTCTCTGATCTTTCTCCTCAGCTCCCTCTGTACGGACTTCAGCATCTCCCTGTTCCCTGACCTGAAGATCCTCTTCTTCTCTCTCAGAAGTGTTTTTATCTGAGGGTTGATCCAGGGTTTGTTGTTTGAGCAACACCGTATGGTCTTGGTGGGAACGGATTTGTCCACACAGAAGCTGAGGTAGTCCGTGATAGTGTGAGTGAGGCCATTGATGTCCTCACCATGTGGATCGCAGAGCTGCTTCCAGGCGGTGGTTTCAAAACAGCCCTTTAGAGTGTCCATTGCCTCCTCAGACCATAACTTCACTGTGTGCATGGCCGGAGGTTGTCTGTGCACTAGGGGTTTGTACATCGGCCGGAGATGAACCAAGTTGTGATCCAATCTCCCGAGTGGGGGGAGTTGTGATGAGGTATACGCCTCCTTAGTGTTTGCGTAGAATAAGTCCAGTGTTTTATTGTCTCTAGTGTGGCATGTGACATACTGGGTAAACGTGGGCAGAATGGGAGACAGTGAAACATGGTTGAAATCACCTGAGATGAGGAGAAGAGCATCTGGGTGTTCGGTCTGCAGCCTGCTGGTTACTGAATGGATAACAACATGCGCTGTCCCAGCGTTCGCTGTCGGATTTGCATAAACAACAATGCAGATCACGTGTGAGTATTCTCTCGGGAGATATGTAGGCCGCATGCTAACAGCTAGCAACTCAATGTCTTTGCTGCAGTGTCGTTGTTTAACAGTGATATGTCCCAGTCTGAACCAGTTGTTGTTAACATACATTATCACTCCACCGCCCCTTGCTTTGCCACTGTCTGGTGTTCGGTCTGCCCGTATCATGTGGAAACCCTCCAGCTCAATGTTAGCATCTGCTGCTAGTTCAGTTAGCCACGTCTCAGAAAACAAAAGGAGAGAGCATTCCTGGTATATGCTATCGTAGCGGGAGCTAGCCGCTAGCTCATCTACCTTTCCCAGTAACGACCGTACATTCCCCATGACAATAGATGGAAGCAAGGGTCTGTTTGTTCTCTCCCATATATTGAGTCCCCGTCATGCTGTTTGCTCTCTACATGTCTGTTCTTTTCTTCTTCTGTATCCCCTCACCCCCCAGCCAGTCACAGCAGATGACTGCCTCTCCCTAAGCCAGGTTCTGCTGGAGGTTTCTTCCTGCTAAAAGGGAGTTTTTCCTCTCCACCTTCACCGAGTGCTTGCTCACAGGGGATTGCCTGATTGCTGGGGTCTTTCTGCAATTGTAGAGTTTTCCCCTGCAATTGAAAGTGCAATGAGATGACTGTTGTTGTTAAATGGCGCTATATAATGTATATATATATATACTGTAAATATATATATATATATATATATATATATATATATATATATATATATATATATATATATATATATATATATATATATATATACGTATATATACATTTGGACAAACAGCTTTCTCTATAAAGGGCAGTCACATCTGGAACACAATGCCAAATGAAATTAAAATAATAACGGACTTGAAAACATTCACTAAAAAGGTTCAAAACTGGCTGAAAAATAAACAAGAATGTACCCATGTATGAAATGATTTTCTGCAGGGTGAGAGTGAATGAAGGGAAGGAATGAATGGGTTTGTTTATAGTGAGTGACGAAGGGAGGGAGGCCTGAAATAGGCAAATGTGAGTCAGGTTGTTATATTGTGTATTTATAATATTTATAATATTTATAATTGTGTATTTATAATGTATTTATAATCTTTTTTTGCATTGATGTATGTGGTTATTGTTTATTCTGTTTTCATTTTTTTTTCTTTTCCTTATCCTTTTTTCTTTTTACTTGTTTCTTCTTTCTAAAGCCCATCCAGGGACAAGAGCTGCAAATTAGCTAATAGCTATGCACTCTTTGTGCAACACATCAGATTGATTGTCATTTGATTAACTGTCTATGTTTATTGCACTGTCCCTGTCAAATAAACAAATAATCTAATCTAATCTAATCTAATCTATAAATAAAGTTGAACTGAATTTAACCTAATAACTGGTTGGACCACCCTTAGCAGCAACAACTGCTATCAAGCATTTGTGATAGCTGACAATTACTCTTTTACAGCACTGTGGAGTGAATTCTGGCCCACTGATCTTTGCAGAATTGTTGTAATTAAGCCACATTGGAGGTTTTTTAAATCACCCTTATTGTCATTCAACCGTACAACCAATCATGTACAGTAGAACGAGATTGTGCTTTACCTACACTACCGTTCAAAAGTTTGGGGTCACCCAGACAATTATTTTGTGTTTTCCTTGAAAAGTCACACTTATTTACCACCATGAGTTGTAAAATGAATAGAAAATATAGTCAAGACATTGACAAGGTTAGAAATAATGATTTGTATTTGAAATAATATTTTTTTCCTTCAAACTTTGCTTTCGTCAAAGAATCCTCCATTTGCAGCAATTACAGCATTGCAGACCTAACATGATTGCACAAGGGTTTTCTAATCATCCATTAGCCTTCTGATGCAATGAGCAAACACATTGTACCATTAGAACACTGGAGTGATGGTTGCTGGAAATGGGCCTCTATACACCTATGTAGATATTGCACCAAAAACCAGACATTTGCAGCTAGAATAGTCATTTACCACATTAGCAATGTATAGAGTGTATTTCTGATTAGTTTAAAGTTATCTTCATTGAAAAAAGTGCTTTTCTTTCAAAAATAAGGAAATTTCTAAGTGACCCCAAACTTTTGAATGGTAGTGTATCTACAGTGTCAAATCACACACATCCCAGTGCAGAATCAGAGGGCTGCTGCCATGCAAGGTGCCGCCACAGATTTCCCTCCTCCATTCCGTTATTGCTGAGCACCAAGCTGGACGGCAGGAAGTTCCACTTTTATATGGTCTTTGGCATGACCTGGCCGGGATTTGAACCCCTGCCTCCCGGGTGTGGGGCGGATGCTCTACCAACTGAGCCACCACTCTGGTGGTGTTTTTGAGCATGAACCGCCTTTTTAAGGTCATGCCACAGCATCTCAATCAGATTCAGGTCAGGACTTTGACTAGGTCACTCCAATGTCTTCATTTTGTTTTTCTTAAGCCATTCAGAGGTGGACTTGCTGGTGTGTTTTGGATCATTGTCCTGCTGCAGAACCCAAGTGTTCTTCAGTTTGAGGTCACAAACAGATGGCCGGACATTCTCCTTCAAGATTTTTTGGTAGACAGCAAAATGCATGGTTCCATTTACCACAGCATGTCTTCCAGGTCCTGAAGTAGCAAAGCAGCCCCAGACCATCACACTACCATTACCATATTTTACTGTTGGTATGATGTTCCTTTTCTGAAATGCTGTTTTACTTTTACGCCGGATGTAATGAGACACATACCTCCCAAAAAGTTCAGCTTTTGTTTTGTCAGTCCACAGAGTATTTTTTCTAAAGTCTTGGGGATCATCAAGATGTTTTCTGGCAAAACTGAGATGATACTTTGTGTTCTTTTTGCTCAGCAGTGGTTTTCATCTTGGAACTCTGCCATGCAGGCTATTTTTGCCCAGTCTCTTTCTTATGGTGGAGTCATGAACACTGACCTTAACTGAGGCAAGCGAGGCCTGTAGTTCTTTGGATGTTGTTGTGGGGTCTTTTGTGACCTCTTGGATGAGTCGTTGCTGTGCTCTTGGGGTAATTTTGATTGGCCAGACACTCCTGGGAAGGTTGACCATTGTTCCATGTTTTCACCATTTGTGGATAATCGGTCTCACTGTGATTTTCCAAAGCTTTATCAATGGCTTTATAACCTTTTCCAGACTGATAGGTCTCAGTTACTTTGTTTCTTATATTTTCCTGAATTTCTTTGGATCTCAGCATGATATCTAGCTTTTGAGGATCTTTTGGTCTACTTCACTTTATCAGGCAGGTCCTTTAAGTGATTTCTTGATTGAGAACAGGTGTGGCAGTAATCGGGCCTAGATGTGGCTGGAGAAATTGAACTAAGCTTTCCAAAGATGCAATTAAACCAGTTAATTTATGTTTTAATGGGGGGGGGGGGGGTCACTTTTTCACACAAAGTCATTTAGGTTTGGATTTTTTTACCCTTGATAATAAACACCTTAATTTAAAAACTGCATTTTGTGTCTTTGTCTAAAATTTAAATTTGTTTGATGATCTGAAACATTTAAGTGTGACAAACATGCAAAAAATGAGAAATCAAGAGGGGGGAAAGGTTTTTTTCACACCAGTTTCACACCAGCTTTTTCAGTCTGTGTTTTTTGCTGCTTCCTTATGTTAACATCACATTTATTTCACCAGACTGTTTGGATTTATTTATTGTTGCCGTTTTTTCACACCACGTTTTCTGGTTTGTTGCTGATTTTTATTTCTGCAAAAGGAGCAGGGTTTATTTTGTGTTTGTAATGAAGTGTGGTTTAATTCAATTCAATTCAATTCAACTTTATTTATATAGCGCCATTTCACAACAACAGTCATCTCATAGCACTATCAACTGTAGGGGGAACCCCCACAGTTGCAGAAAGACCCCAGCAATCAGGCAATCCCCTGCGAGCAAGCACTTGGAGATGGTGGAGAGGAAAAACTCCCTTTTAACAGGAAGAAACCTCCAGCAGAACCAGGCTCAGGGAGGGGCAGTCATCTGCTGCGACTGGCTGGGGGGTGAGGGGACAGAGAAGATGAAAAGAACAGACATGTAGAGAGCAAACAGCACGATGGGGACTCAATCTATGGGAGAGAACAAACAGATGTTAATGACCAGCAAAAAAAAATATTTCATTGAGAGTGAAGAAAGGAGTGAAGCCCAGTGCATTACTGGAGGTCCCCCGGCTGACTAAACCTATTAGCAGCATAACTAAGGGAGGGTTCAGAAACACATGATCCCTCCCTAATTGTAGGCTATATCAAAAAGGTAGGTTTTAGCCCTATTCTTAAAAACAGAGATCGAGTCTGACTCCCGAATCCAGATTGGCAGCTGGTTCCACAGGAGAGGAGCTTGATAACTGAAGGCTCTGCCTCCCATTGTACTTTTGGAGATTCTAGGTATTACAAGTAATCCTGCATTTTGGGAGCGTAATGCTCTGTTAGGATAATACGGTAGTATCATATCTTTTAAATAAAAAGGAGCCTGATTGTTTAGAGCTTTGTAAGTAAGAAGAAGGATTTTAAACTTAATTCTAAACTCTATGGGAAGCCAATGAAGGGAGGCCAGAACCGGAGAGATATGATCTCTCTTTCTAGTACCTGTTAAAACTCCTGCTGCAGCATTTTGGATCAGCTGAAGAATTTTTAAAGATGTTTTAGGAGATCCTGATAATAAAGAATTATAATAATCTAATCTCGAGCTAACAAAAGCATGGATCAGTTTCTCAGCATCACTCTGAGACAAGATGCTCCTAATCTTGGCAATATTATGCAAATGATAGAAGGCAGTCTTAGAAACAAATTTAATATATGAATTGAAGGACAGATCTTGATCAAAAATAATTCCAAGGTTCCTCACAGAGCTATTAAGAGAAAGAGTAACCGCATCCAAACTGAAAGTTTGATTTGGAAAGGTATTTCTAAGGTTTTTTGGACCAACAAGAATGACTTCAGTCTTATCTGAATTCAATAGCAGGAAATTACAAGTCATCCAAGCTTTGATTTCCTTAAGACAGGCTTCTAACTTGCCTAATTGATTACTATCATCTGGCTTCATTGACATGTATAATTGTGTGTCATCTGCATAACAATGAAAATGTATACAGTGCTCTCTAATAATGTTGCCTAACGGAACCATATATAAACTAAAAAGAGTAGGGCCTAGCACAGATCCCTGTGGAACTCCATGACTAAGCTTTGAGTTGAAAGAAAAGTCATTATTTACATGAAGAAACTGGAACCTATCAGATAAATAAGATCTAAACCACTGCAACGAAGTTCCATTAAGTCCAACATAGTGTTCTAATCTATCAAGTAGAATGCGGCGCGATATCTTCCGGCCGCGATGTTTGAATTGAGCCGAGAATTTTAAGTAAAACCGTCAAAATAAGGACTTTTGTTGGCCACCAACAAATGTGGGAAACACTCTTATGACAATCAGCGCTGACCCGGTGAAGGCTCCGGCGGTTCTGGCAGCTCTGGCCCGTTTCAGACTTCTAAAGACCGCTTCTCCGCCTCTCCTGCTTCCCCAGACTAACGGCTGCAGTGTGAAGGTATTCACGTAGTCGGGCTTAAGGTCATTTGCACATGTTAAGGTAAATACTGGTGTCGTCTACCGTTATTCCCCGGAGGGCGAACTGATCCGAAGTGAGGTGGAACCAAGAGCGCGTGTGTATTAACTCGCACAAGAGTGCACTCACAGACTCTACCACGTTAATGCTAAGCTAACGCTATTGCTAAGCTAATGCTAAGCTAATGCTAAGCTAATGCTAATGCTAAGCTAGCGCTAGCCCCCGCCAATCTAATGATCAGACTCGCTGAACGGCACTCCTGTTGGGCTTCAAAGCTACCTCAATAAACCTAAGCTGGTGCGCTATATACATGATAGTATCTTGTTAGATAACTGTCAGTAATGTCTCCTGGACTAAATGGACTAAAGCCAGTTATGGCTAGAGTCAACCATGGTGTTGACCATCCCCAGCATGGGCCAACTTCAGCACCCCCACGTCAGAGGCCCGTCTGTGAGCTGTTGTACTTTATGCAGAACTACATGGGTAATACCTCGATGGACTTTCTTGCGAAATGGGTTGGCGACTTCTACGACGACAACCAGGTTGAAAGTGCAAAGAAGCTGCTGTTCAAGCAGTGCCCAGAGGGTTCATCGCGGATGATAAAGAGGTCCGGCTCAAACCGGAAGAAAAACAACATCTCCGACATCTACAACAAGCTGAATGAGGCTGGTCAGCAGGCGCCACAATACGTTGCCCAGAACCTCAAGGCTTTGCCACCAGCTTCGCTGGAGTCGTTTGACCTCGCCAAACTGTCTAACGATGTGCGCCGTGTGATGTCCCTCGGAGAGAGCTTTGTCACCGTGCTCAAAACGATATCTGCTATCCAGATCGACGTGGCGGCAATATTGTCCAAACTCGGCGACACACCCCCTCCAGCTGTCGTCCCGGCCAAGGATGACGAGGATGAAGAAGGTGAGGAAGAGGCCGGCAGTACTCAGAGTGCTGTCAGCATCTCCAGCGAAGATGAGACCATGGTACCAGTTGTCGTCCACGCCTCGGTTTCCAGTGCTGCCTGTGGTCCTCCTCCTACTGTCACGGCCGACGATGTGAATGCGGTCGTGACCACCATCCCCACAGAGGCCCGTTCTGATGACGTTGTCGACAGCGTCGACAAATCTACCATAGTTGCTGTAATTGCTGAAGAACACGAGTCTGAGTTCAAGGAAGTTGAGAGTTGCCGTACTAAGAAGATAAACAAGTTGAAGAGGTCCTACGCCGATGCACTCCAATCATCGGACAAACAACCGACCACCAATCAGACCGCGAACCAGTTACAGGTCGTCAACAAGTCACGCCCCTACTCACAGTTACGCGTTGCACCGAAGTTTGGTAGGAGGGATGGCGGTCTTCAGGGTCAAGGTCAAGGTCAGAAGAAGCACCACGTCTTCATCAGTTGACTTGACCCCACCACCAGACCCCACCACGTACGCTCCCATATCAATACTCACGTTAAACTAAAAGACGATCTCAAGATTGAGCAACTAGAAACCAAGTATGATGGTTATGCCTCCTTCAAGATTACATGTCCTGCCAGCTGCAGCAAGAAGTTGCTTGACAAAAATGTGTGGCCATCTGGTTTATACATTCGACAATTTTTTGAGAAGAAATGATCTACATGTGATTGTCATTATTGTGTTTGTCATTATACTCATTCAATAGTAGGACCAACCTTAGAATATGTTCATTCAACTGCCAGAATGTAAAAACTTCATCTAACAAGATCTCCAGGTTATGTGATAACCATGACATTGTGTTGTTGCAGGAACACTGGTTATTCGAAAACGAATTGTCTATTCTGAGCAGATTACATGGTGACTTTATAGGACAAGAGGTTTCTTTTATGGATACGGAAGAACGTGTTATCTTAGGTCGCCCCTATGGCGGCGTCGGTATCCTATGGCGGAAGTCACTTGCGAACAGTTGTGTTGTGAAAACTTACGACTGCTTAAGAGTTATAGGTATTGAAGTCAACCTGGGTGACTTTCACTGTCTTATACTATGTGTATATTTCCCCTATGACAGTGTTGAAAACTTGGATGAATACTTGCACTGCCTGAGTCTTGTTAAACGTATCACCGAGGACTTTCCAACTCCATATGTGTTCACAATTGGTGACTTCAACGCTAATACAGCACGTTCAAGTTGTTTTGGAGACGAACTGGTGTCTTTCTTTGAGAGTTACTCCTTACACATCTCGGACAGGATTATCTTACCAGATGATACCTTTACTCATGTTAGCCTGGCTCATAGCTCTACATCATGGCTTGATCACTGTGTGACTACATCCTCAGGCCATGACAACGTGTCCAATATCAAAGTTCTGTTTGACTATGTGAGTTCCGATCATGTACCTTTATCTATAGATATTGAGGTATCTAGTGCTGTAAGTGACCCCCGGGAAGCTCCCTCAGCCACAACGGGCAGTAAGACATACAAATGGCGTGATGCCACAGCGTCAGACCTGTCCAGGTATAAGAAACTTACTCGTAGGAAACTCCGTAACATCCGTGCTCCTATGGACGCCATCAGGTGCCACGACAGTAATTGGCAGCACACAGGGACAATATCGTCAGGTTCTACAGTGATATTGTTGATGCCTTAAATTACTGTGTGAGTGAATGCATTCCTAGTCACAGTGCGACCACCCAATATAACGTCCCAGGCTGGAATGATGTCGTTAGCGAGGCTCACACTGCTGCTCGGGATGCCTTTTTATGGTGGAGGAGTAATAGCAAACCACGCTCTGGTCCAATATTTGAAAACATGAAAAATTGCAGGGCTAGGTTCAAATATGCTCTACGAGCATGCAGGCGCAATGAAGAAAGTATCAAATGTGACCAGCTAGCTAATCACATGAGTGAACTGAACATGGTAGAATTCTGGAAACAAATGAAGGCTATGAGCTCCCACCAGTCTGTCAGATCAAACACTATTGATGGTGTGACTGGTGACGTTAATATTGCTGAAAAGTGGAAATGTCATTATGAAGTTATTTTCAACTCAGTCAAGAATGTTTCAATGAAGGATTCTGTTATGCATGATATTCGTCTGTATAACGACATGTTTGATGCCTCTGATATCTCTGCTGTTACTCCTGTTGAAGTTGATTCACTGATCAAAGTTCTCAAGAAAGGCAAATCTGCTGGCCCTGACTGTCTCACCAGTGAATGCCTCATCAACGCTGATTTCAATTTGTGTATTCTGTTGTCATTGTGTTTTAACTGTATGCTTGTTCATGGTTACATGCCAGATATGTTGATGGACTCTGTTATTATTCCTTTGGTGAAAAACAAGTGTGCCAGTCTTTCTGACATGAACAACTACAGACCTATAGCTATTGCAAATGTTATATCTAAACTGTTAGAGGGTTTATTCCTGAACAGAATTGAGGATTATCTGTGGACAAACGACAATCAGTTTGGTTTCAAATCAGCTCTTTCAACTGACAAGGCTGTTTACCTACTCCATGGATTTGTTGACTACTTCAGAAGCCACTCCACTAGTGTCTATGCTACGTTCCTGGATGCTAGCAAAGCTTTTGACAGGATTAACCACTGGTGTTTGTTCAGAAAACTGATCGATCGAGGTACTCCTATTTACATTGTTAGTATCCTGCTATACTGGTACAGAAGGCAGGTTGTTGTTGGTTGTTAGATGGGGCAATGTCAGATCATCCAAATTTCATGTGACCAACGGTGATAAACAAGGTGGTATACTGTCACCCTTGTTGTTTAATGTCTATGTTGATGATCTCAGTGTACTGTTGAACAATACTAATGTGGGCGGCTCCTTTAACGGTGCACTGTTAAATCACATTTTCTACGCTGATGACCTCTGTTTGTTAAGTTTGTCTACTGCAGCGATGCAACATCTCCTTTCGGTTTGTGAAAAATTTGGTGAAAAAATGACATCCTGTTCAACTGTACTAAATCTATGTGTATGGCTTTCAAACCAAAGGGTGTCAATACGTTGAATCCTGTTATGCCACTCTGTAGTAATAGCTTGAACTTTGTTGAAAAAGTCAAATACCTAGGTTTGTGGATTGAATCTGATAAGACCAATGTTGATTGTAACAGGCATCTCAGGAAACTGTACGCTCAAACAAATTTACTGTTGCAAAATTTCCATAGATGTTCTCCTGATGTCAAATGTATGTTGTTCAAGACCTTCTGTACCTCAATGTACTGCTCGCCTTTATGGTTTAATAGCAATGTTGCTGTTAGGAACAAAATCCGCATTGCATATAATAACTCCCTAAGAAGATTGTTAGATGTACCACAAAGGTCGAGTGCAAGCAAGATGTTTGTGTCTGTGAACATTCCGTCTTTTGGCAAATTGATACGTAAGAATGTTTACAGTTTTTTGAGAAGGTTGCTGGCATGTAACAATCATCTTATATCAGCAATTGTCAACTCGTCACTCACACTTCATTCCAGCATTTGGAAGTGGTGGCGTTCCATTTTATACTGAGCCCATTATTGTATGTCATTGTTGTTACAAGAGCGCCGAGTGTCTGCTGATCTGTATATACTTTATTTATTTATTTGTTTATCTATTTTCTACTCGTTTTTGTTTTGCTCATAATATGAACCCTGAGTTTGAAATAAACAATTGAATTGAATTGAATTGAAATTATGATCGATAGTATCAAAAGCTGCACGAAGGTCTAAAAGGACAAGTACAGAAACCAGTCCATTATCAGATGCGATGAGGAGGTCGTTAGTGACCTTTGCTAAGGCTGTTTCAGTACTATGATGGATTCTAAACCCAGATTGAAACTCTTCAAGTAAACCATTTCCCTGCAGGTGGCCGAATAATTACGTAGCAACAACTCTTTCTAAGATTTTTGAAATGAAAGGGAGATTAGAGATTGGTCTATAGTTAGCTAAAGCTCCTGGATCTAGCGTTGGCTTTTTGAGTAAGGGTTTAATTACAGCCGTTTTAAAAGCCTGCGGTACATGGCCTAAAGTTAATGAAGAATTGATTATATGAAGAATAAAGCTACCAATAAATGGGAAGACTTCTTTAAATAACCTGGTAGGAATAGGGTCTAAAAGACAAGTTGAAGGTTTGGATGAGGAAACTATTTTGTCTAACTCACAAAGGTCGACTGGAGTAAACTCATCAAGACAGACATCAATTGAAGGAGTTGTAGTAGTTACAGTATTTAAGTTAACTGTGGGAAGAATCTGATTGATTTTATTTCTGATGGATGAAATTTTATTATTGAAAAAGTTCATAAAGTCCTGACTAGTAAGCTCTAAGGGAATGCTAGGATTGACAGAGTCCTGACTCTTTGTCAACCTGGCTACAGTACTGAAAAGAAACCTGGGATTATTCTTGTTCTCTTCTATTAATGCAGAATAATAACTCGTTCTAGCTTTTCTAAGAGATTTTTTATAAATTAAAAGATGATTTCTCCAAGCTAAATAGATTTCATCTAACTTAGTGGAGCGGCATTTTCTTTCTAATTGATGAGTCTTCTGTTTTAAGCTACGAGTTTCTGTGTTGAACCAAGGAGTTAGAAATCTCTGATTAGACTTTTTCGTTTTTAAGGGGGTCACCAAATCTAGAGTCTGATGCAGAGAAGCTGTAACACTATCCACCATGTTATAAATTACAGAAGGAGCAAGCTGTCTATAGCTTATTTCCGTTGTGTTGACACATGGCATAGAGGAAACAATCTGCATAAATTTGGTAACAGCATCATCTGAGAGGCATCTACTGTAATAATATTTTTCTTTAGGAGCCAAATAGTCAGAAATAGTAAAATCAAAGGTTAACAGACAATGGTCTGACAGTACAGGGTTATGAGGAGATTTGCCTGATTTGCCTGCCGAGTGGGTCCTCTTTTTTTCTTTGCCACAGAGGAGCAGATGTTTCTATGACAATAGCATGGAGCCAGTAATTGGCCCAGCGGGTGAGTCTGGTAAGAGGAGGAAGAAGTGGAGTCGGGAGGAGCAGCGGTTCGTTAACACGATTGAGAACTTTGCGGTCGCAGCTTGGAGCTACTCTTCCTGGGAAGATGAGATGCAATGCTAGGGTGGAGTCGCCAGTCTGTTGGAAGTCAGACAAAGTGTGTTCTTCCACCCCCGGGTGATGAATCTCTCCGTTCCTCCATTACCATCACTGCCATCCATCTCTATGTCACCTGCCAAGTCTGAGGTTTTCAATTGGACTCAACCAAGAAAGGACTCAGTGGGCGAAACTGTTAAGGAAAGGAGGAGGTGGAGAATGGAGCCGCATTGCGTTTTTATTCAGGTGCTAGACTGTCCAGCCGCTGCGCAATGCTGCTCCAATTCTGAGGATGCTCTGGAGCATTGGGAGGCTGCCGCAGTGATGATGGAGGTGAACGCGGATATCCATTCCCATCCCTGGGTACGGAAGCTCCCTATTCCTGCTCCCCCATGCCACTTGCCAGTCCTGCCATCACGTCTTTAGTGAGAGAAGGGACTGCCATTACCGCCAAAACCTGTGCTGATAACAGAGCGTCCCCTGGTTTTGCTATTATGGGACCCGATACCGTCTCCTTGCTCCGCTCCTGTTCCTGCTCAGCTCAAGGTGTGCACAGCAGCTCCTGCTGTTCCCAAGGCACACAATGGCTCCAGCTATCTCCTCAGTGCACACTCAAGCTCGCATTCCACCAGCTTCACCTGCCATCATGCCTCCAGTGCTGGCTCCAACATCTCCAGCACCAGTGCCCATGCCTGCTGCTGCGCCTGTGACTGTCTCATCTGCTGTTCCTTCAACATGTCCTGTGATGGTCACAGAGTCACCAGGTTCCTCGCCAGTGGAAGAGCAGGAGTTAAGGCAATTTCTCTTTTTAGTTTTCCTAATATCTGTATTAAAGAGGTCTTGTCTTACTCTTGGTCAGGAGACCCAGTTGCAGCCTCTATCTGCTTCTGAGCTCTCCTCACCGAGCTCTTCTGCTGACTGTTTGGGTGTGGTTCCTGCTTCAACCTGTACCCCTTCTTCCCTGTCCAAGGTGATGGCGTCGGAGGAGGATTCCTGGGCATCTGAACTGGATGCGCCCCTGCTGTCACAGACTGAGGTCAGCACGTCCCAGCCGTTTCATTTGGAAATCAGCACGTCCAAACCACCAGCACATGAGGTCAGCACACTTCAGTCATCAAATCCAGAGGTCAGCGCTTCCCAGCTGTCTCATCCAGAGGTCAGTGCACCCAACCATCTCATTCAGAGGTCAGCACTCCCCAGTTGTCTTATCCAGAGATCAGCATGTCCTAGCAATCTCATCCAGAGGTCAGCATGTTCAGAATCAGAATCAGAATCAGATTTATTGCCATTGTTCATGTAGTACACAAACTAGGAATTTGTCTTGGTGCAATGCTGCAACATTAAACATGATAAAATAAAAGAAATTAAAAAAAAACCTATACATGCAATAAAGTGTAGAATAAGAATGAGTAATACTAGTCAAAGCAGTTTTTAAATATATTAGCGAGCAGCAGATATTGTGGAGTACCACATAGTGCAGTCGGTAATGCAAAAAGAAAACAGTGATGATTGACATGAGTCTGGTTGAGCTGCTGTACATAGTGCACGAGAGTCAATAAGTCACTTAGTGTTCAGCAGTCTGATGGCAGAGGGAAAAAAGCTGTTCATGTGACGGGAGGTTTTAGTCTGAATGGACCGAAGTCTTCTACCTGAGGGGAGGGGGGCAAACAGTACGTGACCAGGGTGTGAAGGGTCGGCTATGATCCAGCCAGCACGCCTCCGGGTCCTGGAGATGTACAGGTCCTGGAGAGATGGGAGCTTGCAGCCGATCACCTTCTCAGCAGCGCGCACGACGCGCTGCAGCCTTAGTCTGTCCCTGGCAGTGGCTCCTGCGTACCACACCGTTATGGAGGTGGTGAGGATGGACTCGATGATGGCTGTGTAGAACTGCACTAAAATACTGGTGGGTAGCTTGAGCTTCCTCAGCTGTCGCAGGAAGAACATCCTCTGCTGGGCCTTTTTGATGAGGGAGCTGATGGTCGGCTCGCACTTGAGGTCCCAGGTGATGGTGGTGCCCAGGAAGTGGAAGGAATCTGCAGTGGTGATGGGAGAGCCTGTGAGGGTGAGGGGGGGCAGAGGGGTTGCGACTTTCCTGAAGTCTACAGTCATCTTCACTGTCTTCAGAGCGTTCAGCTGCAGGTTGTTGTGGCTGCACCAGGACGCCAGCTGGGCCACCTCTCTCCTGTAGGCGGACTTGTCGCCGTTGGAGATGAGCCCGATGAGAGTGGTGTCGTCCGCAAACTTGATCAGCTTGACAGACTGGTGGCTGGAGGTGCAGGAGTTGGTATAAAGGGAGAAGAGTAGGGGGGAAAGTACACAGCCCTGGGGTGATCCGGTGCTGATGCTAACAGAGTCTGAGACAGACTTTCCCAGCCGCACATGCTGCCTCCGGTCCGTCAGGAAGTCGGTGATCCACCTGCAGAGGGAGTCAGGCATGTTGAGCAGGGACAGCTTGTCCCAGAGCAGAGCGGGGCGGATGGTGTTCCAGCCATTTCATCCAGAGGTCAGCACACCTCAGTCATCTGTTTTTGAGCAAGAGACTCTAGTGTTATTACCCATAGAGCTGAAGGCTCCCATGTTAGATCCTGGGTTCAGAGCCTCTATGTTATTATTGTCTGAGTTTAAGAGTTCCATGTTGTCATTTTCTGAGTGTAAGGATTCTATATCATCATCTCCCAAATACAAAATTTCCATGTCATCTCCTGGGTTTAAAACCTCTGGGTTTTTTTTGTTTGTTTTTTTTTTAGCAAGAGAGTAATGTATTGTTTTTCCCAGAGTTAAGGGTTTGTGGGTTATTTTCAGGGCAAAAGGATTGTGTGTCATTTTCTGAGTATGGGGCTCATGTGTTTTCCCCTGTCTGGTGGCCCGTGGTCTTTGGTAGGCCACCTGACACCCTGTGCTCACCCTTCCTGTGACAGCTGGACTTTGGAAGGCAACCAGAAACATCATGTACTCCAGTTTGGGCACCCATGGACTTGGGTAGGCCCTCTGACTTGCTTTGCTCTCTGCTGTGGTGGTCCTGGGACTCTGGAAGACCACCTGACCTGTTCTGGGCTTAGCTTGGGGATGAAATTTGTTTCAGCCCACCTGGGCTTTTCCCCCACCACCCACCCTGTGAGGGTTTTTTTTTTTTTTCTTTGTCTTGGATCCAACCCTTGGGGGTGGGTGGGTGCTGTAGTCGTCTGGACAGGTCTGCAGCCCCTGTCCACGCATTGTGTTTCAGTTTTGACCTATTTATCTTGTTTGGTGTGTATCCCCTTTGTGTTTGTACTGCCCCACCCGTCCTTTGCTGCCTGATTGGCTTGGTGGTGTTCACCTGTTCTGTTTTGTCCTGATTGCTCCCCTGTCTATCGTAGTTATATTTAATTATAAGGTAAAAAGATTGTTTAATTTAGACTTAAGAGGTGTTTGTGGAAACATAGGTTTGATAAGTCACCACAAACACTAACAAAACAATAGATATAACACTCATAAAAGGAGCACCAGTCCAACTTGCTTGGACAATTTATTAATAACTAATCTTTAGACCTTCAATCAATCAGTCTCAAATATTTGTGAATTCTACTGGGTGACGTTAGAAACAAGCACAGGAAAGAAGTTCGCTGAAACTTCTCTCTACCTTTAACAGATTTAATGATCAGGTTCAGATGAAATGACATTACATTCAAATGATTTGTTGATAGGATGAACTGACCAAGTATTGAGCCTCACATTCATTTTGTAATTAATTATTGAACAACAGAGTGTAATCACATTTGTGGAACCAAGGAAAACTTTGTATGAGTTTGTAACTGTGATAAAATCGAAGACTGAGTTAACTGTAACAAAAATATGATGAAAATTGGACGAAGTTTTTATGGAGAAAATTAAAACTAATTATGTGAAAGTTAAATTCTGAATTACTCTAAAAATAAAAACGGAATTTAATGAAAAAGGAAAATTAATTCTCTTTAATTCTATAGCTCCAATCAGAGTATGAACTAGTTTTAAACCTGAGACAAATTATGGCATACATTTTAAGGCACTGGACTTTGCATTTTTCAGTAGATGAAACCAAGAGACCAGGCTCAAGTGAATGTTGGTGCATTGGAGTCTCCTTCACTCCATCAGTTGCCGGGGTGCTTTTCCGGGCAGCCTTGATGGCCAGCGGCTTCCTGGGGCTTTTCCTCTGGTAGATTTACGGGAGGTCTGCTTCACTGGATCCTTAGCTGAAGCTTTATTTGAAGATAGTACCAGAATATCTGCCTGCAGATATCCTGCCAAAGTCCAGCAGTCACAAGCTGAGATTTTGACTGCGATAATGAGGCTTCTTCGTCTTCTTTGGCCACTGATGCCGTATGCCATGTAGACAACACGATAGGGTTTTCGTTGTTCAGCGGCTCCCCTCCTGAGTCCAGATAAATTGGAGATAGTTCAAAATCTGATCCAGATTACAGAATTGGAGAGACAAGATTACAAAAAAAAAAAAAATCAAGCCATGAAATCCGAGTCCTTCAGATGTCGTGGGGTTTCGCAGTAACAGCTTCCAGTGTGAGAATGATCCGTCCACTTTAACATACACGGTGGATTTAAAGAAAATCAATAGCAAAGTTGAGCAGAATAAAATAGGAAATGTCTGGACACAAAGTTTCACTCCGTATAATGAGAAGTTGAGCTCAAAAGAAGAAAAGTATTTTCCCAGATGTTTAGAGAAAAGAAGCATTAAAAGCAGAACACACACAGACTTTCAAAGGCCATAACAACTCTCCCCCTCTCCCAGTCTTCCTGGGTGTTTTCCCTTAAAACTCAATGAGTTTTGTGGGGCAAAACTTGACTGACATGAAAGTGAACCAATAGTCTTCCATCATGGGAGGGTTGAACGAACTCTGGTCCTATAAGCAAACAGTTGTCTGTAACCGACCAATAGAATGAAAGGGGCTGTTGTCCAACATAGACTAGCTGGTGATTAGCTGAGCCAGTCAGATGACTTGAGTACTTTTCCAGAAGGATGAAACACATCTTAATAACTCTGAAAATTCAATATATACTTATGTATAAAGTCTAAGCTAAGTTCAGTGATTCATGACTAACTTCAGTGACCATGTATTTTAATAAACTTGTACTTATATAATTAACATGCATTAAAATAAGGCTCATTTAACCTCTTGCACTCTGGGATACCGCGGGCGGTCACGTCTCTGCGTCCTAGCGCGCCCTCGTGCACACTAGGACGCACACTGTGCGTCTCAGAGCACAATGAAAAAAAAAAAAGCTGCATTTCCGTTCTTCCACTACAGACACAGCCACAAACAGAAAGCCAAAGGAGTGCTTTGATTGGTTTAGATTTGATTGACCTTTCATTCGACTAATAAGAGCCTTGAATTGGGTTTCTGAAACCTTGAAGAACCAATGACTGAAAACCTAGCAAGAAGGACCCGCCTACCAACGGCTGCGAATACAGCGAGCCAATTGAAGAAGAGAAGTTCGACGATTGAAAGCGTGCATCCCGTACGTAAAATCTGTTTTGTGTAAGCCGCTGGGTTACACACACGCGTTCGCCAGTCTTTTTTTCTTACTACTGTTCTTATTTGTTTTGAAAAATCGTTCGCCAAAACCGCAATCATGGAAGCACAAAACCGCAATAATGGAATCATGGTTTGACCGGGTTGTGTGACCAGAACCACGAGTCATAACAAGAAGACCAGCGTCATGTTTGTCTGACAATGAGCAACAGATGCTCGCCAGCGACACTGCTGTTGTGGACAGGTAAGTGTTACAAGCTAAATTATTCTTTATCCCTGAAAATTGTAATCAAAATGACTTTTGACCGATCGGTAAATTACAACTGTGCGTCATCGCCACATGACGGACCGCAGCGCACGGACTGGACCGTGCGCCGAGAACGTCCCCCCCCCCCCGCTACTCCTCTGTAGCGGATTGCAGATATATTGCAGATATTTTAGTACAACTGTGCGTAGTAGACTGCGGCATGCGCCGCGGTCCGTCATGTGGCGATGGACGATGTCCGTCCTCTGTAGCGAGCGGGGGGGGGGGGTGTTATCCTCTACATTACAGATATTTTAGTATAATTTTTATTGCACTGTAGGTTATTTTTTCTTGTAAAAAAAAAAAGCCACACATTTTTTACGTGGCATGCTTCTTTGTGTGTAGGGGCTTGTTTGTTCATTCATTCATTCATGAATGAATAACCCCCCCCACACACACACACACAGCCCTGAGTGTCACCTTTCATTAGAGCCCAAGATCAAGCTTCTATACTGAATCATTCAAAAGTTACAGACATTTTTCCAAACTGTGCCATTTGGCACAATTTGGCACAGTTCAAAAACGCCTGGGAACAACCTGACAAAAAAAAGCTGTGTAATACATTCATTTTTTGTGGTATTGTTACAAAATTTTGACCTCAGCTGGATAACACTTGGTTCTACATTTCTGTTGCATTTTCCAGCCCCGATCTGACAGCTGCGTGTTATTTGCAAGCATTTGTATCCAAAAAAACACCCAGGTGAAATTTATTTTCTTCAAGTTCAGTATGTTTAGATGACTGTAACTCAGTGGCCGGAGCACTTAGAGAGATTATGGCTGTTTTGCCAAAAAATTCAAAGTGTTTTCTTTTAAATGAGACCAACCCCATGAAGATGCTGCAAAGGGTTGAAGAACAGCTTTTGATTTACTTTGGGTACGTTATTTTTCGGCGTTTTTAGGGAAATTGACCAGAGTGCAAGGGGTTAAGCATTTTCAAACATGCACATATTTAAATCAATGATTAATGAAATATTTCAACCCATCATTGTCCAACACCAAGGTAGTGATTTTCAACAAATAGTGTCCATAGAATTATCCTGAGGAATGAACTTGAAGAGAAAGAGTTAATGTTCAGTCAGAAACACACTAGCACATCTAGCAGTGTGACAGAAGTAATGCGAACATATTCCGTAGATGTCCACCAGGAGGTAATGCTGAGCTGTCGATAATTCCTAATTACCTTAAGATGCACTCAAGAGTCTGTGATCTGTCAGACGGTTGTTAAGGCATAAAACTGTCTGATTGGGGCGTAAGCTCCAGTTTATTTATGATGGCAAACTTAATCCGTTCCTGGCACGAAATGGGATCCTTATCTCTCGTACCTTTTACCATGGAATGTGTTTCCACGGTGGTCTTGAGATGAAGACAAATAATTCTTGACCAGACTTTTTGGGTGAAACAGTTTCTTTGAGGGGAAAAGTAATTTTATAGATTATAGCCAAAGGAATGATGCTACACTAAATATGTGCTTCTTCAGTCTGCGTTCTTTGCTGCATCCTTATGTTAACATCACATTTATTCACCACACTGTTTGGATTTATTGTTGCCGTTTTGTCACGCCACATTATCTGGTTTGTTTTTGCTTTTTACTTATGCCCACGAGCAGGGTTTATTTTCTGTTTGTAATAAAGTAAATAAGTTGTTGGCAAAGTCTACGCACGAGTTGTTCTCGTTCGTCTACAGAAGCCTGCCGAACGTGTCTACCCCGAGTCTCAGTGTGGCTTCTGCGCTGAGCAATCAACGGTAGACACGATATTCTCCATCCGCCAACTCCAGGAGAAATGCAGAGAACAGAACATGCCCCTGTACGTCGCCTTCATCAACCTCACCAAAGCGTTCGATCTGGTCAGCAGAGAGGGCCTTTTCAAGATCCTGCCAAAGATAGGATGCCCACCAAAGTTGCAAAGCCTCATCGAATTGTTTCACACCAACATGCAGGGGATAGTGCAGCACAATGGCAACGTCTCAGAGCCATTCAACATACGCAGCGGAGTGAAACAGGGCTGTGTACTTGCGGCAACCCTCTTTGGGATTTTCTTTGCTATGCTGCTGAGACATGCCTTCAGCACAGCAACAGAGGGAATCTACCTGCACACAAGATCTGACGGCAGGCTTTTCAACCTCGCCCGCCTGAAAGCCACAACCAAAGTACGCGAGGCTCTAATCAGAGACATGCTGTTCGCAGACGATGCTGCAGTCGCAACCCACACACAGCAGGAGCTTCAGACCCTGATGGACCACTTCTCCCAGGCATGCAAGGATTTCGGGCTTACCATCGGCCTGAAGAAGACTAATGTCTTGGCGCAAGGCACGGAAGCACCACCAACCATCACCATCGATGACTACGAGCTGGAGGTCGTGAATCAGTTCACGTACCTGGGGTCCACGATCAGCAACAACCTCTCCCTTGATACAGAGATCGACAAGAGGATTGGAAAATCAGCCTTCACACTCGCTCGCCTCACCACACGACTGTGGGAGAATCCCAAACTCTCTGTCAAGACGAAGATGGCAGTGTACAACGCCTGCGTCATCAGCACACTGCTCTATAGGAGTGAGACGTGGACAACATACGCCATGCAGGAAAAGAGACTTAACTCCTTCCACTTGCGCTGCATTCGCCACATCCTGGACATATCCTGGCAGGACAAAGTGCCCAACACAGAAGTTCTGTCCCGCACCGGCCTTCCCTCCATGTTCACTCCACTCAGGCAGCGCAGGCTCTGCTGGCTAGGCCACGTTCACCGTATGGAGGATGGCAGAATCCCCAAAGACGTCCTCTACGGAGAACTGGCGACTGGCAGGAGAGACGTTGGCCGCCCACAGCTGTGCTTTAGAGACGTCTGCAAGAGAGACATGAAGGCCCTTGAGATCAACACAGAGCGCTGGGAGGACCTCGCAATGGACCACTCCAAATGGAGAGGCACCCTGACCAGACAGCTCAAGGCGGGTGAAGAGAGACTGACTGCTGCAGCAGATGAAAAAAGGACCCGCAGGAAGAACCGCCACAGACCCAGCAGCACGGAGACCACCCACAAGTGCGACCTGTGTGACAGGGACTGCCATTCGCGCATCGGCCTGTTCAGCCACAGGCGGTGCTATTCCAGCAGAGTAGACGTTTAGGATTCTCTTCCATGGTCATCATAGACCGACGGAGGACGACGAATAAAGTATGGTTTACCAGATTCACCTGGCAAGTGGGTCCTCTCTTTCTTTGCCCCAGACGAGCAAACGTTTCAATGACAGCATTCAGTTATCAGGCTCCATTCCTTTGGAACCAGCTGCCAATCTGGATTCGGAAGTCAGACTCAATCTCTGTTTTTAAGAATAGGGTTAAAACCTTCCTTTTTGACATAGTCTATACACTGCGTTCCAAATTATTATGCAAATTAATTTTAAAATAACAATTTTTTGCAAAATAAAAAAAAATCAAAATGCACTGTTCCAAATTATTATGCACAACAGAGTTTCAAAGCATTTTATTCATTGTAAAGAACTCAAAATGGTCATTTGTTGAATTTGCAGCATTAGGAGGTCATATTTACTGAAATCAAAAGCTATTCACACACACGCCTACACACGCTCCGGGCAGACAGAGCAGCAGTTGACTCCGGTAAGACAAGAGGGGGGGGGAGTGTGCATTTATATTAACAAGGCTTGGTGCACGAACTCTGTCACTGTTGAGAGACACTGCTCAGCTAACCTGGAGTTTCTCATGGTTAAATGTAGACCTTTCTATCTGCCACGCGAGTTCACTTGTACCATCATAACAGCCGCTTACATTTCTCCGGATGCTAATGCTAAACTTGCTATGAAAGAACTGCATGCAGCTATTAGCAAACAACAAACTGCACACCCAGAGGCAGCATTTATTGTGGCGGGTGATTTTAACCACTCTAACCTCAAGACAGTGCTTCCTAAATTCTACCAGCATGTCTCCTGTCACACAAGAGGGGACAAAACATTGGACCATGTTTACACCAATATTGTGGGAGCCTACACAGCAACTCCCCTCCCCCACCTAGGTCAGTCTGATCATTTATCCTTGTTCCTTACCCCCAAGTATGTACCGCTCATCAACCGGGTGAAGCCATCAGTGAGGACCATCAAAGTGTGGCCAGAGGGGGTTGACTCTGTACTCCAGGAGAAGTTTAGGAACACAGACTGGAGTATGTTCACCTCTCCGGCTACCTGTGGCTCCCACATAAACATCAACTCTTACACCCACTCAGTCCTGGACCATATCAACACCACTATTGACAGTGTCACCACGGAAAGACAGATCACCACGTACCCAAATCAGAAGCCGTGGATGAACAGAGAAGTGCGACTTCTGCTAAAAGCACGTAACAATGCCTTTAGATCTGGTGATGCACAGGCCTACAGTTCATCCAGGGCAGATCTGAAGAGGGGCATCAAGAAGGCCAAGCACAGCTACAAGCTGAAGGTGGAGGAACATTTTGGGGACTCTGACCCCCGACGTATGTGGCAGGGCATTCAAGCTATCTCTGATTATAAGCCCAGCAACTCCATACCTATAGCCATGTCTGTGCCCTTTCTCAATGAGCTAAATAACTTCTATGCTCATTTTGACAAGGACAACAACGAAAAGAACATCAATTTCCCACCCTCTGATGACCTCCACCACCTCACACTCACCCACACCGACGTCCGTAATGCACTGAGTCATGTCAACGTACGTAAGGCTGCTGGCCCTGATGGCATTCCTGGGCGTGTGCTGAGGGCATGCGCTGAGAAGCTGGCAGGGGTCTTCACAGACATCTTCAATCTGTCCCTGGCCCAGGCCGTGGTACCAGCTTGCTTCAAGACCACTTCAATAGTACCAGTGCCGAAACATTCAACACCATCATGCCTAAATGACTATCGCCCTGTGGCACTGACGCCCATAATCATGAAGTGCTTTGAGCGACTGGTCTTGACACAGCTCAAAAAAAGCCTGCCCCCTACACTGGACCCTCATCAGTTTGCCTACCGGAGCAACAGGAGTACAGAGGATGCGGTTTCTACAGCGCTGCACTATGTACTCCCACACCTGGATGACAAGAACACCTATGCAAGAATGTTGTTTATTGACTTCAGCTCAGCATTCAACACAGTTATCCCCTCCAAGTTGCTCACTAAACTTGGGGACCTGGGAATCAGTACCTCCACCTGCAACTGGATCATGGATTTTCTGACCAACAGACCCCAGCATGTTAGGTCAGGCCCCAACCGTTCTTCCGTCATCACACTCAACACTGGTATACCACAGGGCTGTGTGTTCAGCCCATTCCTCTACTCCCTCTACACCCATGACTGCAGGCCTATGTATGGATCCAATTCCATCATAAAGTTCGCAGATGACAGCACGGTGATTGGACTCATCAGGGACAACGACGAGTCAGATTACAGGGCAGAGGTTGAGCACTTGGCTACTTGGTGCGCTAACAATAACCTGCTCCTTAACACCAGCAAAACCAAGGAGCTCATAGTGGACTACAGGAAGAAGAGGGAAGAGACACATGACCCCATCCATATCAATGGCATAGCTGTTGAACGTGTCCCCAGCTTAAAATTCCTGGGGACCCACATCTCGGAGGACCTGTCCTGGTCAGTTAACACCACCAGCCTGATCAAGAAGGCCCATCAGCGCCTCTTCTTCTTGAGGACATTGAAGAAGAACCATCTGTCAACTGACATCCTGGGCAACTTCTACCGCTGCGTGATAGAGAGCACCCTGACCAACTGTATCACAGTCTGGTATGTGAGCTGCTCTGTAGCTGACCGCAAGGTGCTGCAGCGGGTGGTGAAAACCGCCCAACGCATCACATGGACTCCACTTCCAGCTATAGAGGATGTCTACAGGAAAAGATGTCTGCGCCGGGCACGCAGCATTCTTAGGGACTCCAACCATCCTGCTCATGGACTGTTCCAGCTTCTCCCCTCCAGAAGACGTTTCAGAAGCCTTCGGACTAGAACCAGCAGGTTTAGGAACAGTTTCTTTCCAACAGCTGTCACGTTATTGAACTTAGTTCCCCGCTGACTCTCTTACAATCATCTTTTACCATCCTCACCTGTACATAACTGCATAACTACATAACTACATCTAACTTATTGCACATTATTTGCACATAACAGTACTCTTAACTTTCTGCACTGCTGCATATATTTGCATATATTTGCTTAAATTGCACATACTGTTAACTACCGTATATACTGCACTGCTGTCCTTTGCACTTCTGATTGGATGCTAAACTGTGTTTCGTTACCTTGTATTCATACATGTGTAATGACAATAAAGTTGAATCTAATCTAATCTAATCTATTCCAATCAAAAACATCTTTACAGGTCAAGTTACATGTCGACATACTGTAGGACCCCTTCTTTGATATAACCTTCACAATTCTTGCATCCATTGAACTTGTGAGTTTTTGGAGAGTTTCTGTTTGAATTTCTTTGCAAGATGTCAGAATAGCCTCCCACAGCTGCTGTTTTGATGTGAACTGCCTCCCACCCTGATAGATCTTTTGCTTGAGGATGCTCCAAAGGTTCTCAATAGGGTTAAGGTCAGGGGAGGATAGTGGTCACACCATGAGTTTCTTTCCTTTTATGCCCATAGCAGCCAATGACACAGAGGTATTCTTACAGCATGAGATGGTGCATTGTCATGCATGAAGATATTTTTCCTATAGAAGGCACTGTTCTTCTTTTTATACCATAGAAGAAAGTGGTCAGTCAGAAACTCTATATATTTTGTCACACCTTCAGGGTCCCTAAAGGGGCCTACCTGCTCTCTCCCCATGATTCCAGCCCAAAATATGACTCTACCACCTCCTTGCTAATGTCGCAGCCTTGTTGGGACATGGTGGCCATCCACCAACCATTCACTATTCTATCCACCTGGACCATCCAGGGTTGCAGGGCACTCATCAGTAAACAAGACTGTTTGAAAATTAGTCTTCATGTATTTCTAGGCCCACTGCAACCATTTCTACTTGTGAACATTGGTTAGGGGTGGCCAAATAGTAAGTTTATGCACAACTGTAAGCCTCTGGAGGATCCCACACCTTCAGGTTCGTGGGACTCCAGAGGCACGAGCAGCTTCAAATACCTGTTTGCTGCTTTGTAAAGGTATTTTAACAGCTACTCTCTTAATCCCATGAATTTTTCTGGCTGAAACCTTTCTCATTATGCCTTTATCTACACAAACCCATCTGTACTCTGAATTAGCCACAAATTTCTTCACAGTACGATGATCACGCTTAAGTTTTTGTGAAATATCTAATGTTTCCATACCCTGTCCAAGGCATTGCACTATTTGAAGCTTTTCGGCAGCAGCGAGATCCTTTAGCTCAAGGAGGTTCATTTTAACTTCCTCTTCAATTATCAGCATTTTTGTTTTTCGTATTTAAGACATGAATAAAAACCAGATGCTTTTACCTTTACATGTTTCGCCTGTGGACTGCAGTCTTCCTTAAGAGTGTCAGCTGATCGCCGTGAAGTGTCATTTATCAGCTGTTTGTCCTAGGTGGGGCCAGTGGAGCAGAACTGTCAGATCCACTGGTCTGGCCCCGCCCTCTGCCATCTGATGGTCTCTGGAGAATGTAGTCCCAGGTGGGGGAAAGCATAAATGCCCCTCATCCTGATTCATGCTGTCATTTCTCCGCTTCCTGATTTCTATGGCCTCCTTGATCCAATGTTTGTATCTGTTACTCTCCGATCCAATGATTTTGATGTTGTCCCAGTTCCTGATGTGATTATTTCTTTTGCAGTGATCTGATATTGCTGATTTTAATGTTGCTTGTTCTGCCTTTTCTTTTTGCCATCTTGTGAGTCGTCTCACATTCCTTGTGGTGTTCTTTTTTCCTTGTGCTGAACGATTATCCTGTTTCTCCAATGTAGGACTTGTTACATGATCTGCATGACATTTTATATATTACGTTGCATTTTTTGCCTTGTTTTATTTTGTCCTTAGATGCACTAATAACTGTCTTAATGCCGCCATCAGTGTGTGAATGTGTGTGTGAATGGGTGGATAGCACGATCTGTAAAGCGCTTTGGTCATCTAGAGATAAGAATAAAAGTGCTATATAAGTGAATGTCAATTACCATTTAATCTTCTTTGTGGTTTTACTGCTGTGTTTATTTTGTGTTTTTTTCATGATCCTTTGAATTGGTTCTGTAATACTCGGATGTATGCTATGGTTATGATGTCCTTGTTTTTGGTTTTGACACAGACCTGGCTGTGTTCAAAATTAACCAATCACATTCAAACTCATGTTAAATGGGAGTCAGCACAAACCTGCTACCATTTAAAGTGCCCTGATTAACACCAAATAAAGTTCAGCTGTTCTAGTAGGCTTTTCCTGACATTTTTGTTGTCACATCTTACAGCACAAGCCATGGTCCGCAGACAGCTTCCAAAACATCAGAGGGATCTCATTGTTCAAAGGTATCAGTCAGGAGAAGGGGACAAAAGAATTTCAAGGCATTAAATACACCATGGAACATGGTGAAGACAGTCATCAAGTGGAGAAAATATGGCACACCAGTGACATTACCAAGAACTGGATGTCCCTCCAAAATTGATGAAAAGACGAGAAGAAAACTGGTCAGGAAGGCTTCCAAGAGGCCGACAGCAACACTGAAGGAGCTGCAGGAATTTCTGGCAACTACTGGCTGTTTAGTGCATGTGACAACAATTTCTCATCCAGGGTGGCAAAACAGAAGCTTTATCTTACAAAGAAAAACATCAAAGCCTGGCTACATTTTGCAAAAACACATTTGAACTCTCCCAAATGCATGTGGGAAAATGTGTTATGGTCCCTTGAAACCAAAGTTGAACTTTTTGGCCATAATTCCAAAAGGTACACTACCGTTCAAAAGTTTGGGGTCACTTAGAAATGTCCTTATTTTTGAAAGAAAAGCACTTTTTTTCAATGAAGATAACTTTAAACTAATCAGAAATACACTCTATACATTGCTAATGTGGTAAATGACTATTCTAGCTGCAAATGTCTGGTTTTTGGTGCAATATCTAGATAGGTATATAGAGGCCCATTTACAGCAACTATCACTCCAGTGTTCTAATGGTACAATGTGTTTGCTCATTGCATCAGAAGGCTAATGGATGATTAGAAAACCCTTGTGCAATATGTTAGGTCTGCAATGCTGTAATTGCTGCAAATGGAGGATTCTTTGACGAAAGCAAAGTTTGAAGGAAAAAAAATATTATTTCAAATACAAATCCTTATTTCTAACCTTGTCAATGTCTTGACTATATTTTCTATTCATTTTACAACTCATGGTGGTAAATAAGTGTGACTTTTCATGGAAAACACAAAATAATTGTCTAGGTGACTCCAAACTTTTGAACGGTAGTGTATATTTGGCACAGACACAGCACTGCTCATCACCAAAAGAATACCATACCTACAGTGAAGCATGGTGGTGGCAGCATCATGCTTTGGGGCTGCTTTTCTTCAGCTGGAACTGGGGTTTTAGTCAAGGTGGAGGGAATTATGAACAGTTCCAAATTCCAGTCAGTGTTGGCACAAAACCTTTAGGGTTCTTCTAGAAAGATGAAGAGGAAGAGGAACTTCATCTTTCAGCACGACAATGACACAAAGCACACATCCAAATCAACAAAAGAATGGCTTCACCAGAAGAAGATCAAGGTTTTGAAATGGTTAAGCCAGAGTCCAGACCTGAATCCAATCTAACATCTGTGGGGTGATCTGAAGTGGTCTGTGCATAGGAGATGCCCTCACAATCTGACAGATTTGGAGCATTTTTGCAAAGAAGAGTGGGCAAATATTGCCACATCAAGATGTGCCACGCTGATAGACTCCTACCCAAAAAGACTGAGTGCTGTAATAAAAGACAAAAGTGCTGCAACAAAGTATTAGTTTAAAGTTTTGCATATTTATTTATTCCCCTTGAAAGATTTCAGTTTGTTTTAAAATTGGGTTTTGCAGGTTTTAGGTCACATTAATGGTGGGGAAAGTTTTGAAATGATTTATATTTGTCTCACTTTTTTTTTTTTTTTTTTTACAGTACATCACAAAAACCTGGTATTTGATCAGGGGTGTGTAGACTTTTTATATCCACTGCACTTAATAACTATTATGTGTTAAGTATTTCAGCAGTGGCAGAAATCAAGCAAGCAAGTTTTGACTATTGTTACCTGGTCACGGTGTGCCTCCTGTGTCACCTCTCTCTCTCTAATCATCACTGCTGTCTCTCTCTCCCTACATTTTTGTTCATCCTGCTGCTGACACATTCATACTCCTGATATAAAATAAGCTCAGTTATTGTCCAAATGGTTTAAAACTTTACTGACCATTTTGGAGGATATAATTCATGATGGATTTTCACTTCCAAACAACTTGGAAAGATGTAAAATGTTTTTTTCCTGTCCTTCCCTCTTAGCAGCATCAACTGAGGTTAATGCAGCCACTGAATGTGGATGAGGCTTAATCAGGTCACCTGTGATTAACCACCATTATTCTTATCTCATTTTATTTTGTTATTAATCAATTGTAGTGATCAACACATTTATTCTGACAGAACTAATGTTTATTCATTAATATATCATATCACCACTTCACTATGTGGCTATTTCTCACAAAGAAGATGAACTAAGGGACAGGTTTGTGATTTAGTCAGCTAGAAGGGTAACAGTTACCCTGCCTGCAGAGACATTGTGAACACAGTACACCACACCCTGTCATTAACACAACATAAAGACCAAATTTGCTTGAGAGACAAAAACTGATCATTTCACAGAAATTATCAAAATAGTCAAAACAACTTGGAGAAGCAGACCCCTACCTCATTCCAAAGCAAAACTAGTCAAAAGACAAAGTGGGCAAGCATCACCTATCCAGATGTCTTTAATTTATTACTGTCCAGTACCAGTGCTTACACTTTGAAACAACTAAGATCCTGTAAAGATTTTTTTAGATTGAGATTTAGTATACTTTATTGATCCCCAGAGGGGAAATTGAGGGTCATCCACCACCTGGATGGATGAAGCAGCCATGATACGGCGCTATCCCTTAACCATTCACACACTCATTCACACCTAGGGCCACTTTAGAGTCTCCAATTAACCTAACCTGCATGTTTTTGGCATGTGGGAGGAAACCGGAGAAATCCCGGAGTAAACCCGCGCAAATACGGGGAGAACATGCAAACTCCACACAGATCACTGTTGGTCGGGGGCTAGGATCGAACCCATAATCCCACGATCCTCACGATCCCCCGGCCAAGGGTAAACTGTGCTGCCGCAGTGCTAACCACTGCGCCACCGTGCAGCCCAAAGGTCTTGAAACTTACAAGTGGCTTGTAAGCGGCTGGGTCTGCGACATGGCAGTGTGTCAAATCACCTACCTTTGCACGCTCATAGCCAAGAAAAAAAAAAACCATTTGATTTTTGGGGGGTTAAAAAGTAGAAAAAAATCGGATTGTTCACTTACAAATATTTTGCAAAGCTTTACACAAAACCTGTTGTGTTTTTTTAAATGTTAAACATGTAAAAATTGAGAAAAATGGGAAATTAAAATTAGACTCATGCTCATGTAGGCTAGTCAATACTATCTTAAAAACCAGAGCAATATCTATAAAAAACGGTAAAATATTCTCTTATCATGCATATCATCCATATTTCAGCCCATAAATTATTCAGAGCCTCAACCTAATTTTTCTTGTTTTTCTCCTTTTTTGCTCTCAGTTTTTTGATATGTGATCTAATTTGAATTAGCATTAGCTAAAGGTTAGCTTCAGTACACTCACCTGTCCAGGTACTTTCAGATGAAGTTAGACATCGTTGTCTTGGTGTCTAATCATTATCCTTATTGTTAACAAAAAGCAGCTGATTTGTCGATTCCCGGGTCCTTGTAATAATCCTCAAAGACAACCACTAATTAGCTGGTGTTCTGACATTTTGGCATCAGAACTGCAAACCTCGGGTTACTACTACATCATTTTCTGTCTTACCTGTTGTATTGGGTAACACATTAGCATGGGCTTCGGAATAGCTAACAGCACAAAGAGTCACCAGACACAGAATATATACTTCCACTCGGTGCTTTATTCTATATTCTAAACAAGATCATATTAAGCCAGGTCTCCACAGTGGTACATACCCTAATTGATATATAAATTAGCAGGACGTGCGACATGGCCGACACCTAAAAGTTACTAAAGAATTCTCCTACTGTGTGGCTTAGCTCTATGCTATTACACTGTCAACACCAAAGGGGAGTAGCACCGCCCTGTGGCCTCCTCTAAACCACAGAAAAACCTAACCGGTGTCAGTTTACCCATAAAGACTTACCACACTGTAAAAAGTAGTCTATTGTAAATCAAGCCTGTCATTGGGATAAGCACGTGTCCGCCTATTATTTGACCAACCAGTAGCTCAAGTAGGTTCATTTTGTCTTTCTCTTCAATTATCAGCTTTTTTGTTTTTCTTATTTCAGACAAGGATGAAAAAAGAGATGTTTTTACCTTTCAAAATTCACACACGAAGAGGAAGAAAATGGTACCATAGCTTTTCTGGACATGAAAATCCATCACAATGATGACAGCAGTATAAAAATTTCAGTCTACAGGAAACCAACACACAGATCAGTACCTACTATGGACATCAGAACAGCCTACAGCACACAAACTATCAGTTGTCAACAAAAGGGTCACCATCATCACAAACCAAGATGACTGGCAGGAGGAGTAAAACCACATAAGACATGCACTCACACTCTGCCAATATCCAATATGGGCCATAAATAAAGGGAAACAGCAAGTCAAAAACAAAGAAACAAACAGGAAAAAAAGACCAAAAGCCGAAATCAAAAATAAAGACATCATAACCATACCATACATCTGAGGAATAACAGAACTAATTTAAAGGATCATGAAAAAAAAATACAAAATAAACACAGTGGTAAAACCACACAAAAAATTAAGACAATTAGTACACCCCAAGGACAAAATAGAACAAGGCAAAAAATGCAGCGTAATATATGAAATATCATGCAGATCATGTAACAAGACCTACATCGGAGAAACTGGAATATCATTCACCACAAGTAAAAAAGAACACCAGAAGAAATGTGAGAATGAAACACAAGGATGACACAAAATCGCAAACAGAAAAGGCAGAACAAACAATATTAAAGTCAGCAATATCAGATCACTGCAAAATAAATAATCACACTATGGAGTGGGACAACATCAAAATCATCGGATCAGAGAGTAACAGACAGAAACGCTGAATCAAGGAGGCCATAGAAATCAGGAAGTGGGAAAAGACAACATGAATCGGGATGAGGGGGCATTTATGCTTTCCCACACCTGGGACTACATTCTCCAAAGACCACCAGATGGTGAAGGGTGGGGCCAGCCCAGAGCAGTTGACAGTTCCGCTAGGCTGGCCCCACCTAGGAAAAATAGCTGATAAATGACACTTCACAGCAATCAGCTGACACTTCTGCAGAAGACTGCAGTCAACAGTCTAAACATGTAAAGGTAAAAACATCTTTTTTATCCTTGTCTGAAATAAGAAAAAACAAAAAAGTTGATATTTGACCAGCCAGTTGTAATTCTGGGGCAGCGTCTTGGCCTCAAGGGTTAGCGACCTGTGTCATCAAAGTCGGAAACAGTTACATGCACAGGTCTTTTGGGATCACAGTCCATTTCCTGCACTGGTTCCGTGTTGCTGGGCAGTCCATTGTCTGCATCTTCATCAGGCATATCAATGTGACTATCAACCTGGGGAATAGTTCCATTGCACTGTGCATCAGGAGAATTTAGTGGGACTGGGGCAGAAACTGGGTGTGTGTTGTGTGAGGCAGAGTCCCATATATGAAAAGGTTAGAAATTAACAATGTGGAAAACTCCAGTGTCTGCACCAGAGTCAAGTTCAGTCAGTCTGTAGTTAACATCCCCCAGCTTTTCACTGACATGAAGTCCACCTGTCATGGTGCCGAGTGCGGGTCTGTATTGTGCTTTGTGGGTCTTTGTAAATAGCCTTTTGTAATTCGCCCTTCGTGGTCCTTGTTTATTGCCTTTTTTGGATTCGTCCTTCATGGCAAGCATTTGTGTTCCTTATTACTATTTGTTAAATGAGCAAACTCACAACAGGCGAATATATCACAAACTATAAGGGCAGCAGCATCATTTCCAGTGACATCAGCGCCTCACTGGCACAAGAATTGAACTGCTTTTTCGCACGGTTTGAGGCAAATACGCCTCGCCCGGTATGCTGCCTCCATGTAGTAAGTTAAGAGTTCCCATTACAGCATTTCATGTAAGGGAGTTTGGCTCCCTCTAGTGGTGTAGTAAAAGCATTGTTTTGAACTGTTACACAAGGTGTTGCACATGAGCAGTAATGATATAACCGGAGAACGGGGCAGAGCATCACTCATTGTACAATCGCTGTGGATGTTGTTTAATTATCGGCGCCTTGGACATCATTAGTCCGTGAGTATCTGCATGGCTTGACAGTGTTAACAGCTACAATGAGAACTGCATGGTTGCATTGGTGTATTTTAAGCGATCTGACTCTAGTCCTATCAGTCATTGTTACCAAGCTAAGCTAGAGCTAACGCTAACATGTGCTAAGCTAAATACGGTGACCATATCATTGACGGCGTGTCTATGTTTACTTTGTTGCAGTTTTACACGGATTTAGGAACAAATGTAAATAGATGTAAAACCCAATAGACGAGTGTACATCACATTGAGTTCCTTGTGGGGTAGCTTCAATAAACGAGATAAAAGGAAACATCTTGTCATCATTGAGGCCTGCACCACACGTGTTAGCTTGCTGCTTACTAGTCGAAAACTGGGAAACTCAATGGGAGAGCAGTAAACCCGGACCCACTGATGTTATTGAATGCCAGCTCTGATGTGCTTACCCTGCAGGATCATGAGGTGAGACAGACACTGAGAGCAGTTCACCTGAGAAAGGCTACTGGTCCCAATGGAGTGCCAGGAAAGGTGTTCAGATCATGTGCAGATCATCTATGCTCTGCTTTGACTGACATCTTTAACTCGTCTCTCAAGGCAGCCGTTGTTCCACAGTGTTTAAAATCTGCAGTCATTATTCCTGTGCCTAAAAAACACATTATTAGCAGTCTGAATGACTATTGAACAGCAGCATTAACACCCATTGTTATGAAGTGCTTTGAGAAAATGGTATTGGAACATCTTTTGCCTAGTCTCCCCCCAGACTTTGATCGGTACCAGTTTGCCTACAGGCGGAGCAGATCCACTGAAGATGCTATTGCTATAGCTCTCCACTCGGCATTCAGCCATTTAGAAGACAAGGGGAGCTATGTAAGAATGTTGTTTGTGGACTATAGCTCGGCATTTAATACAATTATTCCCAACATTCTCATCACCAAATTGCTTCAGCTTGGTCTGCCTACTCACACTTGCAGCTGGATTAAGGACTTCCTAACAAACAGAACACAGACTGTTAGACTCAGACCCCATTCCTCCTCTACAGTCATGCTTAACACAGGCTCGCCACAGGGCTGTGTGTTGAGCCCCACTTTGTATTCATTGTGCACATATAACTGCATACCTGTTCATCCCACAAACATTATAGTGAAGTTTGCAGATGACACAACAGTAGTGGGGCTCATATCAGGAGGAGATGAGTCGGCATACAGAGATGAGGTCCAGAAACTGGTGAGATGGTGCTCAGATAATAATCTGCTATTGAATACAAAAAAAACAAAAGAACTCATTATTGATTTTAGGAAGCATAGCAGTGAGCCGCCTCCTCTATATATAGGCACTGACTGTGTGGAGAGGGAAGTTTCTGGGTGTTCATATTTCTCACAACCTTACCTGGGCAGTTAACACCATAGCTACGATAAAAAAGGCTCAGCAATGTCTACACTTTCTGAGGCTCCTCAAGAAGAACGGCCTGAATGCACAGTTGCTGGTTTTATTTTATCGCTCTGCTATTGAGAGCATTCTGTCATATGGCATCACGGTTTGGTATGAGGGCTGTTCAGCCGCAGACCGCAAAGCCTTCCAGAGAGTCATTGAAACTGCGCAAAAAATCACTGGCTGTTCTCTCCCTCCTCTGGAAGAGATTTCCAGGTCTCGGTACCTCAACAGAGTTACTGCCATCATTAAAGACTGTGCTCATCCAGGCCATGACTTCTTTCACTTGCTCCCCTCGGGAAAGCAGTACAGATCCCATAAAAACCGGACTACCAGGTTTAATCATAGTTTTTTTCCCAGCAGCAGTACATATTTTGAACGGATTTATGTAACACGTACAGACTGCTTATATTATTTTATGTTATTTTAGGTGATTTTGTGGCAATAACCCTGTGTGTATAAGCTGGTCTTATATATTTATTGCTCAGTATGTTTTCATTATTGCTACGTACATATTGTATTCAACTTTTAGGTATTATTGTTTCAAGCATTATTTATTGTTGTAATTATAAGAATGTTAAATGCATGAGTGAACTGTGAGTGTGATAGTTTGTTTTTAGGGAGCAGCATCTCAATTTCGTTGCATTGTTTATCAGCAATGGAATGACAATAAAGGCACTTTGACTTTGACGTTGGTGCCCCATATCTGCCCTAAAGGGCCAATCATGACAGTAGGTCACAGTCAGTAGGTGCCAGCGGCTGTGGGTTTGCCTTTTTTTTTCTTTTCTTTTTCCACTCACCTTTTTTCGTGACCATAAGGAGAGGCTGTCAGTATGTTCCCAGTGTGCCAAAGGAGGATGGCAGTCAGGGGTCCCAGCATGGATGAGCAGTGGGCAGCTGAGTTCATCCAGGGCTATGTTGCTGAAGCCCTTCCCTCCTGCGGCCCGAAGAAGGTTCTGGAGAGCGTGATGGCAGCAGTCGGGATTGTGGAGGTGCATTCCAGTTTGGGTAATTATCCCGAGTTCGCTGAACTGCTGTCTACCATCTCCGATCTCCAGCAGTGATTCCCGGGGTTGGCGATAGGCTCGTCTCCAGTCGGTAGACGCTGCCTCCCGGCACGGACCTTTACTTCTTCCCGTGACTCGGGCGTACCAAAGCAGATGGAGGAGAGTCACCGGGTCCAGTCGCCGCAACTTCCCTGCCATTACCCAGCCACAGGCTGTCGGAAGAATTCCTCCGTTTCCCAGCCAGCGGGTTCCTTTTTTCCATGTCAAGAAGTTTCTACAGCAGCTTCAGCCTCTGGGGTTTCCTCGCCGGCTGTCTCGTCAGCTCCCTTTTTCCAGGTCATCGCAGCTGTTCCCCCCTCCTCCATGGAGCCTCCTCTCACTGCTGAGAGCCCAAGTGGTTCTCCCCCAGCTCCACCCATCACCGTGCCTGCAGGGGTGCCTCCTCCATGTTCTCCAGAGGGGCCCACGATCACCGCAGTCATAGAGAAGGAAGAAACTGGGCTTGCTGCAGCAGGAACCACCATGCCCTGGGAAAACAGGCAAATGCTTTTTCACTCTATATCACCATCTTATGAATTACATTGCCCGATTCCCGGGGGTGAGGCTCAGTTAGTGCAGTCCACTGAGTCCTCACCACCTGCTGCAGCCACAAAAAATTTTTCTGCTCTCTCTGTGTCTCCTCCTACGCCCCCTGAGTGACTGCCAATTGTGAAATTAAGCCAGCGGACGGAGGAGGAGCCTGCAGCCCTGGAAAACCTGGTTCCAGCCCTGCATACACGGTCTGGACAGAGGAAGAGGGCTGTCTGCAATCCGGAGCCTGAGCCAACGAGGAAGCATCCCCGGGCTTCAACCGTGCAGAATTCAGCTCCAGCAGGAAGTGGATATCCTGTCAGCCACGCTGGGAGAGCCAACTGCATGGGTCACATTGCCAGGGGGCTCCGGGACTTTAGTGACCATCATGCCTGCTGTTGGGGCCGCCGCAGCAGAGTCCGAGCTCGACCTCCAGAGGGCCGGGCCCAAGACATCGTCATCTGGATTGATGGAGTCCTGGACAGTGATGGAACTTGAGCTCAGGTGAGTACTCTCCTTTGTTTTTGTTGTTTCTGTATTGGAGCGATCTTGCCTGACTCTTGGGGGGGAGAGCCGGATGCAGCCATCAGCTGCACCTGAGCTCACCTCGTCAAGTTCCACTTCCACCAGTGACCCTGACCCTGTGCCTCTTCTATCTGAGTCTTCTCTCAGGGTCACCGAGAATCGTCCAGCTATGCCAGAGGTCTCCGTGTGTTCGGGTTCGCTGCCTGAGATCTTCGTGGGTTCAGCTCTTCCATCTGAGGTTGTCATTGAGGCTCAATCCCAGTCTGGGACCTCCATGGGTGCTGCTCCCCCTCCTGCTGAGGTCGTTGTAGAGGCGCCCTCCCAGCCCGGGACCTCCGAGGGTGCAGTTTCTCCTCAGTCTGGGTCTCCTTGGGTACTGCGTCCCAGCTTGAATCCCACATGGGTGCAGCACTCCAGTGTGTGTCCACTGTGGGTGCTATGCTCCAGCCTGGGGGCCATTGTGGGTCCAGCTCTGTCCCAGTCCGGGGCCAGAGACTGTCAGTACCATCTGTCAGTACCGTCGCTCCTTCTTTCCAATGTCCGCTTCCTTGACAAAAAGCTGGACGAGCTGGGTCTGCTGAGAGAAACCCGGAGAGAATGGAGGGACTGCTGTGTGTTTGCATTCATGGACACATGGCTCCACGACAGCATCCCTGAAGCGGCCATTCAGCTGGAAAGGATGACATCATTCTGGGCGGACAGAGAGGCTGCTAGCTCCGGTAAGAGCCGGGGGGGGGGGGGGACTATGCATCTATATTAGCATGAACTGGTGCGTTAATGCCACATTAGTATCTAAACACTGCTCTCCATTGGTGGAGTTCTTTATTGTAAATTGTCGGCCATTTTATCTGCCGAGGGAATTCACCAACGTGTTTGTAGCTGCTGTTTACATAGCTCCTAGTGCTAATGCTAAAGCTAATGTTAATGAGGCACTCGGAGAGCTGCACGATGCTATTAGTGAATTTCAAACTTCACACCCGGACATTTTTGTGGTGGTTGCGGGAGATTTTAATTCCACCAGTTTAAAGACTGTGCTCCCCAAGTTTAAACAATGTGTGGACTTTAAGACCAGAGGAGAGAACATGTTGGACTTGGTGTACACAAACTTTCCAGATGCTTATAAGGCAACATCTCGCCCCCACCTCGGCCATTCTGACCACCTATCTGTGATGCTGGTGCCTGCCTACAAACCTTTACTGAAGCGCAGCAGGCCAGTAGTGAAGCAGATCAGGATTTGGCCAGAGGGTGCAACCTCAGCACTTAAAGACTGTTTTCTGCACACAGACTGGGAGGTCTTCAAAATAGCAGCATCCCAGGGAGACAGGACAGATGTGGAGGAATACGCTGAAACGGTCACCAGCTACATCGCGAAGTGCACAGACGATATCACTATAGTGAAGACTATCACTGCACGGGGCAACTATAAGCCCTGGATGACTGCAGGAATTAAGACGGTGAAGTGCGCCTATGCGGACAAAATCCAGCAACACCTCTGTGACACAAGGAATACCAAACGGATGTGGCAGGGAGTTCGGGCGCTGACGGATTATAAGTCTAGGCAGGGGGTCGATGATGATGACGCTTCACTTCCAGACAGGCTCAACAACTTCTTTGCATGTTTTGAAGCATCAAACCCAACAATCAGAGGGAGGGCTGGCCCATCTCCACCACCGGTTGGGCCAGCTATCACCATCAACGCAGTGGACACACGGGAAACCCTAATCAGGGTCAACCCACATAAAGTTGCAGGTCCGGACAACATCCCGGGATGTGTGCTCCGAGACTGCGCGAGCGAGTTGGCGGATGTCCTGACTGACATTTATAACATCTCCCTGAGTCAGGCTATCGTTTCCAGATGCTTCAAGACCTCTACCATAGTACCGGTGGCAAAGAAACCTGTCCTGTCTGAATGACTATCGTCCTGTTGCACTGACACCAATTGTGATGAAGTGCTTTGAACGGCTTGTCAAACCACACATCACAGCCTGCCTCCCTGCATCACACGACCCGCTCCAGTTTGTATATCGTTCAAACCGCTCCACGGAGGATGCTATAGTCACCACCCTGCACTCTGTCATCACCCACCTGGATCAGAAAGACACCTACACCAGACTCCTGTACATTGATTTCAGTTCAGCATTTAACACCATTATTCCCCAGAGACTGATGGAGAAATTACCCCTTCTCGGTCTGAACACCGCCACATGTCTCTGGATCTTGGATTTCCTGACTGAGAGACCTCAGTCTGTCCGGGTTGGAAACAACATCTTCAACTCTATCACGCTAAGCACCGGATCCCCTCAAGGCTGCGTACTCAGTCCACTGTTGTTTACACTTCTAACACATGACTGTGTATCCAGACACGAGGGGAACCAGATTATTAAGTTTGCAGATGACACCACAGTGGTGGGACTTATTCAGAGGGATGAGGAATCAATGTACAGGGAAGAAGTTAGAGACGTGGAGGGCTGATGCAGGGAGAACAATCTGGTGCTCAACGTGGACAAAACGAAGGAGGTGATTATCGACTTCCGGCGGTCACAGCCTGAACACGTCCCCCTCAGCATTGGCAGCCGTTTAGTGGAGAGAGTAGAGAACATCAAGTTCCTCGGAGTGCAGATCTCACAGGACCTGACCTGGAGCAAGAATTCCTTGGAGATCAGGAAGCGGGCCCAGCAGAGACTGCACTTCTTGAGGAAACTCAAACAGGCCTCTCTTCCCATCTGCATCCTCAGGACCTTCTACAGAGGTGTGGTGGAGAGTGTTCTGACATACTGCATTGCAACATGGTACTCCAGCTGCAGTATGTCAGACTAAAAAGCCCTGCAGAGGATAGTTAAGGGAGCTGAGAGGGTAATTGGAGTTTCCCTCCCCTCTGTCCAAGAACTTTTTCAGAACCGTTGTAGGAGCAGGGCACTGAACATTGTCAAGGACCGTTCTCACCCTCTGCATAAACACTTTGAACTTCTGCCATCTGGCAAATGATTCCGGAGCATCAGAGGCAGAACCACCAGACTGATTAACAGCTTCCTTCCACAAGCTGTTAGGATGCTGAACAGTTGATCCGGAATCTCTCATACACACTACTGCACCTGTGGACATTATGTATATTATTTGTATATTATAGCTCTGGTTAGTTTTCATGTCTCAGGGATGTGTGAATGGCTGTGTTGGGGTGGGGGTGAGGGTGTGTGTGAGTGTGTCTTAAATTTGTTCTTTTTACTTATATGGATGCCGAGAGAAACACAATTTCATCTTTCCTGCACTACAGTTGTATGTACAGCAATATGACAGTAAAGGTTGATTTGATTTAATTTGATTTGATTTGATGGCGACACATGACAAGTGGTAGGTCTGATCATGCTTTTATCCATTTGTATACATTCTACTGATTTTCTGGTTCATATACTTCGAAGATAAGAAAACAACAAGATAACTGACTATCCCATGTTTTCTTTGCCAACTTCTTCCTTTGAATACTTTCCTGTACCTCCTCATTCCACCCCCAAGTCTTCTTGTCTTCCTTCCTCTGTCGACTGGACACACCACATACCTTTCTACCCTTTTCCTTCAATACTTTTGTTGTACTTTCCCAGTCATCTGGTAATTCTTCTCTACCACCCAGAGCCTATATCAACTCCTTCCTGAACTCTGTGTGACCTTCTTCCTTCTGTAACTTCCTCCATTTAATCTTTGGCTCTGCCTTCACTCTCTTCTTCTTCTTGCCTTCCAAAGTCATCCTACAGACTATCATCCGATGTTGTCTAGCTACATTCTCCCCTGCCACCACCTTGCGGTCTCCCGTCTCTTTTAGATTTCTCCTTCTGCATAGGATGTAGTCCACCTGTGAGCACCTTCCTCCACTCTTGTAAGTCACACTATGTTCCTCTCTGTTCTTGAAGTATCTGTTCATCACAGCCCTTTCCACCATTTGAGCAAAACCCATAACCATCTGTCCTTCCACTTTTCACTCCTTAAGACCATACCTTACCATACCATACCTTTGGGGCAGCAGTGGCTCAGGAGGTAGAGCCGGTCGTCTAATAACCTGATGGTTGGCGGTTCGAATCCCGCTCTCTCCAGATATCCTGCCGTTGTGTCCCTGGGCAAGACACTTCACCCGCATTGCCTCCAGTGCCCATAACACTGGGTATGAATGTGTATAAAAAATGTTTAAATGTCCGGTGGTGGCCGGAGAGGCCACTGGCGCGGATTGGCAGCCACGTTTCCATCAGCCTGCCCCAGGGCAGCTGTGGCTACAGTAGTAGCTTGCCACTACAATTGTCTGTCTGGAGTGAATGAATAATGTATCTACTTGTAAAACGTCTTTGAGTGTCTATGATAAAGCACTATATAAATCTGATGCATTATTATTTTTTATTATACCTACCCAGGATCTCCTCATCACCTCTGTTCCCTTCACATACATGTCAATTAAAATTTGGTGCAATCACCACTCCCCAAAATAATTTGGATAAAAGTGAATTTTAAAAGTAAAACCCTTTTTGGTGATAGTATTTTAAAATATTTAATGTATTGATAATTAAATAAACATATTATTAGAAATATGGCATTAGGGAAATGGGAAAATAGAAAAAAAAAACATATTTGGTAAGATTGGTTGTGGTTTTAGGGTAATACTTTATGTAAGATAAGTAATAAATTCTGGAATTTTATCTTAATGTATTTATAGGTATGGTGTTTCCATCCATCCATCCATCCATCTTCTACCGCTTTTCCGGAGATCCGGGTTGCGGAGGCAGCAGTTCAAGCAGAGAAGTCCAGACTTCCCTCTCCCCAGCCACCTGCTCCAGCTCTTCAGAGAGGATACCAAGGCGTTCCCAGACCAGCTGGGAGACATAGTCTCTCCACCGAGTCCTGGGTCTGCCCCGGGGTCTCCTCCCAGTGGGACGTGCCCAAAACACCTCAAGTGGGAGGCGTCCAGGAGGCATCCTAATCAGATGCCCATACCACCTCAACTGACTCCTTTCAATGTGGAGGAGCAGCAGTTCTACTCTGAGCCTCTCCCGGATTACTGAGCTCCTCACCCTATCTCTAAGGGTGAGTCCAGCAATCCTACGAAGAAAGCTCATTTCAGCCACTTGTATCCGCGATCTCGTTCTTTCGGTCATTACCCAAAGCTCATGACCATAGGTGAGAGTAGGAACGTAGACTGACTGGTAAATCGACAGCTTTGCCTTAGAACTCAGCTCCCTCTTCACCACAACAGACCGGTACACCGTCTGCATCACTGCAGATGCTGCTCCAATCCCTCTGTCAATCTCTCGCTCCATTCTCTCCTCACTCGTGAATAAGACCCCAAGATACTTAAACTCCTCCACTTGGGGCAGGAGCCTATCCCCAACCTGGAGAGGACAATCCACCTTTTTCCAGCTGAGGACCATGGACTCGGACTTGGAGGTGCTGATTCTCATCCCAGCCGCTTCACTCAGCGGCAAACCATCCCAGCAAGAACTGTAGGTCATTGCTGGATGAAGCCAACAGGACAACATCATCTGCAAACAACAGAGATGAGATCCTGTGGTCACCAAGCATGACACCCTTCATTCCCTGACTGTGCCTAGAAATCCTGTCCATAAAAATTATGAACAGGATTGGTGACAAAGGGCAGCCCTGGCAGAGTCCCACTCTCACTGGGAATGACTCCGACCGAGTGTTGGCAATACGAACCAAACTCTCACAATGGTCATACAGAGACCGAATAGCTCATAACAACAAGCCTGATAGCCCATACTCCCGAAGCACCCCCCACAAAAAACCATGAGGGATGCGGTCAAATGCCTTCTCCAAGTCCACAAAGCACATGTAAACTGGTTGGGGAAACTCCCACGAACCCTTGAGAATTCTCGAGAGGGTAAAGAGCTGGTTCGATGTGCCACGGCCAGGACGAAAACCACATTGCTCCTCCTGAATCGAAGGTTCGACCAACGGCCGGGAAGAAGTTAGAGACCTGGAGGGCTGGTGCAGGGAGAACAATCTGGTGCTCAACATGGACAAAACGAAGGAGACGATTATCAACTTCCTGCGGTCACAGCCTTAACACGTCCCTCTTTGAATCGGCGGCCGTTTAGTGGAGAGAGTAGAGAACATCAAGTTCCTCAGAGTGCAGATCTTGCAGGACCTGACCTGGAGCAAGAATTCCTTGGTGATCAGGAAGCGGGCCCAGCAGAGACTGCACTTCTTGAGGAAACTCAAACGGGCCTCTCTCCCCATCTGCATCCTCAGGACCTTCTACAGAGGTGTGGTGGAGAGTGTTCTGACGTACTGCATTGCAACATGGTACTCCAGCTGCAGTATGTCAGACTAAAAAGCCCTGCAGAGGATAGTTAAGGGAGCTGAGAGGGTAATTGGAGTTTCCCTCCCCTCTGTCCAAGAACTTTTTCAGAACCGTTGTAGGAGCAGGGCACTGAACATTGTCAAGGCCCTTTCTCACCCTCTGCATAAACACTTTGAACTTCTGCCATCTGGTAAACGATTCCGGAGCATCAGAGGCAGAACCACCAGACTGATTAACAGCTTCCTTCCACAAGCTGTTAGGATGCTGAACAGTTGATCCGGAATCTCTCATACATACTACTGCACCTATGGACATTATGTACGTATATTATTTGTATATTATAGTTCTGGTTAGTTTTCAAGTATGTCTCAGGGATGTGTGAATGGCTGTGTTGGGGTGGGGGGGTGAGGGTATGTGTGAGTGTGTCTTAAATTATGTTCTTTTTACTTATATGGATGCCGAGAGAAACGCAATTTCATCTTGCCTGCACTACAGTTGTATGTACAGCAGCATGACAATAAAGGTTGATTTGATTTAATTTAACACAAGATATTAGATTTCATGGCATATGCTTTCAATATTGCTCTGCATTCAGCCCCCTGTGTTTTCACCAGATATGCCTGCCACTGTCCTTTCTGACCACAGGAGTATGTGCTCTCTGATGATTTCATGACCCTGGCTGACCTCCCTGTGATGTTTTCTGTATTCTTGACACATTTGAAGCAGGATCCCCCATTTTCTTTTCATAGGGGGTAAATCGGTGTGATTGGGAGGGTCTGCTGCTTTCAGCCTTTTTGCGGTTGCTGGGGTCATGTTGTGGGGTACTCGAACAAGTCTCACAGAGGTGCCTTTTCCCATTTAATCCCAGTGCAGATATTATTTAGAAGATATGAGGAAGTAATACAGTCTTTCACATTTGCTTCACAAATTCTGCAGATTAGCTGAGTGGGGATACATCCGACCACAGTTAGCTTAGTATGCTCACTTGGAAATGTGGCTTGGCCATGGAAACAGCACTACATTCCCTCACTTTTAACATATTCCACAGAAAATCCAGGGAGTGTTTGTTCATTCAGCACTCAATTACTGATGAGATGACCAGGGAAATTATGTTTGGGCACCAACTGTAACGCATGGTGAGACATCAGCAGAGAGCTAGCAGGCCAAGGCTAACACATTAGCATGGGCGCCGGTGTAGCCAATGGCACAAAGAGTCGCCAGACACAGAATATATACTTCCACTCAGTGCTTTATTCTATATTCTAAATAATATAATATTAAGCCAAGTCTCCACAGTGCAACATACCCTAATTCATACATGAATTAGCAGGACATGTGCGACATGACCAACACCTACCAGTTACTAAAGAGTTCTCTTACTGTGTGGCTCAGATCTAAGTTATTACACTGCAACACCAAAGGGGAGTACCACCACCCTGTGACCTCCTCTGGTATTACAGTACAACAGTATGAACTGAATGTTACACTGTGTGGACAGCTGATGGTGCACATTTCAATCAAAGGTAAAAACATGGCAGGGAGGTTTAAACAGCAATTTGGATCTTCATAATATCCTGTAGCTTGAAAGTGTTACACTTAAGTTGGCTCTGACGGTCCCCAGCAGGTCCCGTTACATGAGCAAGTACGTGTGTTTAGCTCTCTGTGAGTGTGCTGCAGGCAGCAGCTGAGCTAATCAGAACAGAAAGCAGATGAATCTGTGAAAATGTCCACATAGCATCAAAGACTCTTCAACAATATTATTAGTCAATTATTTCTACAAACCTATTACAAAAGAACACACCCACAAGTTGGGATACAAGGAAGGCGCCAAGTCTGACCACACACAGAAGTGAACCGCTCCTTCCTGTGGAACTCAGTGGAGAAGCACACCAAGACACCAGCACACACTTGTCAGGGGAGGGGCAGGACACTGATGGTATGAGGAACTTTGCTGAAGAAATGGGACAAGATATGTTTTTGCTATAATGAGGAATGTAACATTCCTTTTTGAAACAATCAAACCTGGTTTAGTCAGTGACCAATGATGAGGAGCAGGGAAAAAACAGGCTGGGTGACAGCAAATCTTTAGCAGCCAGGGGGGTAACTGAGTCATTACCCGCCGAGGCCGGGAAAAACCAGCCTCAAGTCTGGCCTCGTCCCTCCAACACTGATGACTTTGAATTTGAATAACTTCTGACCTGGAGGTCAGAATCAGAAGTCAGTTTTCCCCATAATGTTATAAATGTCATAACTACAGAAAGAGACAATGTAGGCGTTTCCATTCAATTTCATCATTGTATCTAAGACATATCCTGGACAGCTTATTCTGACCTCTGACCATGGTTTTGGGATTACAAGGTCAAAGGTCAAGGTCAAATTGCTATTTAAACTATATCTCAACCACAATGAAAGCTAGGGTCACCAAACTTGTTACACAGATTCACCTTGGCACTCTGACCTACAACTATGGGCTTGAGGTCAAAAGGTCAAGGTCAAAATGTCATATTAACGATAGCTCAACAAGAACACTAGGGTCACCTCATTTTGTACACAGGTTCACCCTGTGACTATCATGGTCAGAACATGGCCATGACCATGTCCTCGCTTTTGGTTGTTTTGGGCTTCCTTTATTGTTATTACTGTCATTATCATTATTATCTTCTCAGTTATGTTGGTAAGGTTTATATTTTGTTGTCTCTCTCTTTATAATCGTTTCTGAGTTGGCTTTTATTTTGACAGTGCCTTTTGTCTACTTCCGTTTTAGCATAATGCATTCTCCATTCAGTTCCATTCTCTCTTATGTTGGTAATTTATCACAGCTGTCCCTTGTTTGTTATTGGTTTTTCTGTATATTTTGCCACCCTCTGCCCTTGCTTGCAGCACCCTAAAGAAAGCAAGAAGCAATCCAACCTGTCTCCATGCCTTTACTTTCGAATTATTACTTTGTCACCATTATTGTAAGTTGCCTGCCGTATCAGCATTTTGTGTTTGTTCTCCCAGCCCTCAAGCTGTGCATTCTTAATAAATCATGCAACCTCAGTCTGGCATTTGGGTTATTTATATGCCCCAAAAGGGCATTTGTGACAGTGACCCTCAACTGTGACTATGGTTTGAGGATCACAAGGTCAAGGTCAAGGTCAAAATGCCACATAAACTATATCTCAACAACACAGGCAGCCATCAGTATTTTTTTACTAATATCAAACCAATGATAAGCATTAGAAAAGCCATATGAATAAATTTCATAACTGATAAATCAAATGGAAAATACAAGGTTTTTCCTGATTTTAAAAAAATGTCTATTTTGGAGCTCAAGTAGGTTCATTTTGTCTTCTTTTAATTATTTACCTTTAGTTCTTATTAAAGACAAAAATAGAAAGATGTTTTTACCTTCTTTACATGTTTCGACTGTTCACTTTACATGTTTCGACTGTTCACTGCAGCCTTCAAAGGATGCAGTGAACAGTCGGAACATGTAAAGAAGGTAAAAACATCTTTCTATTTTTGTCTTTAATAAGAACAAAAGCTAAAAAATGTCTATTTTAGAGATCAGAGATTTGCACCCAACAGCCACAATTTGTTTTCATTCATTATTAGTACACGTCACATGATGTTGAGGGGCTTGTGGTTTACTGGCTTGTGGTGACGCCAAAGTGATGTCAGTCATCTAGTCTAGTGCAAACAGTCTGAAATAGCAATGTAAGGTTTATTCTCCTTCTCTCACCCAAACTGACAGCTGAGTTTGTGTAGATTTTTAAAATGTACAAATCTTGCACAATAAGCCCCTTTGACAGCTAGCTGATCAACATCACATGTGGGCTAAGGTGTGCAACATACGGTATGGAAATAAGTCGACTAACAAAAGGAAATTCTTCAGAATAGAATAGAATAGGCTTTAATGTCATTGTAAAGTTGTACAGTACAACGAAATTGCGGGTGCTCCACCAGGCTACAGCGCAATTAAGAATGAGAGAAGGATTAGATAAAACAGTTACGTAACACACGATTAAACGAAGGACTGAAATAAAAATAGCCCAGGATTATGGAAATATACACAGCTATGGTAGTGGCTTCACCGATGAAACAATGTACATAAAAGTGCCAACTGAACCATGTGAGGGACATGTGGGGTTGAGGTGAACAGCATGGACAGCATCTGACTGATATTTGTATTTAAACATCAAATATAGCACTTTTCATAGAAACTTCAAAATGGATACATTATTCATTCACTCTAGATAGACATTAATAGTGGTAAGCTACTACTGTAGCCACAGCTGCCCTGGGCAGACTGATGGAAACATGGCTGCCAATTCGAACCAATGGCCTCTCTGACCACTACTGAACATTCATGCCCAGTGTCATGGACACTTTAGGCCAGGTGGGTAAAGTGTCTGGGGAGAGCAAGATTCGAACCGCCAACCCTCTGGTTATTAGACAACCTGCTCTACCTCCTGAGCCACTGCTGCCCACATTTCCCCCCTCTGTTCCATTTTTGCTGAGCACCAAGCTGGATGGCAGGAAGTACCATTTTTATATGGTCCTTGACATGACCCGGCTGAGAAATGCCAAATAATAATGAATAATGATTCATTATTATTAATAGTATCTCCATCTTCTACCGCTTTTCCAGAGGTCCAGGTCATGGAGGCGGCAGTTCAAGCAGAGAAGCCCAGACTTCCCTCTCCCCAGCCAGCTGTTCCAGCTCTTCAGAGAGGATACCAAGGCATTCCCAGACCAAGTGGGAGACTTAAGGCGCTTTTCCACTTGGGTCAGTTTGGCACGGTTTGATACGGGCCAGGACAGTACAGTTCTGCCTGCTTTGTTTTTCCACTGCACTCGGTCCCATTTGAAATGGGTGAGAAATAGTTACAGGGAGGCGGCGTAACCCTCTCCCTCCCGCTACGTAAAACAAGCGTAACGTTACGCAAAACACAAGTTGGCAGGATACGAGGCGTCTGTGTTCTCTGGCTGTTTTTGCCAGAATAAAGGCAAAAACGGAGAACAGAAGGCAAACCCGCAATAAGACTCTGGAAAGGTACTGGAGCATTTAGAAGCCATGAGGATGCGAACTACATTACATATGACGGTAAGCTAATGATTGCTAATGCTACTTTGCTTTTAAGTCCGGTGTACAACATTGTAATGTCGGCAAGTTATTGATATTAGGTGCTAAAATATGAATTCTGTGTGTGTGTGTTTCAGATGGCTCTCTTGTGGCAAAAATATTGCTTCAAACGGTCGGCGTTAACGTTCAACACAGTGATGTGACCCCAAGTTCACGAACGCCAAGTGGCTATAATGTCTGTAGAAATGTTTAGCTTCTGATCTGTGTCAAAATCATGGAGAGACTGTTGAGACGTCATGGGATTTACCTGCCCCAGCCAGTGGTGTCGTGACAAAACATGGATCAGGTGCCATATGAGCCGTTATTCATCATATCATATGAGCCCATATTGACACTGTCCGGAAAAAGGCCCAGCAGAGGTTGTTTTTTCTGCATCAGCTCAAGAAGTTTGATTTGCCTCAGGAGCTGCTGGTTGTCTTCTACACTGCCATCATCCAATCTGTCCTCTGCTTTTCCATCACTGTCTGGTTTGGATCTGCCACTAAACAGGACAAGACCAGACTGCAGCGGATCATTAAGTCTGCGGAGAGGATCATTGGTACCGACCTACCCTCCATTGAGAACTTATATCGGTCCATAACCAGGAAACGGGTGGGAAACATCTGTGCTGACCCATCACACCCCGGCCACAAACTGTTTGAACTTCTATCTTCTGGTCGTCGTTACAGATTCAATTCAATTCAATTCAACTTTATTTATATAGCGCCATTTCACAACAACAGTCATCTCATAGCACTATCAACTGTAGGGAGGACCCCCACAGTTGCAGAAAGACCCCAGCAATCAGGCGATCCCCTGTGAGCAAGCACTTGGCGACGGTGGAGAGGAAAAACTCCCTTTTAACAGGAAGAAACCTCCAGCAGAACCAGGCTCAGGGAGGGGCAGTCATCTGCTGCGACTGGCTGGGGGGTGAGGGGATAGAGAAGAAGAAAAGAACAGACATGTAGAGAGCAAACAGCATGATGGGGACTCAATCTATGGGAGAGAACAAACAAATGTTAATGACCAGCAAAAAAAAAATATTTCATAGAGAGTGAGGAAAGGAGTGAGGCCCAGTGCATTACTGGAGGTCCCCCGGCTGACTAAACCTATTAGCAGCATAACTAAGGGAGGGTTCAGAAAACACATGATCCCTCCCTAATTGTAGGCTATATCAAAAAGGTAGGTTTTAGCCCTATTCTTAAAAACAGAGATCGAGTCTGACTCCCGAATCCAGATTGGCAGCTGATTCCACAGGAGAGGAGCTTGATAACTGAAGGCTCTGCCTCCCATTGTACTTTTGGAGATTCTAGGTATTACAAGTAAACCTGCATTTTGGGAGCGTAGTGCTCTGTTAGGATGATACGGTAGTATCAGATCTTTTAAATAAAAAGGAGCCTGATTGTTTAGAGCTTTGTAAGTAAGAAGAAGGATTTTAAACTTAATTCTAAACTCTATGGGAAGCCAATGAAGGGAGGCCAGAACCGGAGAGATATGATCTCTCTTTCTAGTACCTGTTAAAACTCTTGCTGCAGCATTTTGGATCAGCTGAAGACTTTTTAAAGATGTTTTAGGACAACCTGATAATAAAGAATTACAATAATCTAATCTCGAGCTAACAAAAGCGTGGATCAGCTTCTCAGCATCACTCTGAGACAAGATGCTCCTAATCTTGGCAATATTACGCAAATGATAGAAGGCAGTCTTAGAAACAAATTTAATATGTGAATTGAAGGACAAATCCTGATCAAAAATAACTCCAAGGTTCCTCACAGAGCTATTAAGAGAAAGAGTAACTGCATCCAAACTGAAAGTTTGATTTGGAAAGGAATTTCTAAGGTTTTTTGGACCAACAAGAATGACTTCAGTCTTATCTGAATTTAATAGCAGGAAATTACAAGTCATCCAAACTTTGATTTCCTTAAGACAGGCTTCTAACTTGGCTAATTGATTAGTATCATCTGGCTTCATTGACAGGTATAATTGTGTTCATCTGCATAACAGTGAAAATGTATACAGTGCTTTCTAATAATGTTGCCTAACGGAAGCATATATAAACTAAAAAGAGTAGGGCCAAGCACAGATCCCTGTGGAACTCCATGACTAAGCTTTGAGCTGAGAGAAAACTCATCATTTACATGAACAAACTGGAACCTATCAGATAAATAAGATCTAAACCACTGCAACGAAGTTCCATTAAGTCCAACATAGTGTTCTAATCTATCAAGTAGAATATTATGATCAATAGTATCAAAAGCTGCACTAAGATCTAAAAGGACAAGTACAGAAACTAGTCCATTATCAGATGCAATGAGGAGGTCGTTAGTGACCTTCGCTAAGGCTGTTTCAGTGCTATGATGGATTCTAAACCCAGATTGAAACTCCTCAAATAAACCATTTCCCTGCAGGTGGTCAAATAATTGCATAGCAACAACTCTTTCTAAGATTTTTGAAATGAAAGGGAGATTAGAGATTGGTCTATAGTTAGCTAAAGCTCCTGGATCTAGCGTTGGCTTTTTGAGTAAGGGTTTAATTACAGCCGTTTTAAAAGCCTGCGGTACATGGCCTAAAGTTAATGAAGAATTGATTATATGAAGAATAAAGCTACCAATAAGTGGGAAGACTTCTTTAAATAACCTGGTAGGAATAGGGTCTAAAAGACAAGTTGAAGGTTTGGATGAGGAAACTATTTTGTCTAACTCACAAAGGTCGATTGGAGTAAACTCATCAAGACAGACATCAATAGAAGGAGTTGTAGTAGTTACAGTATTTAAGTTAACTGTGGGTCAGATCACTGAAGGTCAAAACCACCCGTCACAGGAACAGTTTCTTTCCTCAAGCCATCACTCTGATGAACTCCTAACATTCACCTAGTCCTACCTGTTGCTGTACTCATGACTTTTCATCCATTATTACATTGCACATAACTCTCACACTGCTTTTTACTTCATTCACATTATATCACTGAATCTGAGTCCACATTGAAATACTGTGTGATTGTATATTTTTTCATATATTTCTGCAAAGTGTGGTTAGTCCGAGTAAATAACTGCATATATTCCTGTATATATTTGCATCCTTTTATAGAAACGTGGACAGACTGTAATTTACTGTACATACTGTGGTTGTCATTGAATCCTTATTTAAATCCTTCACCTGAACAACGAGAGCAAGTTTTTAGCCAAAGTCAAATTCCTTGTATGTGTTGTGCATACTTGGCCAATAAAGCTGATTCTGATTCTAAATATATATTTCAACAGGTAAACAGGACTGAGTTAGGCATAAGATATATTTAACAATTATGATGCATTTTAAGCCAAAACAAATGGATCTAGGATTAAAAGTAATTAAAATAATGCAGTCACAAGGTTACATGGAGAAATATGTGGATTAACTGGAAATATACTGCTCAAAAAAATAAAGGGAACACTTTGAAAACACATCAGATTTTAATGGGAAAAAATAAGCTGGATATCGAAATTGTGGCAGGCTAGTCCAGCTTACTCAGATTAAAAAGTGTTCCTGAGTTGGAGGTGCTGCTGAATGAGGCAGTTGAAAGTGGATCATATTAGACTCAGTACATATTTTATGTCCAAAATGCAAATCTTATCCTTTATAGTTACATATAACTTACATGCATTACACACTACTAAATGAATGGAGTGTGCCGGGAATGTGTGAGACTGTTGCATTTAAAACTTTACGCGTGTGTTTGTTGACATAACTACTGTACACACAGAGTCAGTCGGGGGCTTGGTAGAATGCAGTGAAACTCTAGTTTAATCGGCAAAAAAATAAAGTCACTTACTCAAACCACAGAGTTGTAATGAAGCCTTGAAGACAGGATGATATTTGTGAGGTGCACAGGTGTGTTGCGCATGAGGTGGGTTATTATTTGTCACGATCTGTGCGCAGGGGGATTCCGCCATGCACAGTCTCTTTCCCTTTTTTCCAGATTTATATAGTGTGTATTTTTGATTTCTAATTCCTGTTATTTTATCGTTGGTTGGTTTTCACATATTTTGTATTGTTTCTGAGTATGACTTATTTTCCTGTTTACGTTCACTGGAGTTTTGTTATTTATATATTTGGGTTTACTTGTCTTTATTTGTCATCACATTATATTTGTTTCTTGCCGGTTTTCTTCTCTTTCTCTCTCTCTCTGGGGTTGCAGCTGTCAGAGGCACTTCAGGGTTTTTCCCTGTCAAGCTGTCAGCCCCTTCACCTCTCCTCATGACTCGCAGCTGACTGTCATCACCTTTTCCTCCAGCCTGCTCATGTGATTCACACTTGTTACCATTTATGTTCATTTGTTTCTAGCCCTATTTAAGATCGGCTATTTCTTTTCTTTATTGCCGGAGTGTCATGTTCGGGGTTGTTTTCAACCTCGCCCATGACCTGTGGCTGTAGGTTTTGATTATTGCTTATTAATTCCAGCTGGAAGATTGAGCCTTGCTCTCCGCCAGTCCTACAGCCATGCCTCCTCCTCTCACCAGACATTCACCGGCTGTATGGTGTCACCACATGCACACATATTCCCTAACCCTTCTCATCGTCATCGATGATGAGCCCGACCAAGGTGGTATCGTCCACATACTTCACAACAGTGGTGGTTGTGTGGGTTGGAATACAGTCAAACATATACAGGGAGTACAGTTGAAGGCTTAGCATGCAGCCCTGGGAGAAGCCAGTGCTGAGAAACTGTCTGACTATTTGTGGGCGGTTGGTGAGAAAGTTTTTTTTTTGTTTGTTTTGTTTTGTTTTTTTTTAATACAGGAGCAAGTGTGGGGGGGAGGCAGATCTGGAGGAGGTGCAGTTTATTAATGAGGATGTCCGGGATGATGGTGTTGAAAGCTGAGCTGTAGTCCACAAAGAGCATCCTCATGTAGCTCCTTGGGTTCTCCAGGTGGCTCAACGCTCTGTGGATTGTGATGCCGATGGCATCTTCACTGGACCAGTTCTCCCTGTAGGCGAACTGGTGGTTTACATTTCCATCCACCTTCTACTGCTTGTGTGGGGGTCCAGGTCACAGGGGTAGCAAGTTAAGCAGACCTCCTTCAGCACTTCAGATAAGATTCCAAAGCATTCCCAGATGAACAGGGAAACATAGTCTCTCCCGTGTGTCCTAGTTCTGCCCCAAGGACTGCTAACAGCAGAATATGCCCAAAACATGAAAGGTGTCCAGGAGGCATACTGGTCAATTGCTTAAATCACCCCAGTCGGCTCCATTCACTGTGAAGGAGCAGTGACGACCCCTTGTGTATCACAAACTATTGTAGTGGATGGGTTTTGGTGCCCTAATGACCCAAGAAGCTATGTTGTTGAGGGTAACGTGCCCCTGGTAACACTTTCTTGACAAATTAGTCCTGGGTGAAGGATAAGACCAAGAGCAATAGACTGTCATGGAAATGCAAAAATATGGATCTGGAGTACTCCTTCTTGGTATGAGGTTACTGGGTCCCCACCCTGGACCCAATCCTGGGGGAGGGGCTTGAAAGTGAGCACATAGTAGTCATGTTTCTGCCCATGCGGTCTGGCCAAGCTCAGTCCAAATGAAGTCCTCCTTTCAGTGGGCAGAATCATGGAGGTCCAGTGCCATGTGGCAGCAGTCAAAGGCTGAGACCTTGGCTGTCTGATCCCTGGCTTCTTTATCTCTATTTAATGGAATAAACATAATATTATTATATTAATTCTATTGGAGGAAACATTAAAAACCCCAGTGGTAGCTCCACATGTCATCTCCTATTTGCTGCTCCCTTTTAGGGGTCTTCACAGCGGATCATCTGCCTTCATGTCATGCAATCTTTGCATCTTTCTCTGTAACACCAACCCTCTCCATGTCCTCCTTCACTGCATCCATGAATCTTCTCTGTGGTCTTCCTATTTTCCTCCTGCCTGGCAGCTCCATCTTCAACATCCTTTCTCCAATATCTCTACTATCCCTCCTCTGCGCATGTCCAAATCCAAGCTTTGATTCTATTAAAGCTGCTCGTTCTAAATCTAATGATGGGTAGAAGGTACATATTTATGCATATGATGTACATGCATTTTATCAACTTTAATATATTGTTTTAATCAAAGTCATAGATGTGTAGACTATTCTGTTATAGCAAATTACATGCCATACTTCATGCACTGTCTCACATTTGCTGTTGATGACCCAAGCTGCAATAACTCACAGAACCAAGTGCTGTATCACAACCACTGAGCTGTTTGCATAAAGACATCATCTGATCTGTAATATGATCTCTAAAGAGATCTGCACAAGACGGAGGGGTGGTTTGTGTTCCTTTAATTTAGTGCTAATATCTTTTAAAGGACATTAAATAATCAGATTTCACTGAGAAAGGGAGTGCTGATGGAGAAGATAATATGCGTTTTCCCACAGGAATGCTGAGCAGCAGCCTGGGAGAGGGGCTGACAAGTTCATAGGCTGATAAGTTCAAAGTGGTCAAATTTGACCAAATGTGGTTTATTTTTCAACATAGTCCCTTTTGGTCCACACACTTCTTCCATCGATGTTGCAGTGCTTGGATCCCTGCAGCTGAAAAATAAACCACATTTGGTCAAATTTAACCACTATGTGCTTTTCAACCTATGAACTTTTAAGCCCCCCCCCCCCCCCCCCCAGAGGTAATGTTAACATTGACTGTGATACTGAGAGTTATGAGAAACGTTTGCCCTTTCTCATGAGAAATTGGAGTTGCTCTCAGTACATGAAATCAAGCAACAACCTTAAGAGTTTAAAAAAAGGGAAAGATGGCTTTGAATGACTAAAACCCACAGTTTCTCAGCTCACCACTGCTGAGAGGTCAAAAAGTCAGATAATCTCTGAGTCCTATGTTACAAAACTCATCTTTACAGCAAATGTACAATTTTACAACCTGCTACATGAACTGCTTTTGTTTTGTTTTGTTGTGGTTTTTTTGTTTGTTTTACTGCACAGATGTGAGTGGATTTTATTTAACTTATGGATGTGTTTTAAAGACACTTAGAACTTTACTCAACTAATTGGAATCTCTCAAACTGAACTAATTAAACATGGTGACTGGGTAGCACGAAACATCAGTTCTATTTCATTCTTCCTGGACTGCCAGAGATGGTCTAAATAGCTGGATGTCTATTGCATGCTAGCATAGAGGTCGAGAAAGTCATGTGTGACCTGGGTGACACAAGAAGCCCAGTAAAAGTGCTCGTCACCCAGAACTCATTCCCTTTTCATTTTCTCACCTACACGTGCAGGTTAATTGTTTTTTCTCACTAGCATTTACTACTATCTATGCTAGTACCCTTGGTACCCCTAGACTGAAGCTACGTTTTTTTCATCCTCCAGAGGCTGCACAGCTGGTGTCCTGTCCCCGGGAGTTTAACTCAGGAAAGTAGTGCTTCTTCCCCATGTCTCGTGTTATTAAAACACTGCGTGAGTCCAACTGTAGCTTTTAACGTCATTTTTATTGAACCATGTCAACCTCGCTGCTAGTCTGTGTCTCTCCCGCCAGTCGCCTCCTTGACGTCATCATTGCGCGACTGTGTAGCTCTTTTCCAAGTAACTCAATTACACCACACCGTGGACGTGCCCCTGCCCGCTGCTGTGTTCACCTTGTGGGTGTTGCATTGCATTATTGCTAGCCATGTTTTTTTTGCATAGCTTGTTGCTAAGGCAACTTTAGCTAGTGACAGTTAGATCTGTTGACATGGAAAAGTGTGTCTCGCTCTATCGCCACTTAGAAGCAAGGTGTTAAACATGGATTAAACTGTAGCTAAATGTTCTCGCCCTTTGCTTCAGTTCTGATCCTTCTGCCACACGGAGCACCATAGGCAGCCAATCACATGTGAGGACAGGGTCGGATCGTACCATTATGTGAAAGAAGGAAGGAGGGTGGACGCTCTCCTCCGACAGTGGCCTCACCACAGAGACCTCACCAACATTGAAAGAGATGATAGATGGATATCCAAAGTTTTTTCGAAGCCAGCAGCAGAAGCCTAAAAACACTTCAGCAGCAGCTGCAGTACCAGGAGCAGTGGAAGCAGCAGAAGAAACCGCTGATATTTCAGGTTTGTGAATTGTGAATCTCCAGATTTGTAATAAACTACTCACTGAGTTAGTGAGGTGACAGGTATGACTGAAACTGGTGTTTCCCATTAATTACCTAATTTGTGCCACCAAAGTTAAAAAATGGCACCAAAATGTTTCTGCACCTTTCATAAAAGGAATAATAAATACATTCTCTATATTTTTAATATAAAATACAAAACAGTATATAACACGTGTGTTCTGCCCCATTGATTCAGCATCACTTCCTCTCAATCACCTCTATTTTACTGTTGCATTAATCTATACTGCATGTGCTTTTAGTGCTGTAGATGTCTACTGTAATTGTAATTTTAACTACTTAATATATTGGTAGGAAGGATAAACTGCAATAATAATAAGTAAGCATGACATTCTCATCCTCAACTCAAAGAAACAACCCTTCAGTTTATTACAACTATTTATTACTATTACAACAATTTAAAATCAACACATTTGGAGATGCATGGTTTTCACTGGACTGGAAGTAATCTGAAAAGTAACTAAAGCTGTCAAATATAGTCATTATAGTGTTGTAGAAAGTAAAACATTTCTTCTCTGAAATGTAGTGGAGTATAAAATAACATCAACTGGACACAGTCCAGTATTTCAAATGCATGCCTAAGTAGCACTTGAGTAAACGATAGATGACGGATACGTGAATACCTGACTAATCCCAAGGGGAAATTAAGTAAGTAATTAAATGTACTTGACTACCACTGATGTTAATGTTATAGTAAACATATAGAAGCCTAAAGTAAATATGTATACATGTGACAATGCCTTGCCTATTATAAATATATTTACATTTGTGTTTGTTCATTGTATATATTTTTATACAGGTCAGCAGCCATCCTGCAGCACAGAAAAAGCGGATACTGTTTCAGGTTTGTGAATCTGCAGCTGTCGCTTTTCTTTGCTTTTATAAGTGTATCATTCTAGACCTGCTCTATAAAGTCATGGGATTACTTTTGTTAATCTGAGTTATATGAGTTCAGTTAGATTGACTGGACTTAGCGGTGAGTTGATGAGCTGAGGTTTAGCTCATTTCATTTGATATGATTGATGTCAGGACTTTGTTTTTGTCACACTGACAACACAGCAACAGCTCAACACCGGCAAAGGACAGCTGTAGGTGCATTGCCTGCTATTGATTTAGGGACCCCAGAAAGTGGCCCAAACCAAGTGTCCCTATCCCAGTACCCCCTTAGCCAAATTAGTAGCCAGCAGAGAGCATTTAACAAGGCTTGGTTTAAGCAGTTTAAATGGATGCAGTACTCTGCAGTCAGAAACTCCACATTGTGTTCTTCATGCCGGCTGTATGGGAAGCAGAATATTCTCACCAACAAAGATGATCTCCTCAGTATCTCTGGATTTTCAAATTGGAAAAGGGTTTTGGATACCTTCCGTGAGCATGAGAAAAGTGCCCTCCACAAGTCAAGCATGACATGTTGGCAGAGCTTTAAAAGTACACTAAGTTATGGAGATGTGATTGAGCAGCTGAATACTGTGAGCGCAGCAGAACTATCAGAGAGGCACCAATACCTTCAGCACACTATAAGTGTAACCACATTTTTAGGGAAGCAAGGCATTCCATTCCATGGGCCTAATGAGCAAGATGCTAGCCAGAATCAAGGCAACTTTCTCGAATACATGAAACTCCTCAAAACAGTTGGCACATTTCTCCAAAAGTAAAAGTCTCCTTCTGCTGCTACCTATCTCTCCCATTCAACCCAAAATGAAATGATTATCACTTTTGTGGGTGACAGTGGCTCAGGAGGTAGAGCGGGTCACCTGATAACTGGAGGAATGGCATTTCGAATCCTGCTCTCCCCAGACATGGGCAAGACACTTTATCCATCTTGCCTCCAGTGTCCATGACATTGAGCATGAATGTGTATAACTGTTCGGTAGTGGTCGGAGAGGCTGTTGGAAGCCATGTTTCCATTAGTCTGCCCCAGGGCAGCTGTGGCTACAGTAGTAGCTTACCACTACCATTGTCTGTGCAGTAAATGAATAATGTATCCATTGTAAAGTGTGTTTGAGTGTCTGTGAAAACCGTTATACAAATATGATTTTTTTTCAAAAGAAATAAATGAGAACATCTCAACACAAATTAAATCCTCCAAAATGTACTCTGTGGTGGCAGATGAAATCAGAGACCACCACACAGAGCAGCTGGCTTTCTGTGTTCATTATGTTACACAAGAGGGTAACCCAAAAGAGGCTTTTCTTGGGCTACTGAAGTTAGACACATTTGATGCAAAGTCCATTGCAGATGGAATAAAGGAAGTGATGAGGTCTCACAACCGAGCTGACCTCAAGTGTGTTGCACAAACGTATGATGGAGCACCAGTGATGAGTGGGGGAAGGGGGATGCCCAGGCCCGCTTCAGAGAGCGACACACTGAAGCAGTGTATGTATACTGTTAAGCACATGAGCTTAACCTTGTCCTGTGTTACACATGCAAATCCATACCTGAAGCCGCTGCATTCTTTGACCTGCTTGAAAACATGAACACATTTTTCAGCAAGTCCCTTGTTATGAACTTTTTCAATAAAATTTCATCTATCAGAGATAAAATCAGTCAGATTCTTCCCACCGTTAACTTAAATACAGTAACTACTACGACTCCTTCAACTGACATCTGTTTGGATCAGTTTACTCCAGTTGACCTTTTAGAGTTAGATAAAATAATTTCCTCATCCAAGCCTTCAACTTGTCTTTTAGACCCTATCCCTACCAGGTTATTCAAAGAAGTCTTCCCATGTATTGGTAGCTTTATTCTTCAAATAATCAATTCTTCATTAACTTTAGGCCATGTACTGCAACCTTTTAAAACTGCTGTAATTAAACCCTTACTCAAAAAGCCAACGCTGGATCCAAGAGTTTTAGCTAACTACAGACTAATCTCTAATCTCCCTTTCATTTCAAAAATCTTAGAAAGAGTTGTTGCTACGCAATTATTTGACCACCTGCAGGGAAATGGTTTATTTGAAGAGTTTCAATCTGGGTTTAGAATCCATCATAGTACTGAAACAGCCTTAGTGAAGGTCACTAACGACCTGCTGATTGCATTTGATAATGGACTTGTTTCTGTACTTGTCCTTTTAGACCTTAGTGCAGCTTTTGATACTATCGATCATAATATTCTACTTGATAGATTAGAACACTATGTTGGACTTAATGGAACTTCGTTGCAGTGGTTTACATCTTATTTATCTGATAGATTCCAGTCTGTTTATGTCAATAATGAGTTTACTTTCAACTCAAAGCTCAGTCATGGAGTTCCACAGGGATCTGTGCTAGGCCCTACTCGTTTTAGTTTATATATGCTTCCGTTAGGCAACATTATTAGAAAGCACTATATGCATTTTCATTGTTATGCAGATGACACACAATTACACTTGTCAGTGAAGCCAGATGATGGTAATCAATTAGCCAAGTTAGAAGCCTGTCTTAAGGAAGTCAAAGCTTGGATGACTTGTAATTTCCTGCTATTAAATTCAGATAAGACTGAAGTCATTCTTTTTGGTCCAAAAAACTTTAGAAATACCTTTCCAAATCAAACTTTCAGTTTGGATGCGGTTACTCTTTCTCTTAATAGCTCTGTGAGGAACCTTGGAGTTATTTTTGATCAAGATCTGTTTTTCAATTCACATAGTAAATTCGTTTCTAAGACTGCCTTCTATCATTTGCATAATATTGCCAAGATTTGGAGCATCTTGTCTCAGAGTGATGCTGAGAAACTGACCCACACTTTTGTTAGCTCGAGATTAGATTATTGTAACTCTTTATTATCAGGTTGTCCTAAAACATCTTTAAAAAGTCTTCAGCTGATCCAAAATGCTGCTGCAAGAGTTTTAACAGGTACTAGAAAGAGAGATCATATCTCTCCAGTTCTGGCCTTCCTTCACTGGCTTTCCATAGAGTTTAGAATTAAGTTTAAAATCCTTCCTCTCACTTTCAAAGCTCTAAACAATCAGGACCCTTTTTATTTAAAAGATTTGATATTGCCCTGTTATCCTAACAGAGCACTATGCTCCCAAAATGCTGGATTACTTGTAATATCTAGAATCTCCAAAAGTACAATGGGGGGGCAGTGCCTTCAGTTATCAAGCTCCTCTCTTGTGGAACCAGCTGCCAATCTGGATTCGGGAGTCAGACTTGATCTCTGTTTTTAAGAATAGGGTTAAAACCTTCCTTTTTGATATAGCCTACAATTAAGGAGGGATCATGTGTCTCTGAACCCTCCCTTAGTTATGCTGCTAATAGGTTTAGACAGCCGGGGGACCTCCAATAATGCACTGGGCCTCACTCCTTTCTTCACTCTCAATGGAATATTTTTTTACGGGTCATTAACATCTGTTTGTTCTTTCCCATAGATTGAGTCCCCATCGTGCTGTTTGCTCTCTACATGTCTGTTCTTTTCATCTTCTCTATCCCCTCACCCCCCAGCCAGTCGCAGCAGATGACTGCCCCTCCCCGAGCCTGGTTCTGCGGGAGGTTTCTTCTTGTTAAAAGGGAATTTTTCCTCTCCACTGTCGCCAAGCACTTGCTCACAGGGGATTGCCTGATTGCTGGGGTCTTTCTGCAATTGTGGGGGTCCCGCCTACAGTTGAAAGTGCTATGAGATGACTGTTGTTGTGAAATGGTGCTATATAAATAAAGTTGAATTGAATTGAATTAAATTAACCACAATAAGTTTGTAGAAATCCAGAACCAGCTTGAATTAAAGCCATCTGAACTTGTGCAGCTCTCCACAACAAGATGGGCTAGCTAGACTAGGACCATCAGAGCTCTGGTGAACAACCTTTCTGCCATTCTAGCATCTCAATACCATGAAGACAGCCATGGCCCAAGGGATCCTGTCAAAGCTCTCCAAGACAAAGACAGTCTACTTGCTGGTGATGTTTGCAAAACTCCTCAGGATAACTGAAGGGCTTCACCAGTACCTGCAGGGGTAAGGTTTGGACTTGGGCAGAGCAGCACAGTTTAAGATAGATAGATACAGTGGTGTGAAAAAGTGTTTGCCGCCTTCCTGGTTTCTCATTTTTTTGTATGTTTGTCACACCTAAATGTTTCAGATCATCAAACAAATTTAAATATTAGACAAAGATAACACAAGTAAACACAAAATTCAGTTTTTAAATTAAGGTGTTTATTATTAAGGGTGTAGGGAGCTTGGAATGAAGAAGCGATGTGATTTTATAAATCAAGATTTATTATCAGCTTCACCTCCCAAACGTGTCTCATCTCGATGCAGAAGCAGAATGAAAAGATCGAGCGCAGTCAGACCTTCATACTTATACCCACACTCAACAAAAGACATTGCATATCAAAGCTGACATCCCACATTAACGTAATCCCCCTCCATTGTCCTCTATCTCCTCCACCTGACCCTGGGTGGTCAGGAAGTTCAATCCGGTCTCCACCTCCGCGACTCAGTCTGTTCTTTGATCTTCGCCGGTGGTCGAGACCTCTTGTCCTGTTGTGAGGCGTGAGGTCATTCCACATATGTAATCACTTAACATTCTAATATGTCTATACATATGTAGGTATGGATTATAAGATAAGATAAGATAAGATAAGCCTTTATTAGTCCCACAACGGGGAAATTCCAGGATTGCAACAGCACAGGGATAGCAACACTCAGAGCAACAATCAGAAGGCAAGAAAAAAAAAAAAAAAAAAAAAAAAAACAAGCAAGAGCAGCTAATATACTGTACATATGTACATATTACTATAAAATATATATATACACACACACACACACAGACACACAGTGCAGAGCATTGTAGCTGGATGGAATAAATATATGAATACATGAACACACAGTGCAGAGCATTGTAGCTAGATGGAATAAATATGTAAATATATAAACACCCACAGCACGGAGCATTGCAGCTAGGTGGAATAAATATGCAAGTATATAAACACACACAGTGCGGAGCAATGTAGCTAGATGGAATAATATGTAGATATATAAAAACACAGTGCGGAGCATTGTAGCTAGATGGAATAAATATATAGATATATAAATATAAACACACCCAGTGCAGAGCATTGTAGCTAGATGGAATAAATATGTAAATATATAAACACACACAGTGCAGAGCATTGTTGCTAGGTGGGATGAAACAGCATAACCGTCTATTTAGTTATCCTACATGGTATGATTATGTGCCCATACATATTCTCACCCTCCATAGCGACCGGTATGTTCCTAGTTGTATGCCGGAGAGGACCATTGTGTAAGTCTATTGCATCTTTTGCATTCAAAAAAAAAAAAAAAAAACTATTAGTTTGTTACGTCTTTTTGCTATCTCTGCGAGCAGCCCTGCTTAGGTTGTACAGTCTGACAGCCGTTGGTAGGAAGGACCTACGAAACCTCTCGGTTGTGCACCTGGGATGATGTAGTCTGCTGCTAAATGAGCTCCTCAGTGCATCCAGTATGTCCTGCATAGGGTGGAACCTATATGGTTAACCTTATATGGTTAATATAAGCCACAGCCCCCCCCCCCCCCAAACGACTAAGAAAAGGACAATCAAATTAAGTTTACAGTTTAAGATAATCTCCATGACATATTATACTGTTAAACATCTTGACAGGGAAAACAAGGAAAAAATCTTTCCAGCAGTCATGTTACCCCTCAGGTTATGCAGCATGATCCTGTAGAAAATTCAGTGGTAACAACAACAGTATAGTAATGTCACAAATCAGTCTTAAAACTGTCACGGCACAATCTGACAACATAGTTAACAACTCTTTGTCAATTTTGCATCAGTCCCTGTGCCGTCTGGGTTTTAATCTTCTCCCGAATCTGCTGTAGGTCCGCTTTGGCGTCCTGGTGGGACCATCCTGTAAGGAATCTGCAGTTTGGGGAGGAGAGTGGTTATTTGTTCCCTGCAGGGGGGCTGAGTCTTTTCTCTTTGGGGGTCTACCCCGCCGAGGTGCTCTCGCCACCCGTGCAGGCTCGTCGCTCAACAAGAAGGCAGGTTTAAGTCTGTCAGTGCTGACTGTTTCTTTTCTGTCCCCTAAATCAAGCACAAAATGCTTATCACCAGGTTCCAGCACTCTGAATGGTCCGTCGTATGGTGGATGGAGGGTTGATTTTAAAGCTTCGTGTCTAACAAAAACGAACTCAGAGTTTTTCAAAGCTTGGGGGACAAAAACCCGTGGAAAAGAGTGATGTGCAGGTCCGGGGAGCATGTCCGGTCCGGTGCTGCTTAAGGGCCTCAGGGGTGGAAGATGCCCAGGCTCTGGATGTTCTGGTAAGAACTCACCTGGGAGTCTGAGAGGTTGTGCAAAAACTAATTCTGCTGGGAAGGCGTCTACATCCTCTTTAGGCGCAGAACGCAACCCTAATAAAACCCAGGGAAGTTTATTCACCCAATCTGTATCCGTTAGTGAGGCCCTGAGGGCGGCCTTTAAAGATCTGTGAAAACGCTCGCATAACCCATTAGCCTGAGGGTGATACGCGGTGGTGCGGTGAATTGTCGCTCCTAAGCTGCTGGCCATGGCTGACCACAGCTCTGAGACAAATTGAGGCCCCCTATCGGACGTGATGTCCGATGGGACGCCGAAACGTGCCACCCAGTTTGTTAAAAAAACGCGAGCGACTTCCGCGGCTGTGGTTGACGCCAAAGGGACCGCCTCCGGCCAGCGCGTAGTACGGTCTATCATTGTTAACAGGTGTGTGAACCCTCTAGACGAAGGTAGTGGTCCCACGAGGTCGACATGAACGTGGTCAAACCTCCTGGCTGGGATTCGAAAAGGCTCTAGAGGAGCTTTTGTGTGTTTGTGTATTTTGGCGCGTTGGCAAGACATGCAAGTCTTCGCCCATTCCTTTACATTTTTGCGCAGGCCCGGCCAAACAAACTTTTCTGCAACCATTTTAACCGAGGCGCGAACCCCTGGGTGCGCGAGGGAGTGAACCGAGTCAAAAATGCGGCGGCGCCATGCAGCTGCAACTACCGGGCGAGGTCGGCCGATTGACACGTCGCAGATTAGGGGGGGTACACCATCACGTAAACCCCTTTCCTCCAGTCTTAACCCTGTTGGTCCAGACAGAAGCGCATGCACGTCCCCGTCACTGCTTTCTTCCTCTGCCATGGCTGTGTAATCTATCTCTACGTGAATTGGGGCCGCGTACGCGTTGGCGAAGAGTTCTGCGGCTGAGGTAGTATAATCTGTCTCCTCGTGCTCTGGCGATGTCACAGCGTGAGAGAGGCAGTCTGTTACAACGTTAAGTTTGCCTGCCACATGTCGAATGTCTGTGGTGAACTCTGAAATTGTAGCTAGCTGTCTTTGTTGCCTGCCTGACCATGGTTCAGAAATTTTAGCCATCGCAAAAGTGAGTGGTTTATGGTCTACAAAAGCTGTGAAACGCTGCTCTTCCAGCCAGAACTGGAAGTGGCGAATGGATAAATGAAGCGCTAGCAGCTCCCTGTCAAAAGTGCTGTATTTGCGCTCGGTTTGGTTTAAAGATTTGCTAAAGAATGCTAACGGTTGCCAGGTTCCGCCAACGTGTTGTTCCACAACTGCCCCTATGGCCAGGTCTGAAGCATCTGTGGTTAGCGCTATGCGGGCCGAGGGATCAGGGTGAACCAACAATGTGGCATTCGCTAGAGCACTCTTTACTTCCGCGAAAGCGCTTTCGCGCTCCGGGGTCCATTCGACTGTGTTGGAAGGCTTTTGTTTTCTGAGCGCGGCATACAGGGGTTGCATGAGTTGAGCTGCGCGGGGGAGGAAACGGTTGTAAAAATTCACCATTCCCAAAAATTCTTGCAGCAATCTGACCGTTTGTGGTCGTGGAAAATTTTTTACCGCACGGACTTTGTCTGGCAATGGGACTGCCCCCTTTGGTGAAACTCTTTGTCCCAAAAAATCAATTTGTGACACGCCGAATCGGCATTTGGCTGGGTTGATAATTAACCCGTGCTCTTCTAGTCTCTGAAAAACTGTAGTGAGGTGTTGCTCGTGTTCTTCCTCTGACGGGCTGGCTACCAGCATATCGTCGAGGTAGACGAACACGAAGGGGAGGTCGCGTAATACCGCGTCCATCATACGCTGAAAGGTTTGAGCAGCGCCTTTGAGGCCGAACGGCATTCGCAAAAATTCAAAAAGACCAAAAGGGGTTATTACAGCCGTTTTAGGAATGTCTTCCGCTCGAACGGGGACTTGGTGATAGCCGCGGACCAGGTCTATTTTAGAAAAAATGTGCGCACCCTCCAGATGTAGTGAAAAATCTTGGATGTGAGGAATTGGGTAGCGGTCATGCACTGTCACATTGTTTAATCTGCGGTAATCGCCACAAGGTCTCCAAGAACCGTCGGTTTTCGGGACCATGTGTAGTGGTGATGCCCAAGGGCTTTTTGAGCGCCTAATAATGCCTAATTTTTCCAGGCTGGCAAACTCGTCACATGCTATGGCGAGCTTGGTCGCGTCTAAGCGCCAAGCTTTGGCAAACACGGGTGGGCCTGTTGTGGGGATGAAGTGTTCAACCCCGTGTTTCGCTACTGTTGCTGAAAATTTTGGAACTGTGAGTACTGGAAATTGGGTGAGGAGTTGGTCAAACTTACCTCCTGCTGTAGTGACGCTGGCCTGCACGGGTGGTGGAGAAACTCGAGCTGAGCAGGGGATAGAAGAAAATGATGATGAAAATGCATTAACCAAGCGTCTATTTGCAAGATCGACTAACAACCCATGTGCACACAAAAAATCAGCACCCAACAAGTTAAAACTCACCGCCGCTATAATAAACGTCCATCTATAGTTGCGGCCGTGAATGCAAAGTGGCAGGTTCCTTTCACCGAAAGTGTCGATGGTCGAGCCGTTGGCTGCCATCGCTCCGTTTCCCCGGGGTCCCATGGCCCGGTCTGCGTTGGAAGGGGTGATGAAGCTCACCTGAGCTCCGGAGTCAATGAGGAACTGTCTCCCGGTGTGTCCGTCAGTCACATATAGCAGCTTAGTCATCTCGCTGAGAGCCGCAGCTGTTAACAGTTCCCGACTTTGGCGTTTCCCGAGTTTTTGAAATTGCAGGGGGGCACGCATTTGTACACCCTCTCGGCGAAACGATGGTGATAATAGCAGAGGTCGTTCCGCCTGCTGCGCCTTGGTCGTGTCGCTGCCATGGTGGACGGGCTCTGCTCTGTTGTCTGCGGTTCTCCGCTGCTCTGGGCTTCCGCGTTGAGATCTGCAGATGCTGTTGTGGCCATCTGTTCGCCGCAGGCATTGATGAGCCGCTGTGCTTCTCGGGCCAGCGCGCGGAAGTCCTGCTGGGTGTTGCACCGCACGTTGGCCAGTGTCCCTCTCATGTGTGGCGGCAGAGTGCTGAGGAAGATATGCTGGAAAAGGAAGTTGTCGTTGTCTGCTTCCTTAAGCTGCAGCATGTCCTCCATGAGGGCCTTTGGTCTGCATCCTCTGTGGCCGTAGATCGCCAGAATCTTCTCTGCTCTCTCCTCAGCTGAGGGGACGAAATTCTGGATGATGGTCGCCTTTAGTTCTCTGTATTTGTCATGGGCGGGCGGTTGTTGAATTATGCTCTGCGCGCATCTTGACGTGGTGGCGTCGAGTTTGGCGACGATGTGGTAAAATTTCATCTGTGTGTGTGGGGGGGTTGTTTATTCATTCATTCATGAATGAATAAACAACCCCCCCCACAAACACCCACAGAGCCCTGAGTGTCACCTTTCATTTGAGCCCAAGATGAAAGGTGACACTCAGGGCTGTGTGTGTGTGTGTGTGGGGGGGGGGGTTGTTTATTCATTCATTCATGAATGAATGAACAAACAAACCCCCCACACACAAAGAAGCATGCCACGTAAAAAATGTGTAGCCTTTTTTTTACAAAAAAAAAAAAAACCTACAGTGCAATAAAAAATATACTAAAATATCTGCAATGTAGAGGATAACAACTCCCCCCCCCCCCCACTACAGAGGAACTCGGCGCACAAAAGAACAGTCCGTCAACGGTCCGTCATGTGGCGATGACGCACAGTTGTAATCACTGATCGGTCAAAAGTCATTTTTATTACTATTTTCAGTGATAAAGAATAATTTAGCTTATAACACTTACCTGTCCACAACAGCAGTGTCGCTGGCGAACATCTGTTCCTCATTGTAAGACGAACATGACGCTGGTCCGCTTGTTACGACTCGTGGTTCTGGTCACGCGACCCGGTCAAACCATGATTCCATGATTGCGGTTTTGCACTTCCATGATTGCGGTTTTGGAGAACGATTTTTCAAAACAAATAAGAACAGTAGTAAGAAAAAAAGACTGGTGAACGCTACCGTTACACACAGCGGCTTACACAAAACAGATTTTACGCACGGGACACACGCTTTCAATCATCAAACTTCTCTGCTTCAATTGGCTCCCTGTATTCGCAGCCGTTGGTAGGCCGGTCCTTCTTGCTAGGTTTTCAGTCATTGGTTCTTCAAGGTTTCAGAAACCCAATTCAAGGCTCTTATTAGTTGAATGAGAGGTCAATCAAATCTAAACCAATCAAAGCACTCCTTTGGCTTTCTGTTCGCGGCTGTGTCTGTAGTGGAAGAACGGAAATGCAGCTTTTTTTTTCAGTGCGCACTGAGACGCACAGTGAGCACTAGGACGCACAAGGACGCACTAGGACGCAGAGACGTGACCACCCGCGGTATCCCGGAGTGCAAGAGGTTAATAATAAAGAATGGGAATCACATCTGGAATATAATAACGTGCCAAGAATATCACCGTGTGTTCTCTGGGAAGCAGCAAAAGCAGTCATGCGAGGTAAACTAATCTCTTACTGTTCGTATAAGAATAAAAAAGAAAAAAGCACTGGTACTGGAGTTAAAAAATTAAGTTACTGGCGATTGCTTGTGCCATTTCTCCACAGGAACAGGCATTCAACAATCTGAGAAAATTAAAACTGGAATCAAAAAAATTACAAACAAAAGGACACAGTTTTGGAGAAGTTTGAACACAATAATAAATTAGGGGGAAATCGGGGAGATATCTTTCTAACCAGCTTAGACTGAATAAAGAAAAAAACAACAACTATCCACTCTATTAAGGATATGACTGGAAATATCACCCATGACTGTGGAAAAAAAAAATAACTCCTTCAGAAAGTTTTTTTGAAAACCTTTATTCATCTCAGATTAATTCGTGTGACTCAGAGATAAATGGATTTCTTCACAATATTAATTTACCACGTTTAAATAATAAACAAATTACAGCACTGGATGCACCCCTTCTAATGTCCAAACTCCAGGAGGCACTCAAGCACATCCCAAACAACAAAGCTCTGGGACCAGATGGTTTTCCAGTAGAATTCTATAAAGAATTCTCGCCTGTGATGGCACCTACCTTCTTCAAAATGGTGAACCAAATTAAAGAAGACAATGTAATCCCTCCAAATACGAACTTGGCTAGCATTATCCTGCTCCTTAAAACCGAAAAAGAACCTACACTTCCATCCAGCTACCGTTCCATTTCACTTATGAATGTTGATCTTAAAATAATTTGCAAGGGTCTTGCCAAAAGACTGGAAAGGATAATTCCATGTATTATACAACCAGATCAAACAGGTTTCATCAACAGTAGGCACTCAGCTATATATACATGCAGGCTATTTCATTTAATAGACTACTGTAAGATTAATAACTTAGAAACCACAATATTATCTCTGAATGCAGAGAAACCCTTTGACAGTGTTAATTGGAAATGTATTTTAATGGTGTTAAACAAGTTTGGGTTTGGTTCATCTTTTATAAACTGGATTAACACACTACATAGCTATCCAACTGCATCTGTCCAAACAAATGATCAAACTTCGCGAAGCTTTAATCTCCAGAGAGGCAACAGACAGGGTTGTCCACTCTCTCCTACACTTTTTACCATCCTTATCGAACCATTAGCAGCAGCCATATGACAAAATGTTTTCCTTCCTGCTCTTCAGAGAGAACAGACGCCTTTCTTTGCTGCTCCCTCTTTTACCCTCCTTCCCTCCCTAACTGAGAATCCCAGCTTGCTGTCTTGTCTGTGTCGCTGTTTTTCTGGCTGAATCTTGATCCAAACGAAAAAATGGATTTGGTGAGCGGCTTTAATAAAATTAACAACATTTTATATAAATTCGGGCCAGGGGGAGCCCCTATGGAGAGACCCATGGATTGGAACGCATGTGTCTGCATAATTCGACTGAGGATGTGGAAACATCTACCTGGTTTGGCTAGGATCACAGGATTTTCTGCTGATTGGCTCTGGAGTTTTTCCTGGTGTATCGAAAAATTAACTGGAAGAGCTAATTAAAAGCGGTCCTGGCATAGCTGCTTCTCAACAATTCGACTAGACGGGGGAGTACACTAACTATCGGCAATGATTAACATGGAAATTTCCACCTGGCATGCATTGTAGAGAGAATGGACTCTACCGGACATGTTTATCCATGTTCTAGAAGGGAAACATCTGGAGTCGTTTTTGGTGCCTCCAAGGAATGGATTTAAAGCCTATGTATGGAAATTATGGACACAGGATTGCATGAGATGGAAAATTTATGCTCTGCGATCTGTGTCTACCAGACCTTGAATACGATGCCCTGTTGTCTATTTTTCCTCCTGGATTAAGACAAAACAGAAGATTGTGCTTCTCTTTCATAAACAAACTGGGACTGCATCTGAACTCTCATTGACATGTGACTGGCTCAGGAAATTTCCATCTGCCATGCCTCAAGGACATGCTTCCGAGTTTCAGACACTAAGACATAACATCTCGGCTGGGAGAGATTTTGCTGCCTCCAGTAACTGATAAACACCCACCTGCATTCAACATACACGAACACACTGATTCATAATACTGAATTACACTCATCCATTCACTGACTCTCTCTGACTTTTGGTCTTTTGGTTTTTTTGTCCACTAAATGTTTGCTAAATATGCATTGAGGTTTTTTTTTCCTGCAATCAAAATTTTGCTTACCCATTAAGCGTCAATTTGATAAAACATGTTTTTTTGCTCTCGCCTATTGTGTCATATCATTTCTTTTCTTTTTTTCCTTTCTTCTTTATGACTGGCGCCTAGCGGCTGCCCCAGCCTTGGATGCGCTCTGCAGAGCGTGCCCAAATGCCAAGTCACGTTTCGTTACCTTGTATTCATACATGTGTAATGACAATAAAGTTGAATCTCATCTCATCTCATCCTATTAGAGATATCCAAATCAGAGAAAAAGAACACAAGATAAGTCTTTATGTTGCTGATGTATTAATTTTCCTTGAAAACGCACAAAGATCTTTTGTTCAGAAAGTGGCACTAAGTGATAAATTTTGTCACTATCAGACTATTCTATTAATGGGTAAATCAACAGTCTTACCTATAAATTGTAATTTTTCAAATATATCCACTATTCCATTACAATCAGGTAATATTTGATATTTAGGAATAGATATTTCCCCCAGGCTTTCAGAGTTATTGTGACTAAATCACATTCCCTTCTAAAAATAATACAAGATGACCTTGTGCGTTGAAGGACATTGCCTATATCACTAATGAGAAGAGTCGCAACTGTTAAAATGGTGGTCCTGTGGAGCCCATAGTTATAACCTATGTAACTCACATGTGGCTGGCTGAATTCAGCCAAGAGAGACTTTGAGTTAGCCATGTGTATTGACTTCACACCTCAAGAGGAAGACGTGTCTGCACCCCCTGGGGACTCAGGAGAGGGGAGAAGATTACCCGGCCTGACCTTTGGGGGTCGGAAAGGAGAACAGAAGGACTCTGGGTGTTCTATTAGAGATGAAAGGATGTAGCTGAGTATTGTGACTTTTGTGTGTGATGTATTGTTAGAAGATGAATGTATAAATGTATGTGTGTGACTGCGTCCTGTCTCTTTTCACTCCGATCGAGAGAGGACGTAGGATGAATGGGGAATTAAAGCAGTTACTGGAAAAATCATCCAGTCTCCTCAATTCTTGACTCCTACAGTCCTTCCTAAAGTCAACTAGTTATTTTCAATGATTCCTACCCAACCATCTATGGTATGGTTTATGTCTCTAGACTCAAATATACGTAATTTTTTAAGGAAGGATAAACCATCACAGATCAGTTTAAAAACGCAAAAAGCTAAAGAGTGCAGAGGGTTAGATTTACCAATTTTTTTTAATTACTTCTTAGCCAATAGATTGCAGTTTGTTTCTAAATGGACAAAATCAACCCCACTAGGAAACTCATGGTTAGATGCTGAACAGGCTCTCTGTGGGTCGCTAAATATCCCTGACTTACCTTTCATGAGTCCCTGTAACAAATGACATGACTGTTTTAAAATCATAAACCTTAGCTCCTCTCTGACAGCCTGGTGGATTTTTTTTTTTTTTTTTTAAATAATGGGGTCTTCACTTGTCCCTTGCAAACTTGCACCTATTTGGAATAATCCTGATATCCTGTAACAAACAAGGATGTTGTCACAATCTGTGCAATCTGGGGGGATTTCACCATGCTCTGTTTCTTTGCTTTCTGTTTTTCCTTATTTGCATAATGTATTCTGAGGTTTTGCCTGTGATGTTATTTCTAGTTTGTTTTCATATATTCATTATTGTTTCTTTGTATGATTTATTTTCTTGTTTTTCATTCAGTGTAGTTTTGTTATTTATTTTTGGGTTTCTTGTCTCCACTTTATTTTGCCAGTGTGGCTGTTGTCAGAGGCACCACCAGGTAGTGGGCGGTGCTCCTGTCAAACTGTCAGCCCTGCTTCCTCTCCTCATGACTCACAGCTGATTGTCATTTTCTCCCCAGACACGGTCATGTGATTCACACCGGTTTCTATTTGCATTTAATTGTTTTGGACCCTATTTAAGGACTGTTATTTTCATTTCTCATTGCTGGGATCTTGAGTTCTCTTCCCTCATCTCCACCACAGCCTAGCCCTTGCTCTGGTGAGGTAATTTGTAAGTTTACTTTTTTGTCTTTTTGGATTTTGTGTGTGAGCACTGTTTTGAACTTTGTGTTTTGCTTTTTTTAATAAATTTCACTCACAGCAGTCTGTGCGTGGGTCTCACCTCTCTGCCCCGAGGGACAATTCATGACAGATGTTAATTTTTTTACTATGGTATGAGAAAGGAATAAAACACTTAGAGCATCTTATTCGAGGTGGAAATTTTATCCAATTTCAGGAACTGGTGTTAGTCAATTAGCAAATTAAACAAGGGTCAGTAAGGGACATGCACAGAATTGCACTTTTTTTCACATGTAGCTAAGGAAACAAACTAGAATCTAGAATAGCCTGGGGCTTATGGTTTCATCCATAAACAGCTTGCCATCCATAAACAATCCATCTACAGAAATAATTGCTCGTTTACCTTCTTGGATTTTTTGTTTCCTAATGGGGAAAAGCTTTCTTCTTCTTTCCATAATTTCCTGTGGAAATTGATCATTTAGACCATAACTGGTGTTTTTAAGCTGCCTGCCTTGCCTCTGTACCAGAACCTTTTGCTTGAAATGTTCAAATTTGGCAACAATGGGTCTGGGACATTTGTTTGGGGGATTTTTTTGTCCAGTGCGGTGGACTTGGTGAAAGGTAATTGATTTCATAACGTTGGAGGGCATTTTCAGCTGTGTAGTCATGAATTCAGAGATAAGCTGTTCTGGATTTTCATTGTGTTTTTTTTTTGTTTTTTCTTTCACAATTCCCGAGAAAACAAGGTTGTCTCTCACACTGCGTGATTGCAAGTCGAGAATGGTTTCCTTCATTTTCCGGTTTTCTTTTACAACGATGTCAAGTTGTGTGGTTAGATTCAAGATTCAAAGGCTTTATTATCATGTGAACAGTTAAGAAATGTTACATTTCCTGAGCAATGAAATTCTTACTTTGCTCTCCGAATGAATGCCAAGGTAATAGGTACAGAAACAACAATTCTAATAAGGTAATGACACACTAACTCAATCCTAATGCTAATGAGTACTAATAACACACACTAGGCAGTTTGGACAGTTAAAGCAGTTAAAGCAGTCAGACAAGAGGAATGAAACTGAAAACACACTGGATGACTAAAGTGATAGTGGTATATTGATATCAGAGATGATGTGAAACTGAGGTGGCATAAACCTATGTACAGTGTGCAAATAAGCATTGTGTAACCTGATGTTAACCTGAGATAGCATAGACCTATGTGCAGTGTGCAAATGAGCATTGTGCAACGAACAGTGTATAATTACAAATTAGCACCAGGTGCTAATTTCTCTGTAACAATAGTACCAGTAGACTGCAAGATAAATAGCAGCAGAGATGATAATTAGCAGCAGATATGATATGGACATCAGATGGGTGAGACTATATTTACTGTACAGGTGAGCAATGTGCAAATTTAGCAGCCGGTGTGTGAGTTTCTATATGCAAAGCTGTGTTACGGAGTTTTGGAAGTTGTCTTGTTCAGGAGTCTGATGGCAGTGGGAAAGAAGGATTTTTCAGACTGGTTGTCCGGCATTTCACACTTCTGTACCTCTGGCCTGAGGGTGGAAGTGTGAACAGTCTGTGCTGGGTCCCGGAGGATGGCGTAAGCTCCCTTTTGGACTCTGCGGTGGTACATGCTCCGCAGAGAGGGGAGTGGAGTCCTGATGATCTTCTCCGCTGTCTTCACCACTCTCTGCAGGTGTTCCAGGGCAGTGGTGTTTCCATACCACGCAGTGATGCCGTTGGTCAGGATGCTCTCAATGATGCAGCTGTAGAAATTGTTGAGGATCCTGGAGGACATGCCAAACTTCTTCAGCCTCCTCAGAAAATACAGTCGCTGTTGAGCTCTCTTAACCAGCTCTGTGGTGTTTTGTGTCCACTTAAGGTCCTCTCTGATGTGGATGCCCAGGTATTTAAAGTTGCTCACTCTCTCCACCTCAAGCTTCTGGATGAACAGCAGCCGATGGGGTCTCTTCCTCCCTGTCCTCATGTCGACTATCATCTCCTTTGTCTTGTCCGTGTTGAGGGTGAGGTTGTTGTCCCCACACCATAACACCAGGTTGACCACCTCCCTCCTGTAGGATGCTTCGTCATCACCAGTGATGCGTCTTATCACTGCTGTGTCATCCTCAAACTTTAGGATGATGTCATCTTTGTGGGAGGCAACACAGTCATGGGTGAAGAGGCTGTAGAGGATGGGGCTGAGAACACAACCCTGTGGGACTCCTGTGTTAATGATGATGCTGGCTGAGGTCCTGTTACCCATCCTGGTAGACTGGGGCCTGCCAGTTAGTAAGTCCAGTAGTCAGTGGCAAAGGGTGGTGTGCAGGTCAAGTGAAGACAGCTTGTTGGTGAGTTTGTGGGGGATGACCGTGTTGAAGGCGGAGCTGTAGTCAACAAAGAGCATCCTAATGTAGTAGTCTTTATCTTTCAGGTGGAAGAGAGAATAATGGAGTGCTACAGCGATGGCATCTGAGGGGGACCTGTTGGGCCGTTAGGCATACTGCAGGGGGTCCAGAATGCCCGGTATGCTGTCCTGAATGAGGGGCAGCACCATTCTCTCGAAGCACTTCATGATGATTGGAGTGAGTGCTACTGGTCTATAATCATTCAGACAGGTCGGCGGGCTCCTTTTGGGGAGGGGAATGATGGTTGTCATTTTGAAACAGGAGGGGACTATGTTCTGGTTTAGGGAGAGGTTGAAGATTGATGTGAAAACGTTGGTCAGCTTGGAAGCACTCATTAGCATGTTTACTGATTTTTTTCAAGCTGTTTTCTTCTTAGAGAGAGACGAGCTATGCCTGGTTGAATTCCAAACTCTCTCGAACATCCTGGAATTCTTTATGGAGCAACTCCACCAAGGCAAGTCTTGCATCCATGCTGGAAAGTTTACTTTCAATGGAGGAAAAGATGTCACTAACCTCTGGGCTGCTCTGTGATTCCTCAGGTGTCATTATCAGTGAATCTGCGGGTCTAGGACGCTTAATCGAGGAGGAAGGAATGGGAGACGCACTAAGTTCGGCCATATCATAGCAGCGGTAATAAATTGCATCGATATATTCCTCACGTTCCTCCAGCTCCATCGAGTAAATAGCGGAAGTGATATATAAAAAAGAAAGAGAAGACCAGACAGTCAGTTAGTGTATTAATGACAAGAAAAAGCTACTTGTGGAAAAGTTTGTTTGTGCTCGGTCGACACGAGTCACCATCTTGGATTATTGCGCAACAGTCTCGAGATTTCTCGTGATCACAGTGTCGTCTTGGCAATGATTTAATAAAGAGCTGGCCAGACAGGCACAGCTCGATGGTGAAAACACAAAGGATAACTGACAGTTTGGGAGCTGTAACAAAACTTACAAGACACGGCAGGATACAAGCAGGATACAGGGCTGAACAAGAGCACGTTGATCATGCTGATATGACAAACGACACTCATGAGGAAACATAGATTGGGGCTTGACATAAATACACACAGGAGTAATCAAACATAATACAGAAGAGGTGAGCACAATCAGGAACAGAGGCAACAGGGATTGATAACAGAGAAACAGAACGGGCGAGGCTGAGCAGACAATCACACACAGAGAATCAGAAGAAACAAGACCATGGCAATGATAATGATAATAATAAGTAATGCTGATAAACTTTAAACTAAGATGACAACCCATGGAGAAATAAATATACAAAACAGAATAATAATAATGGCAATCCAGGATAATGATAATAATCAGAGTGAAACATAGAAAATTCCAAAATGAAACTTAAAGGTTGAGGGCTGGGGCCCATGCCCTGAAGACAAGATAACGCAATTATAAATTAGAACAAGAGCATGAGACCTGGCCTACACTCTGACAATTTGAAGAAAAGAGCTACCAATAAAAGGGAAGACTTTTTTAAATAACCTGGCAAATAACAAGTTCAAGGTTTGGATGAGGAAATTATTTTATCTAACTCTAAAAGGTCAATTGGAGTAAACTCATCCAAACAGATATCAGTTGAAGGAGTTGTAGTAGTTACTGTATTTAAGTTTACAGTGGGAAGGATCTAACTGATATTATCTCTGATAGATGAAATTTTATTATTGAAGAAATTCATAAAGTTCTGACGAGTAAGCTCTGAGGCAGGCCTATTCATTTAGCAGCCCAGAACCAATCTCTGAATGACCCAGGCCACGCCAAGGAAATATAAATTTAAGAAAAAAACAAACAAAGGAATGACAGTCCGCACGCGTGCACATCAACAACGCATGTGACGATCATCCGTGCAGAGTTCGGATGACTGTTCCAGTCGGCAGGCAGAGTGTCTTTCTAGCGTTGCTGTCCAAGAGAAGCATGAGCTTATTAGCGTTCTTTAAATGTGGAAAAAAGCAGAAGAGGTATGTCAGCTGTGGAGGTTTTTATGGTGGTTTTAATCTGCTGGAAACGGGAACAATAATGAAGAGTCGCTTAGCAAACAGGTGTGGTTAGGATTCATACTGTATGCAGGGAAAGGCAAGAGTGATTGAATTGCTAAGGATTGACTTCACCAGCTACTACAATATCCATCCATCCATCCGATGAATGGATATTCTGGACCTGGCAAGTTAAGATGACGGAAACTCACAAAGTCAATTACTTTAATCAGTCAGCAGCCTTCAGACAAACTAAACGTGAAATTTGGATTTCAAAATAAGGGAGGTTTTTCCTGCTGTCTGGTTGGTGAGGAGATTTCTAAAAAACTATAAATATATAACAGAAATAACTGCATCATTGGTCATTTAATTTATTTGATTAAAATATAATTTTATTAATATTTTTTTTTAAATCAGAGTTAAATTATTGTTCTGTTCTGGCTCTGCAAAATTATGGTCAAAAGTTTAAACTGTATAAGGAAAAAAGTCAAATTTAAGTCAAGTTGCAAATTTATTTTAAAAAAAATTGTAATTTTATTTAAAAAAATAAAGAAAGATTAGTCATAAAAATCCACAAATTTATAATAAAGTCTCAAATGTACAAGAAAAGTAAATTTTACAAGAGGAAATTATAAATTTGAGAAAAATGGTTTCAAATTTAGATAAATTTACAGAGAAAGGTAGAAAACTAAAAGTCTGAAGATAAACCTCAAACCTTCAAGACTGAAGTCATTACTCAAGTTTTACAGTGGGTGCTTTTTGCATCCTTTAGGCGGTGTGTCCACCAAACGTGTTTTTGTTTTTTTTTTTTCTGCTGTGGGCAACTGTTTTCTATTCATTCTATATGTAGTCCAGCATTTACAGTGCTGAGCACCCTCATCGCTTGAACTCTACTCAGTCCATTCCTAATAAGAGCAGCAACACCATGGTAAGGGGTGTATAGAGGCTGCTAGGTGATTTCCATAGATTTTGATGTCAGAGTCTTTGGCAGTATGGGTCTCTTGTAGTAAGATGATTTATGCAGAGTGCTCTCCAACGATTTCTTGGATGACCTTGCACTTTGTCCTTGCAATACCTTCAACATTTAGTTGCAGTATGCTTGGTCTTGGAGACATGATTGTAGTGGTTTCCTAAATGTAATATTCATGTAGGGAAAAGTAGACTTGTTAAGAGATCTTAGGTCATCCAACATTTCCAGGGATCACTGCTAGGAGGTGTCTCTCATCGATCTCGGCTCTCTGTTGATGAGAGCTGATGAGCTGGTACAAGGGCACTAGGGAGGTATGGCAGACTGAAAAGCTTAGCAGATAGTAATGTCAGTGCTTACAAAAACTTAAAATTGGCAAGCAAAAACAAATGAGCTGTAATCAAATATTTTTGTGATGCAAAAAGAAAAAAGTGGTTTAAAAGCAAAATGGTGTGAGCTGTGATGAAAACACAACTGTAAAGAAAACGGCAGTTTATTTTTTACTGAAAAAATTATTTTTGAATTTGCCATTGGAAACATGTTTTAAAAAGTCTTTTTTTAAACAACATTGTTAACAAAATACTTCCATAAGAAAAAAGAAACAGTCCGTTGCGGAGAAAGCAGCTGGAGAATCTGATGTTTCAGTCAAACAATATTAAACCCTACAAGTCACCTAATAAATTACAGACTGGAGTGTTTACACAGAGCTGAGCTCGTCTGTCTAAACTATGTGGTTCATCAAGCATTTTCCTTCCCGATGGCAGCAAACCTGCAGAGAGTGTTAAAACTATAAGCTGATACCAGCAGAGGCTGAATTTTCATATTACTAAATTTGACATATATTAAAGGATTTTTGTTGTGTCCTAGAGGGTAAAACATAAATTTTAGTAAGATTTTCTAAAAAGATCAAGTAAAAATATTACATATCTTGTTGGGTGCAAGAGTGTCTACAAAAGCCATGCACAACAATGGCAAATTATTTGCAATTTTTCTTAAAATTGGATCTGTCAGTGAATGGCTAGAGAACAGTGGAATGACCTGATCACCAGTTGCTTCAGAACCAGAACCAGAGAGACAGAAACACCATGTCTGCCACACACTCTAAACTCTGCAGGAATGGAAATATAAAATGCTACCTCAAGCAAACTTTCAAAATAAGAGCAAATGTCTCTGCAAATAATTGGCATGAGGCTTCATCTGCTCTGAGCTTGAGAAAATTACATTGGTGCAAGTTAAATAAAAAAATATTAAATGACCAACCAACTGAATAATCAGAAGTCTGCAAAAAGCAAGAGAAAACATTTGCAAAGAGTCATTTGAGGTGGTATGGGCATCTGATTAGGATGCCTCCTGGACGCCTCCCACTTGAGGTGTTTCAGGTACGTCCCACTGGGAGGAGACCCCGGGGCAGACCCAGGACTCGGTGGAGAGACTATGTCTCCCAGCTGGTCTGGGAACGCCTTGGTATCCCCTCTGAAGAGCTGGAGCAGGTGGCTGGGGAAAGGGGAAGTCTGGGCTTCTCTGCTTGAACTGCTGCCTCCGCAACCCGGACCTCCGGAAAAGCGGTAGAAGATGGATGGATGGATGAACATTTGCAGCTTTTCTTGTAAATATTCTACAACCCCAATTCCAGTGAAGTTTGGACGTTGTATAAAACGTAAATGAAAATAAATTTAAGTGATTTAAAAATGATTTTCAATCTATTGTCAGTGGAATACACTACAAAGATAATTTTTTTTATTGCTCAAACTAATAAAGTTTTTTTTTTGGTGGGGGGGGTATTCCTTCATTTTGAATTTGATGCCCCACTACTTTGTGAGCAACTGTGTGGACAAATAGTCCAACAGTTTTAAAACGTTTCTCAACAGAAAATTGCAAGGAGTTCAGAAATCTGAGTCCACATTTCAAATTGATTTTGGAAGTCATGGACGTTGTGTCCTCTGGTTCAAAAGAGAAAAATGACCATCCAGACTGTTTGTCAGAAACCGCCCTTTTTGAGGGCTATGAAGGACACCAAACACGCGCTGTGAGTTTTGCACATTTATTAACAAAAGGATGAACATGACACAAAAACACTACACTTTCAGTGGTGTGAAAAAGTGTTTGCCCCCTTCCTGATTTGTCACACTTAAATCTTTCAGATCATCAAACAAATTTAAATGTTAGACAAAGATAACACAATTAAACACAAAATGCAGTTTTTAAATGAAGGTGCTTATTATTAAGGGTAAAAAAAATCCAAACAAACATTGCCCTGTGTGAAAAAGTGATTGCCCCCCCCCCCGTTAAACCATAAATTTACTGTGGTTTATCACATCTTTAAAAAGCTGAGTTCAATTTTTCCCGCCACACCCAGGCCTGATTACTGCCACACCTGTTCTCAATCAAGAATTCACTTAAATAGGACCTGCCTGACAAAGTGAAGTAGACCAAAAGATCCTCAAAAGCTAGGCAACATGCTGCGATCCAAAGAAATTCAGGAACAAATGAGAAACAAAGTAACTGAGATCTATCAGTTTGAAAAGAGGTATAAAGCCATTTCTAAACCTTTAGGACTCCAGTCAACCACAGTGAGAGCCATTATCCACAAATGGTAAAAACATGGAACAGTGGTGAACCTTCCCAGGAGTGGCCGGCTGACCAAAATTACCCCAAGAGCGCAGCAATGACTCATCCAAGAGGTCACAAAAGACCCCACAACAACACCCAAAGAACTGCAGGCCTCACTTACCTCAGTTAAGGTCAGTGTTCATGATTTCACCATAAAAAAGAGACTAGGCAAAAATGGCCTGCATGGCAGAGTTCCAAGACGAAAACCACTGCTGAGCAAAAAAAACCATAAAGGCTCATCTCAGTTTTGCCAGAACACATCTTGATGATCCCCAAGACTTTAGAGAAAATAATCTGTGGACTGACAAGACAAAAGTTGAACTTTTTGGAAGGTGTGTGTCCCATTACATCTGGCGTAAAAGTAACACAGCATTTTAGAAAAGGAACATCATACTAACAGTAAAATATGGTGGTGGTAGTGTGATGTCTGCAGCTGTTTTGCTGCTTCTGGACCTGGAAGACTTGCTGTGGTAAATGGAACCATGAATTCTGGTGTCTACCAAAAAATCCTGAAGGAGAATGTCCGGCCATCTGTTCGTGACCTCAAGTTGAAGCGCACTTCGGTTCTGCAGCAGGACAATGATCCAAAACACACCAGCAAGTCCACCTCTGAATGGCTTAAGAAAAACAAAATGAAGACTTTGGAGTGGCCTAGTCAAAGTCCTGACCTGAATCCCATTGAGATGCTGTGACATGACCTTAAAAAGGCAGCTCATGCTCGAAAACCTTCCAGTGTGGCTTAATTACAACAATTCTGCAAAGATGAGTGGACCAAAATTCCTCCACACCGTTGTAAAAGACTCATTGCCAGTTATCACAAATGCTCGATTGCAGTTGTTGGTGCTAAGGGTGGCCCAATCAGTTATTAGGTTTAGGGGGCAATCACTTTTTCACACAGGGCCATGATGATCTGAAACATTTAAGTGTGACAAACATACAAAAAAATGAGAAATCAGGAAGGGGTAAACACTTTGTCAAACCACTGTCCATATATTAGAATAACGGAGGAAATGGTAGGATGCCCTGGAGGATAGAGGAGCTCATGACCAGTGGACAAATAGCCTGAAAGGAAACAGGCTGAGACGTGTAGGGACGCTAGGGAAAAGATAAACTCAGCCGGAGACACACCCGCTCAGAAAAAACAGGAGAAAAGGAGAAAACAAACCTGGTTGGAGCACACCCATTTACCTCGGCATCCAAACCAATCTCACTCAGAGTAAGACCAACACTTCTGAGGAGGTTACAGTAGGACACGGCAATGGGAAACGTTGTTGTGTCCTTAAATCGGTGAATGGTATAGATGATTAATAGCTGACAGGTGTGGATACATGAGAAAGGAAGAAAACATAATCAGTGACAGCTGTGCAGCCAGCGAAGCAGAGTTTGACAACCGGAAGCTGCACAGCACTGTCAAAATAAAAGCACAAAACCAGAAACTAAATAATAATATAAGAATAAGACAGCACAATCCCAAGATATAATTAATACTATAAATAGAAAATGACACAATAGCTAGATAGGACAATAAGGATGAGACTAAGAATACAGACAACCCATAACGACACAGGAACCAAATACAGCAGGCCATAATAAACAAAGAAACAAACAAACAGGAAAAGACTAAACTTGAACTGAGGCTGAGCCCGGCACCCAGCCGTGCTCAGGATCATGACACTGTTATCAGTGTTAAGTTCAAAATCCAGTATCTGTGATAGTATGGGGGTGAGTTAGTGCCCAGAGCATGGGTAACTTGCACATCTGTGAAGGCACAATTAATGCTGAACGGTACATACAGGTTTTGGAGCAACATATGCTGCCATCCAAGCAACATCTTTTTCAGGAACGTCTCTGTTTATTGCAGCAAGACAATGCTAAGCCACATTCTGCAGGTGTTACAACAGCGTAGCATGCAAGAGTGCAGGTAGTAGACTGGCCCACCTGCAGTCCAGACCTGTCTTCCATTGAAAATATGTTGTGCATTATGAAACACAAAATGCATCAAAGGAGACCCCAGACTGCTGAACAACTATAGTCATACATCAAGCAAGAATGAGAATGAATTCCACCTACAAAGCTTGAACAATTAGTGTCCTCAGTTCCTATACCTTTTAGTGTTGTTAAAAGGAAAGGTGGTGGCGCGGTGGCGGAGTGGTTAGCACTGCGGCAGCACAGCAACTCACCCTTGGCCGGGGGATCCTGGGTTCGATCCCAGCCCCCGACCAACAGTGATCTGTGTGGAGTTTGCATGTTCTCCCCCTGTCTGCGTGGGTTTGTTCCAGGTACTCCATTTCCTTCCACATGCCAAAAACATGCAAGTTAGGTTAATTGGCATCAAACTGGGGATTCTAAATTGTCCTTAGGTGTGACTGTGAAAGTGAATGGTTGTCTGTCTCTCTGTGTTGGCCCTGCGATGGACTGGCGATCTGTCCAGGGTGGACCCTGCCTCTGACCAAAGATGCTGGGATAGGCTCCAGCCCCCCCACGACCCGAAAAGGATCAAGCAGAAGAAGATGAATGAATGAATGAATGAATGAATGAAAAAAGGAAAGGTGATATAACACAGTGGGTTTTTTTTTTATGTGTTGCAAACATCACATTGAAAATGAGTGAATATTTGCATGGTGGCACAGTGTTCAGCAGTGTAGTAGCACAGCAAGAACATTGTGGGTTCAGTCCCTCCCCAGTCATCGGTGATCCTTCTGTTTGGAGTTTAAATGTTCTCCCCTTGTATGCATGGGTTTTTTACAGGTACTCCCGTTTCCTCCCACAGGCTAAAGACATGCAGATTAGGTTAAATGCCATCAAGTGGGGATTCTAAATTGTCCTTAGGTATGAGAGTGAATGTTGTCTGTGTTGACCCTGCGATGGACTGGCAATCTGTCCAGTGTGTAACCTGCCTCTTGCCAAAAGATGCTGGGATAGGTGTAGCAACCAAAAAACGAATACAGTGCATCTGGAAAGTATTCCCAGCATTTCACTTTCTCCACATTTTATGTTACAGCATTATTCCAAAAGGGATTAAATTCATTTTTTTTCCTCAAAATTGTACATGCAATACCCCATAATGACAACATGAAAAAGTTTTTGGGAGATTTTTTTTTCAAATTTATTAAAAATAAAACTAAGAAATCACATGTACATAAGTATTCACAGCCTTTGTCATGAAGCTCAAAAATGAGGTCAGGTTCATCCTGTTTCCACTGATCCTCCTTGAGATGTTTCTACAGCTTAACTGGAGTCCACCTGTGGTAAATTCAGTTGATTGGACATGATTTGGAAAGGCACACACCTGTCTATATAAGGTCCCACAGTTGACAGTGCATGTCAGAGCACAAACCAAGCATGAAGTCAAAGGAATTGTCTGTAGACTTGCGAGATAGGATTGTCTCGAGACACAAATCTTGGGAAGGGGACAAAAAAATTTCTGCTGCTTTGAAGGTCTCAATGAACACAGTGGTCTCCATCATCCATAAATGAAAGAAGGTCTGAACCAATTCAATTCAACTTTATTTATACAGCGCCATTTCACAACAACAGTCATCTCATAGCACTTTCAACTGTAGGGGAAACCCCCACAATTGCAGAAAAACCCCAGCAATCAGGTGATCCCCTGTGAGCAGCACTTGGCAACGGCGGAGAGGAAAAACTCCCTTTTTACAGGAAGAAACCTCCAACAGATCCAGGCTCAGGGAGGGGCAGTCATCTGCTGCAACTGGCTGGGGGATGAGGGGATAGAGAAGAAAAAGAAAAGAACAGACATGTAGAGAGCAAACAGCACGATGGGGATTCAATCTATGAGAGAGAACAAACAGATGTTAATGACCAGCAAAAATATTTCATTGAGAGTGAAGAAAGGAAGGAATGCCCAGTGCATTGTTGGAGGTCCCCCAGCTGTCTAAACCTATTGGCAGCATAATTAAGGGAGGGTTCAGAGGCACATGATCCCTCCCTAATTATAGGCTATATCAAAAAGGAAGGTTTTAACCCTATTCTTAAAAACAGAGATCGAGTCTAACTCCCAAATCCAGATTGGCAGCTGGTTTTACAGGAGAGGAGCTTAATAACTGAAGTCTCTACCTCCCATTGTACTTTTGGAGATTCTAGGTATTACAAGTAATCCTGCATTTTGGGAGCGTAGTGCTCTGTTAGGATGATACGGTAGTATCAGATCTTTTAAATAAAACAGGGCCTGATTATTTTGAGCGTTGTAAGTCAGAAGAAGGATTTTAAATTTAATTCTAAACTCTATATGGGAAGCCAATGAAAGGAGGCCAGAACCGGAGAGATATGATCTCTTTTCCTAGTACCTGCTAAAACTCTTGCTGCAGCATTTTGGAACAGCAGAAGACTTTTTAAAGATGTTTTAGGACAACCTGTTAATAAAGAGTTACAATAATCTAATCTAGAGCTAATAAAAATGTGGATTACTTTCTCAGCATCACTCTGAGACAAGATGCTCCTAATCTTGGCAATATTACGCAAATGATAGAAGGCAGGCTTAGAAACAAGTTTAATATGTGAATTAAAAAACAGGTCTTGGTCAAAAATAACTCCAAGGTTCCTCACAGAACAATTAAGAGAAAAAGTAACTGCATCAAAACTAAGAGTTTGATTTGGGAAGGTATTTCTAAGGTTTTTTTTTTTTTTTTTTTTTTTTTTTTGACAAACTAGAATGTCTTCAGTCTTATCTGATTTTAACAGCAGGAAATTACAAGTCATCCAAGCTTTGATTTCCTTAAGACAGGCCTCTAACTTGGTTAATTGATTACTATCATCTGGCTTCATTGACAGGTATAATTGTGTGTCATCTGCATCCCCCCTGCATACGGGGAAGGGGGGGTGGCCAGTCCTGAGTGCTGGGGAAATGGGGAAGAAGGAGCTGGTGACAGTGATAGTAAGTCGACTTACTTGTTAGGGAATCTAAATCCAATCCGCCAGGCAATTTCCTGGGTCCAGAGGCAGGCTAGGGTCAGAGCATGGGAGGCAAGGGCAGAACAGGCAGATTAATCCAGAACACAGACAGACTTGGGGTCAAGTGGCAGGCTAGGGTCAAAGCACAGGAGGTAAGGATAGAACAGGCAGATAATTTCAAAACACAGAGAGGTTCAGGGTCAAGAGGCAGGCTAGGGTCAGAACTTAGCAGAATAAACCATAACATAAACTCAGGATACCACAAAGCTGATGCAGGCAGGATGAGAATCAGACACAACCAGACAGAGTGGAGTGAGAGCATCCTACTTGTACTATCCCACTAATTGGCCGCAGGTGATGATTACAGCTGCTGGGAGACATGCTCAATCAGTGAGGACAGAGGCAGACAGGCAGGACAGACAGGAACCCTTAGAGTGTGTTTGGGATCATTGGCTTTTTGAAATGTCCACCCTCGTTTCATCTTCAGCATCTTGGCAGATGTCAACAGGTTCTAATCAAGGATGTCTCTTTACATTTGTCCATTCAGCTTTCCTTCAATTATAAGAAGTCTGCCTGTATCCTGTGCTGAAAAACACCACCACACCATAATGCTCCCACCTCCAAACTTTACTGTTGGCATGGTGTTTTTGGGCTGATGTGAAGTACTATTTTTCCTCCAAACATCCTGTGTGTTGTGGCATCCAAAAAGTTTAACTTTGGTCTCATCTGACCAGACTATATTCTCACAGTATTTTACTTCCTTGTCCAAATGTTGTGCAACAAACTTTAAATGAGCCTCAACATGCTTTTTCTTCAGCAGTGGAGTCTTGCAAGGTGAGCGGGCATAGGGCCCATGTCGGTTGAATGCATTACTACGTGCTAACTCCAGGTCTTTCTGGAACTCTCCATGAGTGGTCTTTGGCTCTTGGATAACTCTTCTGATGATTACTTTGACTCTTCTGTTAGAAATCTTGTGAGGAGCCCCTGGTCATGGCCGGGTTATGATAAAATGATGTTCTTTCCACTTCCGAATGATGGCTCTTCAACAGTGCCCACTGGAACATTCAGCAGTTTAAAAATGTGCCTGTAACCAATGCCATCATTATGTTTTGCAACAATAAGGTTGTGAAGGTCTAGAGAGAGCTCTTTGCTTCTACCCATCATGAGTTCTTCTAAAGGCTATCAATCAAGATTTAACCAGCTGAAATTAATTTGCAGTGATGGGGGATGGCTTCTTAAATTCTGATGGATTTCAGATGGTTTCTTGGCTTTCTATACCTTTTTGCACCTCTTTTTCTTCACGTGTTCAATACTTATTCCCTTTGACATTCCACCTTATTAAATATAACTTATTTTGTGAACACAGTTGCCTTTATTTCTTTGTATGTAGGGATTACTTAGGTTGTTACTGATATCTGGTGAAAATCTCAGGTCAATGGCTACATCAGAAATATGTTAAATGAGAAAAGTGTTGATGTGTTCAATACTTATTTTCCCCACTGTATATAGCATTTATATGACACTTGAAGATACTTTACATTACCTTTTAAGAAATTATTTGGAAGTTCAATCAAGCAGTGAGAGGAGAAAGATTGAGAAGGAGGAGAAGATCGAGGAGGAGGAGAGGGGGGAGGCATGTTAGGAGCAAGAGAGAGAAAAGGAAAGGTAGAAGTGTGGAGGTGAGAGTAGGGACTTTAAATGTAGGAACTATGACTGGTAAAAGCTGAGAGTTGGCTGATATGATGGAGAGAAGAAAGGTAGAAATAATGTGTGTTCAGGAAACCAGATAGAAGGGAAGCAAGGTTAGGAGCATTGGAGGTGGATTTAAACTGTTCTACCATAGTGTAGATAGGAAGAGAAATGGAGTAGGCGTAATCTTGAAGGAAGAGTATGTGAAGGATGTTCAGGAGGTAAAGAGGGAGTCAGACAGAATCATGAGTTTGAAACTAGAAGTAAAAGGTGTGATGTTGAATGTTGTCAGTATGATGTTAGGTAGAAGAGAAAGAAGAATTCTGGAGTAAGATGGATGAGAGAGAGTGTTCCCGGGGGGAGAGAGTGGTGATTGGAGCAGACTTAAATGGACATGTAGGTGAAGGGAACAGAGGTGATGAGGGGGTCCTGGATAGGTATAAGATAAGATAAGATAAGATAAGATAAGCCTTTATTAGTCCCACAATGGGGAAATTCCAGGATTGCAACAGCACAGGGATAGCAACACTCAGAGCAATAATTAAGAAGATACGAAAAATATAAATAAGAGCAGTGGATACACATACGTACGTATAAATATATTTATATATATACAAAGTGCGGAGCATTGTAGCAAGATGGAATGAACAGCATAACCGTCTACTTAGTTATCCTACATAGTATGAATATGTACCCATACATATTGTCACCCTCCGTAGCGACTGACATTGTCTTAGTTGTACAATGGAGGGGACCATTTGTGTAAGTCTGTTGCGTCTTTTGCATTCAATACTACTAGGTCGTCACGTTAGGTATGGTTAAGACCAAGGTATGGTCTTAACGAGAGAAATGTTGAAGGACAGATGGTTGTGGATTTTGCTAAAAGGATGGAAATGGCTGTGGTGTACACATACTTCAAGAAGAGAGAGGAACATAGGGTGACTTACAAGAGTGGAGGACGGTGCACACAGGTGGACTACATCTTATGCAGAAGGAGAAATCTGAAAGAGAAAGGAGACTGCAAGGTGGTGGCAGGGGAGAATGTAGCTAGACAGCATCCAATAGTAGTCTGTAGGATGACTTTGCAAAGCAAGAAGAGGAAGAGAGTGACGGCAGAACCAAATATTAAGTGGAGGAAGTTACAGAAGGATGAAGGTCACACAGGGTTCAGGAAGGAGTTGATACAGGCTCTGGGTGGTAGGGAAGAATCACCAGATGAGTGGGAAAGTACAGCAAAGGTATTGAGGGTTATGGGTAGAAAGGTATGTGGTGTATCCAGTGGACAAAGAAAGGAAGACAAGGAGACTTGGTGGTGGAATGAGGAGGTTCAGGAAAGTATTCAAAGGAAGAGGTCAGAAAAGAAAACGTGGGATAGTCAGGGAGATGAAAAAAGTAGACAGAAGCATTTGGAATCTAGGTGCATGGCAAAGAAAGATGTGGCAAAGGCAAAGGAAAAGGCATATAGTGAGTTGTATGAGAGGCTGACTAAGGAAGGAGAAAAGGAACTGTATCGACTGGCTAGACAGAGAGATTGAGCTGGAAAGGATGTACAGCAATTTAGGTTGATAAGGGACATAAATTATAATGTACTAACAAATGACAAGAGTGCGTTGAGAAGGTGGAAGGAGTACTTTGAAGAGCTGATGAATAAAGAAAATGAGAGAGACAGGAGGATGGATGAAGGGAAGATGGTGAACAAGGAAGTTGCAAGGATTAGCAAGACAGAAGTGAGGGCAGCTTTGAAGAGGATAAAGAATGAAAAGGCGGTTGGTCCAGATGACATACCTGTGGAGGTATGGAGATGTTTAGGAGAGATGGCAGTGGACTTTTTAACCAGATTGTTTAACACAATCTTGGAGAGTGAGAGGATGCCCGAGGAGTGGAGAAGAAGTGTTTTGGAACTAATTTTCAAGAACAAAGGTGATGCTCAGAGCGTCAGTAACTACAGAGGCATAAAGTTGATCAGCCACACTGAAGATATGGGAAAGAGTTGTTGAAGCCAGGTTAAAGAGGAGAGGTGACAATCAGTGAGCAGCAGTACGGTTTCATGCCAAGAAAGAGTACTACAGATGCAATGTTTGCTCTACGAGTGTTGATGGAGAAGTATAGAGAAAGTTAGAATGAGTTGCACTGTGTCTTTGTGGATCTAGAAAATGCATACAATAGGGTGCCAAAAGAGGAAATGTGGTACTGTATAATAAAGTCAGGAGTGGCAGAGAAGTATGTGAAGGTGGTGCAGAATATGTCTGAGGACAGAGAGAAGATGGTGAAGTGTGCTGAAGAAGTAACAAATGGGTTCAAAGTGGCAGTGGGGTTACATCAGGGATCAGCTCTGAGCCCCTTTTTGTTTGCCATGGTGATGGACAGGCTGGCAGATGAGGTCAGGAAGGGGTCTCCGTGGACCATGATGTTTGCAGACGACGTTGTGATCTGCAGTGAGAACACTGAGCAGATGGAAGAGAACCTGGAGAAGTGGAGGTATGCTTGAGAAAGAAAAGGAATGAAAGTCAGTAGAAGCAAGACAGAATACATGAGTGTGGATGAGAGGGAGGCAGGTGTAATGGTGAAGATGCAAGGAGTAGCAGTAGTAGAAGTAGATGAGGTTAAATACCTGGGGTGAACCATCCAAAGCAATGGAAAATCCACAAGAGAAGTGAAGAAGACAGTGCAGGCAGGGTGGAGCGGGTGGAGATGAGTGTCAGGTGTGATTTGTGACAGAAGGGTAGCAGCAAGAGTAAAAAGGAAGATTTACAAGACAGTAGTGAGATCTGCTATGTTGCACATATGGTTTGTAGATGACGCTGATAAAAAGACAGGAGGTGGAGCTGGCGATGGCAGAGTGGAAGATGCTAAGATTTTCATCAGGAGTGACTAGGAGGGAAAGATTAGAAATGAGTATATCAGAGGGACAGCTCAGTTTGAGTGGTTTGGAAACAAAGTAAGAGAGTCAAGGCTGAGATAGCAGTTGGACGCTTCCTGTGGTAACGTATCGCCACTTCCTGTGTTGCTGGCTGTTGTGGTTTGCTTTGTGGTTCGCTCTACTGAGGATTATTGCCTTTCATGGTATTTTAATTGCTTTTTTCTATCTACCGTCACCTCTCACTTCTGTTTATCAAGCCTCTTGCACCTGTGTACACACTCAGTGTCACCTAATCACCCTCTTTAGCCTTCTGTTCACCTTTCATCGGTGTTTTTGTTAGCTTCGGGTTAGCCACTAGCTATGGCTACTAGCTCTCCTTCCCCTTCTCCTCTGGTGTGCTCTCTGTGTCAGATGTTTAGCTACACCTCTGCCTCTTTTAGTGATAATGGTAAATGTAATAAATGTTGTCATTTTGAGGCGCTTGAGGTGAGGTTGTCTGATTTGGAATCCCAGCTCCGCTCTATTGAAACACCATCTGCGCCAGTTAATAATGGCAGACGCCCCTTAGCTGCAATGGAGCACCCTAGCATAGGGCGGCCTGCTAGCAGTCCCCAGGCTCCGACCTCTCCTGAGCAGCCAGGAGAGAATGGGTAGGTGACGGTGAGAAGGAAGCACAGGCGCAAGCCTCTGGTTCACCACCAACCTGTTCATGTTTCTAATTGCTTTTCCCCACTCAGCGACACACCCGCTGAGGAAAAAGCTCTGATCATTGGAGACTCTGAAGTCAGAAATGTGAACCTAGAGACTCCAGCGGCCATAGTCAAATGCATTCCTGGGACCAGAGCAGGTGACATCAAGTCAAATTTGAAAATGCTGGCTAAAAGTAACTGTAAATACTCCACAATTGTTATTCACGGCGGCATTAACAACAGCCGACTCCATCAGTCGGAAGTCACAAAACTTAATGTGGAATTGGTGTGTGACTTTGCAAAAACAATCAATCACTCAATCAATACATCAGATTTATATAGTGCTTTATCATAGACACTCAAAGACGCTTTTACAGAAATTAAAGGTCATCCACCACCTAGATGGATGAAGCAGCAACAATACGGCGCCATCCCTTTTTTAACCATTCACACACACATTCACACCAAGGGCCACTTTAGAGTCTCCAATTAACCTAACCTGCATGTTTTTGGGATGTGGGAGGAAACCGGAGAAATCCTGGGGTAAACCCACGCATACACGGGGAGAACATGCAAACTCCACACAGATCACTGTTGGTCGGGGGCTGGGATTGAACCCACGATCCCCGCGATCCCCCGGCCAAGGGTAAACTGTGCTGCCGCAGTGCTAACCACTGCGCCACCGTGCAGCCCAAACACTGGGCCACCGTGCCTCTGTAGCCCAATGTCTACAGAGGCAGACACTGTTTAAAAACAATGTCTGCCTCTGTAGTATTCTCTGGGCCCCTCCCCAATCTGACCAGTGATGACATGTTTAGCTGCTTGTCATGCTTCAACCGCTGGCTGTCTGTGTGGTGTCCTGCAAACAATGTGGGCTACATAGACAACTGGAACTCATTTTGGGGAAAACCTGGTCTTATTGGACGAGATGGTGTCCATCCCATTTTGGATGGTACGTCTCATTTATCTAACAATCTAGCATCTCTTTTATCCAAATTTCCAAAACCTTGACAACTCAGAGTTGAGATCAGGAAGCAGAGTCGCAGTCTTACACGCCTCTCTGCAGCTCCTCTTCATCCGCCACCCCTCAGCTTAGCCCCTGTCTTCCCCATCAGATTGTCTGCTCCCTCCAAATTAAATAAAAATATAATGTATAAGCATCCCAAAGTGTTTAAAAAAAAGCCTAACGATCACCGGCCAGAGCAGCGGCCACAAGCATAGATATATGCTCATCTCCAATGGAGATGAAGCTGAGTACAGAGGGCTTATCCAGGACTTCGTGGACTGGTGCCATCGGAACTGCCTCCAGATCAACGCGAGGAAAACTAAGGAGCTGGTGGTGGACTGCCGCAGGCATGGGCAGCCCCTCACAGTACCAGTAAATATACAGGGAACAGACATCGAGATGGTGACATCCTATAAGTACCTGGGTATTCATCTGAACAATAAACTAGACTGGTCACACAATACTGATGCACTCTACAAGAAGGGACAGCGCAGGCTGTTCCTGCTGAGGAGACTCAGGTCTTTTGGTGTACAAGGGGCGCTGCTGAAGTCATTCTATGACACGGTGGTGGCATCAGCCATCACTTTTGGAGTGGTCTGCTGGGGCAGTGGCATTACTGCAGCCGATAGGAAGAGACTGAACAAACTGATTAAGAAAGCTAGCTCTGTCCTGGGGCAGCGCCTTGATCCGATGGAGGAGATAGGAGAGAGAAGGACGGTGGCTAAACTGTCATCTCTGCTGGAGTCCGAGTTCCACCCTATGCAGGACATACTGAATGCACTGAGGAGCTCATTTAGCAGCAGACTACATCATCCCAGGTGCACAACCGAGAGGTTTCGTAGGTCCTTCCTACCAACGGCTGTCAGACTGTACAACCTAAGCAGGGCTGCTCGCAGAGATAGCAAAAGACGTAACAAACAAACAAACTAATAGTTTTTTGAATGCAAAAGATGCAATAGACTTACACAATGGTCCCCTCCGGCATACAACTAGGAACATACCGGTTGCTATGGAGGGTGAGAATATGTATGGGCACATAATCATACCATGTAGGATAACTAAGTAGACAGTTATGCTGTTTCATTCCATCTAGCAACAATGCTCTGCACTGTGTGTGTTTATATATTTGCATATTTATTCCATCTAGCTACAATGCTCAGCACTGGGTGTGTTTATATATTTATATATCTACATATTATTCCATCTAGCTACATTGCTCCGCACTGTGTGTGTTTATATACTTGCATATTTATTCCACCTAGCTGCAATGCTCCGTACTGTGGGTGTTTATATATTTACATATTTATTCCATCTAGCTACAATGCTCTGCACTGTGTTCATATATTCATATATTTATTCCATCCAGCTACAATGCTCTGCACTGTGTGTCTGTGTGTGTGTGTATATATATATATTTTATAGTAATACGTACATATGTTTATTAGCTGCTCTTGCTTGCTTGTTTTTTTTCTTGCCTTCTGATTGTTGCTCTGAGTGTTGCTATCCCTGTGCTGTTGCAATCCTGGAATTTCCCCGTTGTGGGACTAATAAAGGCTTATCTTATCTTATCTTATCTTATAAACACACAAGTGAGAAAACAAAACACAACATATGACCAAGAACAATCAGAAACAAGCCCGCAGGAGAATACAGGCTCGGTTCATGACAGAGCCCCCCCCCCCCCCCCAGAGGGGTGGATTCCAGACATCCACGGTAACACCATAGAGACCCCCCCCCCAACAGGAGCAACAGCAACCAACAACACAAACCCGGGTGGGAGGTAGGGGCAACAGGATGGAGGGAACACAATGCTCCACCCAGGGCTCACCATAAAACCCCCCAAGTCCACGGGCTTTGGGGCTCAGGAGGCCGCCCAGTGTCCCAGGCCTGGCAGAAGGTCGGGTGGACGGAATCCAGTGGTCTGCCGGAAAACAAGGGCCACCAGACCCGGGCAGTCAATCCGCGGCCGACCAGTGTTGTTCATCCTACAGGGCCGGCGGGATGAGGCGGGAGGGGGCCTGCCTACCGGGAAACTCGCTGGTGGGTGACTGGACTGAAGGGAGGAAACCCCCATGGCATAGAACCTGGAGGAGAAGGGGACCATGGCGTCCTCAAGGCAACCTACAGCGCCCTCAGTGACCCCAGCTTGGGGCCCAGCTGCACCCGCGGTGGACCTCAACTGGCCAGCTCCGCTGCATCCACGATGGACCCCGGTCGGGCCGGCTCCGCTGCACCCATGATGGACTCCCGCGGGAGCCTTGCTGCACCCGTGGTGACCTCTGGCTGAGGCTCAGCGTCATCGTCGTCTCGCCCGGTGTTGTGCCCCTGCTGACCCCCTCTGGGACTGCCAGCCTCCCGTCGTCATCAGTAGGCAACCCCGGTGGTGACAGCTCCTCTCCGGCGACCCCAGTGAGGGGCTCGACAGGCATGGGAGAGAAGGAAAGGTTAGGGTCGCCGGCAGCGGCAGAACACAGTGAGGAGAGCCCAGGCATGTCCGGAAGCTGCATCCGACTCTCTTTCCCAAGAGCCAGACAAGATCTCTCAATCACAGACAAATGAACTACAGGAGAGATAACTTGCCTGTTCTCGAGCTCTACCGCCGTCCAGGAGTCCGATGCTGCCAACGACGACCGTCTGGGTCCTGTCAGCTGGAGGTCTGGTCCAGGTAATGACTCTGCTGTGGCGATTCCTGCAACAGGCGTGATGGTGGTTGCAGTCCTGATGATCTGACGTTCCTCCTTGACCGGGCTGTTGACTGCGGCGAGCAGGTTTGCCCACTCCTCGTCTGATGGAGAGTCCGGGGGTTGAGCAGGCGTAGGGGGAGGAACCCTCACAGCTGGGGAAGCACATCCTCGGAACTCCCTCTCACGGCGCTCCTCCTTGACCCGGCGGTTGAGTGCGACAAACAGAGCTGACCACTCCTCGTCCACCAGCGTGGCTGCAGGGAAATGCCTTCTTGTAGGCCCCTGGGCAGGGTCATCCAGGGCTTTAACCTACTCCATCGTTTGGCAGCCCAGTTCTTGGACTGGCAGGCCCTCAGGAATTAAAGGAGGAGACACGGAGAGGGGAAGAAAACAATCATTAGTTGCAGCTGAAGGAGAGGTCCCAGTGGACTGCTGATACTGGGCCTCTCCCTCAGGAGACAGGCAAGATTCAATGTTAATGAATGATTTAGAATGAAAAAATACTTGTCTGTCATCCTGGTCGATTATATCCACAAATGCAGGCAGCAGACACTCGTCCCTCTCTGTGCCAGCGGTGATGTAGGTCCTCTCGAGGGCTTGCGGAGGAGCTGTCTCCATGACGGTGAAGGTGGGCATTTCTGGGATGACCTCAGCGGACCTCCCAGCAGCCAGAGGGATGATGGCAGCTGACAGACGAGAGGGCTTCTCCTGGCACTTCCACGCAGGATAATGCTGTCCCTTGCTTGTTGGGGTCGGCTTGGTGACAGCGGGAGCGGAAACCTGGTGGGGGACAGCTTCAGCGGCGTCCCGAGGGCGCCCTCCCTGTGGTGCGAGCCCGGTCTTCTTCGGAGACCTCCTCTCCCTCTCACCGTACTCGCGTCGGAGCGCTGCCAGCTGGGATATCCACTCAACTCCCTCGGAATGTTTGGAGAGCTGAGGGCATCGCCGAACCTCTGCCTCTGCCAGCTGGACGTACCACATAATGCCCGCTGAGGTGGAATAACCGCTCGCCGTGAATATCAGGCCATCGATGTCCATGAGAGCTCGGCAGACTTCCCAGCCGAGACTCATTGGATAATGCCGGCCCAAAGACATTTCCAAACCAGATTAGCACCAACACGCAATGCACATAAAAGGGAAAAAGGGATGTGTGGGTGAACCCGCTAAATCCTTTTCACAGGCTGGACCATAATGTCACAAACTCCCCGTGTGCTTTTCCACAGTGCACGGAGGAGGAGAAGGATGGATGGACATAAACGCAGGTTTTCACCAAACACACAGTTATTGACAGAACACAGTTCAAAAATAAAAACTTACAGGTAGGAAATGATGTACACAAAATGGCTGACACAGGAGCGAACAGTGGACAGACCACTGTGTACCGTGGCCACAGGAAAATAATACAAATATCATACACGCTTGGGAGAGCAAGGAAGACACTAGGAGGCTCGACTGACTCAGGGGGGAGCAAACCGGGTAACAGCCTAAGCGTAGCAGTAGAACTGCGGGGGGAAATGCTACCAGAGAAGCATAGCAGACAAACTGCACAGAGAAACGCAGCTGGTCCAGCGTAGGAGTAACACTGCACAAAGAAACGCAATACGATTTACTCACGAGCAGGAACAGTCCAGACGTGACGGTCACACGACGGGAAATGACCGTGTGACTCGTATAATGGTCTAGCGTTGCTATAATGTTATAATAATGAGATATAATGTTGTTATAATGGTCTAGCGTTGTTTGACTAGCAAAGAGCTGCTTAAGTCCAAACACCGCTGGCCCAACAAATTTGGAACACCTGGGCGAGACGCGGGAAATACAATTACCGGGGCAAACAGCTGACTGTCAGAGAGAGGGGGGCGTGGTCTGACCAGAATGTTAAACAGCGCCCCCCAGAAAGTGGGTCAAACAGCTGCCTCACGATTGCCGGCCAGAGCAGCGGCCACAAGTATAGAAATAAACACACAGGTGAGAAAACAAAACACAACATATGACCAAGAATGATCAGAACCGAGTCTGCAGGAGAACACAGGCTCGGTTCATGATAGATTTAGTACTGAAATCAGACAGAATAATTATAATTCAATTCAATTCAATTCAACTTTATTTATATAGCGCCATTTCACAACAACAGTCATCTCATAGCACTAGCAACTGTAGGGGGAACCCCCACAGTTGCAGAAAGACCCCAGCAATCAGGCGATCCCCTGTGAGCAAGCACTTGGCGACGGTGGAGAGGAAAAACTCCCTTTTAACAGGAAGAATTCTCCAGCAGAACAAGGCTCAGGGAGGGGCAGTCATCTGTTGCGACTGGCTGGGGGGTGAGGGGCTAGAGAAGAAGAAAAGAACAGACATGTAGAGAGCAAACAGCACGATGGGGACTCAATCTATGGGAGAGAACAAACAGATGTTAATGACCAGCAAAAAAAAAATATTTCATTGAGAGTGAGAAAAGCAGTGAGGCCCAGTGCATTACTGGCGGTCCCCCGGCTGAATAAACCTATTAGCAGCATAACTAAGGGAGGGTTCAGAAACACATGATCCCTCCTCAATTGTAGGCTATATCAAAAAGGTAGGTTTTAGCCCTATTCTTAAAAACAGAGATCGAGTCTGACTCCCGAATCCAGATTGGCAGCTGATTCCACAGGAGAGGAGCTTGATAACTGAAGGCTCTGCCTCTCATTGTACTTTTGGAGATTCTAGGTATTACAAGTAATCCTGCATTTTGGGAGCGTAGTGCTCTGTTAGGATAATACGGTAGTATCAGATCTTTTAAATAAAAAGGAACCTGATTTTTTAGAGCTTTGTAAGTAAGAAGAAGGATTTTAAACTTAATTCTAAACTCTATGGGAAGCCAATGAAGGGAGGCCAGAACCGGAGAGATATAATATCTCTTTCTAGTACCTGTTAAAACTCTTGCTGCAGCATTTTGGATCAGCTGAAGACTTTTTAAAGATGTTTTAGAACAGCCTGATAATAAAGAATTACAATAATCTAATCTCGAGCTAACAAAAGCGTGGATCAGTTTCTCAGCATCACGCTGAGACAAGATGCTCCTAATCTTGGCAATATTACGTAAATGATAGAAGGCAGTCTTAGAAACAAATTTAATATGTGAATTGAAGGACAAATCCTGATCAAAAATAACTCCAAGGTTCCACACAGAGTTATTAAGAGAAAGAGTAACCGCATCCAAACTGAAAGTTTGATTTGGAAAGGAATTTCTAAGGTTTTTTGGACCAACAAGAATGACTTCAGTCTTATCTGAATTTAATAGCAGGAAGTTACAAGTCATCCAAGCTTTGATTTCCTTAAGACAGGCTTCTAACCCTGGATCAACCCTGAGATAAAAACACTTCTGAGAGAGAAGAAGAGGATCTTCAGGTCAGGGAACAGGGAGATGCTGAAGTCCGTACAGAGGGAGCTGAGGAGAAAGATCAGAGAAGGCAAGGACAGCTTCAGGAAGAAGATGGAGGACAAGCTGCAACAGAGCGACATCAGCGGGGTCTGGAGAAACCTCAAAACCATCTCGGGGCTCCAGAATACCTCCCCCCAGGCCACAGGGGGCAGGGAGTGGGCGAACAACCTGAATCTGTTTTTCAATAGATTTGACCAATCGCCCTCCCCCCTGACTGCACAACAACCACTGCTGCCTCTAAAGAAATCAAGTCCTGCTGCCCACTCCCCACTCCACCAACACCCCCCCACTCCCAACACACAGCCCCCCATCCTGACCCTGACCAGGACCCAGGTGAGGACGGAGCTGAGGAAGATCAAGGCGAGGAAGGCGCCGGGACCGGACGGCATCAGCGCAAAGCTCCTCAAGTCCTGTGCAGACCAGCTGTGTGGGATTGTGACGTATATCTTCAACATGAGCCTGAAACTGGGGAGGGTACCACAGCTGTGGAAAACATCTTGTGTGGTACCTGTACCAAAAACTTCCCACCCCAAAGACCTGAACAGCTACAGACCGGTGGCCTTGACGTCCCACTTGATGAAGACCCTGGAGAGACTGCTCCTTGCTCACCTCCGCCCCCTGGTGGAACCAGCGATGGATCCACTCCAGTTCGCCTACCAGCATGGCATTGAGGTGGAGGATGCGGTGATCTTCCTCCTTCACCGTTCTCTGTCCCACCTGGAGAAGCCCGGGAATATGGTGAGGATCATGTTCTTTGACTTCTCCAGTGCTTTCAACACCATCCAACCGATGATCCTGAAGGACAAGCTGCTGCGCGCAGGGGTGGACCAGCACCTGTCATCATGGATCCTGGACTACCTCACGAACCGGCCTCAGTTTGTGAGAACCCGGGACTGTGTGTCCGACACGATCATCAGTAGCACGGGGGCCCCCCAGGGAACGGTACTGGCTCCCTTCCTGTTCACTCTTTATACTGCGGACTTCTCACACAACACAACACACTGCCATCTACAGAAGTTCTCTGATGACTCTGCGATCGTTGGCCTCATCTCCAATGGAGATGAAACTGAGTACAGAGGGCTTATCCAGGACTTCGTGGACTGGTGCCATCGGAACTGCCTCCAGATCAACGCGAGGAAAACTAAGGAGCTGGTGGTGGACTGCCGCAGGCATGGGCAGCCCCTCACAGTACCAGTAAATATACAGGGAACAGACATCGAGATGGTGACATCCTATAAGTACCTGGGTATTCATCTGAACAATAAACTAGACTGGTCACACAATACTGATGCACTCTACAAGAAGGGACAGCGCAGGCTGTTCCTGCTGAGGAGACTCAGGTCTTTTGGTGTACAAGGGGCGCTGCTGAAGTCATTCTATGACACGGTGGTGGCATCAGCCATCACTTTTGGAGTGGTCTGCTGGGGCAGTGGCATTACTGCAGCCGATAGGAAGAGACTGAACAAACTGATTAAGAAAGCTAGCTCTGTCCTGGGGCAGCGCCTTGATCCGATGGAGGAGATAGGAGAGAGAAGGACGGTGGCTAAACTGTCATCTCTGCTGGAGTCCGAGTTCCACCCTATGCAGGACATACTGAATGCACTGAGGAGCTCATTTAGCAGCAGACTACATCATCCCAGGTGCACAACCGAGAGGTTTCGTAGGTCCTTCCTACCAACGGCTGTCAGACTGTACAACCTAAGCAGGGCTGCTCGCAGAGATAGCAAAAAGACGTAACAAACTAATAGTTTTTTGAATGCAAAAGATGCAATAGACTTACACAATGGTCCCCTCCGGCATACAACTAGGAACATACCGGTCGCTATGGAGGGTGAGAATATGTATGGGCACATAATCATACCATGTAGGATAACTAAGTAGACGGTTATGCTGTTTCATTCCATCTAGCAACAATGCTCTGCACTGTGTGTGTTTATATATTTACATATTTATTCCATCTAGCTACAATGCTCAGCACTGGGTGTGTTTATGTGTTTATATATTTATATATCTACATATTATTCCATCTAGCTACATTGCTCCGCACTGTGTGTGTTTATATACTTGCATATTTATTCCACCTAGCTGCAATGCTCCGTACTGTGGGTGTTTATATATTTACATATTTATTCCATCTAGCTACAATGCTCTGCACTGTGTGTTCATATATTCATATATTTATTCCATCCAGCTACAATGCTCTGCACTGTGTGTCTGTGTGTGTGTGTATATATATATATATTTTATAGTAATACGTACATATGTATATTAGCTGCTCTTGCTTGCTTGTTTTTTTCTTGCCTTCTGATTGTTGCTCTGAGTGTTGCTATCCCTGTGCTGTAGCAGTCCTGGAATTTCCCCGTTGTGGGACTAATAAAGGCTTATCTTACTCTTACTCTTAATTTGGCGAATTGATTACTATCATCTGGCTTCATTGACAGGTATAATTGTGTGTCATCAGCATAACAATGAAAATGTATACAGTGCTTTCTAATAATGTTGCCTAACAGAACCATATATAAACTAAAAAGAGTAGGGCCTAGCACAGATCCCTGTGGAACTCCATGACTGAGCTTTGAGTCGAAAGAAAACTCATTATTTACATGAACAAACTGGAACCTATCAGATAAATAAGATCTAAACCACTGCAACAAAGTTCCATTAAGTCCAACATAGTGTTCTAATCTATCAAGTAGAATATTATGATCGATAGTATCAAAAGCTGCACTAAGGTCTAAAAGGACAAGTACAGAAACTAGTCCATTATCAGATGCAATGAGGAGGTTGTTAGTGACCTTCGCTAAGGCTGTTTCAGTACTATGATGGATTCTAAACCCAGACTGAAACTCTTCAAGTAAACCATTTCCCTGCAGGTGGTCAAATAATTGCGTAGCAACAACTCTTTCTAAGATTTTTGAAATGAAAGGGAGATTAGAGATTGGTCTATAGTTAGCTAAAGCTCCTGGATCTAGCATTGACTTTTTGAGTAAGGGTTTAATTACAGCCGTTTTAAAAGCCTGCGGTACATGGCCTAAAGTTAATGAAGAATTGATTATATGAAGAATAAGGCTACCAATAAGTGGGAAGACTTCTTTAAATAACCTGGTAGGAATAGGGTCTAAAAGACAAGTTGAAGGTTTGGATGAGGAAACAATTTTGTGTAACTCACAAAGGTCGATTGGAGTAAACTCATCAAGACAGACATCAATAGAAGGAGTTATAGTAGTTACAGTATTTCAGTTAACTGTGGGAAGAATCTGACTGATTTTATCTCTGATGGATGAAATTTTATTATTGAAAAAGTTCACAAAGTCCTGACTAGTAAGCTCTAAGGGAATGCTAGGATTGACAGAGTCCTGACTCTTAGTCAACCTGGCTACAGTACTGAAAAGAAACCTGGGATTATTCTTGTTCTCTTCTATTAATGCAGAGTAATAACTCATTCTAGCTTTTCTAAGAGATTTTTTATAAATTAAAAGATGATTTCTCCAAGCTAAATAGATTTCATCTAAATTAGTGGAGCGCCATTTTCTTTCTAATTGACGAGTCTTCTGTTTTAAGCTATGAGTTTCTGTGTTGAACCAAGGAGTTAGAAATCTCTGATTAGACTTTTTCTTTTTTAAGGGGGCCACCAAGTCTAGAGTCTGATGCAGAGAAGCTGAAACACTATCCACCATGTTATCAATTACAGAAGGAGCAAGCTGTCTATAGCTTATTTCCGTTGTGTTGACACATGGCATAGAGGAAACAATCTGCATAAATTTGGTAACAGCATCATCTGAGAGGCATCTACTGTAATAATATTTTTCTTTAGGAGCCAAATAGTTAGAAATAGTAAAATTAAAGGTTAACAGACAATGGTCTGACAGTACAGGGTTATGAGGAGACACTACAAGATTTTCTATTTCTATGCCATATGTCAGAACAAGGTCCAATGTATGGTGGAGGTAATGAGTAGAATTTCCTACTTTCTGAGAAAACCCAATCGAGTCTAATATTGAAATAAATGCCACATTAAGGCAGTCACTATCTACATCCACATGTATATTAAAGACCCCTACTATAATTATTCTATCAGATTTCAGCACTAAATCAGCTAAGAAATCAGCAAATTCGGATAAAAATTCTGAGTAGGTTGATGGGGGACGATAAACTATGGCAAATAAAATTGGGTTTAACCTAAAATTGCTAAAGTGCCCAATACTGAGGACCAGGCCCTCAAAGGAATTATAACATGTTTTTTGCTTTACATTAACTAGTAATTTGGAATGGTAAATTGTTGCTACTCCTCCTCCACGACCAGAACTTCTGGGATTTTGACAGTTTAAATAACCACAGGGTGTTGATTCATTTAAATCAACCTAATCCTCTTGCCCTAACCAAGTCTCTGTAAGGGAAATTAAATCAATCTGATGATCAATTAACAGATCATGGACTAACAGAGACTTGGGAGTTAGAGACCTAATATTTAGTAAACCACATTTAATTTTTAAATTATGAGGAGGAACAGAGGCCAATTCATTCAATTTAGAGGCTTTATGTTTAATTTGAGTTTTACCAATATTTTGCTTTATCACTTTGGGATGCTTATGCATTATATTTTTATTTACTTTGGATGGAGCAGACAACGATTCTCTGATGGGGAAGACAGGGGCTAAGCTGAGGGGTGGCGGATGAAGAGGAGCTGCAGAGAGGCGTGTAAGACTGCGACTCTGCTTCCTGGTCCCAACTCTGAGTAGTCAGGGTTTTGGAAATTTGGATAAAAAAGATGCCAGATTGTTAGATAAAGGGGGGCAAACAGTACGTGACCAGGGTGTGAAGGATCGGCTATGATCCGGCCTGCACGCCTCCGGGTCCTGGAGATGTACAGGTCCTAGAGAGATGGGAGCTTGCAGCCGATCACCTTCTCAGCAGCGCGCATGACGCGCTGCAGCCTTAGTCTGTCAGATAACAACAAGAGACAAACATAAAAAGATGGGGCTTAAATACAGAAATGACCAAACTAGAAGAACAAGTGAAAAAAAAAGTGCTGATACACTTCAACCAGAAGAAAACCCGGGGAATACAGAATAAGAAAAATATATATGTATAGTACTGATCGGTACACGGGATAGGGAAAACAAAAATACAGGTACACTTCACCTTAGAAAATACTCAAACACCACGGAGTAGACAAACAAAAATATATACGGAGTGCACACGGCAATCCAAGTAAAGAAAAGAGAATCTCTTCACTAACACATGAAAAAACACAACTTCAGGGATGCCAGCAGGTAAAGACGAAAAAAATAAAAGACAGTTCAGGCGGTCTACCCACATCCTGATTCCACATAAAAGAAAAAAAGAAAAAACAGTTTGGGCAGCCTACCCAAGTCCCAGACCCGGGGAAACAGTACCTCAGGCGGCCGGCCAAAGTCACCGAAACAACGAAGCAGTCCCTTGGGTGGCAGACCCAAGACACAGAACTGGCAAAACAGTGTTTCAGGCGGTCAACCCGCATCCTTAGACCACCAGGATCGGAGGGGGGAGCTCAGAGGCGACTTCCCTACCGAGAGGCACAGCGAGGGAAAGCCGACCCGAATAAAGGAGACCCAAGCGGTGTTGGGTGGAGGAGAATGGGGGTAAGACGAGGAACCAGACCGGTGTCAGGCGGAAGGAGATCTGCAGTCCCTCACCGACCTTGAACTGAACCGGCACAGCACCTTCGGTGGACCCGGACCGGGCCCGCGCAGCACCCACGATGGACCCGGATTGGACCAGCGCAGCACCCACGATGGACCCAAATTGGGCCGGCACAGCACCTAGGATGACCTCCAAACACGAACCCGGACCCTCGATGACCACAACTGGAGCTGACTCCTCTCCGGTGACCCTGGAAGAAGGCTCGGACAGACAGGGAGAACAGGGATCAGGATCACCGGCAGCGGCAGAGCCCGGTGAGACAAGCTCAGATGCAGTGGTTGGCTGCACCTGGCTCTTCTCCCCAAGAGACAGGCAAGAATGCTCCAGAACAGAAAGCAAGAAGACAAAATAGAGCACTTGCCTGATCTCGGGCTCTACTGCTGTCCAGGAATCCGACGATCCAGGCTCAACAATCTGGAGGTCCGTTCCTGGTTCCGACTTGACTGCGGTGGGCTCCACAGCCGGCATGATCGTCTCCACAGTCCGGTGCTGAAACTCACGCCGACGGCCCACACAGCGTGGTGGCAGGGGATCCATAGCCTGCTGGGGCTGACTGCTGCTCCACGGAGACCCGGGGATGCTTAATCCCTTCAATCACTGAGGAAAAAATCACTGAGGCTGGGAGGAACCATGTCTAAGACACATAGTCGGTTATGGAGCATGGCAGGCCTGGACCCTGCTCCCTAACACAGGCTCCAAATGACGGTCAGCCCTCCTCCTCTGTCCATGACGCAGCTGCAGGGCCAGAACCAGGCTCTCCAGGCCCGCAGGCTCCTCCTCTATCCTACGGTCTACTCCTGGTACCAGGGAACGCTTAGAGAGAAGGGGAGGAAACACAGAGGTAGCAGGCTCAAAGTTTGTGGCTGCAGCAGATGGTGGGAGCTCAGAGGACTGTGAACCCTGACCTCCACCCCCAGGAATCAGACAAGGCAATTCATTATACTGAGATGACTGGCACCTAGCGGCTGCCCCGGCCTTGGATGCGCTCTGCAGAGCATGCCCAAATGCCAAGTCACGTTTCGTTACCTTGTATTCATACATGTGTAATGACAATAAAGTTGAATCTCAATCTCAATCTCAATTTAGAATGAAACAACACTTGCCTGTTCTCCTAGGGAATGATGGTGGCTGCTGCAGCGGGCTTGGTTCTCCCCTTCCCCTAAGGATGGTGACGGAGGGCCCCCCGGGAAGACAAGAAGGAGCCGCTCCCACAGGGTTGATGACAGGCGCAGCCAGAGCAGGACTTGCTGGGCTCACAGCAACTGAAGGGAGCACCGAGGAGGAGGGAGGAGCAGCCAAGGCAGTCCAGGGACGAGGAGCTGACGGAACAGCAGGGATGGATGACCTGGAGGCTGAGGCTGATGTCTTTCCCTTCCGTCATGACATGAGGAAAACAGCTGGCTGGGGGCGGAGTTACCTTGGCAGCCTGGGACAGGATCCGTACAGGAACCTTGCGGAGGGACGGTGACGGGTGGAACCAGAGAAGGACTCAATGGGCGCACAGCAGCTAAAGGGTGCGCCAAGGAGGAGAGAGGAGCAGCCAGGGCAGTCCCGGGACGTGGAGCTGACGGAACAGCGAAACGAGATGACCCGGAGGCTGGGGCTGGTGTCCTCACCTTTCGTTGTGGCACGGGAGAAGCAGCTGGCTGAGGGGCGGAGTTCCTCTGGCGGCCCAGGACGGGATCCGGATGGGAAGCTCGAGGAGGACCGGCCAGATCAGGACACTTCTGGACTGGATTCTCCATCAGCTCGCAGTTCTTCTGCCGCAGAGCCACCAACTCTGACACTCTCTCCTTACCCTCAGGAAACGAGGTCAGGTGATAGCTCTTTAAAGCCCTCTGCGCGGGGTCCAGGTACCAGTGTGCGGTGTCGGAGGGAATGAACCGATGGGCGTTGGACAGGAGGTCATCAACCTCCATTAGGTACTCGATACAATAGTCCATTTCTCCGACTAACACTGGCACCCGGAAAAGGGAAAAAAAAAAACTCAAGCCTGAAAACAAACTTACTGTGGCTGGCACCTCTTTTGGCTGCAATCTACTGACATGAATGCCCCTTTCAGGGCATTAATGAGGCTCCAGAAGCCAGCAGTAAGTTTGTCTATTTATTTAACAAAGAATAAAGTAAAGAGCCACGTGGGGCAAAACACATACACAAAACTAGAACACAAAATAATAAACACTGACATCGAATGTGAGTGTGTAGCGAGGATGGAACCTAACACTATCGAACACACACTTACACGAGCAGAAGCGAAGATGAATCAGAGGGAAGACTGAAGCTGGGAATAGGGACTCCAGGCCTGGAACACAAATGTAGGTCGCAGCAAGGACTCAGCTGCTTCCTTAAATACTGAGCACAAAACCAAACAGAAAAGGGGAATGTAATTAACGAGATCAGTTGTGACAGCGCCGGCCCGGCTTTGACAACCGGAAGTCCGGCCGAGACACTGTCACAATAAAAACCCTGAAAGGCAATAATAATACAACTGAAATAATAAGAGGGAAAAGGGAAAATACCGAGTAACCCGAGCACGGATGGGCTCAGTGCTCGGATCACCACAGTGAGGAGGATAAAAAAGCAAATATCTGAATACTAACTTAGGAAAAGCAAATGGCTGCATTAATGCAAAGAAGTATAATTGAGCTCCATTTGGATCCACAGTGTACTTCAAACTGTATTCCCTACTCCCTGCTCCCTTCTCAGGGAATATCAGTAAGTTAACTGCCCTTCACAAAATTTCTCCAGTTGAAACACCCTGTAACCGTCGGCTCCTCCTCCGTGAGTTACCATGGTAACCACGGACACATACTGATACTTTGGTGGATAATTTATATTTCTTAAATAAAATTTTAATACAAATACATTTTTATTATTATCATTTGATATAAACAATAACCAACATCAGTTTAGCTTGTTAATTACATTAGCAACAATAGTTTGTTTTACTTGTATTTGAGGCACACTGGCTTATGGGTAATCTTCGTGTCAACTTCGGGTGAAGGGATGTCTGGTTGGTCACTTCTTCCCTGCACAGTTCTCAGTTCCCTTTGAACTGAAGCCCGTTCGCTCCCTTCAGTCTGGAATCTCAGTTAATATGGCGGATACCATAGCCCACGTCGGACTATACTACTGGGTGGTCGGAACGCAGCTTTGGACTTTTAGATCAGCATATGCTGCCTTCAGGATGACATCTTTTCTATGGACATTTTTCAACCAGACAATGAAAAGAGCATTCTACACATACACATCTGCAGACACTGCTGTGTTAGTGCAATATTACAGAGTAAATATTCAATCTTTTTTGGAATGACATGAAATGCAGGAATGAATGTCTATTAAATGAAGTCAGCCAGACAAAACATGAACTATTTGTGTTTGAACTGTTTGTACTGAAACAAACATTGTTCCAATTTCTGATTTAGGGAAGAACAAATAATTGTCTAAAGACACTTTCAGCTTTATTTGTTTAGATATATTACCATAATCTCTCAATGCTGTAAAACAAACATCAAATGTCCATTAAAAAACGTGTTAATAAGAATAGATCTTCATGAAGTCTCCTTATATTTACACAAGAATTCACTAAAGCTATGAGAAATATAATTTCTTTCTAATACATAGATTGTTTTGTAGTTTTAATAACAAGGAAACCCTATTTTTATATCTACCCCAGGTTTGCTAGTCTGATACAGCTCTAAGCTCTTCATGGCCAATCTGCAATGGATTTCCAGTATTGGTGCCTGTATGAATAATCACTCAAAGCACTTTAACCCTTTATTCTTTGGGATGAATGCATGTGCAAACATTTGGCCAATTTAGAATCACCATTTAATGTAATGTACATGTTTTCGAACTGTGAAAGGGAACTGGAGTACCAAAGCAAACACAGGGACAATGCCACCGTGCCCCCCCCCCCCCCCCCCCAGCTGCCTGTCATGGCTAACCAATGTTCTCCAGCTGTCCCAGGTTTTCCTGCCCACCTCCCTCTCTCCTCTTGGACTCTAAGTCTTTACTTTGCAAATGTAATGTAATTTAATGGTATCCTGCATCTGCACCCCACATCAAAAAGAAAGAAAGAAAGAAAGAAAGAAAGAAAGAAAGAAAGAAAGAAAGAAAGCGCTAACAATATTTGAACCATTAAGGGGCAATGTGTTTGTCATGATTGGGGCACGGGCAGGGACCATGCTCACGCTTTATGTTTATTTTAGTCTTTGCTTTTCCATGGCATTATTATTATTATTATTATTATTATTATTATTATTATGTGCCCCCGTGTTCTCTGATCATTGTCTGTCATTTCATGTCATCCCCTGCTGTCTGTGTCTTAAGATAAGATGAGATAAGATAAGATAAGCCGTTATTAGTCCCACAATGGGGAAATTCCAGGATTGCAACAGCACAGGGATAGCAACACTCAGAGCAATAATTTAAAAGATAAGAAAATAAGAGCAGTCAATATACATATGTACACATAAATATATAAATATATATACACAGTGCGGAGCATTGTAGCTAGATGGAATAAACAGCATAAGTCTATTTAGTTACCCCACAAAGTATGAATATGTACCCATACATATTGTCACCCTGCGTAGTGACTGATATTGTCCTAGTTGTATACTGGAGGGGACCATTGTGTAAGTCTGTTGCATCTTTTGCATTCAATACTATTAGGTTGTCACGTTTTTTTTGCTATTTCTGCGAGCAGCCCTGCTTAGGTTATACAGTCTGAAAGCCGTAGGTAGGAAGGACCTGTGAAACCTTTCAGTCGCGCACCTAGAATGATGTAGTCTGCTGCTAAATGAGCTCAGTGCATTCAGTATGCCCTGCATAGGGTGGGACTCGGACTCCAGCAGTGATGACAGTTTAGCCATCATCCCTTTCTCTCCCATCTCCTCCACTGGGTCAAGGCGCTGTTCCAGGACAGAGCTAGCTTTCTTGATCAGTTTGTTCAGTCTCTTCCTATCGGCTGCTGTAATGCCGTTGCCCCAGCAGACCACTCCAAAAGTGATGGCTGATGCCACCACCGAATCATTGAAGGTCTTCAGCAGCGCCCCTTGTACTCCAAAAGACCTAAGCCTCCTCAGTAGGAACAGCCTGCGCTGTCCCTTCTTGTAGAGTGCGTCGGTATTGTGTGACCAGTCTAGTTTATTGTTCAGATGAACACCCAGGTACTTGTAGGATGTCACCATCTCAATGTCTGTTCCCTGGATGTTTACCGGTGCTGTGAGGGGTTGTCCTTGCCTGCAGCAGTCTACCACCAGCTCCTTAGTTTTTCTCGCATTGATCTGGAGGCAATTCCAATGGCACCAGTCCACGAAGTCCTGGATAAGTCCTCTGTACTCTGCATCATCTCCGTTGGAGATGAGGCCTAAAATCGCAGAGTCGTCAGAGAACTTCTGTAGATGGCAATGTGTTGTGTTGTGTAAGAAGTCCGCAATATAAAGGGTGAACAGGAAGGGAGCCAAAACCGTTCCCTGGGGGGCCCCCTTGCTGCCGATGATCATGTCAGACACACAATCCCGGGTTCTCACAAACTGTGGCCGGTTTGTGAGGTAGTCCAGGATCCACAATGACAGGTGCCGGTCCACCCCTGCACACAGCAGCTTGTCCTTCAGGATCATCGGTTGGATGGTGTGAAAAGAACTGGAGAAGTCAAAGAACATGATCCTCACCGTGTTCCCAGGCTTCTCCAGGTAGAACAGGGAACGGTGAAGGAGGAGGACCACTGCATCCTCCACCCCAATGCCATGCTGGTAGGCGAACTGGAGTGGATCCATCACTGGTCCCACCAGGGGGCAGAGGTGAGCAAGATAGATAGATAGATAGATAGATAGATAGATGTACTTTATTGATCCCAAACTGGGAAATCACAGAGCAACAGCAGCATGACAGTAGAAAACCAAAACGACTGAAAGACACACAGCATAATAGACAAGAGGATTACCCATGGAAAGTAAAACTGCTTAAATAGCTTATAAACATCATAAATGAATAGATGCTGACCCGTACAAATACAAGAATCATACCCACTGTACAATGCAAAATTATCAGGTGCAGGGTGAAATGTGAGGCACAAACTAGAGAGCAAGGTGCAGTATGGCAGCTTAGTTATGACCAGAAATCAACATCAGAGTGAATTACTGTACAGTGAAAAGGCATGTGGAAGGAAAGATTTCCTGTACCTAACCGTTCGGCAGCGAAGCTGTAGCAGTCTGCTAGAGAAAATGCTCCGCTGACTGCCCAGTGTGTAGTGGAGGGGATGGTCAGAATTGTCCATGAAGGATTGCAGTTTGTTTAGTGTCCTCCTCTTCACCACAATCTTGTAGGTCTCCGGCCTGAGACCAACCACAGAGCCAGCCCTTTTGATAATCTTGTCAAGTCGGTTCCGGTTCCGGTGCCACACGAGTTGGCTGAGAGAGATCCGTCGCTACCAGAAATCCACGGAGCTGCTCATCCGTAAGCTGCCCTTCCAGCGCTTGGTGAGGGAGATCGCTCAGGACTTCAAGACCGACCTGCGCTTCCAGAGCTCCGCCGTCATGGCTCTGCAGGAGACCAGCGAGGCCTACCTGGTGGGTCTCTTCGGGGACACCAACCTGTGCGCCATCCACGCCAAGAGGGTCACCATCATGCCCAAAGACATCCAGCTGGCCCGTCGCATCCGCGGAGAGAGAGCTTAGACTTTCTGCTGCACATCCACCAACCACAATGCTCCGCACAGTGTGTCTATATATATATATATATATATATATATATATATATATATATATATATATATATATATATATATATATATATATATATATTAATATGTACATATGTATACTAGCTGCTCTTGTTTTTTCTTGCCTTCTGATTGTTGCTCTGAGTGTTGCTATCCCTGTGCTGTTGCAATCCTGGAATTTCCCCATTGTGGGACTAATAAAGGCTTATCTTATCTTATCTTATCTTAAGTCTGTTGGTGTCACTGGCTCTGATTCTGCTACCCCAACAGACATCAGCAAAGAAGATGGCGCTGGCGACAACAGCCTGATGGAAAAGCTCCAGCATCCTGTTGCACACGTTGAAGGATCTCAGCTTCCTCAGAAAGTAGAGTCTGCTCATTCCCTTCTTGTATGCAGCATCGGCGTTGGATTTCCAGTCCAGTCTGCTGCTGATCATGACACCCAGGTATTTGTAGTCCTCCATTACCTCCACATCCTCCTCCCTAATCTGCAATGGCTGTGAAGGTATCCTCTTCTTTCTGAAGTCATTCACCATCTCTCTGGTCTTGCTGACGTTCAGCCTCAGGTAATTCTGCTCAGTCCACTCCACAAATCTGTCTACAAGTGTTGTCTACCAGTTGTCTAACAGTGTTGTTCCCTCCCCTATATATGTGAGTCTCTTGTCTTTGTCTCACTGAGAGGTCATTATGTCGTTTACCCTGCTCAGTCACTGCTCTGTATTCCATGTCCATGCTCCATGCCTATGTAAGTAAGTTTGCCCTGCTACATATTTGCTAAGTTTTTGCTAAGTTTAGTTTAGTGTTCATCATGTTAAGTTTAGTGAGCTTTCAGTCCACATGCTGCCTTTTGTTTATTTTTAGTTTTTGTTAATAAATCATCATTTTGCACTGCATCCCTGCCTGCATTTGAGGCCTCCTAAATCAAACCTCAACTGCCTGATAGGCAGTTACATGACAGTATGACCTCTCCATACCTCGACTCAGCAAGGCAGCTCAGCAGCTGGTGGTCCCGACACGGGCAAGTGGGGGGCGACCCGTACCTTCTTGTCTCTGTTGGCAAATGCTCACACCACCCGCACATTGGAGGAGGCCCTCAGGCTCTTGGAAGTGGTGATGAAGGTGGTGGAGATGATCCCCAGCCTGCAGAACTTTCCCGAGATAAAGGAGCTGCTTACCTCCGCCTGCAGGCACCTTCACTGGACTTTTCCAGAGCTGGCCCACACCCTCCAGGCACAGAACTCTCCCCTGCTTCACAGCCACTTCAAAGGTTGGAAGAGAGCTCTCCGCCGACACCACAGCCTGTGCTGATGATTAAGCATCCCATAGCTCCGGCGCCTCGGCTTTCCATTCCTCCTCGCTCTGCTTCTGCTTCAAAGAGCTCTGCTATGCCCACTCCATGCCACTCTTCACCGCCAATGCTGGCTCCATGCCACTCTGCATCACTGATGCCAGCTCCATGCCACTCTGCACCACAAGGCTGGCTCCACGTTATCTCTCAGCTGAGAGTTCGCCTGTCACCATGTCTACAGCCTTGCTTCTTGCCATGCCTGCAGTTTTGCTTGATGCCATGCTTGCAGTTTCGCTTACAGCCCCATCTCCTGCCATGTCTACAACCTTGCCTCCTGCCATGCTTGCAGTTTTGTTTGATGCCACGTCTGCAGGATCATCTGCAGTTTCACCTGTTACCACGCCTGCAGCTTCGACTGATGTCATGCCCGCAATCCCGCTCCCTGCTATGTCCACAGTCTCATTTCTCACCATGTCTGCGGTTTTGCCTGACGCCACGTCTGCAGCTTTGTTGGTCACCACGCCTGCAACTTTGCGTCAGCACACCTGTAGCCCCGCTTGTCTTCATGTCTGCAGCTTTGCCGATCACCATGTTTGAAGTTTCACCTGTTACCACGCCTGAAGTTTCACCTGTTACCATGCCTGAGGCTTTGCCTGCCATCATGCCTGCTGCCTGCTGTGTGGGCTACAGCAGAAGAGTCATTGGAGTCACGGTCAGTGGTGGGCAAGGGTTAAGGCAAGCCCTCTTATTTGTATTTACTTTGTCAGTATTAGAGAGATCTTGCCTTACTTTTTGTGGGGAGACTCAGTTTCAGCTACCATCTGTTCCTGAGCTCTCCCCACCGGGCTCCACTGCCGCCAGTTATAGGCTACGGTCACACTGCAGGTTTTACTGCTCAATTCTGATTTTTTTGCACAAATATGACCCATATCTGATTTTTTTAATGGCATTCTGAACAGCACATATCCAATTTTTTTTCACACCAGAGCCAGGCCACTTTCATATGTGGTCCTAATTCATATACAATGATATTTTCCAAAGTGACTTCTGTCTGAACGGTCTACAAATATCTGGGTGTCAGGATCAGCAGAGGGTTGGACTGGAGATCCAACACCGATGCTGCGCACAAGAAGGGGATGAGCAGACTCTACTTCCTGAGAAAGCTGATATCCCTCAACGTGTGCAGCAGGATGCTGGAGCTTTTCTACTAGACCGTTGTCACCAGTGCCATCTTCTTTGCTGCGGTCTGTTGGGGTAGCAGTATCAGGGCCAGAGACACCAACAGACTTGACAAGATTATCAAGAGGGCTGGCTCTGTGATTGGTCTCAGACCGGAGACCTTTGAGACAGTGGTGGAGAGGAGAACACTAAATAAACTGCGATCCATCATGGACAATCCTGATCACCCCCTCCACCACACACTAGATAGACAGCAAAGCACTTTCTCCAGTAGACTACTACAGCTTCGCTGTTGAACGGCCAGGTACAGGAAATCTTTCCTGCCTCATGCAATTTCACTGTACAATAACTCACTATGATGTTGTATTCTGCTCATAACTATGCTGCCACACTGCACCTTACAGACTAACTGGTACCTCACATTTTGCTCTGCTCCTGATAGTCCTTCTTTGTGCAATGGGATGATTCATGTGTTTATACGGGTCATCATATATTAAGCTATGATGCAACGGCGCTGGTGCCAAAATGTAACAGCCCTGCTGTTCCTTTGGACTCATCAATGACGTGGAGAGGGGGGACATGCTGCATGGGCAACATCTTGTCCTCAATATCTTCCTGCCCAGGCTTGAATCCTACCAACGCCCAACGCTGGAAGGTAGAACAACGGATCACTGGAGAGGACACTCCAGCTTCGCCTTTGGCGTAGACAAAACACGGGGAATGACAGTTACCGGTTATAAGCCACCGCTCAATTGGCGTAGAGCGCGGCGCCAGGGGTTGTTCCCGATGGTGGGAGGGATCATCGGATCTCACTGGACAGCTACCGCCCGGCTCAAGCTGGGCAGCCCCCAGTCAATAAGGTGTTGTCCCGCCACAGCTTGCTTTCCTCATTGGGTGCATGGGGATGAGGAGAAGTCCGAACAGCAGGCTGAGAACCTTCGCACCAGGCAAGACAATAAAACAAAAGAGACCAACTCTAAAACTGGGAACTTGGAACGTCCGCACTATGATGACAGGACTCGCTGCTAATCTCAAGGACATCAACGACACCAGGAAGACTGCCATCATCAATAATGAGCTGAAGAGACTGGGAGTGGATATTGCCACTCTCCAGGAAACACGGTTGGCTGACGCAGGCACACTGAGAGAGAAGGACTACACGTTCTACTGGCAGGGACAGGGCAGTGACAAACACAGGGAACACGGAGTGGGCTTCGCAGTGAAGAACACCTTGCTGAAGATGGTGGAACCGGGCAGCAATGGCTCTGCACGACTCCTCACCCTCTGCCTCAACACCACTCAAGGCCAAGTCACCCTCGTCAGTGTGTATGCCCCAACACTGACAGCCACACCAGAGACAAAAGACGAGTTCTACGAGAATCTCACAACAACTGTCAGGATCATCCCCAACTCTGAACAACTCATTCTCCTTGGAGACTTCAATGCCAGAGTGGGTGCTGACCACGACTCCTGGCCCTCCTGTCTTGGACCTTTTGGCGTGGGCAGAATGAACGACAACGGACAGTGGCTGCTCGAGTTCTGCACATATCACGATCTGTGCATCACAAACTCGTTCTTCAAGACTAAGCCCCAACACAAGGTTTCCTGGCAACATCTGCGCTCAAAGCACTGGCACTAGCTGGACTTGATCCTGACCAGGCGCACCTCATTGAAGAACGTGCTAATCACCCGTTCGTTCCAGAGTGCAGATTGCGACACAGACCATTCATTGGTGTGTTACAAGGTCAAGCTGCAGCTGAAGAAATTCCATCATGCTAGAAAGCCTGGAAAGGCACGGATTGACACCAGCAAGATGGCTCAACCAGAACTTGTTGAGCAGTTTGCCTCCACCTTTGAGAAGGAACTTGGTGTACCACAAGAAGGAGAATCTGCAAAGCAGAAGTGGGAAGAGCTGCGAAACACCATCCACCGCAGAGCCTTGGCTACCATTGGGAGGAAGATCTCGAAGTCCCAGGACTAGTTTGATGCCAAGTTGACTGAGATGACCCCCGTCATTGAAGCCAAGCGCTCAGCACTTGCTGAGTACAAGAAGTACCCAAACGAGAAGAATCTCCAGATTCTCAGGGCTGCGAGAAGCAAAGTTCAGCAGACTGCTCGGCACTGTGCCAACGAGTACTGGACTCAGCTCAGCCAAGACATTCAAACCGCTGCCATAACAGGGAACATCCGTGGTATGTACGATGGCATCAAGAAAGCACTTGGTCCGGCTCAGAGCAAGACGGCCCCCCTCAAATCCTCCACTGGGGAGATGATCACAGAAAAGAACAAGCAGATGGAGAGATGGGTGGAACACTACTCCGACCTCTACTCCAGACAGAACACCGTGACACCGTCAGCCCTTGATGCCATCGACTGCCTGCCATCCATGGATGAACTTGACACCGAGCCAACCATCGACGAACTCAGCAAGGCCATTGATAGCTTGGCCGCTGGCAAGGCACCTGGCAACGACGGCATACCCCCTGATCTGATCAAGCACTGCAAGACCGCCCTACTGCTGCCATTGCATGACGTCCTCTGCCAGTGTTGGAAGGAAGGTGCCGTACCACAGGACATGAGGGACGCCAAGATCATCACCCTCTACAAAAACAAAGGGGAGAGAAGCGACTGCATCAACTACAGGGGCATCTCCCTCCTCAGCGTTGTTGGCAAAGTCTACGTACGAGTTGTTCTCGTTCGTCTACAGAAGCTTGCCGAACGTGTCTACCCCGAGGCTCAGTGTGGCTTCCGCGCTGAGCGATCGACGGTAGATATGATATTCTCCATCCGCCAACTCCAGGAGAAATGCAGAGAACAGAACATGTCCCTGTACGTCGCCTTCATCGACCTCACCAAAGCGTTCGATCTGCTCAGCAGAGAGGGCCTTTTCATGATCCTGCCAAAGATAGGATGCCCACCAAACTTGCAAAGCCTCATTGAATCGTTTCACACCAACATGCAGGGGATAGTGCAGCACGATGGCAATGTCTCAGAGCCATTCAACATAAGCAGCGGAGTGAAACAGGGCTGTGTACTTGGGCCAACCCTCTTTGGGATTTTCTTTGCTATGCTCCTGAGGCATGCCTTCAGCACAGCAACAGAGGGAATCTACCTGCACACAAGATCTGACGGCAGGCTTTTCAACCTCACCCGCCTGAAAGCCAGAACCAAAGTACGCGAGGATCTAATCAGAGACATGCTGTTCGCAGACAATGCTGCAGTCGCAACCCACACACAGCAGGAACTTCAGACCCTGATGGACCGCTTCTCCCAGGCATGCAAGGACTTCGGGCTTACCATCAGCCTGAAGAAGACTAACATCTTTGCGCAAGGCACGGAAGCACCACCAACCATCACCATCGACGACTATGAGCTGGAGGTTGTGAATCAGTTCACGTACCTGGGGTCCACGATTAGCAAAAACCTCTCCCTTGATACAGAGATCGACAAGAGGATTGGAAAATCAGCCTTCACACCCGCTCGCCTCACCACACGAGTGTGGGAGAATCCCAAACTCTCTGTCAAGACAAAGATGGCAGTGTACAACGCCTGTGTCATCAGCACACTGCTCTATGGGAGTGAGATGTGGACAACATACGCCCGGCAGGAAAAGAAACTGAACTCCTTCCACTTGCACTGCATTTGCCACATCCTGGACATATCCTGGCAGGACAAAGTGCCCAACACAGAAGTTCTGTCCCGCGCCAGCCTTCCCTCCATGTTCACTCTTCTCAGGCAGTGCAGGCTCCGCTGGCTAGGCCACGTTCACCGTATGGAGGATGGCAGAATCCCCAAAGACGTCCTCTACGGAGAACTGGCGACTGGCAGGAGAGACGTTGGCCGCCCACAGCTGCGCTTTAGAGACGTCTGCAAGAGAGACATGAAGGCCCTGGAGATCAACACAGAGCGCTGGGGGGACATTGCAACGGACCACTCCAAATGGAGAGGCACCCTGACCAGTTTTCTGAACCCTCCCTTAGTTATGCTGCTAATAGGTTTAGTCAGCCGGGGGACCTCCAGTAATGCACTGGGCCTCACTCCTTTCCTCACTCTCTATGAAATATTTTTTTTTTGCTGGTCATTAACATTTGTTTGTTCTCTCCCATAGATTGAGTCCCCATCGTGCTGTTTGCTCTCTACATGTCTGTTCTTTTCTTCTTCTCTATCCCCTCACCCCCCAGCCAGTCGCAGCAGATGACTGCCCCTCCCTGAGCCTGGTTCTGCTGGAGGTTTCTTCCTGTTAAAAGGGAGTTTTTCCTCTCCACCGTCGCCAAGTGCTTGCTCACAGGGGATCGCCTGATTGCTGGGGTCTTTCTGCAACTGTGGGGGTCCTCCCTACAGTTGATAGTGCTATGAGATGACTGTTGTTGTGAAATGGCGCTATATAAATAAAGTTGAATTGAATTGAATTGAACCACTCCAAATGGAGAGGCACCCTGACCAGACAGCTCAAGGCGGGTGAAGAGAGACTGATTGGTTTACTTGAAGAGTTTCAATCTGGGTTTAGAATCCATCATAGTACTGAAACAGCCTTAGCGAAGGTCACTAACGACCTCCTCATTGCATCTGATAATGGACTAGTTTCTGTACTTGTCCTTTTAGACCTTAGTGCAGCTTTTGATACTATCGATCATAATATTCTACTTGATAGATTAGAACACTATGTTGGACTTAATGGAACTTCGTTGCAATGGTTTAGATCTTATTTATCTGATAGGTTCCAGTTTGTTCATGTAAATAATGAGTTTTCTTTCAACTCAAAGCTTAGTCATGGAGTTCCACAGGGATCTGTGCTAGGCCCTACTCTTTTTAGTTTATATATGCTTCCGTTAGGCAACATTATTAGAAAGCACTGTATACATTTTCATTGTTATGCAGATGACACACATTATACCTGTCAATGAAGCCAGATGATAGTAATCAATTAGGCAAGTTAGAAGCCTGTCTTAAGGAAATCAAAGCTTGGATGACTTGTAATTTCCTGCTATTAAATTCAGATAAGACTGAAGTCATTCTTGTTGGTCCAAAAAACCTTAGAAATTCCTTTCCAAATCAAACTTTCAGTTTGGATGCGGTTACTCTTTCTCTTAATAGCTCTGTGAGGAACCTTGGAGTTATTTTTGATCAAGATTTGTCCTTCAATTCACATATTAAATTTGTTTCTAAGACTGCCTTCTATCATTTGCATAATATTGCCAAGATTAGGAGCATCTTGTCTCAGAGTGATGCTGAGAAACTGATCCACGCTTTTGTTAGCTCGAGATTAGATTATTGTAATTCTTTATTATCAGGCTGTCCTAAAACATCTTTAAAAAGTCTTCAGCTGATCCAAAATGCTGCAGCAAGAGTTTTAACAGGTACTAGAAAGAGAGATCATATCTCTCCGGTTCTGGCCTCCCTTCATTGGCTTCCCATAGAGTTTAGAATTAAGTTTAAAATCCTTCTTCTTACTTACAAAGCTCTAAACAATCAGGCTCCTTTTTATTTAAAAGATCTGATACTACCGTATTATCCTAACACAGCACTACGCTCCCAAAATGCAGGATTACTTGTAATACCTAGAATCTCCAAAAGTACAATGGGAGGCAGAACCTTCAGTTATCAAGCTCCTCTCCTGTGGAATCAGCTGCCAATCTGGATTCGGGAGTCAGACTCGATCTCTGTTTTTAAGAATAGGGCTAAAACCTACCTTTTTGATATAGCCTACAATTAGGGAGGGATCATGTGTTTCTGAACCCTCCCTTAGTTATGCTGCTAATAGGTTTAGTCAGCCGGGGGACCTCCAGTAATGCACTGGGCCTCACTCCTTTCTTCACTCTCTATGAAATATTTTTTTTGCTGGTCATTAACATCTGTTTGTTCTCTCCCATAGATTGAGTCCCCATCGTGCTGTTTGCTCTCTACATGTCTGTTCTTTTCTTCTTCTCTATCCCCTCACCCCCCAGCCAGTCGCAGCAGATGACTGCCCCTCCCTGAGCCTGGTTCTGCTGGAGGTTTCTTCCTGTTAAAAGGGAGTTTTTCCTCTCCACCGTCGCCAAGTGCTTGCTCACAGGGGATCGCCTGATTGCTGGGGTCTTTCTGCAACTGTGGGGTTCCCCCCCCCCCTACAGTTGACAGTGCTATGAGATGACTGTTGTTGTGAAATGGCGCTATATAAATAAAGTTGAATTGAATTGACTGCTGCAGCAGTTGAAAAAAGGACCCGCAGGAAGAACCGCCACAGACTCAGCAGCACGGAGACCACCCACAAGTGCGACCTGTGTGACAGGGACTGCCATTCGCGCATCGGCCTGTTCAGCCACAGGCGGTGCTGTTCCAGCAGAGTAGACGTTTAGGATTCTCTTCCATGGTCATCATAGACCGACGGAGGCCAACAACGTATATAGGTTTTACAGCCGTGTTAGTTTTTACTTTCCATGGGTAATCCCTTTGTTATGTGTGTGTTTCTGTTGTTTGGTTTTCTACTGTCATGCTGCTGTTACACTGTAATTTCCCAGTTTGGGATCAATAAAGTACATCTATCTATCTATCTATCTATCTATCTATCTATCTATCTATCTATCTATCTATCTATCTATCTATCTATGTAGCATTTCATCCATCTTTTTCCTCTTTGAAGTGAGACAGATGCTACAACTCTGTGGTGGAGGATGCAGCATGCACGGCAGACAAAGCTGATTTGTGCTCTCTTTTTAATCAACCTTCTTCCCCTTTTCACTGGATTGTAATTTTGTCATCTCCAACTGCACAATAACTTCCAAATTTCGGGGGGGGGGAGGGCAGTTTGGGGCTGAAACCTTCAGACATTACAGGCACAAGGTAACGGCACATTTACCAGAGGCTGCAAATTCCTCTTTCCTTGTAAACAGCTCACCATGAGTCCTGGCTGCTGTAATATCTAAAATGTAAAGTTAATAATGACACAACTGTGGAGCAGAATGGCCAGGGGGACACAGGAGAAGGGAGTCTCTGGTGGCTCCTCCTTTCTGTGCGGGACCGGTGTTACGCTGCTGGTACGAGCCGTGCAGTTTTAGGGCAAGAGCCACTGACAATGTCAGTGGGCAAGAGCCCTATTGTAATGGCTAGGATTATTTATTATTAACCTTATTTATAGAGGTAATCCCATTAAGACACAAGGTCTCATTTTAAAGAGGTCTGTTTAATCGATCAGTTCTGTTAAAGCAGAGCTGATCACAGCGGTCAGCTGGTGTGTAGAACAATGAAGCCGATCTCATACTTATGATTTTAACATTTTGTTTTGCTGCGCTGCATCAGGTGACGAAGTTCTGTCCCCCTCAGTCGTTCTGGGCTCATATTTACTTCCGTAAACACAACGCTGTATCTGACGTTACTTTTTGTTCTGTGCATGCGGGTCACTTCATAGCTGTAGATCATTCACACTGGAGTCTGATGGAGGCCGCATTTAAGTTATAATGTGAATGCCCACACAAAAGCAAAAAATCGGAATTGAGCATTAAGACCTGCAGTGTGACTGTAGCCATAGTGACCCCGTGTTTGTCTCTCCTTCCCCATCTGAGCTGGCTGTGTCAGGGATGGATTCCTAAGCAGCTGGGCTCGAGGTCCCACAGCCTGAGCCGCATGGGCTTCTCACGATCTCCCTGCATCGTCTGGTTTCGCCGCTGTACAGCGGCCTTCATCTGGGTTTGCCGCTCTGCAACATTCATCGTCTGGTGTCGCCTCCGACCAGCAGTCATCATTTGACCTCGTCACTGATCAGCCATCATCATTTGCTCCAGCAGCCAGCACGTTTCTGCTGTTTACACCCGAGGCAGGTGCACTGCTGTCATCTGCTCCTGAGAGCAGTGTGCGCCAACCATCAGCTGTTTTCAAGATTAGTGAGCTGCAGCCCCCTGTGGTTGATCAGAAAGCTCCCTTGTTATTATTCCCTGAACTAAGGACTCCTCTGTTACCATGTTCTAAGTAAAAGGCTCCTGTGTTTTGGTCCCCTGAGCATGGAGCTCCATTGTTGTGTGCTGAGTTTAAAGCACCGCTACAGTTTTCTCTGGACCCACCCTATTTCACGATCTGGTGGCCTAGGGACCTGGGCAGGCCACCTAATCCACTTTACTCACTGGTTTGGGGTCCTACAGACCTGGATCGGCCCCTTGACTCACCCTGTTCCTCTGTCCAGCTGACCTGCGAATTTTAAAGCTGGATTCATGCTGCACCTCTGCTGTCCACGTACGTGCAACCGGTAACCTCGTGTGACAAAATTTACGTCATCATCTCCACTCCGCGAGTGTACACAGGACTCTACTGAAGATGACCGCCTGGCCTGCCCACAACCAGAACACGTTGACAAAGCATGCGCAAGATTGAACGACCCGTTCACGAGGTGGCGCTACCAACACAACATGCAAAGACAAAGCAGACAAGGAAGACAATGAGGAGACAGAAGATGAGAATAAACATACATGAATTCTTTTGCAGCAGCAGCAGCTTGAGTGGAGAAGATCACTGGAAAATGGTAATTCCCCCTTTTCTTTGAAACGATGCCATTGTTGTTGCTACAAAAAAAATGTGCGTCGCTCATGTGTTTATAACCAGTGAATAAACTGCCGTGTTAGCACATTTGCACTACCCATAGGGCTGGAGCAAAACTACAAATAACAGTTGTGTACATGCATCAACTGCTTGGCTTGGTAGACAAAACAAGTGAGCATGTACAACGCCACGTGCGTGCCAGGCTCTTCAAAAGCGCACGCAGACTAAAGCAGACCAGAGGGGAAATGCAGCATGAACTACAAAAGCACTCGGAGAGCGCAGACCTCCGCCAAGCGCCACAGTTCCCTAAGAATTCTTTAAAAAATTCCTGGATCCAGACGGTGATCCAGATCACCACCAAAATCTAATCATCTGTAGGATACCCCATTTCTGACAATCTCTGAAAATTTCATGAAAATCCGTCCATAACTTTTTGAGTTATCTTTCTAACAAACAAACAAACAAACAAACAAACAAACAAACAAACAGACAGACAGACAGACAGACAGACAAACCAACGGTGATGAAAACATAACCTCCTTGGCAGAGGTAATAAGGCTTAAAGGGACCCCTGATAGAGGTCCCTTTAAGCGTGTGGGGGCACTAACCCTAACCCTAACCCAATTTTTTTGGGCGGGGCCAACAGTACAAGGTCAGTGGAGACTGGTGACACTAAAGTTTGCCATACAGACATGAAACTTGGGTGAGGTGTGCATCACCTTAAGACATACAAAAAACATAATTGTGACCATTGACCATGTGACCCGGTTCCGGTTCCGCTGGACCGGCGGCGCCACACAAGTTGGCTGCCTTTTGCAACTGCCTTTTTTTATCTTCCTTCTTCTTTCTACACCGTTCACTCTATATATATCATGGACACACAGATCGCCCCATAGGTCTCCCGAGTCGGCGGACGGAGCCACTGTCTACAGCAGGAGACGATACAGCAGGGAAGAGCTAGCTAGCACTCAACCGCCACCCGGTGCTAACGGAGAAACTCGACATACCGGGGAACTGTAGTGAAAACGACGCGGGTGCCGGGCTGGAGTTTAGGTGGCGTGCAAGAAATATAAGACAGAATAATAAAGAGCGATGGCAAGAACCAAGCAGACCGCCCGTAAATCTACTGGAGGAAAAAGCCCCCAGGAAGCAGCTGGCCACCAAGGCTGCTCGGAAAAGCACTCCGGCCACCGGCGGAGTGAAGAAGCCTCACCGTTACAGGCCCGGTACCGTGGCTCTGAGAGAGATCTGTCGCTACCAGAAATCCACGGAGCTGCTCATCCGTAAGCTGCCCTTCCAGCGCCTGGTGAGGGAGATTGTTCAGGACTTCAAGACCGACCTGCGCTTCCAGAGCTCCGCCATGATGGCTCTGCAGGAGGCCAGCGAGGCCTACCTGGTGGGTCTCTTCGAGGACACCAACCTGTGCGCCATCCACGCCAAGAGGGTCACCATCATGCCCAAAGACATCCAGCTGGCCCGCTGCATCCACGGAGAGAGAGCTTAGACTTTCTGCTGCACATCCACCAACCACAATGCTCTGCACTGTGTGTGTATATATATATATATATATATATATATATATATATATATATATATATATATATATATATATTAATATGTACATATGTATACTAGCTGCTCTTGTTTTTTCTTTCCTTCTGATTGTTGCTCTGAGTGTTGCTATCCCTGTGCTGTTGCAATCCTGGAATTTCCCCATTGTGGGACTAATAAAGGCTGATCTTATCTTATCTTATTACCCACAGCCAACAGAAATTCCGCCACGTAGAGAATGGGCATTGATGTCATCCCGCGCTGTATTCTGGGCCGTCATCACCATTTTGTGGCTCAGGTGTCTTTGTTAAATAAGCAGTCATTGTTTCTACAAAGTCAAAATATGTCAAGATTTATGTCTAGCATACCCCAAAATTATTTCTAACATATGAGTAACGCTCTTTGAACCCATGTGTAACTTACTGAACAGGTTTTTGCAGCAGAGGAGGTGGATCAATGAGCTGATTGTGCTGGCGCACCAAAAAAAAAAAAATAATTGGTATCATTAGCTGCTATAAAAACATCCTAAATCAGAGCAGTGACACTTTTATAGTCACCTGAAAGATGAGAATCTGCTTACTTTAACGATACCAAACATTCTATGAACTTCAGTCCCCAGCTGATCTTAAATCCATGTAATTAAGGCAACAAGTAATCCCAACTTCAAGAAAAAAAATCAAAGAAAATCAGCAACACCAAAAAGGTCCCATTAAAAAAAAAAAAAAAAAAAAAAAACAGCTCCAGATTAGCAAGAGAAATTGGTAATAGCAGAGATGATGTGGGGAAATGATGTGCTTTTGCCCTGTGTGTTTTTACACATTACTGAGAGATGACAGAGAGCCATGGCTGAGGTGCAGCCAAAGGCACAGAGCAGCTGCTCTGCAGAGGAGACGTCTTTCTGCACTAATAAAGTTTTTAAATCACAACTTAGCTTGGTGGAAATGTCGTGAACACACCACCATGTGTGCAGGAATGTTGTCGGAGCTGATGTCTCTCCTTCTGGCCGCTGCAGTCCATTCCATCCCACGCCTCTTTGTTAGCTCAGAGACCCAATTCTCTCCACTTTTCTTCCAAGTCGGGAAGTTAAAAAACTCGTACGCTGTTATCAATCTTTTTCCACGCCAATCATGAGAGCAGTTGTTACATTAGATAACCCAGCAAGACTTCCCCATTCTAATGCTGCGTGGTATTCGGAGGAGTAATGTGATTGAAAGGACCACATTGGACATCAATGCTTTCACTTTTTTGTGTCGTCCTGGATTTTGTAGGACATTTTATATGTATATTTACATTTCCTACGTTTGAATAACAAACTCAGTATCATTTTGATAAGGCCGTGTATCCACAGGGAAAGTAAAAATGCTCTCAATCCGTTTCTTTGAGCACTTTTCATGCGCTTATTAAAAAAACACTCTGCCCGATATCCTGGCAGCCGCTTGACCTGTCACTCAAAGTGTGCCGGGGATTACAGATTTGTGACCCGTGCTGGCAAAATGAGTCACTTTGAGAACATTTTCAAAACTGATGTAACGTTATTTCCATATTCTGTATTGAAAGACCTTCAAAATGATATTTAATTTCTAGGAAGTGCGCAAAAATGGAGGTTGAAAACTCACGTTTGATCGGTCAGGAGTTATGTCTCCACTCACTGGAATAAATCACATCAAACTGGTAATAAAATACATGTCCCTCCAAGCTTTGACTGTTAAATATTGATCATGGTGTACTTTTAAGCCAATTGTGATCGGTTGGCGAGAGAGGCGTGCAGCTGAAGAGCGCTGCAGTGCTTTGAAAGTTGAACTTTTTTCAGCTTTCAGCGCCATGAGCACAGCGCTGACTGCTGAGAGTGTTTTTGCACTGAGGGCACCGAGTGCATTAAACGCTGGACTACATAGAAAATGAATAGAAGAGTCGCCCACAGCAAAAAAAAAACACATTTGGTGGACACACGCAGCCTAACCACATTCATTGCTCACTACTAAGCACAGACAGGCTAAATTGTTTTCCCACAACTTCTTGTGGGTTTTCTCTCGGGTGACGTCACGCGCCCATTGCCTCAAAGCCACCCCGCCTCCAATTTTGACAAAAACCACCCTTGGCATTTGAATGAACACCTCTAACTAACTAACTAACTAACCTGCACTTATATAGCGCTTTTCTAGTCACAGAGACCACTCAAAGTGCTTTCACTAGTACTAACCCTCTATTCTAATGGCCTATAGGAAACAGATATCTAGGGACAATTTAGAACAACCAATTAACCTAACATGCATGTCTTTGGATTATGGGAGGAAACCGGAGCTCCCGGAGTAAACCCACGCAGCACAGGGAGAACATGCAACTCCACACAGAAAGGTTCCAACCCCTGCCAGCCTGGGGATTCGAACCAGGAACCTTCTAGCTGTAAGGCAACAGTGCTAACCACTGCACCACCGTGCTGCCCTCCTTGGGGAATACTCTGATTGAGCTCATTTTCACATGGCAGCATCTATAGGAATGGGCCATTAGAAGTTCTATAAATGTCTCACAAAAGCTGAAAGGTGTGGCCACGGTGCTATGGCAGCGTTTCACCCCACCCCTTACAACGTCAAAAAGCTGTAACTCAAGCAAAAGTTGCCAGATTTCCACCAAAGTTTCTATGATGGACATTAGTCCCGCCCTGAACGTGTCAATATAAAAATAATTGACTAAAGTTATAGTGTCACTTAGTGGTTAAAGGAAGAATTGCTGAAGACTGTTTTGTTTATTACTCACACACCACTTGCCATAATAACGTGAAATTTTCTGAGGTTCATCAGACCCAGGCACGATCATAACTGCCTATGAACTTTTGCACTGCTTCACTACTGTACCATGGAAACGCTCATTTCGCCATTCAATCTGTGATCTTGGGAGGGCTGGAAAGGTCCCAGAGTCCCAAAATCTGGAACATAGGTCGAGGTGACTGTTATCTGTAGTCCTATAGCCTCCTGACTACCAGTAGTTCAAATTTGTCCTCTGTGGAGGACATTTGTAATCCTGAATATCTCCCAACCACTACATGCTACTGAATTAACTCATTTTGTCATCTAAAGAGGACATTTAGGGCTTTTCAATGATACCAAATGTGAAGGGGTGGGGCTTTGGTACCTTTTTTTTCTCAACAAGGAAGATGGCGTCCATTAGTGTGAGCACATTTTATGGAAAGAGGAAAAGTAAGTACATAATACTTTTTTATTGGGCAAATTTTGTCTTGAAATGTTGTTGGCATATTTTATATAAATCTCTTAAGAACACATTAAACTATTTTCTGAATTACTTTAACTGTATTTTACCATAATTTTCAAGTGTTTAAAAAATGTCCTCCATAGTGGACATTTGTAGTTATTTCCTCCATTTTGTTATGTGTTTTTTCAAATGCCGCACCAACTGGTCTAGTCTTAGACTTTGTGGTCTACCAAGGCAAGACTATCTTCAGAGTTACAGGAGGACAGGGCATTGGAGAACAAGCTGTTCGTCATTTGGTTAAGTCTGTTCCCCAAGGAACCCACCTGTTCTTTGACAGGTTCTTTACAGCTGTCAAACTCCTCGACACCCTGATGACAAAAGGGCTGACAGGGACTGGAACCCTGATGAATAACAGGGTTCCAAAGGAGTGCAAGATCATAGGGGATAAGCCCTTGAAAAAGAAAGGAAGAGGGGCTTCGGAGATGGTAGTCAGACGAAGCCCTCCTGAACTTGCTGTAAAATGGTTGGACAACAAGCCAGTTGTCATGGCGTCCTCTGCCTATGGCATTGAACCTCAGGACACGCGCAGAAGATGGTCTAAGAAAGACAAAAGGTTTGTCCAGGTCTCAAGGCCACTGGCAATTGCTGAGTACAACACCAACATGGGTGGTGTGGACTTGGTTGACCGAATGTTGAGCTTCTACAGGATGGCCTCTCACACTCAGAAATGGACAGTGCATGCAGTTTTTCACTTTTTTGATCTGGCAATCACCAACTCTTGGCTTCAGTATAAGGGTGACTGCCAGTTTCTGGGGAAGAAACCACTGAAGTTCCTTGACTTCAAACGGCTCCTTGGTGAAGAGTTGATTACTCAGGCCCAAGTAGGAATCGCAAGTGACAGCGAGGATGACTACACTCCCCCACGTCAAAAGTGGAAACCGCAAATGCAGCTCTGAGACAATATGGTGCAATCCATCTTCCAGAGATGGTGGATGAAACACATGCATCAAGGTGCCGCAGATCTGGTTGCAAGAGCAAAACATATGTGATGTGCACGAAGTGCAAGGTATTCCTTTGTGTTTCAAAGAAGGGGAATTGCTTTTTGAAGTACCATACCAAATAAGCACAACAAAGCAGTAATGATGGAGTTTCATTATGCTTATGTTTACTTTTTTGTATGCTTATACACTACATAACAAGTATGTGAAAGTTAAATTCATTCTGATGTTGACTTTTTGGTATTTTCTTTGGGACTAACTGATTGCTGCCAAGGTTCAGTTTCACATGTATGGCGTTCCGATGTCCACTATAGTGGACACATGATATCTGTAAAATAAAAACTTTTTTTTTCCAAAAAAATGTTTTCAGTGTTCTAATTACCTTACAAAGATTGGGGAAGTTAAAAAAAAATTGTGATTAGACAATTTTTTTTTTTTTTCCTGGTAGTCAGGAGGATAGGGGTGGGCAACACCCGATGTAAGTGTTACTATGCCAACATGGTGAAGGTTGACTCCTTGCCATGGAACATCGGACAGTTGTAACTTGGACAAACTTTGTCTGATTTTCACCAAATTTTCTACAATGGATATTAGACCAACCATGCACGCTCCTATATAAAAATAATTAACAAAAGTTATACACCTCCTAGTGGTTACAACAACGCATGCTTGTAACTTGATTAAACTTTGTTCCATTTTTACCAAATTTTCTATCTTGGATAATAGTCCCACCCTGCATGATCCAATATAAAATTAATAATTAACAAAAGTTAGACCGTCACCTAGTGGTTACAACAATGGACACTTGTAACTTGGACAAACTTTATCCCATTTTCACCAAATTTCTACAACAATTTAATGATTACATTAGTTCCTCAAACTGAAAGCCACGATCAGCAGGCAGTAGGGGCATGCTATCAAAATTTCTGCACAAATTTTCTAATTATTATTATTATTATTATTATTATTATTATTATTATTATTATTATTATTATTATTATTATTATCATTATTATTATTATTATTATTATTAAGTACCCCCGTGTTCTCTGATCATTGTCTGTTGTCTATTGTCTTATGGTTGTGTTTGTATTTGGTTATATTTTATAATCACGGTTTATTTTTACTCTTAAGTGTTATTGTCGTGTTGTCTTTAGTCACATTTTGTCATTCCCTAAGTTCATGGTTGTGTGTGTACCTGCTGACCTATTGTCTCCAGTTTCTCATGTTTCTGTACCCATAGCCAGTCTCCCTCATGTGTGCTCCTGTTTAGCTCCTGACTAGTCATAGCTGTCTCGTGTCTAGCTAATTGTTCCCTCAATGTAAACACACAAATACACATGAATTCACCATCTGTGTGACATGCATACAGGCGAAGTTGCCTTTACAACTTCTGCAGCAGTGTTTGACCTACCAAGGAAATCCTCAAAAAAAAGTCATTCTTTAGGTTTACATTATCCGACGGAGGGCTCACCTGAAAAAGTTGTCCCTGTCTCCAAAACTTTACAAGATGATGGGTGTTTCTGTTGCTAGCTTGCTAGCCTTGTTAGCACATCCGTGGCAAGAATCTGTGGGTAAATAACTCCAACATCCTTATTCAGCTGAAGAGGTCCTGGTCCTTCTGTCTCCAGGTGAGTGGCAGTCTCATTTTCAAATTAGTTTCTTCTCCAATGTTTATACTTTTACGCTGGTGATGGCAGAATCTCAAAGGTAGCGCCATTCCTTGGACGTGAACACGCAAATGCATGATTTTGCATGTGCTCACCTCTTTCCATTGACTTTGTATGAATTTGCGCCACCCGTTCACGTTTGGTGTGAAGGCACCTTTAGAATGGCCCAGTCAGCCACCTGACCTGAATCCATCTGAAAATCTATGGAACGAACTGAAGCTCAGAGTTCATAGAAGACACCCACTGAGCCTTCAAGATTTGAAGACAGTTTGCGTGGAAGAATGGGCTAAAACCACTCCTGAGCAATACCTGCACATAGTTTCTCCATATAGGAGGTATCTGGAAGCTGTTATTACCAACAGAGGCTTTACTAAATATTAAATGAATTTTACAAGGTGTGTGCAATACCTATTCCCTGTGTCATTCCACTTTATTAAATATAAATTGTTTTCTGAATGCAGTTGGCTTGATTTCTTTGTATATATGGATTACTTGGGTTGTTGCTGATATCTGGTGAAATTTTTGTCTTCACAACTAGATTATTGCAATGCTTTGTTTACTGGTTTAGACAAATCTTCTCTTTCTCATCTCCAGTCTATACAAAATGCTGCAGTGAGACTACTTACACGTTCTAGGAAACAAGCTCATATTACCCCCATATTATATAAGTTACATTGACTAAAAGTGGATTTTAGGATTTGTTTTAAAGTTCTTACACTTGCATACGGAGCACTACATGGGCAAGCCCATCTTATTTATCTGGTGTCCTTCTCAAACATACTCCTGCTCACACTCTTAGATCTGAAGCCCAGGACTTGTTAGTTGTTCCTTTTACGAGATTCAAGAGCAGGGGAGACAAAGCCTTTCAATCTGTAGCTCCGAGGCTTTGGAATAATCTCCCACTCCAGATGTGTTTGGCTGACTCTGTGGACTCTAAAAAGCAGTTGAAAACTTTTTTGTTTAACAAGGCCCTCTGTTGAATTTCAGTTCAACTGCTTTTTAATGGTATGTCTCATAGTTTTTAAATCTTTATTTTTTTTTAATTAAATCTCTTATTTTTGTAATGGTGTGTCTATCAACTTGTTTTTTTATTCTATTTTATTGTACAGCACTTTGTGACAATATGTCTGTGAATGTGCCTTATAAATAAAGTTCACACACACACACACACACACACACACACACACACACACACAAGGGGAGGCTGAAAAGTTCATAGACTGACCATGATGTGTCAAACACTGACTGACCATGGCGTCATGGCGACCATGTTTGCCACACTGACCTATTTGCCCCCCTCCCCTCAGGTAGAAGACTTCGGTCCATCCAGACTAAAACCTCCCGTCACATGAACAGCTTCTTCCCCTCTGCCATCAGACTGCTGAACACTAAGTGACTTATTGACTCTCGTGCACTATGTACAGCAGCTCAACCAGACTCATGTCAATCATCACTGTTTTCTTCCTGCATTACCGACTGCACTATATGGTTCTCCACATTATCTGCTGCTCGCTAATATATTTTAACTGCTGACCAGTATCACTTACTCTTATTCTACACTTTATTGCATGCATAGTTTATTTCTTTTATTTTATCATGTTTAATGTTGCAGCATTGCACCGAGACAAATTCCTAGTTTGTGTACTACATGAACAATGGCAATAAATCTGATTCTGATTCTGATTCTGATGATGCAGTGGTCAGATTTGACCAAATGTGGTTTATTGTACCCATACTGTGCCCTCTTGACAGTTCTCTCACTTTCAGCTCTGCTCTGCCCTTTTGTTCCTCGGCCAATGAAGCACAAACAGTACTGGCTCAGCACCTACGAGCATAACTCCTTCTTAGTCATCCTGTGACCTTTTCAGCCCCTCCCCATGTATATATACCTATACTGTGTGTGTGTGTGTGTGTGTGTGTGTGTGTGTGTGTGTGTGTGTGTGTGTATATACCTATAACTATATAATTCTAACCTTGTAATTCACAAGGCTAGAATTTGTCACGTTTGCCCTCCGGGGTGAAGAGGAGGACCCAATTGCGAGGCAAGGTTCGTACATTATTTATTGAAAAAACAGAGCAAAACACAGCTTGTGGGCTGGAGCAATAAGGGAAGCTGTATGGCAAATAACTTCTGCAGATGCTACTACCAGTCTTGGATAACAGCATGAGGGTGTACGAGTAGATCGCCGCACTGAGGGTAGGGTGTGAGGTGTAAAAATTAAGCAGGGGATGATTAGCACAATGAAGCACAGCTGTGAATAATTAACAACACAAGAAACAACAAATGGAGAAGAGGAAAAAACTAATGACACTGTCAAAATAAGAATCAAAACAGAGATCATGAGCAGGACAGGATAATGGCAATAATAATTATACAAAGCATTAAACATAATTTGGAGTTCAGGATGTGATAATAATAATAATAATAATAATAATAATAATAATAATAATAATAATAATAATAATAATAATAACTAAGGTTGGAACATAACAGAAAGTGAGGATATGAGCTGAGCCCATGTCCAGCTCATGATACGACCCCCCTTTAAGGGGGGGATACCAGAAAACCCTGAACAAACAAAAGATCACCCGCCCTGGGTGGGGGCACTTGGATAGGTGGGCCAAAAATAGCACACCCCCACCACACAATTCATCGGGGCCTGACCAAAGTCCATGGGTCCCTGAGCAGGAGAGCAAGGTGGGTTGGTGGCCCAGTCAGAGTCCATGGACCCCCAAATCAGAAAGCATGATGGGTCAGGTGGTCTGCTCACATCCCTAGACCACCAGACTAGAGTGCAGGTTGGGCTGGGGGGGTTGACCAGAGTTCATGGTCAACACTGTGGGTCAGGTGGTCTCCAGAAGTCCCCGGACCACCAGCCCAGAGAAAATGGTTTGTCTGGTGGCCTCCCAAAGTCCAAGGACCACAAGAAGAAAGAGCATGGCGCCGCAAGAGCATTGAGTTCAGGAGCCAGCAACAGGAAAGCTTTAAGCTCAGGGAACAGCTGCTGAAGAGCTCCAAGCTCAGGAGATGACAGCTGTGGCACACTGACATCAGGATGAGACAGTTGGGGAATGCTGAACTCAGGAGCTCATGGTTGAAGTTTGCTGGCCACCAAGGATGAAGACTAAGGCATGCCAACTCAGGAATGGATAGTAGAGGCACATCGGCCTCAGAAACGGACGGTGGAGGCGCACCGACCGGCCTCAGGAACGGATGTGGAGGTGCACCGGCCTCAGGAACAGATGGTGGCTGGGGACCACTGTCCACCAGAGACAGCGGCTGAGGTACACGCCTGGACAGCCATCCCCACAGCAGCCACCTTGGATAAGGGAGAAAGACCAGGAGTGAGTGAGGGGACACCAAAATCACCAGGAGTAAGGCAAGTCTTTTTCTAAAATTGATGTTATAAATATAAAGAAAAGAACTTGTCTTAGCTCCTGGTCCACAGCTACTGTTATGACTGCCTCATGATGAGCTGCAGGAGCGATGGCCTCAGGAAAAAACTGCGACTGGGGAGTACTGATCAGAGATGGCTGGAGCTGTGATGTCCACCTCAGGGACAGCTGGGGCTAAGCTCGGGAGAGAAGCAGGGGGTGGAGCTGTCTGAAGATGAGAAGGTGCTGGAACTTACACATCCTTGAAAGCTGGAATTGCTGGAGCATGCATGTAAAGAGGAGCAGTCACTGCTGGAGCATGCATGTGGAGATGAGCAGTAACTGCAGGAGCGTGCACCTAAGAGGAGCTGTGGCAGTGATTGAGTTCACCTCCTCCATTGTGCAACCAGCTGAGGTGGAGGCGACCTTGGGGAAACAGGGAGTACAGGTGAGTGGTGGAACACAAATGGAGGCAGCAGCAGAAACAAATGGCAAGGGCTCAGTGACAGCTGACGGCTGCCACTGACACACCTCATCTGGAGCAAGGCAAGATACGTCACTCAAAATGAATAAAGAAAAGGGACCGTGTACTTGCCTTGCCCCACGTTCCGCTGTCACTCCCGCTGAAGCCCTCTAAATGATGGTGGAGGTGGCCTGGAGAGATGCCGGGGCTGGCACTGGAGCAGAAGGTTGCGTGGAGCGGTGTCTCCCCGAACCTTCCTTCCATCCAGGCCTCCCACATGCCTGTCAAGTGCCAAGGAAGAACTCCCTCTGCTTTGCAGGAGTACCCACTTGCGACCAGTCGGCTGGCTCCGGTGAGGAGGAAACTGGTAATGCTGGTAGGGCAGGGAGTGGGAGCACAGGCTCAGGCGGGCTTCCAGAATGTTCGTAAGAGCCCCCCAGCAATGCGCATCATATTCAAGGGACAGCAAGCTGTGGGCTGAAGCAATGAGGTCCTGCAGCACCTCTGTGATCAGCAGCTCTCCCCCTCTCTGCCGCCTCCTCCTCTTTTCAGCTGCTGAGTCCAATACCGGTGGCAATCTTCTGCCACGTTTGCCTCTCCAGGCAAAGAAGAAGACCCAATTGTGAGGCAAAGTTCATACATTATTTATTGGAAAAAAAAAACGGACAAAAACACAGCTTGTGGGCTGAAGCAATAAACGAAGCTGCACAGCAGGCAATTTCTGCAGATGCCACTAACATAGTGGTGGATAACAACATGAGGGTGTGCGAGTAGATCGCCGTACTGAGGGTAGGGTGTAAGGTGTATAAATTAAGCAGGGGATGACAAGCACAATGAAGCACAGTTGTGAATTATTAACAACATAAGAACCAACAAACAGAGAAGAGGAAATAACTAATGGAGCTGTCAAAATAAGAATCAATACATAGATCATGAGCAGGACAGAACAATGGTGATAATAATAATACAAAGGATTAAACATAACTAGGAGTTGAGGATGTGATAAACAATAATCATAACTAAGGTTGGAACACAGTAGAAAGTGAGGACATGAGCTGAGCCCTTGTCCTGCTCATGATAGAATTTTAGAAAATGTATTAAAACAAAAATAAAGACTGAAAGTTGTCAGAATCTGGCCCCTGGGCAAATGGGGGTTTAAAGGGAAGACCCATGAGCACAAGCAGAATTTAGGAGCAAATAATGATTTATTTAACAAAACTCAAAGAGAAACAAATAGAAACACGGGTGCTGAAAACAACACAAGAGATCACGAGGCAAAATAAACTCACAGGAAATCAACTGGAGAACAGTAGGAGCACAGGTAATCACAAGAATCAACGAAGACAAAGCCATATAGAACCTCCTAACTCAGGAGAAGACATTGTAGGAGCTTCTGAGTCAGAAATGAATGCAGGAATCCTTAATTCAGAGACCGATAACAAGGGAGTTCTTTGCTTTGGAGCCAGTAATGAAAGAGCTCTTAGTTCCGTATCAGGTGTCTGCAGCGCTCTGCCCTTAGAAACAGTTGATGGGTGCATGCTGGACTCAGGAATAGACAGTTGTTGCACACTAACCTCAGGTATTGGTGAAGGGGATGCGCTGACTTCAAAGACAGGTGACAGCAGCATACAGCCTTTCTGAGCGGGTGTCAACATCGCGCTGAACTCAGGAACCAATGATTGGGGTGTGCTGAGTATAGGAACAAACAGTAGATATGCACCAGCCTCTGGAACAAACAGCGGATGCACACAGGCCTTTGGAACAAACAGCGGATGTGCACCGACTTCTGGAGCAAACAGCAAATGCGCACTGACCTCTGGAACAAATGGAGGATGTGCACTGGCCTCTTGGAAGGGTGGCGGTCCCCTGACCTCAGGAGCGACTACTGAAGGCGCACCGGCCTCTGAAGCTGATGGCAGCTGAGCCTGAAGAGTGTCTGGCCCAGATGCCTGGAATCCCCCCTCTGATGCAGCCACCTCGGACAAGGGAGATAGGCAGGGAGTGAGTGAGGCAACACCACTATCACCAGAAGCAAGGCAAGTCCCTTCTAACGTAGATGTTAACAATGAAACGGAAAGAACTTGCCTTAGCTCCTGGTCCTCTGCTGCTGGGGTGACTGCCTCAAGGAGAGCTGAACCTGAGATTTGCACCTCGGGGACAGCTGGAGAAGGCTCATGCACCTCGGAGATGGGGCAGGGGTAGGAGCTGTGGCTGCTGACAAGGCAGCAGATGAGGCAGTTTGATGAGTTGCAGTGGACGAGGGCACCAGTGTGGAAAAATGTGTGAGCCATCACTGAAACTGCTGTGGGAGCAGGCATAACAATCGTCCTGGGGGCTGGCACTGCAGCTGCGGGAGCCGGTGTAGCAGAACTCCACGGGATTAAAGCGAAGCACGGTGGCATGCTCTCCTCCAGCCCGTGGAGTGGCTGTGGAACTGGACAGAGGCGTGGTCACAGAGATGCCGGAGCCAGGGGACGCTTCTTTGTCAACACAGGCTGTGGCGCAGGCAGCGAGCTCTCCTCAGGCCCGTGTGGTGGCTGTGGGGCTGATGAGAGTTCTGGGGATGGAGGGTGCGAGACCACCTTTGAAAATGTCCAGTGGTTGTGGCTGCAGTTGGAAGCGAGCAGTTCCCTCACCTTGGGGCAGTCCTGCAGCCTAGGGAACCTTTCCACAACCTTCATCTCAACCTCTAGGTGAGTAAGAGCCTCCTCCAATTTGCAGGATGTGCGAGGATCTGAAACGAGGGACTGAAATGTCCAAACTGCCCACCGCTCACTTGCATCGAGACTACCAGATGCCGACCTGCCTGTTGGGTCCTTGTTTGCTGGCTTCGTACCATCGTTCATAAGAATCTTTGTGACCGTAGCTTAAGGTTGAACAATTCAGAAAAAACATGGAGCGCTATGTATGCAGTAAAAAGGGCAACTCATAACAACAAGAACAGATCATCCCATCAGTGAAATATGGTGGGGGGAGCATCATGTTTTAGGGCTGCTTTGGTGCCTCGGGGCCTGGACCTCTTGCCATCACTGAGAGGAAAACAAATTCTTTAACTTATCAAGGTGTCCTCCAGAATAATATCAGGGTGGCTGTTTACCAGCTGAGGCTCAGTAGAAGTTGGGTGATGCAGCAAGACTTTGACCCTAAACACTGAAGTGAATCTATTGTCTTAAAAAAAAAATCTATCTTTTAAAGTGGCCCAGTCAGAGTCCAGACCTTAATCCAAGAGAAATACTGTGAAATGACCTCAAAAGAACTATTCAGACCATACAGCCTAAGAATATGGCTGAGTTGAAGCAATTCTGTAAGGAAGAATTCCTCCTGAATGTTGTGCAGGACTGATCAGCAGATACTAGAGTCATGTGTTGGAGATTATTGCTGCCAAAGATAGATAGATAGATAGATAGATAGATAGATAGATAGATAGATAGATAGATAGATAGATAGATAGATAGATAGATACTTTATTTCGAACAAAAAAGTATAACAAAAACAAAACAAATGACAAATGCAATAAAGTACCAGTATACAGTGTTCGAAAGGGAGAAGGAAGAAGTGAACACTTATTAATTCCATCTCCTCTTTTCCATAAATACACCCATGTGAATTATATACAAATTACCACATTTAAGACCCCAAGTAAACAATTAACTGTATTTTGTACATATCAACATTAACACCCATCCATCCTAGCATACATTGATGTCCATACATCAAAACCAGCCTCAAACAACACAGATATACACAGTGCTGTCCCACCCACCATTCCATAGTGCCCCATAGTGTCCCAGAGTGAGCATAGTGAATCATACATATAAATACTACCCTTCTAACATATATCCTTTCAACAAATAATGTTTGTACCTCTTTTTGAATTGATTTCTGTTTGTACATAGTTTCAGTTCCGGCTCCAGACTGTTCCACAAATCCACCCCACAGACAGATATGCACAGACTTTTCTTAGTTGTTCGTATCTTGGGTTTTGTAAAGTTTAAGTCTCCTCTCAAATTATGATCAAATTATTAACACAGATGTTTGTCTGCCACTCTGTTTTGGCCCTGCAATGGACTGGCGAACTGTCCAGGGTGTACCCTGGTTCTTGCCCAAAGACTCTGGGATGGGCTCCATACCCGCTGTAACCCAAAAAGGATTAAGCGGTTGAAGGTGAATGAATGAATGAGTATATATAAAACTCCTGCAGATTTAAAAAAGGTGAAAAGATTTCTGGATCTATCCCTTGATTTGATCCACATCAAATTTTACACTCTCATATACAACAGCATTTTTACATCAAATTCTATTAATACCTCTCAGAAAAATCATGGATCCTTCCCTTGAGTCAAATCTTCTCCTAAATCTAATAGGTTCTTCTAAGGTCTAAATTCCTCCTCTACCAAACTTGAAAACAGGTCTGTAATTTCTGAATCCTCTTAACCAGACAGCATAACCTCTTTGGCTGAGGTAAACCCAACAGAGAGTGGCTGAGAACAGTCAGATTACCCAGGACATCTTTTGCAGTCACATGTGCTTCCACCTGCTGCATATTAAGCAGAGTTTAGATTTCTGCTCTGGCCTCAAGTCTGAGATCAGGAAGCTATGTATAGATCTTTTATATACAGTCTAATAACTAAGACCAGGATAAACTCACTGTCACTGTAACCAACTTTTAGTAAAAGAGAACAATCATTACAGCAACCACTTAACTACTGAATAAAATAATCACCCACGACAGGTTTAATCTGGCCTGTCCTATGGGTCAGATGTGGGTTTGTCCACAGGTTCCATGTTGGTCCCATCTGTGTTTGGCCACATGGACTTTACATGTGGTACAGTCGAGCGGGTAATCTGTTGACCTGCTTTAACCCATCTTAGCCCAACAGGTTTAACATGGGTGAGCAGCTTTCAGTAACCCATATGCCATTGGCAAGATTACACAGTCACAAATTTATGAGAAAAAAAGTGAAAATTTATAAGAAAAAAGTGACAAATTTACAAAAGAAAAATAGTAGCAAATTTATGAGAAAAAAGTCACAAATTTACTAGAAAAAAGTCACAAATTTATGAGGAAAAAATTAAAAAGAAGCTACAAATTAACAAAAAAGTAGCAAATGTATGAGTAAATAAATTGAAAATTTATGAGAAAAAAGTCACAGAATCATGTAGCATCATCTTGCTTTGGCTTATCAATAAAATTATTCTTCATCTTAAAGACATTGTTTCACCCACGAAAAGGCCAGTCAAGAACTGCTTTTTCATCTCAGGACCACAGCTGAACCAATATTCCTTTGTTGAGCAAAGCTAAGGAATGCTCTCAATCTGTTAACTCACATCATAAATAACTTGGGGACTTCCTCAACTAAGACAGGTTTACATTCAACAGGCATACCATAAAACCTTAAAGGCATTCACTAAAGCCTTGGATTGGCCACAGCTCGACACTACCCCTGGTGGATGTCTATGGAGTAGAAGCTCACTTTAACTGTACAAGTTTTGAACTGAAATTAACTCTTCAAGTTTCATTTCTCAGGACAATTCTAAGGACACCATTTGTTGAAGACCACTGCCTCGGTGGGACTTTGATATTCTGTGAACAATCAATGGGTTTGAAATATATATTAATCCTTGATTTTAAATATGTGCATGTTAAAATGTTTCAATGAATGTTTATTCTTGCATGTTAATTTAAAAGTACTAGTTATAAAGTTGCATGAATCACTAAAGCTAGCTTAGACTTTATACATAAGTAGGTTAAGGAATCCCCAGTGTATTAAAATTATGTCATTTTGTGAGGACCGGTATCAGCCAGTCATCACCCAGCATATGCTGGGCTCCAGCCCTTTCATTCCATTGGTTCCATACAGACAAAAGCCCGTTCATTGGACTAAAGTTCATAAAACCCGCCCACGAAGGAAGACTATTGGCTGGGGCTCCTGCCAATCCCCGGAAGCCCGCGAAAGTTGTCTGCAGATAAAGAGGAGATACACCCTCTTTTCAGCCCCTCTTTTTCTTCTTCTTCTCCCTCTCTTCACTTCACAGCAGAGCACTGCTGGAGAACAAAGAGATCACTTCACTGCCACAGAACAAAGGAGACTACTCGCACATGCTTTGTCTACGATCACCTCAGAACAGAGAACATGAAATATTGCGTTTGTGTAAACTTCTGTGTATTTTAATGTTTTTCTTTAAACGTCTAGAAATTAATTCTTTTCTTTCCTGAGCTCAAATCCTAATTCGGAGTCAAACTCCCACTCCTAGACGTCTATTTTTATAACTTCCTCCTGCTAAACTTTCTTTAAACTCGCCGTTTTAATTTTTAACTTTAATTTTAATTTTATATATTTTCTTTAAAAGGACTGAGTGACTATATCCATAATAGAAGCTAATTTCAACTCCACAAAATCAGAAAAATATTTTGATTTTGCTATTGGATCAGATTTTGTAATTATTCTCAAATTCCCTTGGGAGAAGTCGCTGACCCATGGAGGCCACCACGCGCCACTGAAGAAATCAACACGCCACGGAGAAGAGGATTCCCCACCACTATCTTGGCTGTACCTTAGCCCAACTGTGATCAACACATCCAAAATCTCATCTTGCTACAATAGACTGGAATGCTGCCGTACTTTGTTCGAATATCTGCTGGCAAGATATTCTGGTTTTGGTGCCATCTACCACCTAAAACTTCAAGAAGATTACGACGAAGGATCTCCACCAACATGGGTCACGTGAGCTGCATTCTTTATTCATCTGCTCAATAAAACGTCTGAGATTTGAGAATAATTCTGCATCTGATCAGATACAAAATTAAAGAGCAATTAATACAACTCCTCTTTTCATTAAAATCTCGTTTTCATTTTCTTAAGAGTAATCCAGAATTTTCCATATAATTAGTTTAATTTTCCCCATAAATCTGCGTTCAGTTTTCTATAATCCATTAACTACAAACTGATCTAAATTCAGCTTACATTTTCACCCTGGTTCTGCAAATGTTCACATTGTTACTTTATCATTTACAAGTTTAATTTAATGGTTAATGCAAATCATTTCAATGTCCTTTAACCTCTTGCACTCCGGGATACCACGGGCAGTCACGTCTCTGCATCCTAGGACGCACGAGGGCACCCTAGGAGGCACACTGAAAAAAAAAAGCTGCATTTCCGTTCTTCCACTACAGACACAGCCGCGAACAGAAAGCCAAAGGAGTGCTTTCATTGGTTTAGATTTGATTGACCTCTCATTCAACTAATAAGAGCCTTGAATTGGGTTTCTGAAACCTTGAAGAACCAATGACTGAAAACCTAGCAAGAAGGACCCGCCTACCAATGGCTTCGAATACAGCGAGCCAACTGAAGCAGAGAAGTTTGACAATTGAAAGCGTACGTCCCGTGCGTAAAATCTGTTTTGTGTAAGCTGCTGGGTGACACGCACGCATTCGCCAGTCTTTTTTTCTTACTACTGTTCTTATTTGTTTTGAAAAATTGTTCGCCAAAACTGCAATCATGGAAGCGCAAAACCGCAATAATGGAATCATGGTCTGACCGGGTCACGTGACCAGAACCACAAGTCGTAACAAGCGGACCAGCGTCATGTTCGTCTGACAATGAGGAAGAGAAGTTCACCAGCGACACTGCTGTTGTGGACAGGTAAGTGTTATAAGCTAAATTATTCTTTATCCCTGAAAATTGTAATCAAAATGGCTTTTGACCGATCGGTAAATTACAACTGTGCGCCATCCCGACATGACGGACCACGGCGCATGGACCCCCCCCCCCCCCCCCACTCTTCTGTAGCGGATTGCAGATATATTGCAGATATTTTAGTACAACTGTGCGTAGTAAACCGCGGCGCACCGTCACCGCGGTCTGTCATGTAGTGATGGGCGATGTCCGTCCTCTGTAGCGGGGGTGGGTGGGTGGGAGTTGTTATCTTCTACATTACAGATATTTTAGTATAATTTTTAGTGCACTGTAGGTTATTTTTTCTTGTAAAAAAAAAGCCACACATTTTTTACGTGGCATGCTTCTTTGTGTGTGGGGACTTGTTTGTTCATTCATTCATTCATGAATGAATAAACAACCCCACCACACACACACACAGCCCTGAGTGTCACCTTTCATTAGAGCCCAAGATGAAGCTTCTGTATTGAATCATTCAAAAGTTACAGACGTTTTTCCAAACTGTGCCATTTGGCACAAATTGGCACAGTTCAAAAATGCCTGGGAACAACCTGACAAAAAAGCTGTGTAATATATTCTTTTTTTGTGGTATTGTTACAAAATTTTGACCTCAGCTGGATAACACTTGGTTCTACATTTCTCTTGCATTTTCCAGCCCGGATCTGACAGCTGTGTGTTATTTGCAAGCATTTGTATCCAAAAAAAAAACACCCAGGCAAAATTTATTTTCTTCAAGTTCAGTATGTTTAGATGACTGTTACTCAGTGGCAGGAGCACTTAGAGAGATTATGACTATTGTGCCAAAAAATTCAAAGTGTTTCAAAGCCCCAGTATAGAATTCACTAAAATTTAGAGACTGATTATTAATTAATTTATTGAGAGATTAAACAGGTATAAAGTTAAATTAATGACTAAAAGTGCTCACTAAAGAGGTGAGCTGGTGCCCCGACGAGTGTTTACCATAAACTTTTTCTGTGTGTGGACCCGGAGTAGATCTCAGGTCCCAATACATTAATTTGTATTAATGAGGCAATGCCACAATCATGAGGAAAAACTATAAGTTAACAGTAAAAAAAAAAATTGAAAAATTTTGATGAAGTTACAGATTTACAAGAAAAAATATTGCAAATTTATGGGAAAAACTCACAAATTTACATGAAAATACCAAATTTACAAAAAAAAGTAACAAATCTATGAGAAAAAGTTGCAAGATTACAGTAAAAAAGTGACAAATTTATGAGAAAGTTCCAAAATTACAAGAAAAAGTTAGCAGATACATTACCGTTCAAAAGTTTGGGGTCACTTAGAAATTTCCTCATTTTTGAAAGAAAAGCACTTTTTTTCAATCAAGATAACTTCAGACTAATCAGAAATACACTCTATACATTGCTAATGTGGTAAATGACTATTCTAGCTGCAAATGTCTGGTTTTTGGTGCAATATCTACATAGGTGTATAGAGGCCCATTTCCAGCAACTATCACTCCAGTGTTCTAATGGTACAATGTGTTTGCTCATTGCGTCAGAAGGCTAATGGATGATTAGAAAACACTTGTGCAATCATTTTTGGTCTGCAATGCTGTAATTGCTGCAAATGGAGGATTCTTTGATGAAAGCAAAGTTTGAAGGAAAAAATTATTATTTCAAATGCAAATCATTATTTCTAACCTTGTCAATGTCTTGACTATATTTTCTATTCATTTTACAACTCATGGTGGTAAATAAGTGTGACTTTTCATGGAAAACACAAAATAATTGTCTGGGTGACCCCAAACTTTTGAATGATAGTGTATATAAGAAAAACATCAATATTTTACAAGAAAAACTAACATATTTATGAGAAAAAGTTACAAATTTACAAGAAAAAAATCACAAAATTATGAGAAAAAGTTTTAAGTTTACAGTAAAAAATGTCATAAATCACCCGTTTCACAGGCAAAAGCAGGACACCAAACGGTCTCTGTGAGTTTACACATTTATTAACATAAAAACAGACACGAACGTTAACATACAAAACTAAATAATGAAGTACTAAGTGTAACAAACAAGAACAAACATGGAAGATGTTGGAGGAGAGCGGGCCTCAACGTCCAGGGGGACAGAAGCCAGGGGACGCCTGGCCAACGTCCAGCCGGAGCTCTCCCAAAGGCAGCTGGCTCACAGCTGGAAATAGGGGGAAAGCTTTCCTGGAGCACTCCAACTCTCCTCAACAGCGGGAACCAAAACACTCAGGTAACAGCTCCTGAGGACAGGTGCACATGGTAGAAGGACACAACAAACCACAGAGGTTTGTCGTGTCCTCATTTGCAACACATAACACAGGGTTACAAAAATATTTTTTTTTGTAAGTTATCTGTGTTTTTTCAACTGATTTAAGACAATTTTGCACCGTTGAATCCGAAAATGACATCCATTTCTCTCAATCAGGTGCTAAGTAAAGACCTGTACTTACTTAGTACTGTGCATGTACTTACAATTATATAAAGGTAAGTACATATAAATTGAATGTTATGTCATCATTGTTCAAAATTCAGAGAATTTCAAGACAAAAAAAGAATTTTGCATCATATAAAGCGAAAATACCCGTACATGTAAACAAAAAATTATATTTGAATGAATGAATAAATGAATCTTTATTTCGGATAGTTTAAAAGTAAAGATTAAAAAGAAACAGAATAATATAACAAAGGGGAAAAATCCAACAAGGTCAAATTAAACAATAACTCCTCTGATTATACAGTTCAAAATAAGTTATCCGAAATGGGTGATGGCTGAAGCCGCAGCTTATATTGCCCACCCATATTCCATCCAAGAATTCAAAAGAAAAACAAAATAAGAGCAATTACAATTCGGAACAAAGCTAAGACAAAATGTGACAAAAAAAAACTAAGCAACAACACAACACAGACTGGATATGACAATCCTTATGTGATTTTACATGTCATCTTGTATATACAGTATGTTTGGAGTATTTCTTCCTTTAGTTTTTGTTTAAATTGTCTAAGCGTTGTACATGATTTTAATTCAGGTCCAAAATTGTTCCATAATCTTACTCCTTGCACTGAAACACAGTGTTGCTTGGTGGTAGTTCTCACTGAAGGTTTTTGAAATATACACGTTCCTCTGAAATGATATTGTTTCTCCCTTATTTGGAACAACTTTTGGATATTTGTGGGCAGTGATAGATTCTTCACTTTAAACGTTATTACTGCAGTTTTAAGGTCAACCAGATCTTTCAATTTGAGAGCTTTTAATTTAAGAAAAAATGGGTTTGTTGGTTCCCTGTAAGCAGCTTTGTTTATTATTCTAATAGCTCTCTTCTAAAGCATAAAGACTGGATGTATGTTTGTTTTATATGTATTTCCCCATACTTCAGTACAATATGTCATGTATAGGAGTATTAATGAATGATACAAAGTATATAATGTGGGTTGATTCAGCAAATATTTCGCTCTGTGTAGTATTGCGATTGATTTAGATATTTTACCTTTAATATAATTAATATGTGACTTCCAACACAGTTTATTATCAATTATCACTACAAGAAATTTAGTTTCAGATACCCTTTCAATCTCTACACCATTTACACTGAGTTTAGATACTAAGTTGTTGTGATGGTTGTTAAAAACTATAAATTTTGTCTTACTTAAATTGAGCGTTAACTTGTTTGAATCAAACCACAGTTTAAGCTTTCCTAATTCCTTTCCGAGTGTATCCAAAAGTTGTTCCAAATTGTTTCCACTGCATAATTGATCAGTGTCATCGGCAAACAATATTAAATCCATTTTTTCCAAGACTTTACATATATCATTTATGTACATATTGAATAGCAATGGCCCCAAAACTGAACCCTGTGGGACTCCACAAGTAACCTTCAGTAACTGTGAGTTTTTGTTACCAACACATACATATTGCTATATATTCTTTAAGTAACTACTTAACCAGGACAGTGCTACCCCCCTAATAGCACAATTTTGTAGTTTCTTTAATAATAAATTGCGATCCACTGTATCAAATGCTTTTTTAAGATCCAGGAATACCCCAACTGAATACCCTTTATTTTCAATGACAGTTGATATTTTTTTCTATAAATTCCATTAGAGCAAATGCAGTTGTCCTCTTGTGTCTGAACCCATATTGCTGCTCACACAATAAATTATTCTTCATTATGAAGTTGTCAATTCTCTGACAGAATATTTTTTCAAGTGTCTTGGAAAATTGCGGCAAAAGTGAAATTGGTCTATAGTTTGAAAGTTCCCCTCTGTCACCCATCTTGTATATCGGAATTACTTTAGCTATTTTCATTGCATTGGGAAATATACCTGTTTGGAGAGACAGGTTACAGATATACGTCAATGGTTTCACTAAGCATTCAATAATAGTTTTGACTAAGAGCATGTCTATACCATCACACCGTAGATGTCTTACTTTTAAATGATTTAACAATTTCAATGACCTCTCTCTCGTCTGTGTTCTTTATGAAAATGGAGTCTTTTATAGCAGTGTTATTGCTTATTGTATCACCTGTAGGCGCCGTAATGGGTATTTCTCAAGCCAAATTAGGACCAATGTTAACAAAAAAGTTATTAAATTCATCTGCAGGGGAAACTGCATTCACACTCTGAGTCGTTGTATTATTTTTTGAAAAACTGGTTGGGTAGCTTGTATTTCTGTTTTTATTTCCAAGAATATTGTTAAGTATTGTCCATGTATTTTTAATATTGTCTCTGTTTTTCTCCAGTTCTTTACTGTAATAGTCTCTCTTATTACATCTTATTATATATGTTAACTTATTTTTGTATGTTTTATACCGCTGCTCTGCTTCTTTTGTCCTTTTCTTTAGAAAAGCTTTATATAATAAATTTTTCTTTTTACACGCCTTTTGTAATCCTTTGGTTAACCATGGCTTATCGACAAATTTATGTTTAAGCTTTTTCTTTACTAATGGACAATTTTTTTCATAAAGAGTTGTTACAATGTTCATAAATGTGTCATAGGCTTCATTTACATCTGATACATAGACTTTTGTCCAGTCTTGCTTCAGCAAGTCTTCTTTAAAAGAACTGATTGCATTTTGTGATTTGTATCTGAATGATTTTAAATTTTTTTCTGTATTGGCCTCCGTGTGGCCATGGATAAGTGCAAAGATTGGCAAATGGTCACTTATAATTAACAAACAGGTTGTCAATAAGTGTAGCAGTGTGAACTGTGATTCTACTGGGATGTGTTATTGTGGGATATAGACTCATACTGTACATAGAATTCATGAACTCTGTAATTACATTTTGTTGATGTGGATTTAGTAAATCAATATTGAAATCTCCACAAATTACTACCATTTTCTTACTAGTAATATTATTGTACAGCTCGACTAATTTATCTCTGAATGTATCAATGCAAGTTCCCGGCGTTCTATATATACAACTTATAATTAGATTTTTTTTTTATCTTGGTCAATCTCAACAGTAACACATTCTAAAATCCCTGGTAGTGCAAAGCACATTCCATTTACAAGCTTACACCTATACAGGTCATCAATATACAGTGCAACACCACCACCCTTTTTTTGAGATCTGTTAATATGAAACATCTGATATCCCTCTATTGCCATCAGGGGAGCCTGCTCTTCATTAAGCCAAGTTTCAGAGACTGCGATAGCTGTAAATTTTCTGTCTAGCTGTTTTAAATAGTCCTGAATCTGTGGAAAGTTTTTGTTAAGACTTCTGCTGTTGAAGTGTATTATTGATAGTTTACCATCTAGTTGCACTTGACTTTTGAATTGCTTTTCAGTGTAATATTCACAATGATTATGAATATTATTGAAAAAAGTGGTTATCAGGATCAATATCATTCTCCATCTCTTGTAGTTTATGTTCAGCATAATGGCATATTTTCAGAGTTTGAATTTCCTCACTCTGTGTCAAATGACTTCCTCCAACTGGGTATAATTGATGTCTACTCAAGTCAGTCATAAGTTTTTTGTTTGTTTTGTTTAGTTGTTTTTTTTAAAGTACATTGCCATGGTATGTCAAAAGAACTATTCTTGCAGTGTGTGTGGATATGGATTATCATAGTCTCTTAATTTTCTTAATCAGTGTTCATCTGTATTTATTTAAGTCAGTAACATCTCTGATTATTATACTCTTTGCTTCCTCAGGTGTTCCATTTAGTTTGATCCAAACTCTACAATTTCTTGTCCATGTTGCCTGTATCTTATTTTGTCTTTTCAGCATTCGTGCTTGCCGTGCTATTTCAGCATTAATTTTTGTTAGATGTTCATTCAGGTAAACTTCTGTTCCCCGTAGCTTTCTGGCCTGCCTCAGTATGTCATTCTTTACCCTTCTGTTCACAAAGTGCATCACAATTGATTTCTTTGTTTTATTATCCTTTCTGGGTAAAGCATGACAGGCTGAAATTGCATTTGCTTCGACCTTTATATTTCTACTATCAAGGAATTGAAGCACCTGGTTTTCCAGGGAGACTGATTCACTCAGGGGAGCCTCCTCACCTCTCAGTCCTGCTGTAGCATGAGCATATGATTGATATTTAATGTCTAGTCCACTTATAATTAGATCATCCATACAAGAATATTGTTCAAGATCCTCGACGCGTCACTCCAAGTCTGCAATTTTTTTTGTCTTTTTCCTTAATTGTTAATTTTAATTCTCGGACTTCTTCCATTAGCCCTAATATTTTAGCCTGCTGACCACTTTGGTCAGTTCTTCTGACAAGAAGTTAAGAGATTTTTTGATCTCTTCCATTTCCTCCTTCTTTGATGGCATTTTTACTGACCTGTGGATAGTAAAACAATCTCTGCTTGTGTCGCCGGTATCCGATCCAACCGACCTCGAATCCTGCTGGGCCTCAGCTAGCCCCCTCCGCTGCTAGTCCCGCTGCTTACCGCCACCGTAACCGAGCTCCTGTCCAGCCGGGGGACCGGCAGCTCCTCCAATGAGTCCTGCCGCCCACCACCGCTGCAGCCAAGCTCCGATCCTGCTCCTGTCCAGCTGGGGTCCCGGTAGATCCTCCGCCGAGCCCCGCCGCTGCAAATGGGCTCTGACTCCAGCTCTTATCCGGCTGGGGCCCCGGTGATCCTCCACTGGTCCCCATCTCCCACCACCGCTGCACTTGAACTCCGATCCGGCTCCCGTCCAACTGCTGCCTCGGCTAGTTCCTCCGGCGAGCCCCATTCACCGGGGACAGAGTCGCTTCTCCATGTCATTTTTTAAAAACGACATGTGGCCATAATTCAAAAAGTTGACCTGATTGAGCAAAACCAATGTGATTTTTGGATTCAGCACATCAAAATTGTCCTAAATCAGCGAAAAGAAAACTTAGACAATAAATGTGGTGTTTGACCAGTGTAATCAGTGGCAGGTGTAGCTACATGAGTGGAGAAAATATCAGAATGAATACCAGGTGTGCAGCTTCAACCAGTTTGACAGCCAGAAGCTGCACAGTGCTGTCAAAGTAAAACATAACCAGAAACCATAACAGCACAAGTCCAACATGTGAACATAACTACAAATGCACAATGGCAATAACTGGACAAAATAACAATGAAACAGACAGAAAAAGACTGAACTAAAACTAGAGACTGGGCACGGCACCCACCGTGCCCCAGGATCATGACAAAAAATTTACAAATTTATGAGAAAGTTTCAAATTTTCAAGAAAAATTAACAAACTAAATGGCAAATTTATGAGAAAATAAGTTGAAGACAGGTAAACGAGTAAAGTTCATGTGGACAAACAGATGCGGCCAACATGGAACCTGCAGACAAACCCACATGGGACCCATAAGACAGCCCAGATTTAACCTTTGGTGGGGCCCACATGGACATGCTGGCTGGGCAACAGCTCATTTTAAAGTGACCAAATGTTACTTCATACCTGAGGGAAAAGTAAGGTATATGAATACATAAGTACCATGGCTGTAATCCCTTATAACAGTACATGTACATATGGCAACAATTTCAGCCATCTGTGCCACTGAGCATGTGGAGTAGACTGAAAATTTACTGATACCAAATACAACATCCGCTCACAAAGTCTCCTAAGATGTCTGAGGCTCACTGATGATTTTATTGGACAGGATTCCTGCAGTGACTTTAGTTCCAGTATCCTGTTGGCTATCTCATCAAGTCTGTCTTCTGTCTGAGACAGATTTTAAGACAGGACATCAGATTAGAGTTAACTCTTTGCTGTTCCATTTCCTACACAGACAGAAGTGAAACACTGACACAGACAAAAAGCCTCCAAAAGAAACAGAGCAGCAAACACAGCCAAAACCATTATGACTGAAACATGGATGATGCCTGCCAGAGAGTCCAAACTGGCCCGGGGGATGAATTAGCAACGTGTGAAAATTAAATAATAGAATACACAAGCAGCACTTTTTCAATAAAGTAACTGCTATTCCCAATTTGTCCATTTGAGGTTGCACAAGAATAGAAGACACAAAAGTGGTCCCTAATTTTCACCGAGGGAGTCTGTTATGCAGGTAGGGAGGACAGGCTTTCTTCCAGAAAGATTCCAAAGCAAACCTTTCCCACCTGCGTCTGTTATTATCCCTTCTCACCCATAACAGATTGTTAAAAATATACGTCTTTTTTATGGATGCTGGATCCAGCACATACTGAAATGTCACCTATTTACTATATGTCACATACTGTGTTTTGGGGTGGCAGTGGCTCAGGAGGTGAAGCAGGTTGTCCAATAACCAGATGGTTGGCAGTTTGAATCCCGCTCTCCCCAGATATCCTGCTGTTGTGTTCCTGGACAAGGCACTTTGCCCACCTTGCCTCCAATGTCCATGACACTGTGTATAAATGCTCAGAAAGGCCACAGATTGGCAGCCACGTTTCTGTCAGCCTGCCCCAGGGCAGCTGTGGCTATGGTAGTAGCTTGCCACTACCATTGTCTATCTGGAGTGAATGAATAATGTATCTCTTTGTAAAAGAGTCTTTGAGTGTCTATGATAAAGCACTATATAAATCTGATGCATTATTATTTATTAACTGTTCTTTAAAAATACATTTACCTCCGTGTCTCACAGCTCGGCAAGTGCTGGGGGACATCAGTTTGCTGCCTTTTGCTGGATGTTTTTTACGGTCAGAACCAGTTTTTCTTGTCACAAAATTTTTTGAACATGTTCAAAACAAGAGAAGCTGCAGGTGTCGTGCCAAAAAGTGACTGGCCGTCAGAAACTGATCAGCTTGCTGCAGGAGTGCTCCTCGCTCGGCTAAAGTAATTTCCCTTCTGATTCTGAGACCGATGGCTGCGTTTGAGCAAAGCGGACGTAAGTTTTTGTCCATGCAATTAGCGAAGGCATGTCTGTTAATATTTAATGTGTGAGGGATTAGTCATAATTTTGGCCCCATGAGTTTTGTGTTAGAATAAGCAGTTATGACATTTTATGTCGCAGCAGCTTTTAATGTTTTTCCTTATATGTTAAGAAAAGTGTGCTGAAATTAACAAAAATCCATGTATAATGATATAAAAGTCAGTAAAGCTTTTCTTTCCCATGAATACTAGTGTTTCTGCATTATTTACCTCTTATAATTATATATTTTAAGTAGAATCTATCAAATGTATGCTTCATCAGCTAACAATTCATCAAGGCTCTCAATTTGGATTCAAACATTTTATTTGCCAACAAATTACTTGATTTGCTTCCTCCAGGTTGAACTGTGAAGATTGTAACATGCTCTGTCCAACTTGTGAATAGTCTCAAAGGGCTGTTATAGCTTATAAATGTTATTTCACCTGCCAAAATTTGATTAAAGGTCTTAATGTTGATTGAAATGGGTTGCATGCTTTAAAAATGATTTTATTTAGTTCAGGATTAAATTGTGAATATAATGCTCTAACTTGCTTGCTCGCACTTGTGAAATTGTCTCAAAGGACAATAATTCTGTATTTTGCCTACCAAAAGTTGATTAAGGGTCTTAATCTGGATTGAAACTCCAGAAATCCAATCAAACCAGTTTATTCATGTGCATCTAAACATGGTCAATGATCATATTTACATGCACACTAATAAACCAGTTATGATTGGATTTCTGCAATTGTCTGATTATTCAAGTGACCATGTAAACAGAACAGTCCGATAAAGGCCATGTAAGCGGGGTCATTACTCCATCTCATTCAGGTTGTTCATGTTTTGTAAAAGATAAGATAAGATAAGATAAGATAAGCCTTTATTAGTCCCACAACGGGGAAATTCCAGGATTGCAACAGCACAGGGATAGCAACACTCAGAGCAACAATCAGAAGGCAAGAAAAAACAAGCAAGCAAGAGCAGCTAATATACATATGTACATATTACTATAAAATATATATACACACACACACACACACAGACACACAGTGCAGAGCATTGTAGCTGGATGGAATAAATATATGAATATATGAACACACAGTGCAGAGCATTGTAGCTAGATGGAATAAATATGTAAATATATAAACACCCACAGTATGGAGCATTGCAGCTAGGTGGAATAAATATGCAAGTATATAAACACACACAGTGCGGAGCATTGTAGCTAGATGGAATAAATATATAGATATATAAATATAAACACACCCAGTGCAGAGCATTGTAGCTAGATGGAATAAATATGTAAATATATAAACACACACAGTGCAGAGCATTGTTGCTAGGTGGGATGAAATAGCATAACCGTCTATTTAGTTATCCTACATGGTATGATTATGTGCCCATACATATTCTCACCCTCCATAGCGACCGGTATGTTCCTAGTTGTATGCCGGAGAGGACCATTGTGTAAGTCTATTGCATCTTTTGCATTCAAAAAAAAAAAAAAAAAAAAAAACAAAACTATTAGTTTGTTACGTCTTTTTGCTATCTCTGCGAGCAGCCCTGCTTAGGTTGTACAGTCTGACAGCCGTTGGTAGGAAGGACCTACGAAACCTCTCGGTTGTGCACCTGGGATGATGTAGTCTGCTGCTAAATGAGCTCCTCAGTGCATCCAGTATGTCTTGCATAGGGTGGAACTCGGACTCCAGCAGAGATGACAGTTTAGCCACCGTCCTTCTCTCTCCTATCTCCTCCATCGGATCAAGGCGTTGCCCCAGGACAGAGCTAGCTTTCTTAATCAGTTTGTTCAGTCTCTTCCTATCGGCTGCAGTAATGCCACTGCCCCAGCAGACCACTCCAAAAGTGATGGCTGATGCCACCACCGTGTCATAGAATGACTTCAGCAGCGCCCCTTGTACACCAGAAGGAGTAAAAAAAAAAAAGAAGTAAAAGATCAATGGTTCAATAAATGTAACCATTTCATAACATACTTGTACTTCTTTCCACTAAATTTGGAGTTGCCATGAGGTTGTTTTGCTATTGTTTTATTGGCCTGGCCCACTTGACATTAAATCCGGTGGTATATGTGGTCCCCAAGCTAAAATAAGTTTGACACCCTTGGTCTAACTGATGTGCTGCACATTTTTTTAACACATTTGTGTGTCCAAATGTGCTTGTGTGTACCCAGTAAAAATGCTAGGTTTGTGTCTCTCAAACACTAAAGTACTAAAAGTAAACCAGCTGGGACGTAAGCAGACCATGTTCTCAATCCTTCACCCATTAGCATCAACAACTGGCCTACTGCTAAAAAAAACTGTCAGAATACCAGTGTGAACAAACACTGTATAATTAAATGATGATTTAATTATGCAGTGTAAAATGTTTCACATTAAGAAAAACAATGTAAAAACCTCAGTGAGCAGGCTCACATGCCCACGCACCCCATATCAGAGTTCTCACTGAGCAAAGTATTGCATGCCTTCATCCCATGCAAATCAGTGTCTTTTTCAGTAGGAAAAAAAGTTAAATTCAGGTCCTTTTTCTTTCTCACTATGATGTTGTATTCTGGTCATAACTATGCTGCTACACTGCACCAACTGACCCTTTTCCACTAGGATCTATATAGCCCTACTCACTTCAACACAGCTTTGCTCAACTCAGTTCGCTTTTGTTTCTATCACAACTGAGAACTGCCTGGGGTGGATGGGATTTTTTTACAGCAAGGTAGCGCCACACTCCCGAAACGTAAAACACGTGACACAAGCAAAACACAAGATGGCGGCATACGAGCCGACTGCTCGGTCTCTGGCTTTATGTCAGAGTAAAGGCATGGTTGTCATGGTTGACACGCCTCTGCAACATTGCGTGGAGGTCGGGGGCAGTGCCTTTGGCATGGCAAACCGGGGTGGTGGTTCCTCTCTTCAAAAAAGGGGACCGGAGCGTGTGCTCCAACTTTAGAGGGATCACACTCCTCAGCCTCCCTGGGAAGGTCTATGCCAAGGTACTGGAGAGGAGAGTCTGGCCGTTGGTCAAACCTCAGATTCAGGAGGAGCAATGTGGTTTTCGTCCTGGCCATGGCACATCGGACCAGCTCTTTACCCTCTCGAGAATTCTTGAGGGTTCGTGGGAGTTTGCCCAACCAGTTTACATGTGTTTTGTGGACTTGGAGAAAGCATTTGACCGCGTCCCTCATGGATTTTTGTGGGGGGTGCTTCGGGAGTATGGGGTATCGGGCTTGTTGTTACGAGCTATTCGGTCTCTGTACGACCGTTGTGAGAGTTTGGTTCGTATTGCCAACACTCGGTCGGAGTCATTCCCAGTGAGAGTTGGACTCCCCCAGGGCTGCCCTTTGTCACCGATCCTGTTCATAATTTTTATGGACAGGATTTCTAGGCGCAGCCAGGGAATGGAGGGTGTCATGCTTGGTGACCACAGGATCTCATCTCTGTTGTTTGCAGATGATGTTGTCCTGTTGGCTTCATCCAGCAATGACCTACAGCTCTTGCTGGGATGGTTTGCCGCTGAGTGTGAAGCGGCTGGGATGAGAATCAGCACCTCCAAGTCCGAGTCCATGATCCTCAGCCGGAAAAAGGTGGATTGTCCTCTCCGGGTTGGGGACAGGCTCCTGCCCCAAGTGGAGGAGTTTAAGTATCTTGGGGTCTTGTTCACGAGTGAGGGGAAAATGGAGCGAGAGATCGACAGACGGATTGGAGCAGCATCTGCAGTGATGCGGACGTTGTACCGGTCTGTTGTGGTGAAGAGGGAGCTTAGTTCTAAGGCAAAGCTGTCGATTTACCAGTCAATCTACGTTCCTACTCTCACCTATGGTCACGAGCTTTGGGTAATGACCGAAAGAACGAGATCGCGGATACAAGCGGCTTAAATGAGCTTTCTCCGTAGGATTGCTGGACTCACCCTCAGAGATAGGGTGAGGAGCTCAGTAATCCGGGAGAGGCTCAGAGTAGAACCGCTGCTCCTTCACATTGAAAGGAGTCAGTTGAGGTGGTATGGGCATCTGATTAGGATGCCTCCTGGACGCCTCCCACTTGAGGTGTTTCAGGCACGTCCCACTGGGAGGAGACCCCGGGGCAGACCCAGGACTCGGTGGAGAGACTATGTCTCCCAGCTGGTCTGGGAACGCCTTGGTATCCCCTCTGAAGAGCTGGAGCAGGTGGCTGGGGAGAGGGAAGTCTGGGCTTCTCTGCTTGAACTGCTGCCTCCGCGACCCGGACCTCCAGAAAAGCGGTAGAAGATGGATGGATGGATGGATAAAGGCAAAAAAAGAGAGCCAGAGAAGGCTACAGGCAGTGAGACAAAACACTCTGGAAAAGTACTGGATTGTTTAGGAAGCCATAGAGCCGAAGACTTGAGGATAAGAACTAGATCACATATGAAGGTAAGCTAATGATTGCTAATGCTAGTTTGCTTTAAGTCCACCATACTACATTATAATGGCAGCAAGTTATCACTATTAGGTACTAAAATATGTATGCTCTGTGTGTGTTTTTCAGATGGGTCTCTTGTGGCAAAATTATCACTTCAAACCGTGGGTCTGGTCGCTCAACACAGGCTCCCAGTGATGAGATGTCACCCCAGCTTCACAAACATGCAGTGGTTACAGAACTTCATAATGTCTGCAGAAATGTTTAACTTCTTGTGCAACAAATTTCTCTGATCTGTGTGAAAATCATGGAGAGACTGTTGAGACATCATGGGATGTACCTGCTCCAGGAGCACTACAGCCTGTGGTGGTGTCGTGGCAAAAAGTGATCAGTTACCAAAAACTTGATCACCAGGTGCCATATTGTAGTTATCAGAATCAGAATCAGAATCAGAATCAGCTTTATTGGCCAAGTATGCACAACACATACAAGGAATTTGACTTTGGCTAAAAAACTTGCTTACTGATGTAAGAGGGAGGGCAGAGTTGAACAGCTGACGTCTGTTTCTTTTTTTCCCCTTGTCCTATCAGGCAACTAGGTGAGCAGAACAGAAATTTGCTACCCTTATTGTGCCAAAACAGATTTACTTTGCTAAAAGGAGCTTTATACAGTACCTATCTATGTACTGTACATACAAACCAACAACTAAAACAAACAGAAGACAGACTGTTTCTTCCACCGAAGAGGTTTCAACACGAGTCTGGTATCTGCACCTGTTAAAGGGGAGACATTTGTGTGTGTGCAGCCCTGTGCATGTATATATGTACGTATATGAGAGCACGTGCAAAATAAGTGTGTGCATGTGAGTACTTTGTCAGGAAACATACAAAGAGGGTGGCTGGTTGCAGCAAACCCCGAGCAGGCAAGGCAACGCCACCAATGTCATGGCTGCGCCCCTCCGGGGCAGAAAGTCAGGTCCACACACAGACTATAGTGTGACAGTTTATCTAACAAAAAGACTAACAGGGCATGATGATCAAAAATACAACTGAGGGTAACTTACAGGAACAAACATTCCGGAGCCAACATCGCCCCGCAAGTGTGGGTGAAGAGGAATAGTCCAATAACATCCAAACATGACCTCCGCAAAGAAACAATGAACAGGCAGTGTTTTTATAGCAGGCAATCAAATGAGGCACAGGTGTGGGGAGCAGAGTGGGTGAGTGACTTAATTAATCAATGAGTAATCAGAGTGTACCAGGCCAGAGGGGAAGGACTCAGCATGAAAACCAACCAAAAATACTCACACAGAACAGTCAACATAATAACGACAGAAAAATATTCAAAACTGCAAAAGGGAGTCTGAGCGCTGAGAACAAAGCTCAGATACATGACAATAAACTCCCACTGGGCACAAATGTCCGAGGCCAACAAGCCCCAGGAAAGCCAGGCATCCGCCCCAGGAGGGACAGCCAAGTGAGGCCAGGCTACCAGGTGGCAGGCGCAGCGGGCCGACACCCCCGGGCCCGCCAATCTGTTTCTTAAAGTGACAGGCTATAAATCAGAGTGTTTGAAGAAAGCCAAGAAAAATAAAAAACAAATTTGCTTCAATAATTAAAACATTAAAGGAAATGTGAACAAAATATGCCACAAGCACTTCATTAAGACGTGTAAGAGTGCAGTCAGTGAGCCCCTGTATAAATCTGAAACCAATACTATACTGGAACCACATAAAATGTCAAATGGATGGATGGACACAACTTCACTGTGTGAGGTTATAATAAGGACAAAAATTTAAGTCTCCTGATTTTGATTTAATGGTGCTGTATAGAGCAATTGTAAACCGGTTCACTAAATGAATTGCAGCCACATTCAAACTGTGAGAGCTGCTGCAGGAGCTCAAAACCGTCAGCAAAAGTAAACTGATATCACCTGTTGTCATTTAGCAAGGAGATCAGGTATTGCTAGATACTGTGAATCAACAATGTGTGGATTTTTGTGTCAACTTGGCATTCAGTACAATATTTATAGAGAAAGAGTTACTGTGACACTGACTGACCAGGAGGTAATAATGTGATCCCTGAAAGAGATACCATACAGTATATCCACAAATTGCATATTATTTTGTGTTCTGGAATAATAGTCAGTTCACAGTATCTGGCCTTCTGCTACTTGTCAACGTGGTATAAACCTACATATGCTACAGACTTTGAGATCCTTCAGTTCTTACGGAGCTGTGAATGCTTTTGAATTTATCAATTTTTGGGTTTCGTTAGGGCTGAGAAAAGGTTGCCAAACAGTTCATAAAAACTTTTTAATGTCCCAAACAATTTTTCAGTTTATTTTACAACGGTTGTAAACATTTGCAAAACAGTTGTATCTGTAAATGTTTGAAGCATGAATTACTACAGTGTGGTGAACACTAATGGGACCTGTTGGACCGGTTCTGTGACTCGCATTTTAGGTCAGAACAAAGGCAGGAATCTTAGCCTTGATATGCAAGGCTGGAGACTGTGGGGGGGTCGATTAAAGGATGCATGGGAGACAGTGGAAGTGATATAATGGAGTGAAATGCATTGTGACTGTCTTTATTATGCAAGGTGGTCTGTGTGACATGTGATCTATGAGGTGTGAAGTCCCTGATATTTAAGGACGAGAGTTTACTGATTCATTCTCTTTTTTCTGCTTTGAAATGATGGAGATGTGAATAAACCTGACTCTGAGAAAGAACACTGCCTCGTCATTTTCACATCCTCCACAACAGTTCTTTTTCATTTATGTTCAGGGTGTTGTTCATCCTAGCAACACTACGACAAAACTGCAACCTTAAAAACTGCTGGCAAACTGTTTTGCAACCTTTTACAAATCCTGATGAAACTCAAAAAGCACAATGTTCATGAATATGCCTCAGCATACACCACTTCTTGAGATACTAGCTTGATTTTCACCAACAATCGTCAGAAAAGTTGGCGAATCCAAAAATTGCTATGTTCATCAGCATTTGCTACTCCATGAGATACTATCCTAATGTAATGTAACTACTTTTTTCAGAATTTAGGAGTGCTGTTTTGGATGAACACCTGACCCCCAAAATGTCTGTGCACGTCACTGTTCTCTATGTCAGTGTGGCAAAAGCTACAGTCACAAATACCCTTACGAATGACTGCAAACACCGTACAGGTGATTTTTGGACCATTTTGTATAACCTTCTTAAGGCAGTCGTGGGAGAATCCAGTGTTTGAAGACTGTAAATCCATGGCCAGGTTGATCATCTTATCCAACGCCACAGGAAAACCCCTCATCCTAGGATGGCCATACTACTGCCTTAGGGACAACCTAAAGCTGCGTTCAGACCAAACGCGAACGAGCGACTTTTTCGCACAGTGAGATTACATTATAACGCAATGTAAACACACAAATAGATGTGACTTCATGGTCTGAGTGAGATGCAGACAGGTGAAGTTGCCTTTATAACTTCTGCAGCAGTGTTCAACCTACTGTGGAAATCCCCAAAATAACATCATGCTTTAGGTTTACATTATCCGACCGGAAGCTCACCTGAAAAACTTGTCTCTGTCTCCAAAACTTTACAAGATGATGAGTGTTTCCGCTGCTAGCTTGCTAAGTTTGTTAGCACGTCCGTGACAGGAATCCATGGGTAAATAACTCCGACATGAGTGGCAGTCTCATTTTCAAACCAGTTTACTCTGCAATGGTGATACTTTTACTCTGGTGATGGCAGGATCTCAAAGCTAGCATATTACCTTGGACGTGAACTGCAAATGTGCAATTTTGTGTGTACTCTCCTCTTTCCATTCGCTTTGTATGGATTCATGCAGCCCGCTTGTGTTTGGTCTGAACATACCTTTAGAAATGCACAAGATGTTGGCTGTAAGTAGGCCTCAAGAACACCTTAGGCTGTTCTTGAGAACACCTTAAGGTGTTCTTGAGGGCCCCTTAAGAAACCCCATTCATATGGCGATTCGTATAGCGTGCGTAAGGTGGTAGTGTGGCGCTCATAAAGGGTAAATGGTAAATGGCATTCACTTATACAGTGCTTTTTTTCTTATCTCTGGATGACCAAAGCACTTTACAGATCCTGCTATCTACCCATACATACACACATTCACACACTGATGGCAGTGGAACACAGGCATTGGCCTGATCCACCAGTAGCAACTGTGGGTTCAGTGTCTTTTTTTAAGGACATTTCGACATGCAGACTGCAGACAGAGCGGGAATCGAACCACTGACCCTCTGATCAGTAGTCGACCACACTACACCTGTGCCACAGCCGGCCCCTCATAAGGTGGAAGTACATCATTTGTGCCGACAAAATGTGCTGAAAGCCATAAAATCTTCCTGTCAACACCCTGAGACTGCCATGAGTTGCAAAAAAAAAATTCATAAAATGGCAGTAAGCATTCCGTAGAAAGATCCCAAGGCACCCTTACGAAGAACATAAGAACTCTAGAGCCATCATATCACAGAAAAGCACCTCAACTTGCAAGAATGCCTCAAGTTGCTGTTGCAAACTGAACTGCAGATGTAAGAAACTTTGCCCCCTCCACGAATGTCTGAGAACTCCAGAATGTGTAGGAACTGGAAGATTCCTATGAATCCATCGTTCATGAGAGTCTTTGTGACCGTAGCTAAACTGGAAAAATGTTAAACAGAGTTTAACTGAAGAACAACACACAAATTCTCTTAAGCCTGATTTATACTTCTGCTTTAACCCTATATAGAGCCTACAGCAGTGTCTACGCAAGTGGCCTACACCATTGTCAGCATTTATATTTGTGTACCGGTTTAAATGTATTGCTGCACAGACAAAATGGCTTATTCTGCCAATGTATAGAATGATTTCCTTTGTGTCCTTCCTGTGTTCTTGTTTATTGAAGCAATGTTGACAGACAACGAGCTGTTTGTGAAGGTGAAGCTCATAAATAACGAACAACAGCAAACTTACTACAATCAATGGAACAGAGGAGAGAAGGCATCAGGGGAAATAATGACATGATCTTTGTAACAGGGTAATGATCAGTGTGCAAATGTTCTTATCTGTAAACTTCCTCAGTTAATCTCACTCGACCAGTCACATCTGTTGTGGTCTATGCCACTCCAATGGGTCGATTTCTGGAGAGGTGCACATTAGGTTATGGCATAGGTACAGCACGGGCTTTGTGGGTACACTGGACCGACAGCGTCATTTTAACATGAAAGTGTATATCAGGCTTCGCTCTCTCAGTCCCACTTACATTCCTTCACTCATCCAAGCATTCAGTGTCCACACTGCAGCTAATTCACAGTGACGTTGGTTAATTTCTGTGGCCTTTGCTGTGTATTTACCTCAGTGCCATGGATGTCCCATTGACCGATGGTGCCGAGCATGGCCTCTGGTTGCGTCCAAAAGAGCACCTCCCCTGTTGCACATATCGCTCATTCCCACAGCAGAGAATAACCAGAAATGCCTTACGAAAAGCCTTGTTGAGGAAGGCATACAGGAAGGGGTTCAGCCCTGAGTTAATGTACCCCAGCCACAGCCACGCTGTCCACAGCTGCCATGGTACAGAGTAGTGGATGAATGGGTCCACCACATTAGTGATGAAGAATGGCGCCCAGCACAGGCAGAAGCAACCCATTACCACTGCCAGTGTCTTTGCTGCTTTAGTTTCAATGCGCATGTGGCTTTTAGTTACAGGCATGTGTTCTGGTGATGATGACTGCATTGTGGTATTGAAGCGGTAGGGCTCCAGAGGATCTGAAGAAGCAGATGCCCTCATAGGGATGACTGGAACTGTCCCAGTGACTGGAGCAGAGCCGGCACGCTGAAGAGTCTCTATCTGCCTCACGTGAGTCATGGCAGTGATGTAGATCCGCTGGTAGGCTAGGACCATGAGGGCCAAAGGTACATAGAAGGCCACAGCAGAACAGATAAGGGCGTATGGCCAGTTCACCAGAAACACACAGCTTGTGTTGTTGGAGCCTCCTGTCAGAGCTCGCCTCTCTTCAATCTGTAAAAAGAGGAGAGCCAAATGACAAACACAGCATATGGATTTCCCCAGAGGGGTTAACTTAGCATAAGAACCAGTAGTTTAGATAGAAGTTACCCCTTTCTCCTGTCTTCAGATTCAGACTGAAAAAAGAAACAGACAAACAGGCTGAAGACTGTAATAATAAAGTGTTTCTGGAATATCCTTTGTCTGTCAAGCTGCCGATATCATTTGTAAATATAAGTAGGTCAGAGTAAATTAAACTGTATTTGAACTTTAAATGTCTACGATATATTTAGTAATCCAGACCAGACAACTGCAAATAAACATATTTCACTTTTTCACTTAAAACATATTCCAAATAACCAGTGTTGGGCAAGTTACTAAAAATTAGTAACTAATTACAGTTACTAGTTACTTCTTTTCAAAGTAATTGAGTTACTTTACCAATTACTGGATGATTAAAGTAACTAGTTATTTGGAAAAGTAACTTTCACATTACTTTTAAATGCATACTTAACCCCTTAGCATTTTTGTCAATTTCCAGCCAATGTGAAACATTCTGTGGGTGGAAAACTAGAATTTTAAGAGGCTAAGAAAGAAGATTGTTCATTATTCACCATCACATATTGTTGTCTGTCACACAGATAAGATGAAAACATTGCATGGCCAGACAAGAAAATTTGATCTAAATATTTTTTGTAACTAAAATGTAATGATTCACTGCATCAAAAGTTTTTTTTGTTTGTTTTTTTAGGTCCAGTAAAACAGCTCCCACAACCTGACCTTGAGCTATTGACTGTTTTTTGTTTTTAATTTGTTCAATCAAGTAGAAGTTAGCACTCTCAGCTGAATAATTTGGTCAGAAGCCATCGAGAGGATGTAAGTAATTATTAGACTCAATATGTTCCAGTAATTGTGTAGCAATTAAAAAAAAAAACTGGAGAAAATTGGTAATATACTAAAAGACACATTTGATATACAGCTCTACATTTAAATCCCTTACTATTTTAGCCAGTTTGCAGCCAATGTAAAACGTTCCATGGGTGGGACATCTTGCACACATAGCGAGATAATTTAATTAATGGATTACATTATGGGCTTAATGTCAGGCGAAAAGCAGACTGTTTCAGACAGAGCTTTTAGAACCTCTTCAGTCTGTTTTATCCTGCCTTGAGAGCTCTTATTGTGGGAAAAATTCGAAGAAAATCCATATGATATTGCCAGCAATTTCCTCATTTTGGAGTGAGAGTTGGCAACACTGCATGAAGCTGTCCATGCTTTTCTTACCTTTATGATATGGATGTGAAGAGTCAAATGGATATGAAGAGTCAAAAAAAAAACCCCACCAAGAATAGAACAGGGAAAAAATGACAAGGTCCAATACAGAAAAAAATAACATGGTGCAATAACAGAGTATGGGGAAAAAACAGAACCACAAACATACTCCATAAAGCACAGGTGAAAATACAGAAACAGAACAATGGATGCAAATAACAGATCCTATGCCTAAAGACCATGATACACAGGCACAAGAAAAAAGGCAACCACAGAACGTCTCTCAAACAGAGGAAAAATAAAACACGCTAAACAGCGGCGAAATACAGATAGTTCAATAAGTCCAAATGAACTGGCAGAGGCAACAACAGCGCATAACTCAGACTACAGAGGGGAAAAAAAACACGCTGAAGAGCAGCGAACTACAGACAGTACAGATAAATACAAATAAACAAGCATAAGCAACAAAAAGAGCCTCTCAAACAACAGAGGGAGAAACTGAAATACAGGCACGTACCAAAATACAACGTACCCTAATAATACTAGACAAAAGGGGAAATGAAAAAAAACACGCTAAAGAGTGACAAAATACGCAGTATAATATAGTTCATAGAAACAAAAAACACAAGGGCATCCCACAACTACAGGGAAGGAAAAAAACCTACAGGGATGACGGCAGGCAGAGCACAAAGGAATAATAAAGAAAAACAATAAGTTCAGGCGGTCTACCTGCATCCAGCGTCCAGATCGCTAGCAGGGGGAAAAGAATGAGTTTGAGCGGTCTACCCCAGTCCCAGGCCCGGAGAAACAGTACCTCTGGCGGCCGGACCAGGTCGGCAAACGAAAAGTCCAGTTTGTCGGTTGGCCGACCCAGAACGCCAAACCTGCGAAGCAGTTTCCCAGGCGGCCAACCCGCGTCATCAGGCCACCAGGACCGCAGGGGAGAACTCAGAGACGGCCTCCCTGTCATGAGGAATAGAAAGGAAGAGCTGAGCCAATTGCGGGGAATCCCCGTGGCACCCGATGGAGGGAAAAAGGAAACAGGAAAAAGATGAGGGACCAGTCCAGCGTCAATCAGTGGAGGATCTGCAGCTCCTTCTCCGAACTCCACATGGACTGGTGCTGCACTCTCGTTGGATCCCAAGCGGGACCGTGCTGCACCCACGACGGACCCCGATTGGGCCCGAACAGCGTCCATGACGGACCCTGATTGGGTCCGCGTTGCACCCACGTTGGACCCCGATTGGGTCAGAACAGCGTCCATAACAGACCCCGATTGGGTCCGCGTTGCACCCACGTTGGACCCCGACTGGGCCGGAACACTACCCACGACGGACCCCGACTGGGCCGGCGGAGCACCAGGGATGACCTCCAGACATGAACCCAGAATCTCCAAGGCGACGACCGGAGCAGGCTCGTCACTGGTGACCCTGGGAGAAGGCTCAGAGGAGAGAAGAGGACTGGGATCAGAATCACCGGCAGCGGCAGAGCCCAGCGAGACAAGCTCGGACGCAGCGGACGGCTGTGCCCGGTTCGTCTCCCCGAGAGATGGGCAAAAATGCTCCAGAATAGAAGAAAGGAAGACAAAATAGAGCACTTGCCTTATCTCAGGCTCTACCGCAGCCCAGGACTTTGACGATCCGGGTTCAGCACGCTGAAGGTCCACTTCTGGTTCCCACTCGACTGCGGTGGGCTCCACAGCCGGCATGATGGTGTCCTCAGTCTGGGGATTCCCTGACGCTGACATCCACGCCGAAAACCCGCACGGCATGGCAGCAAGGGATCATTGACCTGCTGGGTCGAACCGCTCCTCCATGGAGACCCGGGAACACTTAGTCGTTGGCACAGGCTCCAGTTGGCAGTCCGCCCTCCTCCTCTGCCCATGACTTGGCTGCGGGGCTGGAACCAGGCACTCCAGGGCCGCAGGCTCCTTCCTCGTCCGACGGTGTAGTCCTGGCACCAGGGAATGCTCAGGGGAAGGGGACACACAGGTAGCAGGTTCACAATTAATAATTACAGCAGGTGGAGAGGGCTCGGGGGACTGAGAACCCTGAACTCCACCCCCAGGGATCAAACAAGGCAATTCACCCAGTGAAGGAGAAGAATGAAAAGACACCTGCCTGATCCGCTGAGGGCCGATGGAAGCTGCTGCAGTGGGCTTTGTTTTCTCCCTTCCCCTTTGGATGGTGATGGAGGGCCCCCCGGGAGGACGAGGAGGAGCAACTCACACCGGATTGATGACAGGCACAGCCGGAGCGGGACTCTTGGAGTTCTCAGCCACTGGAGAGAGCATCGAGGAGGAGGAAGGAACAGCTGAGGTGGGCCGAGGACGAGGCATATACAACCCGGAGGCGACGGTGGCTGTCTTACCCCTCCGATGAGACGTGGAGGCTACAGCTGGCTGGGAGACAGAGTTCAAGCAGCCACCCGGAACTGGGTCGGGACGGGGTTTTCGCTGAGGATTTGCCGAGAGAATCCCAGCTGACGTCTCTCTCCGCTGGGGATGACCCCTGGGTGGTGGGAACTCCTGGACTGGACGGGGGACAGGAATGGGATACTGAGGCAAGGAGCAAGGATGTCTCTTCTTTGGCTTCCTGCTGGAGTTTCCCTCCAGCCCACGGAGCTTCTCCCGGTGAGCAGAGATGTCTGCCATCCTCGCCGTGATTGCAGGGTGGTCAGCGTAGCGAGGATGGCGGTTGATAGTTGCCTCAGCGAGGTCCAAGTACCAGCGTGCATCGCTGGGAGTGTCGTAAAGGCGAGCGGTGGAGAGGATACCATCAATATCGATGAGAGCCATTACCAGCTCGTAGCCCAAGCTCATCGCATAGGCCTTGGGCAGCGCCATCTCCCAGCACACTGGTACGCGGAAAGAGGAAAAACTACAAGCCCAAATTAAGCAAAATTGGCTGCGACCTACTGTAATGGTGCGGTCCTCATGGACCACTAATGAGACGCTATAGGCAACCAGTAAGTTTGCGCATTTATTAAATGACTGAGACACGGTACAAAATAATGAGCCACATGGGGCAAAACACAAATAAAGACTAGGACTATGACACACTAACGATATCCTGAGAACAAGGAGAAACTTACTGGGAACATGGAGGATCAAGGGAGTGACTGAAGCCAGGGTTAGGGGCTTCAGCCGAACATCGGGGAGACCAACGTTGACGTATGTGAGCGCGAGGTCGCAGCCCAGAGTAACAGAAGCTGCTCCCTTAAATAGGGCAAGAAGATTAATCAGCTGATGAGAATGTCATCAGCTGAATGTAATTCAGCTGTCACTGCCACGCTCGGCACTGACTGCTGGAAGCCCCTCCGAGACACTGTCAGAATAAAAGCTTGGAGAGGCCACAAGGAACTAGTACAGAATGGGAGGGAAATACTGCATGACCCAAGCGCGGACAATATCAACGCTCAGACCATGACAAGCACTAGCTTTGTCGGAGCTGAAGATTGCCGTAAGTCTCAGCCGGCTCTTTAGTTTGCAGCCCACCAATATGCTTTTGTCTTTAACTGTGACAAAGGAAAAACAATCTGTCTGTTTTCACTAAAACAAAGTAGCTTCATCTTTTCCTCCACTCAGTAATTAAGACTCACAGGCTCACAGTAACGCATACTTTGTAACACATTACTCCCAACACTGGTAGTGTCTGACTGGTAATAAGGAGATGTGGTCATCTTTGGGAAGGATGACTGGGTGCATTTCTCCAGTGTCAAGGTCAGAATTTTTTAGTCTGCCTCCGAGGCAGATGAGATGGTTCTGCAAAATGGAAGTAAGACATTGAAGATTACTGTTCAGAGGAATCTGCTTGTTTGTCTCCAGTGATTTAAATTCCTTTTCAAAGGCTCTTTTCTGAACTGCTCTGATAATAACTTCCCTTGCTTGAGATAGTTCATCAGGAGTGTGTGGTAGCACTGGTAGCATTGTCTTAGGAGAGCTATCAGAGGGCGCACATGTACTTGTGCGCCCTCTGATAGCTCTCCTGAGACAATGGATGGTTACTACCAGAGACAGGCTGCTTCCGAAGACATGCACCTTCATCCTGTAGTTGATGATTTCCTTCAAAATGTCATTTTCTTTGTACCAGAGGAATCTCAGGTAATTCCTGTGGTTGTCTCTCACTTGGAAGCAATATAACATTTGTTGAATATCCATCAAGATTGCAACCTTGTCCTTGCAGAACTGCAACAGAAGCCAAATGAGAGAGTTGTGGAGATTAGGACCAGTTAGAAGTGCATCGTTGAGTGAAACATCTGAGTGTTGGTCACTTGAGTCAAACACTATTGTAATTTGGCCTGGTTTCTGCAGGTGAAATACACCGAAGGCTGGGAAGTACCAGCAATCTTCATTTTTTCCTAGAGGTGGTACTTCCTCAGCATTGTCATTCTCAAATATTCTTCCCATAAAATCCAAATATTGTTTTTGCATGTCTGGCCTTGTCTTCAGAGTTTGTTGGAGTGATGCAAACCATTTCTCTGCTTGTTCTTGATTGTTCAGTAGGCATCTCCTCAGTTGTTAGAATGGAAGTGGGGCAGCCCAACTTTGTTCCTCATTCTTGTAGACTTCTCTGTCCATCAAGTCTAGGAACATTTCATCTTCAATTGAAGATGCAAGCTTATCGTTGTGTTCTGTTTGATTAACCCCTTGCACTCCGGGCAATTTTCCTAAAAATGCCAAAAAAAATGTGCCCAAAGTAAATCAAAAGCTGTTATTCAACCCTTTGCAGCATCTTCATGGGGTTGGTCTCTTTTAAAAGAAAACACTTTGAATTTTTTGGCAAAAAAAACATGATCTCTCTACGTGCTCCGGCCACTGAGTTACAGTCATCTAAACATACTGAACTTGAAGAAAATAAATTTGGACAAGGTGTTTTTTTGGATACAAATGATTGCAAATAACACACAGCTGTCCGATCCAGCTGGAAAATGCAAGAGAAATGTAGAACCAAGTGTTATCAAGCTGAGATCCAAATTTGGTAACAATACCACAAAAAATGAATATTTTACGCAGCTTTGTTCTCAGGCTGTTCCCAGGCGTTTTGGAACTGTGCCAAATTGTGCCAAATGGCACAGTTTGGAAAAATGTCTGTAACTTTTGAATAATTCAATGTAGAAGCTTCATTTTGGGCTCTAATGAAAGGTCACACTCAGGGCTGTGTCTGTGTGTGTGTGGGGGGGGGGTTGCCCCCCCGCAACAAAGGACGGAGTTCGGCCCTCGCTACATGATGGATTACACTCCTTGCATGTTTCCACAGCAATGCTGTCACAGCGGCTCCCCCCCCCCTCACTACTGTGTGCGTTTGGGGGGGGGGTTGTCCACCCCCTCGCTACAGAAGACGGCCATCGCTACATGATGGAATAGAGTCATATGCTTCCCCCCGCGGACCGGGGGCGTTCGGACCGTGAACGCCCCCCCCGCTCCTCTTCTGCAGCGGGGGGGGGGGCGTTCATGGTCCGAACACGGCAAATGAACCGTTTATCGCGGCGCACGCACTTCGTACTTCATGCGGGGTACAGTTGTAATTTACCAATCGGTCAAAAGTCATTTTTGGATTACAGTTTTCAGGGAGAAATAATAATTTAGCTTATAACACCTTACCTCTTCACAGCAGCAGAGTCCTGGCAAACTTCTCTTCCCCATTGTCAGACGAACGCGACGCTGCTCTGCTTGTGGATCCCGATCAAAACATAATTCCAATATTGCGGTTTTGGTGAATGATTTACGACCTTTGTCGTCGGCCTCCATCGGTCTATGATGACGGAAGAGAATCCTAGTCCTATTCTGCTGGAATGAGTGCAGGTCTCACTTGTGGGTGTTCTCCATGCTGCTGGGTCTGTAGCAGGTTCGTCCAGCGTCCTTTGTTTTCATCTGCTGCAACAGTAAATCTCTCTTCACCCAGCCCGAATTTCTGTGCTTCAATTGGCTCCTGCATTCACAGTAGGCGGGTCCTCCTTCCTAGGTTTTCATTCATTAGCTCTTCATGGTTTCAGAAACCCAATTCAAGGCTCTTATTAGTCGAATGAGAGGTCAATCAGATGAACTAATCTGTTCGCAGCTGTCTGCAGCTTTTTTTTCAGTGGCGCTTGGAGGCCAGCACCATCTCCATCTGCACCATCATCAGTATATCATGCATCATGCGTCCGAGCGTGCACGAGTGCGCTCTCGTGCGCCCTTGTGCGCCCTAGGATGCAGAGACTTGCCCGCCCGCGGAACAACGGAGCACAAGTGGTTAAACACATTCCATCCCAGCAGGTCCTCTGCAGCTTTGTGAAATCCTGAGATCTTATTTTGAAGCCATCCACCATGGAGAATTCTCTCTTTTATGTGATAAAAGCTTAAACAAGGTTGGAGTAGTGAAGGTCTACCATTATCCAGCACACTTATTTTGAAAGTGTTGACAATAGGCTTGTGTGCATTCCCAAAGCAGACTTTTCCAATGAGTACCCAACCAAGGTCTAGGCGTTGGGTGAAGGGTGAATTATGGGGGCCATTTATTTGTTCCCATACCTTAGGTGTTCTGATGACATCCCTACTGAGCAGTAAGAGGATTTCAGCTGTATTATCCAACTCTGGAATGTGTTCTGCTACTTTAGCAAGTTGCGGGTGGTGTAAAGCTACATTAGATGTTAGAATTTTGGACTGATTATTGAGTATATCATCGCACTCCTGAAGTGGTGGCCTTACCTTTCCATTAAGTGATTCCACCATGAAGTCTTCGGCTCTTCGACCAGCTGTTTCAATTGTGCTCGAACATGTTCTCAGATGGTAAGAGTATGGTTCACATTTCACATTGAACAGCTTGAAGAAGCTTGATCTTACAAGAGAACTGTTTCTTTGGTCATCTTAGATGATGTAGGCTCTGATAGCTTTATCTGCTAGACCTGGGGGATACACTTTGATGAGACAGATCTTAGAACATGGCCTTCCAACTTGTCCTAGGCCACAGATTTCAGTGCAACTCGAGTTGATGATAGCTTTGGGGTTGTTTTCTTCTCCTTCCCTGCTGTTGTGTGGCACAGTTAAAGGAGCCTTGGCTTGAGGTGCGGGGCCAGGACGCATAGCAGAGTCATGATAAGTACTTTCACACTCTACACACTTGTGTTGCACAATCCTTTGCAAGATGAGAAGTTGAGCCACAACATTTAAAACAGATTCCCCTGTCTTTGAGCAAGCTTTTCTTGTCATCCAAAGCTTTAGCTCTGAAGGCCTTGCATCTCTTTAGGGGATATGGTTTATGATGAATAGGACAGCTTTTGTTTGGATCATTTTTACCTTTCTCATGGCTGCTCTTGCTTGGATTGGTTGTGGAAACATATGTCTTTTGAACCATAACAGCAACATTTGTACCTCTTAGGAAAGATTTTTCAGATTTTTTGGGCTGAGCTGTTGATGCTTGGAAAGGTGAAACGGATTGTTCCTCTTCCTTGCCTCATAGTATAAGAACTTGACAAAGAACTTGAATGGTGGAAACTGTCATCTATGTTCATCTTTGTACTTTGCACCAGTCAACATGCACTTGTCTTGAAGTCCACAGGGCAGTTTGAATATTACTGGCTCAATGCCCCAAACAGTATCCAGATAGGATAGGGCTTGAAGGTATCCTCTTTGGCACCCTGTAGTTCCATTAATAAATCAGCTAGTTCACTTAGCTTTAGGTTATCTTTCGCTGAAACTCTCAGGAAGCTGTCAAGTCTGTTAAAGAAAGACCTCTCGATGATTTCAGCTGCTGCATAACATTCCTGGAGATGTTCCCAGACCTTCCTAAGGGCTAAGGCTGGATTAGTTTGTGCACTGACCTGAAATACTTGGCATGGTTGCTGGATTCTTTGCTGAGCCACTTTGTTAATAAGTCCAATTCCTCAGTAGCAGTGAGGCCTAACCCTTGGGTGGTGTTATGAAATGAAGACAAGCATGATAGTTCTCAGGTCTGTCATCAAACAGATACAAACTTGAGCTCACCAGGTCCCGTCGAGCCAAGTACTGGGCTAACTGTTCAGTTGAAGGTGCTAAGTTGCTAGCTATCGGCATATACTGAGGACAAAAAGACAGTGCTGAGCTGTTCAGGTGAGCTGAAAATATTTGTGAGTCTCCCTGATGCACGCCTTCACCAGGTGGAGCCTGACTCCCCATTTTAGCTTCTGAGGGAACATAACCTTCATTACAATAATTTCATCCTGACATAGGGTTGCTAGTATGGTTAGCATGTTGTGTCTATTTAGTGGAAACAGGCTGTTACGGTCTGGTGAAAGGATTGTTTGGGTTTAATGGAAAAAAGTCATTTTTAACAAGCTGATGTGACAATGCTTCAGCTTTAATGTTTGCTTGCTCTGTGTTAGCTACATGAATTTCATCGTTTTGTGGTTCAAAATGAGAATATACAGACATGGACAAAAGTGTTGGTACCCCTCTGATAATGAAAGAAAAACCCACAATGGTCGCAGAAATAACTTGAATCTGACGGAAGTGGTAATAAATAAAAATTCTATGAAAATTAACCAATGGAAATCAGACAATGCTTTTGAATTGTGGTTCAACAGAATTATTTTAAAAAACAAACTCATGAAACAGGCCTGGGCAAAAATGATGGTACCCTTAACTTACTATTTTGTTGCACAACCTTTTGAGGCAATCATTGTAATCAAACGATTTCTGTAACTGTCAATGAGTACACCTTTCCACCTCTCAGCAGGTATTCTGGCCCACTCCTCATGAGCAAACTGCTCCAGTTGTCTCAGGTTTGAAGGGTGCCTTCTCCAGACGGCATGTTTCAGCTCCTTCCACAGATGTTCAACAGGATTTAGATCAGAGCTCATAGAAGGCCACTTTAGAATAGTCCAATGTTTCGCTCTTAGCCATTCTTGAGTGTTTTTAGCTGTGTGTTTTGATAAGATAAGATAAGCCTTTATTAGTCCCACAATGGGGAAATTCTAGGATTGCAACAGCACAGGGATAGCAACACTCAGAGCAATAATTAAGAAGATACGAAAAATAAAAATAAGAGCAGTGAATATACATACGTACACATAAATATACAAATATATATATACAGAGTGCGGAGCATTGTAGCAAGATCGAATAAACAGCATAACCGTCTACTTAGTTATCCTACATAGTATGAATATGTACCCATACATATTGTCACCCTCCGTAGCGACTGATATTGTCCTAGTTGTATACTGGAGGGAACCATTTGTGAAAGTCTTTTGAGTCTTTTGCATTCAATACTATTAGGTTGTCACGTTTTTTTTTGCTATCTCTGCGAGCAGCCCTGCTTAGGTTATACAGTCTGACAGCCGTAGGTAGGAAGGACCTGCGAAACCTCTTGGTTGTGCACCTAGGATGATGTAGTCTACTGCTAAATGGGCTCCTCAGTGCGTTCAGTATGTCCTGCATAGGGTGGGACTCGGACTCCAGCAGAGATGACAGTTTAGCCACCCTCCTTCTCTCTCTCATCTCCTCCACTGGGTCAAGGCGTTGCCCCAGGACAGATCTAGCTTTCTTGATTAGTTTGTTCAATCTCTTCCTATCGGCTGCTGTAATGCCGTTGCCCCAGCAGACCACTCCAGAAGTGATGGCTGATGCCACCACCGTGTCGTAGAATGTCTTCAGCAGTGCCCCTTGTACATCAAAAGAACTGAGCCTCCTCAGTAGGAACAGCATGGGTTGTCCCTTCTTGTAGAGTGCGTCGGTATCGTGTGACCAGTCTAGTTTATTGTTTAGATGAACACTCAGGTACTTGTAGGATGTCACCATCTCAATGTCCGTTCCCTGTATGTTTACTGGTGCTGTGAGGGGTTGTCCTTGCCTGCGGTAGTCCACCACCAGCTCCTTAGCTCTCCTCGCGTTGATCTGGAGGCAGTTCCAATGGCACCAGTCCACGAAATCCTGGATAAGTCCTCTGTACTCATCTTCATCTCCATTGGAGATGAGGCCAACAATCGCAGAGTCGTCAGAGAACTTCTGTAGATGGCAGTGTTTTGTGTTGTGTGAGAAGTCCGCAGTATAGAGGGTGAACAGTAAGGGAGCCAAAACTGTTCCCTGGGGGGTCCCTGTGCTACCGATGATCGTGTCAGACACACAATCTCGGGTTCTCACAAACTGTGGCCGGTTAGTGAGGTAGTCCAGGATCTATGATGACAGGTGCTAGTCCACCCCTGCGCGCAGCAGCTTGTCCTTCAGGGTCATTGGTTGGATGGTGTTGAAAGCACTGGAGAAGTCAAAGAACATGATCCTCACCGCGTTCCCGGGTGTCTCCAGGTGGGACAGAGAACAGTGAAGGAGGAAAATCACTGCATCCTCCACCCCAATGCCATGCTGGTAGGCGAACTGGAGTGGAACCATTGCTGGTTCCACCAGGGGGCGGAGATGAGCAAGGATTAGTCTCCCCAGAGTCTTCATCAAGTGAGACGTCAGGGCTACTGGTCTGCAGCTGTTCAGATCTTTGGGGTGGGAAGTCTTTGGTTCAGGTACCACACAAGCTGTTTTCCACAACTGTGGTACCCTCCCCAGCTTCAGGCTCAGGTTGAAGATGTGCTCCACAATCCCACACAGCTGGTCTGCACAGGACTTGAGGAGCTTCGTGCTGATACCATCCGGTCCCGAGGCCTTCCTCGCCTTGATCTTCCTCAGCTCCGTACTCACCTGGGTCTTAGTGAAGGTCAGGTTGGGGGGCTGTGTGCTAGGAGTGCGGGGGGGTGTTGGTGGAGTGGGGTGTGGACAGTAGGTCTCAATGACTTTAGAGGCAACAGTGGTTGTTGTGCAGTCGGGGGGGGGGGCGGTTGGTCAAACCTATTAAAAAACAGATTCAGATTGTTCGCCCACTCCCTGGCCCCTGTGGCCTGGTGGTAGGTATTCTGGAGCCCAGAGAAGGTTTTAAGGTTTCTTCAGACCCTGCCGATGTCGTTCTGTTGCAGCTTGTACTCCATCTTCTTCCTGAAGCTGTCCTTGCCTTCTCTGATCTTCCTCCTCAGCTCCCTCTGTACGGACTTCAGCATCTCCCTCTTCCCCGACCTGAAGATCCTCTTCTTCTCTCTCAGAAGTGTTTTAATCTCAGGGTTGATCCAGGGTTTGTTGTTCGAACAACACCGTATGGTCTTGGTGGGTACGGTGCTGTCCACACAGAAGCTGATGTAGTCCATGATGGTGTGAGTGAGGCCATCGATGTCCTCACCATGTGGATCGCAGAGCTGCTCCCAGGCAGTGGTTTCAAAACAGTCCTTTAGAGCGTCCATTGCTCTAAAGGACAAACCCCCCTTTGTACTAGGGGTTTGTACACCGGCAGGAGATGAACCAAGTTGTGATCCGATCTCCCAAGTGGGGGGAGTGGTGATGAGGTGTACGCCTCCTTAGTATTTGCATAGAATAAGTCCAGTGCTTTTTTGCCTCTAGTGTGGCATGTGACATACTGGGTGAGTGTGGGTAGAATTGGGGACAGTGAAATGTTGTTGAAATCACCTGAGATGAGGAGAAGAGCATCTGGGTGTTCTGTCTGCAGCCTGCCAGTTACTGAGTGGATGACGTCACGCGCTGTCCCAGCGTTCACCATCAGATTTGCATAAATAACAATGCAGATCACGTGTGAGTATTCCCTCGGGAGATAGGTAGGCCACATGCTAAAAGCTAGCAACTCGATGTCTTTGCTACAGTGCTGTTCCTTAACCGTGATATGCCCCGGTCTGCACCAGTAGTTATTGACATACATTATCACTCCCCCAATGGGGGGCAATGGATCAGCGTTCTCGTCGCGCCCTCCGCCAGTACCCGGGCTCACCTGGGGAAGCTAATGATCCTACCAGCAGACTAAATTCGAAGAGACGACGCCTCTGTGCCAAGTCAAAGAAGAATCCTAGTCACAGTCCTAAAGCCGAAAGCAAACAGCCCCAAGAGCACTTTGTGGTAGGATCTGCCCTTCGCATATTACAACTAAACGTTGAAGGCCTATCTGCAGCCAAGCGAAGCCTTATCAAAGTCCTCGCCTCCCAACATTCGATTGATGTAATCTGCCTCCAAGAGACTCATATTGGCACAGAGGAAGCTGGCCGCTTCACCATCAAAGGCTTTGACCTCCTGTGCTATGTTCTACATGCTAAACATGGACGTGCCACCTATGTGCGTTCTGACATAGTTGAAGCAAATCACCTGATAACAACACATTTCTCAGACACCATAATCATTGGTGGCTTCCATATTGTCAATGTGTACAAGCCCCCTAATGCCAACTGGGATCTGCAGGTCTTACCCACCCTACCCCACCCTGCCATCTATGTGGGGGACTTTAACAGCCATCACCCTGACTGGGGGTACCCAGCAGTGGATAGTGATGGGGAGGCACTTTCAGACTGGGCATCCAGAAATGACCTCGCTTTGATATACGACCCCAAACAAAGAGGAACCTTCCACTCTGCTAGGTGGAAGAAGGACTATTCTCCTGACCTGTGTTGGGTCAGCTCTTTGAATGGGGAGCCATATCCTACACAGATCCTCATTCTTGATGATTTTCCACACAGCCAACACCGGCCCCTGCTTGTACACATTGGCCTACAACTTCCAGTCATATACAGCCCAAGGAAAATGCGCTGGAACTTCCGCAAAGCCAACTGGAAGAAATTCAGTGAAACTCTGGACCGGAGCGTTGTTACCATCCCACTCCACACCATCACTGTAGATGAAGCATACAACCGCTTCTGCAGCGCAATCTTCAAGGCTGCCCATACAGCAATCCCACGAGGCTACCGACCCCTCTATGTCCCATGTTTGGACGGAGAAAGTGCTGCCCTCCTACAATCCTATCAAACATCAGGGGACCCAGAGATAGCAGACCATCTCATTGAATCGCTAAATACAGCCCGGCGAAAGAAATGGGAGGAGACAGTTGCTGACCGGAGCTTTACCCACTCTAGTAGGAAATGTTGGAGCCTCATCCGTCGCCTAGGAGCTGCACAGAAGCCCCCTAGCCAAAGCCGAGCATCCGTCACACCCAACCAAGTTGCATCCCACCTACTGACTATCGCCAAAGGACCCCAAGACAAAGACACCAGAAGAGCAGTTACAACTGAGCTAAAAAAACACCAAAAAATGCCTGTAGAGGAAACGAACCCTGAACCCTTCGAGGCTGCTGAACTGGAGAAAGTCCTACAGGGCCTGAAATGTGGAAAGGCAGCAGGATACGATAACATCTTCCCAGAATTCATGAAAAATCTTGGCCCCCGAGCCCTAACCTGGTTGACACAATTCTACACAAGGATCACACAAACAAACTCGATCCCAAAGAAATGGCGGACAGCAAAGGTCATTGCCATCCCAAAACCTGGCAAAGACCACAAACTACCAGCAAGCTACCGCCCAATCTCCCTACTCAGCGTTCCTTACAAAATCATGGAGCGCCTAATACTGCAACGCATTTCCCCAGAAATAGAGGATATTCTAAGTGTGGATCAAGCAGGTTTCCGCAAGGACCGCAGTACAGGAGAACAAGTACTGGCCCTAACCACCTTCATCGAAAATGGCTTCGAGAGCAGACTGAAGACAGGGGCTGTGTTTCTCGATCTTACAGCCGCCTATGATACGATCTGGCACAAAGGCCTCCTCCTGAAACTTATAAAGGCGATCCCTGCTTGGGCAACAGCAATTATAAAAACCCTGCTGACCAACCAAAGGTTCAGAGTCCACCTCAGTCAGAACACAAGTGCATGGAGAATGCAGAAAAACGGACTCCCACAAGGCTCAGTTCTAGCTCCAACTCTGTTCAACCTCTACATAAACGACCTGCCTACTACAAAATCCCGCAAATTCATCTATGCAGACGACATCTGTTTGGCATTCCAAGCACCAGACTTTGAACCACTGGAACGGGTGCTCACGGAAGATCTTGCCAAACTGGACCAGTTCTGCAAAATCTGGCGCCTAAAACCAAGCCCAGCAAAAACCGTCTCCAGTGTATTCCATCTCCACAATGCAAAAGCTGCCAGAGAACTAAACATCCACCTGAGCGGACTCAAGCTTAAGCATGCCCCAAATCCAACTTATCTTGGAGTGACCCTTGATAGGACCTTATCCTTCAAGGAACATCTAAAGGGGACGGCTGCTAAGGTGAAGGTACGAAACAACCTGCTCTGCAAGCTCGCTGGTGCAAAATGGGGGGGCGGCAGTCTCCACCCTGCGCACCTCAGCACTGGCCCTTTCATACTCTGTAGCAGAATATTGTGCCCCTGTCTGGTCCAGGTCATCTTACACACACCATGTAGACACCCAGCTCAACTCAACCATGAGAACTATAACTGGAACAATCCGCTCAACACCACTCCCCTGGCTCTCTGTACTGTCAAACATAGCCCCTCCACACATCCGGCGAGCAGCATTAACTCAAAGGATGCTCCAAAAAGTTTAAGATTTTCCTCACTTACCAATCCATGCAGATATCTACACCCCACCCACTGCCCGACTTTCATCCAGACGGCCGATTTGGAAAAACCCTCCCCCAGCTGACTTTACCATCCAGACAGCTTGGCAAGAGGAATGGGAGACCAAGGAGGTCCCAAACAAACAGCTGGTGATAAACCCCAACAAACAGGTCCCGGGCACCAACCTTCCAAGGACACAGTGGTCTACACTCAATCGCTTCAGGACTGGACATGGCCCCTGCTTGGCCAGCCTTCACAGATGGGGCAGTAGCCCTAGCCCACTGTGCACATGTGGAGAGGAGCAAACAATGGAACACATCATAGAGGTTTGCCCGCTCCAAAGACTGGAAGGAGGATTACACACCCTCCATACAGCAAACCAGGAGGCAACTGCTTGGCTTAAGGACTTTGCATTCGCTAAATAAATAAATAAATAAATCACTCCCCCGCCTCTTGCCTTCCCACTGCCTGGTGCCCGGTCTGCCCGTATTGCATGGAAACCCTCCAGTTTGATGTTAGCATCTGTTGCTAGTTCTGTTAGCCACGTCTCAGTAAACAACTCTCTGTACACGCTCTCGTAGCGGGAGATAGCCGCTAGCTCATCAGTCTTATTGAGTAGCGATCGAACATTCCCCATAATGACGGCTGGGAGGACGGGTCTGTACCTTATATTCCTCGCCCGCCGTCTTACTCCAGCTCGACATCCACGCCATTTCTGTCTTATTTCTCCCGGTATGTCGAGTTTTTGCGTTAGCATCGTGGGCCGGTTAAGTGCTAACAGTTGGTCTCTATTGTACTGCCTCCTGCAAGAAACAGTGGCTCCATCCACTGGCTCAGGAGACATTTGGGCGATCTACGTGTTTGGAATAAAGGTGTCGCTGGATCAGAAAGATTAGCAAGAGAGCCAGATAGTAAATAGAAATAGGAAGAAATTGATCCGCTGTTGCAAAAAGGCAGCCTACTCGTGTGGCGCCGGAAGCAGAGATTTGGGTTATTATGATGTTGCAAGACCCATGACCTGTGACTGAGACCAGGTTGTCTGACACTGGGCAGCACATTTCTCTCTAGCATACCTTAATAGTCTTGAGATTTCATTGTACCCTGCACATACTCAAGACACCCTGTGCCAGATGCAGCAAAGCAGCCCCAGAACAAAAAAGAACCTCCTCCATGTTTCACAGTAGGGACAGTGTTCTTTTCTTGGTATGCTTCATTTTTGCGTCTGTGAACATAGAGCTGATGTGCCTTGCCTAAAAGTTCCAGTTTTGTCTCGTCTGTCCATAGGACATTCTCCCAGAAGTTTTGTGGCTTGTCAACATGCAGTTTGGCAAATTCCAGTCTGGCTTTTTTATGATTTGTTTTCAACAGTGGTGTCCTCCTTGGTCGTCTCCCATGAAGTTCACTTTGGCTCAAACAGCGATGGATGGTGCGATCTGACACTGATGTACCTTGACCTTGGAGTTCACCTTGAATGTGTTTAGAGGTTGTTCTGGGCTCTTTTGTTACCATTCGTATTATCCGTCTCCTCCTGCGACCATGTCCAGGGAGGTTGGCTACAGTCCCATCCATCCATCCATCTTCTTCAAATATCTTGGGACGATTATTGATAGTAATTTAAACTTTGAAGAGAACTGTGAAAGGGTGTGCAAAAAGGGTCAGCAACATTTGCATTGCTTGAGAAAACTTGCATGCTTCCAAATTGACCGAACCATAATGACAATGTTTTATCGGGCTTTTATTGAATCTGTTTTATCCTTTTCTTTAATGTCATGGTTTGGTCAGATAAAACTGAAACAGAGGAAATCCTTGGATCAGGTAGTTAGATGGTCCAGTCGGTTGCTTGGTGAGCCACAGCTGAGCCTGACATCCCTGTACACCAGACAAGTACAGAGGATGGCTACCTCCATTTTAAATGATGACTCCCACCCTTTGCACTGCCACTTTCAGCTTCTTCCCTCAAGACGGAGGTTTGCTGTCCCAAAAAGTAGAAACCAGCGCTACAAAAACAGCTTTGTTCCTGCTGCTGTCAAAGAGTTGAACAAGCTGTAACAATATATTGCACATAATTTAGGTACCTATTTATTAACTCCATTTTATATTTACTTATTTTTGTAGGATGTCACTTGGGTTCTAAATATTTTATTGGGTTTTAGACCTTTGAGTTTTTCACCTCTTTGACTAGTTTTTAACTTTTGATATGACCCTTCTCTCTTACCTCTGGTTTTTCTCTCATCTCTTTACCCTGATTGGTGGAGCCTTGAGTATTTTTATCATGTTTATAGTCAGCTTCATATGTGCCTGTGTTTGTGTCTATGTTGAATGTAATTTGCGGTTTGTAAATATGGATGTCACCAGACTGCAAAACAAATCTACCTACGGGTACAAATAAAGGAACCTGAACCTGAACCTGAACCTTCTTCCGCTTAATCCTTTTCGGGTTGCTGGAGTCTATCCCAGCATCTTTGGGCGAGAGGCAGGGTCCACCCTGGACAGATCGCCAGTCCATCACAGGGTGGCTGTATCTTAAATTTCTGAATAATATGTGCAACTGTAGTCACAGGAACATCAAGCTGCCTGGAGATGGTCTTATAGCCTTTACCTTTAACATGCTTGTCTATAATTTTCTTTCTAGTCTCAGGAGATTAGAAAGAAAGAGCATCTTTGTGTGCTCTTTCTAGCAGATAATGAGCTTCCATGTCTGCTTTTTCCTTTTGTATTTTAGCTTCCTGTGATGCTCTTTCCACATTAGCTTTAGCTTCCAAGGCTGCATATGCTGCTCTCATCTTAGCTGTCTCTGCTTTAGCAGGAGCATGTGTCAATGACCTGGCCGATGAAGAAGATGACCATGAACTGCGTCCACTTACTGTTGTAAACTTATCACTCTTCGTTTCATCCATCTTACGCTGATGCACGACACCAGATTTCTCTTGTCTTTTCACTATGTTGTCTTCACTACAGTATGGGAACTGTAGTTATCCAACCAGCTAAATTTTTCCTTGCATGAAAAAATAACAAGTTGTTGTCAGCTTCTATTCACTGTGCAGCTCTTTTCAGCTTCATACAAGGGCAGAGTGAAAACTGCAAATTACAGAACACAATCTATCACCATTTCCACAGCCATGTGCTCTTTAAGCTATCCATAAACATGTAAATAGTTTTAACTAACTGCAAATACTCATGAAATGCAAACGTTTTAACCTTATTAACTTTGCAATGAAATTATTTATGTTTTTTAACTTATGACATTGTGTCTCTGGTGTGAACAGTTAAGCAGCAGGTAGTGACATTCAACCAACTTTTCTTCAAGACGGCTGCCAGGCAGTGTTGCCAGATGGGAAATGTTGAAGTATCATACCAGTGGTTTAAAATTATTGTATTTTGAGGAAAATTATTGTACACACACAGTTTTTATTCTGACGTGGCTCAGGACTATCTGCTACAGTAACACATTATCACAGATTGTGCCTATTACAGGCTATAACACAGTTTAACCTTTAAATAATCTAACAGATCAGGTGGGAAACAAAGCACCTCTTGAAGACGAGCACCTCGAAAGATTCAAAGATTCATCCATCCATCCATCTTCTTCCGCTTAATCCTTTGTGGGTCGCGGGGGGATGGAGCCTATCCCAGCATCTTTGGTCAGAGGCAGGGTCCACCCTGGACAGATCGCCAGTCCATCACAGAGCCAACACAGAGAGACAGACAACCATTCACTCTCACAGTCAGACCTAAGGACAATTTAGAATCCCCAGTTTGATGCCAATTAACCTAACTCAGAATCAGAATCAGAATCAGATTTATTGCCATTGTTCATGTAGTACACAAACTAGGAATTTGTCTCGGTGCAATGCTGCAACATTAAACATGATAAAATAAAAGAAATGAAAAACTATGCATGCAATAAAGTGTAGAATAAGAATGAGTAATACTGGTCAAAAGCAGTTTTTAAATATATTAGCGAGCAGCAGATATTGTGGAGTATGGTACCACATAGTGCAGTCGGTAATGCAAAAAGAAAACAGTGATGATTGACATGAGTCTGGTTGAGCTGCTGTACATAGTGCACGAGTCTAATAAGTCACTTAGTGTTCAGCAGTCTGATGGCAGAGGGGAAGAAGCTGTTCATGTGACGGGAGGTTTTAGTCTGAATGGACCAAAGTCTTCTACCTGAGGGGAGGGGGGCAAACAGTACGTGACCTGGGTGTGAAGGATTGGCTATGATCCGGCTAGCACACCTCCAGGTCCTGGAGATGTACAGATCCTGGAGAGATGGGAGCTTGCAGCCGATCACCTTCTCAGCAGCGCGCACGACGCGCTGCAGCCTTAGTCTGTTCCTGGCAGTGGCTCCTGCGTACCACACGGTTATGGAGGTGGGGAGGATGGACTCGATGATGGCTGTGTAGAACTGCACCAACATATTGGTGGGTAGCTTGAGCTTCCTCAGCTGCTGCATGAAGAACATCCTCTGCTGGGCCTTTTTGATGAGGGAGCTGATGATCGGCTCCCACTTGAGGTCCCTGGTGATGGTGGTGCCTAGGAAGCGGAAGGAATCTGCAGTGGTGATGGGAGAGCCTGTGAGGGTGAGGGGGGGCAGAGGGGTTGTGACTTTCCTGAAGTCCACAATCATCTCCACTGTCTTAAGAGCGTTCAGCTGCAGGTTGTTGTTGTTGCACCAGGACGCCAGCTGGGCCACCTCTCTCCTGTAGACGGACTCGTCGCCGTTGGAGATGAGCCCGATGAGGGTGGTGTCGTCCGCAAACTTGATCAGCTTGACAGACTGGTGGCTGGAGGTGCAGGAGTTGGTATAAAGGGAGGAGAGTAGGGGGGAAAGTACACAGCCCTGGGGTGATCCGGTGCTGATGCTAACAGAGTCTGAGACAGTCTTCCCCAGCCACACATGCTGCCTCCGGTCCGTCAGGAAGTTGGTGATCCACCTGCAGAGGGAGTCAGGCACGTTGAGCAGGGACAGCTTGTTCCGGAGCAGAGTGGGGCGGATGGTGTTGAATGCAGAGCTGAAGTCCACAAACAGGATCCTGGCGTAGGTTCCCGGGGAGTCCAGGTGCTGCAGGATGGAGTGGAGGACCAGGTTGACTGCGTCGTCTACAGACCTGTTGGCTCGGAAGGCAAACTGCAGCGGGTCCAGGAGGGGAGTGGTGATGGACTTGAGGTGGGACAGGACCAGGCGCTCAAAGGACTTCATGACTACAGAGGTGAGCGCTACAGGTCTGTAGTCCGTGGCTTCTTGGGGACAGGGATGATGGTTGAGGATTTGAGGCAGGTCGGCACGTGGCATAGCTTAAGGGAGGTGCTAAAAATGTCTGTGAAGACAGGAGTCAGCTCTTTCACACAGTGTCTCAGGGTGGAGGGAGACATGCCGTCCGGACCGGGGGCCTTGCGCGGCCACATGCCAAAAACTTGCATGTTTTTGGCATGTGGGAGGAAACCGGAGAAATCCCGGAGTAAACCCACACAGACACGGGGAGAACATGCAAACTCCACACAGATCACTGTTGGTCGGGGGCTGGGATTGAACCCAGATTCAAAGAGTCAAAGATTTTATTTGTCAATACTACTATACGTACAGGACATACAGGAGAACTGAAATGGTGTTTCTTTTCAGTGGTGTGCACAACATATAAAAAAAGGAATAAGACTCTATGTACAGTAATGCAACCCATAGTGCAAATGGTGACAAAAGATAGACCCAGAGCTCCCATTGTGCAAATTAAGCTAAACAATAAACGATGAAACCCAGCAATCCTATATACAGAAAAGTAGAGCTGTAATACTCGTAGTTGCAAGTTCAATGTGGTAGTGTAGGTGCAGACAGTGACAGATAGGACTGTCATGATCAGTATTACAGTGACAGACAGACAACACCAGATATGGCATTTGTGCAAGTGATTGCAGTAAAGTGCAGAGACATACAGCAGCAAATGTATTACTGTTGGTATGCCAGTCTTCCTGTGCCAACAGCTGAGGTAGTTATTGTGCGGGTGAGTGCATTACAGTCCGGGGGGGGGGGGGGGTGAACAGAGTTCAGGGTCCTGATGGCCTGATGAACAAAGCTGCTTAGCAGTCTTGTGGAGCGGGCCCAGAGTCTCTCTTTTTTTTTTTTTGTTGTTACTTATTTGTACCCGTAGGTAGATTTGGTTTGCAGTCTGGTGACAAGCCACCGGCTGCCGGTCGCTGCGTGCGCGAGCGCCCTAAACCTACATGTTTTTGGTATGTGGGAAGAAACCGGAGAAATCCCGGAGTAAACCCATGCAACAAGGGGAGAACATGCAAACTCCACACAGCTCACTGTTGGTCGGGGGCTGGGATTGAACCCACGATCTCACGATCCCCACGATCCCCCGGCCGAGGGTAAACTGTGCTGCCGCAGTGCTAAACCACTGCGCCACCGTGCAGCCCAGCTCTGGTACCTTTTCCCCGAAGGCAGGGGGCTGAAGAGGGAGTGTGAAGGGTGGGAGGTGTCACCTGCGATGTTGATGGCTCTGCAGGTGAGGCGGGTGAGGTACATGTTTGGGGGGGGCAGAGGGGCACCGATGATCTTGCTGGCTGCTTTCACTGTGCGTTGTAGTGTCTTTCAGCAGGACGCAGTGCAGATTCCATACCACACCGTGATGCAACTGGAGAGGATTCTCTCTATGGTTCCCCGGTAGAATGAGCACACGATGGGATTGGGACTTATGCTGTCCTCAGTTTGCTGAGGAAATGGAGGTGAGTTTGAGCCTTCTTGGTCAGTTATGTGGTGTTGTTGGACCAGGAGAGGTCCTCAGAGATGTGTTCCCCCGGAGAACATGGTGTTGCTCAACTTCTGCACAGCTGCACCATCGATGATCAGAGAGGGGTACTGTGTGTGTCCCCTCCTGAAGTCGACCACAATCTCCTTGGTTTTTCCCACATCCAGGAAGAGGTTATTGTCTTTACAACACTGAACCAGGGACCAGTTGGCTCACCTCATTTCTGTAGTTGGCCTCCTCGTTGTTGGTGATGAGGCCCACCACCGTTGTGTCATCCACAAACTTGATGATGTGGTTGGTGTTGTAGGCTGGTACACAGTCATGGGTCAGCAGGGTGAAGAGCAGTGGTCTGAACACACACCCTTGTAGGGCCCCTGTGTTCAGTGTGATGGTCTGTGGGTGTTGCTGCCAACTCGCACATTCTGTAACCTTCTTGTGAGAAAGTCTAGCACCCAGGTACAGAGAGAGGTTTTTGAGTCCCAAGTGTCTGAGTTTTTGAATCAGGTGCTGGGGGATGACTCTGTTGAATGCTGAACTGAAGTCCACGAACAGCATTTGCACATAGGAGTTCTTTGAGTCCAGGTGGGTGAGGGCTGGATGGAGAGCAGCAGCGATGACATCTTCTGTGGATCTGTTTGACCTGTATGCAAACTGTGATGGGTCGTGGGAGGGAGGGAGAATGGACATGAAGAGTTGTTGCTACGCAATTATTTGACCACCTGCAGGGAAATGGTTTACTTGAAGAGTTTCAATCTGGGTTTAGAATCCATCATAGTACTAAAACAGCCTTAGCGAAGGTCACTAACGACCTCCTCATTGCATCTGATAATGGACTAGTTTCTGTACTTGTCCTTTAAGACCTTAGTGCAGCTTTTGATACTATCGATCATAATATTCTACTTGATAGATTAGAACACTATGTTGGACTTAATGGAACTTTGTTGCAATGGTTTAGATCTTATTTATCTGATAGGTTCCAGTTTGTTCATGTAAATAATGAGTTTTCTTTCAACTCAAAGCTTAGTCATGGAGTTCCACAGGGATCTGTGCTAGGCCCTACTCTTTTTAGTTTATATATGCTTCCGTTAGGCAACATTATTAGAAAGCACTGTATACATTTTCATTGTTATGCAGATGACACACAATTATACCTGTCAATGAAGCCAGATGATAGTAATCAATTAGCCAAGTTAGAAGCCGGTCTTAAGGAAATCAAAGCTTGGATGACTTGTAATTTCCTGCTATTAAATTCAGATAAGACTGAAGTCATTCTTGTTGGTCAAAAAAACCTTAGAAATTCCTTTCCAAATCAAACTTTCAATTTGGATGCGGTTACTCTTTCTCTTAATAGCTCTGTGAGGAACCTTGGAGTTATTTTTGATCAAGATTTGTCCTTCAATTCACATATTAAATTTGTTTCAAAGACTGCCTTCTATCATTTGCGTAATATTGCCAAGATTAGGAGCATCTTGTCTCAGAGTGATGCTGAGAAGCTGATCCACGCTTTTGTTAGCTCGAGATTAGATTATTGTAATTCTTTATTATCAGGCTGTCCTAAAACATCTTTAAAAAGTCTTCAGCTGATCCAAAATGCTGCAGCAAGAGTTTTAACAGGTACTAGAAAGAGAAATCATATCTCTCCGGTTCTCGCCTCCCTTCATTGGCTTCCCATAGAGTTTAGAATTAAGTTTAAAATCCTTCTTCTTACTTACAAAGCTCTAAACAATCAGGCTCCTTTTTATTTAAAAGATCTGATACTACCGTATTATCCTAACAGAGCAATACGCTCCCAAAATGCAGGATTACTTGTAATACCTAGAATCTCCAAAAGTACAATGGGAGGCAGAGCCTTCAGTTATCAAACTCCTCTCCTCTGGAATCAGCTGCCAACCTGGATTCGGGAGTCAGACTCGATCTCTGTTTTTAAGAATAGGGCTAAAACCTACCTTTTTGATATAGCCTACAATTAGGGAGGGATCATGTGTTTCTGAACCCTCCCTTAGTTATGCTGCTAATAGGTTTAGTCAGCCGGGGGACCTCCAGTAATGCACTGGGCCTCACTCCTTTCCTCACTCTCTATGAAATATTTTTTTTTGCTGGTCATTAACATCTGTTTGTTCTCTCCCATAGATTGAGTCCCCATCGTGCTGTTTGCTCTCTACATGTCTGTTCTTTTCTTCTTCTCTATCCCCTCACCCCCCAGCCAGTCGCAGCAGATGACTGCCCCTCCCTGAGCCTGGTTCTGCTGGAGGTTTCTTCCTGTTAAAAGGGAGTTTTTCCTCTCCACCGTCACCAAGTGCTTGCTCACAGGGGATCGCCTGATTGCTGGGGTCTTTCTGCAACTGTGGGGGTTCCCCCCTACAGTTGATAGTGCTATGAGATGACTGTTGTTGTGAAATGGTGCTATATAAATAAAGTTGAATTGAATTGAATTGAATGTTCTGCATGACCAGCCGCTCTAAACACTTCATTATGATGGGGGTCATTGCTATGGGCCGGTAATTGTTGTAGCTGGATGGGACGGGCTTCTTTGGGACTGGTATTTTGGTGGCATTTTTGACACATGTAGGGACAACCACTTGAGTCAGGGAGATGCTGAAGATGTTGGCCAGGACATTCTTGAGCTCCTTTGCACAGTCCTTCAGGACACAACCCGGTATGTTTTCTGGTCCAGTTGCCTTGTGTGGGTTGATCCTGCAGAGGCTCCTCTTCATGCTAGCCAGAGCCAGACTCATGGCCTGCTTATCTGGAGGAAGAGCAGGCCTATCCTGCTCCTCCTGTCATGAGGGCTTATCCTGTGTGGAGTACAGGATAAGCCCTGGCCTGCACTGAACAGCCTACAATATCAGTCATACTTAACTATCTTCTATATGGCTTCTCTTGAATCATCATGTATCAAGGTCTTGCCTCATAAATATTTTGAGAAGTAGTCTGTATATTGGGAATAAACATCAATCAATCCACCTAAACTACTACTAAAATGCCTCTGATAATTGAAGCAGAAACCTGTTTCACAGTTTTATTGACAACCACACTCTGGTGACAATTTTGCACAAACACTTGCACATTGCAGCAGCAGCAACAGAAAGCTTTAGTGCTAATGGCAACAACAGGTTTGAACTACCCAGTAAAACTGGGGTCTGTTTCCCCCCATTCATTTCTTAACCAGCTGGTAATGTTGCTTCCTTGTTGAGTCTGCCGTGCCTGCATTAGTTCTGTAATGTACACAAATGATTTGATCGAGTGTACTAGTTTTTATTTGTGAATGGATTGTACTGAATCCCTCACCAGAACTGTAGTGAAAGCAAGGGATCACCCGCTGAATCCCCCACCTGAGCAGCAAACGAACCTCGCCCGCTCCATTCAGCCACTTCTCATGGTAGACAGTTGGAGCTCCAGTACAGCACTGAGTGATTTGGTGTACCACTATTTCTCATGGATCATTTTAGCTTAACTCCGTATGTTTCAGTGAACGGTGGATCCCATTAGTAGCCTCCATCTGAGGCCACCTCTCTGCTACCGCCATCAAATCTTCTGTCTCCTTCCACGCAATCCACACGCGTGAGACGATGCATAAAAACAAGCGTAGTATGTATGCACACTTTGTGCAGGATCTGTATCCTGGCTGTGTTTGCTATTTTAAAATGGACTATGAAAAACCTTAACAGAGCTTCACAAAATAAACAGTGAAGAATGGAATTATCAGACTTTCTTACATTTTACCAGTGCAGTACCCAAATAATCTCTTATCTGGATATCTGCTCATGGTAGTGGGATTCATTTTTTTTTTTTAATTTGGTATGTGGATATTTGCTCCTTTGCCCAAACTGTTGTTTTGGATATTTACATGGATATATCTTTACACTGTGGAGAGTGTGGAAAATGATGAGGCCAGTTTATGAGCAGACAAAGCTTTATTACACTCTCACATCATCTATACACAGAAAGTACTGAATTAGTCAAACCAGGTTCTCCTTATAAACTCAACAGATCATCTCACATCTGCATGACATTTCACATCACACTGCATGACATCTAACCCCACAATACATCTCCCCTAAACCTCCAGCTCTCGCTTCCTGCCAACTCCGCATGACATCCTTGCCTATTATTCTTTTATGTTTAACCACTGCCTCCTGACTGAGACGCTGTCTGCTGACACATCCACAATATGCATTGCCATATCACCAATATGCATTGCCATAACACTGATTTTACCCTTCTAAGACATGACTGTACAGAACACCAGGAAGAAGCAGTGAAAATGTTGACATAAAAAGTGAATCCAGAGACCCATCCCTCCATTATAAAATACATGGCACCCTCTAGCGATTTTTCACATCAAGTAGACAAAACTAATTAGGGAAGGAGAAATGAAGGCTCTTTTCCACTAGACCCAGTCGGCCTTACTCTACACTACTCGCCACTACTCGGTTCGGCTCGGTTGTGTTTCCATTGCAGCTGGGTATGCCTGGGGTGGGCGGGATTTTTTTTACAGCAAGGCGGCGCCACAATCCCGTGACGTAAAACACGCGACCCAAGCGAAACATAGCATTGCAGCTGTACAAGGCGACTCCTCGGTCTGTGGCTTTTTGTCACCGTAAAGGCCAAAAAGGACCACCAGACAAGGGGTCAGGCAGCGAGATGAAACACTCTGGAAAAGTACTGCAGCTTTTGGGAAGCCATAGAGCTGAAGACATGAGGATATGAAGTAGATCATATGTGACGGTAAGCTAATGATTGCTAATGCTAGTTTGCTTTAAGTACATCGTACTACACTGTAATGTCTGCAAGTTATCGCTGTTAGGTACTAAAATATGTATGGTTGTGTGTGTGTGTGTGTTTCAGATGGCTCTGTTGTGGGAAAATTGCTGCTTCAAACCGTAGGTCTGGCGTTCAACACAGCCTGTCACTGATGTCACCCCAGCTTCACAAACGATCAGTAGATATAGAGCTTAAGAATGTTTGTAGAAACGTTTAGCTTCCTGTACAACAAATTGCTCTGATCTGTGTGAAAATCATGGAGAGACTGTTGAGACATCATGGGACGTACCTGCTCCAGCAGCACTGAGTCTGTGGTGGTGTCATAGCAAAAAGTGATCAGCTGACACTGACATATTGTCGGCCCAGGAAACACGCAAGCAGGCTCAGGTAGATTTGACAGCTTTATTAAACAACAAGGTGAGTGTATGGATGTGTGTGTGAGTGATTAGTGTGTGATGTGGGTGGAGGGTGCAAGCCAGGACAGAGCAGCACGTCGTGTGGCCAGACAACCCCATGGGAGAGAGGAGAAAGGGGGTTAGCTAGGCAACCACACGGGAACGTGATCTAGAGCTGTGCTTACTTGCAGAGAAGAGGTGGCTGGCGTTGGCAGGTCCCAAGCCTGGGAGACAACGTCCTGCTGTGCGTCCGGGCGAAGCGGTGAGGCAGAGGAGCGGCGGGACAATGGAGGGTAAGTCCGCCGCCGGGTTATCCACCTGTGCACAGGGAAGGCTTATAGAAGAAGGTGAACAGATAATAGTGACAGCTTACGTGTCCTTTAGCGTAGATCAGCAGGCCTGATGAGGAGGAAGCTGCTGGGAGATATCGATGTAGGGAGACAGACAGCTCCAGGCTGCAGCTCAGGGCAGGATGGAATAAATAGCGGCACACTAACGAGGCACAGGTGTGCGCGCAGCTGAGGTGGAAGCCCGTGAGCTGCGGGTGATGACAGTACCCCCCCCCCCCTACCAGCGCCTCCTGGCGCTGGCTTACCTGGGTGTGTCTGGTGAAACTCCGCGATGAGGTCTGGATCCAAAACTCACGAAGAGCGCACCCAGGATCTCCACTCTGGCCCATAGCCCTCCCAATCCACCAGGTACTGCAGCCCACGACTCCGACGCCGGGAGTCCAGAATGGCAGAAACACCCCACGCCGGGTCACCGTCGATCATTCTAGGCACGGGAGGAGACCTAGGAGGAGGGCAGAGTGAATTGGACACAACAGGCTTAAGCTTGGAGACGTGGAAAGTGGGACACACACGGAGGGAGGGGGGAGGGCCAAATGCACAGCCACCGGGTTGATGATTCTGGAGATCACGAAAGGGCCAAGGAATCTCGGGGCCAATTTCTTCTTTTCTCCTTTCAGGTTGATGTCTTGAGACGACAGCCACACCCGCTGACCCACCTGGTAAGCAGGAGCTGGTCTCCTGTGACGACTGGCGGTGGAGCTGTTGCGCGCCGCTGTGCGTAAAAGCGCGTCCTTAGTTTTGGCCCAAATCCTCCGGCAGCGCCTGATGTGCGCCTGGACAGAGGGGACGGCTAGCTCAACCTCCTGCTCAGGGAAAACAGGGGGGTTATACCCCAAGGATGCTTCAAAGGGGGACACTCCAGTTGCCGTGGACTGGGCCGAATTATGGGTGTATTCTACCCAGGTCAGGCAGGAGCTCCAGGACGAAGGATTGGAGGATGTTACGCAGCGCAGAGCGGCTTCCAACTCCTGGTTCGTGCGCTCGCACTGCCCATTGGATTGGGGATGGTGACCTGAGGAGAGACTCACCGTGGCCCCTAAGGTGCTGCAAAAGCTCCTCCAGACCTGGGAGACAAACTGTGGGCCCCTGTCTGAGACCACGTCCAGCGGGATACCATGCAGTCTGACGACATGGTGGACCAGTAGAACGGCTGTCTCGCGTGCTGAAGGGAGACCCTGAAGAGGCACAAAATGGGTGGCCTTGGAGAATCTGTCCACAATTGTCAGAACCGTGTCATAGGTGTTAGAGACTGGTAAACCGGTGACGAAGTCAAGGGCGATGTGCGACCAGGGCCTGCCCGGGATCGGCAGGGGCTGGAGTCGACCCGCAGGTGGAGAGTTCTGGGTCTTGCCGGTTGCGCACTGGGGTCAGGCCCGGACATAGTTGGTAACGTCTTTATGGAGACCTGGCCACCAAAATGAGCGCTGCAGCCAGCTCACCAGGCGGGTAGTGCCGGGGTGACAAGCGAGTCTGGAGGTGTGGGCCCAATGGATCACCTCACCCCGAACTGCAGATGGAACAAAGAGCCTCCCCTCCGGCCCCCTCGCCAGGATCCGGTTCCGTCTTCTGAGCGTCCAGAATCTTGTCCTTAATGGCCCAGGCGATCACCCCTAAGACGCACGACTTGGGCAGGATGGTATGACCGGATTCTTCTGGACCCTCGGGGGCAAACTGTCTGGAGAGGGCGTCGGGCAGCCCATTCTTCGAGTCTGGATGGTACGTGATGGTGAAGTTAGAACAAGCAAAAAATAGAGACCAGCGCGCCTGGCGGGCATTCAGACGCCTCGTTGACCTCAGGTACTCGAGATTTTTGTGGTCCGTCCAGACCACAAAGGGTTGGGCTGCCCCCTCCAACCAGTGACGCCACTCCTCTAGCGCGAGCTTGACAGCGAGAAGCTCTGTGTCACCAACGTCATAGTTACGTTCCGCCGCTGTCAGCCGTCGAGAGAAGAAGGCGCAGGGCCGCTTGACTCCATCCACCAGCGAGCGCTGAGAAAGCACCGCCCCCACCCCCGTGTCAGATGCGTCAACCTCCACTAAGCACTGAAGCGCAGGATCGACCTGGGTCAGGACCCGGGGGGACGAGAATTCCGACTGGAGGGTCTTGAAGGCAGTGGCTGCTTCCTCGGACCACTGGAAAGGCACCTTTGGTGACGTGAGGCGGGTCAGGGGGGAGACGATGGCGCCGAACTTAGGGATAAAGTGCCGGTAGAAATTTGTGAAGCCAATAAACTGCTGCACCTGCTTCCTGGATGTGGGCGTGGGCCACTCGACCACCGCTTTAACCTTTGCGGGGTCGGGGAGGATCTGGTTATGCGAAATGATGAACCCCAGGAAGGAGGTGGTTCGGGCATAAAACTCGCATTTCTCAGCTTTAATAAGCAGCCAGTTCTCCAGCAGCCGTTGCAGGACCCGCCTCACATGGGCCTGGTGTTCATCTCATGCCTTGGAGAAGATGAGTATATCATCCAGATATACAAAGACGAACACTCCCAGAAAGTCCCGGAGGACGTCGTTGATTAGACGTTGGAAGATGGCAGGTGCGTTGGTAAGCCCAAACGGCATCACGAGATACTCAAAGTGGCCGCTGGGCGTCCTAAAGGCCGTCTTCCACTCGTCCCCCTCCCGGATCGTAACGAGATGGTAAGTGCTGCGGAGGTTGAGCTTGGTGAACCAGGTCACCCCCTGGAGGGAGTGGAAGGCAGTGTCCATAAGGGGCAGTGTGTAACGGTCCTTAATGGTGATGTCGTTCAGGGCTCTGAAGTCTATACAGGGGCGTAGGGACCCATCCTTCTTTGCCACGAAGAAGAATCCCACGCCAAGTGGAGACGAAGAGGGGCGGATCATCCCAGCGCTGAGCGACTCCTTAATGTACGTGTCCATAGCTTCTCGCTCCGGTGCAGAGAGGCTGTACAGACGGCCTGACGGCAGGGGGGCCCCCGGGCGGATGTTGATCGCGCAGTCGTAGGGTCGATGCGGGGGAAGAGACAAAACTCTGGACTTACTAAATGCCGCCCCTAGGTCGTGGAATTCCTGCGGCACCAGGGTCAGGTCCGGAGGTTCGGAGACGGGCGCAGATGGAGGGAAGGACGGTGCGCAGGGCGCCGACTGGAGACAGGTGCCCAAGCAGAAGGTGCTCCAGGACAGGACTCTGCCGGTCCTCCAATCCAGGACAGGGTTGTGCAGCCACAGCCAGGGGTATCCCAGGATGACACGGTCCGACAAGGAGGGCAGGACGTAGAAGGACAAATCCTCCCGGTGGTTGCCGGAGACGATGATGGGGACTGGCTTCATGCTATGTGTAACAGTACCCAGGGGAGAACGGGAGAGTGTGACCAAGTTTAAGGGGTTAGGCAGTGGTTTACATGGTATGCCCAAACGGGTTGCCAGGCTTTTAGAAATAAAGCTCTGCTCTGCCCCGGAATCCACCAGTGCGTGAATGGAGTGCCCAGTGGAGTTGTGACAGAACCGTAAGGGCAGTGTACAAGAGGATAGGGAGTTAGACCGGTTAGAGTCCGCGAGGCCCCCTATAGTGACTAGCGGACCTCCCCGTTTGGCTTAACCAGGCACAGCTCCACGGGATGCTGGTCATCTCCGCAATACATGCAGAGACCCCGTTCCTGCCGGCGTTGTCTCTCCGCTAGAGGGAGCCTAGTGCGCCTGATAGCCATGGCCTCTGGTTCATCGGTGGACTCCGGAGCCGGTAACGCCAGGGGCGACTGAGCTGGGCGGAGGGAAGCTCCGCGCGAGCGGCTGGAAGACTTCCGCTCCGCAGCCCGCTCACGCAGCCTGTTGTCCAGGCTAATCGTGAGCAAGATTAGCTCAGAGAGTCACCCTGGGAGGTCCCGGCCAGCTAGCTCATCCTTCAGACCAGAGTTGAGGCTACGGAGGAAAACACTGCAGAGAGATGCCTCTCCCCAGCCCACCTCCTCCGCTGCCACCCGGAAGTCGACCGCATATTCCGCCGCTGACCGGCCTCCCTGTTGGAGACTGAGAAGCCGGTCAGCGAGGACGCTGTCGAGACGGGAATGGTCAAAAACCTCTAGAAAGTCCCGCACGAACCGGTCATACGAGAGGTTAGCGTGACTGAGCTTCGTCATTACGGCATAAGCCCAAGTTAACGCTTGCCCCTCGAGAAGATTGGCCATATAACCAATTCGGCTGTGGTCTGAGGGGAAATCCCCAGGGACACGCAGAAACACTGACTCACACTGCAGAATAAACCCCTTCGCTCCACCGAGTTTCCCGCTGAAGCGAGCGGGGGTTGGGATGGGTGTGAGACGGGTTGGCGCCCCCGAGCCAGGCTGGCCGGCCGAGGAGACAGCCGGAGCCGCGGCACCAGGAGGACCCGGAGGGAAGGACCGTGGAGGATCCAGGCGGTCTAACCGGTTAGTAATTAGTGTCAATTGATTTAATATCACCTGCTGTTGGTGAGCTATCATATCCACCCGACCCTCGAGGGTGGAAAAATGGCGTGTGAGCCCGCTGTCCGCTGGGCCGCTTTGCTGGAGCCGTACTGACATATTGTCGGCCCAGGAAACACGCACACAGGCTCAGGTAGATTTGACAGCTTTATTAAACAACAAGGTGAGTGTATGGATGTGTGTGTGAGTGATTAGTGTGTGATGCGGGTGGAGGGTGCAAGCCAGGACAGAGCAGCACGTCGTGCGGCCAGACAACCCTATGGGAGAGAGGAGAAAAGGCGGTTAGCTAGGCAACCACACAGGAACGTGATCTAGAGCTGTGTTTACTTGCAGAGAAGAGGTGGCTGGCGTTGGCAGGTCCCAAGCCTGGGAGACAACGTCCTGCTGTGCGTCCGGGCGAAGCGGTGAGGCAGAGGAGCGGCGGGACGATGGAGGGTAAGTCCGCCGCCGGGTTATCCACCTGCGCGCAGCTGAGGTGGAAGCCCGTGAGCTGCGGGTGATGACAGACACAACTTGATCGCCAGGTTGTAGTTATGGGGTTATATTAACCACAAAATATATATTCAAAAAGTAAAAAGTACTGAGTTAGGTATAATAAGATATATTTGATAATTATGATGCATTTTAGGCCAAAACAAACTTGATCTAGGATTAAAAGCAATTTTGAGATTATGCTATGAGATGACTGTTGTTGTGAAATGGCACTATATAAATAAAATTGAATTGAATTGAATTGAAATAATGCAGTCACAAGGTTACATGGAAAATAGTTGATTTACTAGATACATGTACTGTAGAAATATATATTCTCTGCATCTACAATGTACTATACATGCATTCATGTAGTATCCATCCATCCATCCATCCATCTTCTACCGCTTTGCCGAAGGTCCGGGTCGCGGAGGCAGCAGTTCAAGCAGAGAAGCCCAGACTTCCCTCTCCCCAGCCACCTGCTCCAGCTCTTCAGAGAGGATACCAAGGCGTTCCCAGACCAGCTGGGAGACATAGTCTCTCCACCGAGTCCTGGGTCTGCCCCGGGGTCTACTCCCAGTGGGACTGCCCGAAACACCTCAAGTGGGAGGCGTCCAGGAGGCATCCTAATCAGATGCCCATACCACCTCAACTGACTCCTTTCAATGTGGAGGAGCAGTGGTTCTACTCAGAGCCTCTCCCGGATGACTGAGCTCCTCACCCTATCTCTGAGGGTGAGTCCAGCAATCCTACGGAGAAAGCTCATTTCAGCCGCTTGTATCCGCGATCTTGTTTTTTTGGTCATTATCCAAAGCTAGTGACCATAGGTGAGAGTAGGAACGTAGACTGACTGGTAAATCGATAGCTTTGCCTTAGAACTCAGCTCCCTCTTCACCACAACAGACCGGTACAACATCCGCATCACTGCAGATGCTGCTCCGATCCGTCTGTCAATCTCTTGCTCCATTCTCCCCTCACTCGTGAATAAGACCCCAAGATACTTAAACTCCTCCACTTGGGGCAGGAGCCTGTCCCCAACCCAGAGAGGACAATCCCCCTTTTTCCGGCTGAGGACCATGGACTCGGAATTGGGGGTGCTGATTCTCATCCCAGCCGCTTCACACTCAGCGGCAAACCATCCCAGCAAAAGCTGTAGGTCATTGCTGGATGAAGCCAACAGGACAACATCATCTGCAAACAACAGAGATGAAATCCTGTGGTCACCAAGCATGACACCCTCCATTCCCTGGCTGCGCCTAGAAATCCTGTCCATAAAAATTATGAACAGGATCGGTGACAAAGGGCAGCCCTGGCGGAGTCCAACTCTCACCGGGAATGAGTCCGACCGAGTGTTGGCAATACGAACCAAACTCTCACAACAGTCGTACAGAGACCGAATAGCTCGTAACAACATGCCCGATACCCCATACTCCCGAAGCACCCCCCTCAAAAAACCACGAGGGACGCGGTCAAATGCCTTCTCCAAGTCCACAAAACACATGTAAACTGGTTGGGCAAACTCCCACGAACCCTCGAGAATTCTCGAGAGGGTAAAGAGCTGGTCCGATGTGCCACGGCCAGGACGAAAACCACATTGCTCCTCCTGAATCTGAGGTTCGACCAACGGCCAGACTCTCCTTTCCAGTACCTTGGCATAGACCTTCCCAGGGAGGCTGAGGAGTGTGATCCCTCTAAAGTTGAAGCACACCCTCCCGTCCCCTTTTTTGAAAAGAGGAACCACCACCCCAGTTTGCCATGCCAAAGGCACTGCCCCCGACCTCCACGCAATGTTGCAGAGGCGTGGCAACCATGACAACCCAACAACATCCAGGGCCTTGAGGTACTCAGGGTGAATCTCGTCCACCCCCGGAGCCCGGCCGCCAAGGTGATTTTTAAGCACTTTGGCAACCTCAGCCCCTCTGATTGGCGAGTCATCCCCCTCATCCACAAACCCTGCTTCCTCTGTGAAAGGCGTATCAGTGGGATTGAGGAGATCCTCGAAGTATTCCTTCCACCGCCCGATGATATCCCCAGTCGAAGTCAACAGCACCCCATCCGCACCATACACAGTATGGACAGGGAGCTGCTTTCCCCCTCCTGAGCCGCCGGACAGTTTGCCAGAATCTCTTCGAGGCCAACCAAAAGTCTTGTTCCATGGCCTCACTGAACTCCTCCCATACCCGGGTTTTTGCTTCAGCAACCACTCAAGCTGCACTCCGCTTTGCCTGCCAGTACACCTCAGCTGCTTCAGGAGTCCAACAAGCCAACCGAGCTTGATAGGACTCCTTCTTCAGCTTAATGGCCCCCCTCACCACTGGTGTCTACCACTTGGTTCGGGGGTTGCCACCACGAGATGCACCAACCACCTTGCGTCCGCAGCTCTGGGGCACCGCTTCAACAACAGAGGAGGAGAACATGGCCCATCCAGACTCCATGTCTCCAGACTCCCTCGGAATGTAGTTGAAGTTCTTCTGGAGGTGGAAGTTGAAGACCTCCTGGACAGGGGCCTCAGCCAGACATTCCCAGCACACCCTCACTATATGTTTGGGTCTACCAGGTTTGAATGGCTTCCTCCCCTGCCATTGGATCCAACTCACCACCGGGTGGTGATCAGTTGACAGCTCTGCACCTCTCTTTACCCGAGTGTCCAAGACATACGGTCGCAGGTCTGATGACACGATAACAAAATCGATCATCGACCTGTGACCTAGGGTGTCCTCGTGCCAGGTGCACATATGGACACCCTTATGCTTGAACATGGTGTTCGTTATGGACAAACTGTGGTTAGCACAGAAGTCCAATAACTGAACACCACTCGGGTTCAGATCGGGCAGGCCGTTCCTCCCAATCACCCCCCTCCAGGTTTCACTGTCATTGCCCACATGTGCGTTGAAGTCCCCCCGCAGGACAATGGAGTCTCCAAGAGGAGCACCCTCCGGCACCCCAGTCAGAGACTCCAAAAAGGGTGGGTACTCTGAAACATCATTTGGTGCATAGGCACAAATGATGGTCAGGACCCGTTTCCCAACCCGAAGGCACAGGGAAGAAACCCTTACATCCATCGGGGAAAACTCCAATGTAGAGGCAGCAAGGTGGGGGGATACAAGAATTCCCACCCCTGCTCGTCACCTCTCGCCCTGGGCAACTCCAGAAAAGGCCTTCATGCATTCATGTAGTATTTTTTTTTTGTTACTTATTTGTACCCGTAGGTAGACTTGGTTTGCAGTCTGGTGACAAGCCACCGGCTGCTGGTCGCTGCGTGCGCAAGCGCCCTAAACCTACATGTTTTTGGTGTGTGGGAGGAAACCGGAGAAATCCCGGAGTAAACCCGCGCAACACGGGGAGAACATGCAAACTCCACACAGCTCACTGTTGGTCGGGGGCTGGGATCGAACCCACGATCTCATGATCCCCACGATCCCCCGGCCGAGGGTAAAACTGTGCTGCCACAGTGCTAAACCACTGCGCCACCGTGCAGCCCACGGTGTTGCACTGGGAATTGCACTGACAATAAACCTTTGAAGTTTTTGCTGATGTCTCTTTTTTTATATGTGAAGGTTACCACCAAGTGACATAAATTAAATACTGAAAGATTGGAAAAGCTGTCCAAGAACAATCCAGCAGTTTGAGAAATCACTTTTTGTTTGGTGTAAGTCTGTCAACAGAATTATGTACCATAAAGCAGTTTGTGTTAAAATGTTAAATCCCATTAAACCCTAACCCAGGGGTGTCCAATCATGTGCCATGGAGGGTCAAGACCCTGCAGGTTCTTCCTTCTACCTAGTCTCTTCAGCAGGTGTTTTCACTGATCAGCAGTCAGTGGAAGAAATTCAGTGGAATCTGCTGTTGAAGACATTGGTTGGAGGTAAAGCCTGCAGGGTCTTGGCCCTCCATGGCACATGATTGGACACCCCTGCCCAAACCCATTATGATAAAGTACAGATGCTAATATGACCCAGAATTCCTCCATATACTGGTACTGTCATTAAAGTATGCAGGGTCTTCTGTACTGGCACATCCAACAATACAGTCTTCAATTAATAAAATAATTGTTTGGGTTACTTTTTCTTAATAATGAGCCATTATTTTCAAAGTCACCGATAAATGGTTTGTACTGTTGACTCTTTTCCCACCGGTGTCTTAACAGACAAAATAGAAAATCATGATGCAAACACATAAGTCATTAAATTGTTTATTACAATCAGCAGCAAATTCCAGATTATTCAGAATGTGCAAAATTCAAACTGTAAAAAAAAAAAAAAAAAAAAACTTAGGATGGGTCACACATGCCGGCCACGCTGCCTCACTGAGAAGCAGCTGGGATGTGCCGCTCAAGCTGGTCCCAGTTCAGCAGATCTTCAGCCTGCATCTCTGTAAATAGTGAGGCAAGGTCCGGTTTGGGGTGGATCGTTTCCCTCTTGCCTAGACAAAAGACAGAAATGGGTGGTGGTTAATCAATTTAAGTTTAGAACATATTTGGGAAATACACTTGTTGCTAAAAGCCAATGGTGGAATGTGAATGAATGAATGAATCTTTATTTCGGATAGATTAGAAGTAAAGATTAACCTCTTGCACTCTGGTGTACCACGGGCTGGCACGTCTCTGCGTCCTAGAGCGCACGAGGGCGCACGAGGGCATTGCGTCCTAGAGAGCACTGAAAAAAAAAGCTGCATTTCTGTTCTCCCACTACAGACACAGCCGCGAACAGATTAAATATGATTGACCTCTCATTTGACTAATAAGAGCCTTGAATTGGGTTTCTGAAACCTTGAAGAACCAATGACTGAAAAACTAGCAAGAAGGACCCGCATAACAACGGCTGCAAATGCAGCCAGCCAATTGAAGCACAGAAGTTCAAAAGCTGTTTTGTGTAAGGCTGGGTGAAGAGAGACTGACTGCTGCAGCAGATGAAAAAAGGACCCGCAGGAAGAACCGCCACAGACCCAGCAGCACGGAGACCACCCACAAGTGCGACCTGTGTGACAGGGACTGCCATTCATGCATCGGCCTCTTCAGCCACAGGCGGTGCTGTCCCAGCAGAGAAGACGTTTAGGATTCTCTTCCATGGTCATCATAGACTGTCCACATGCTGGTGTGAACAGGCAAGTGTTAAAAGCTAAATTATTCTTTATCCCTAAAAATTGTAATCAAAAATGACTTTTGACCGATCGGTAAATTACAACTGTGCGGCTTTCTGAAAATGAACTTTCAGAAATTCCAAATTCCTTGTGGTCAACAGGAAAGGCAGATGTAGGCTTAATGAAAAATGCAGAACTGGTAACAATAAATGCAAAATCTCATTTTAGGCCTTATCAGACACAATATCCTCTGTGCCCAGAAGCACAAGAAGGCATTAAACCTGTTATACAGGAATTGATAGATGCAGGGGTTATAGTACCATGTCCAAAATCACCGTACAATACATCTCTGTTTCCGGTAAAAAAAGCTGCACCATCCTCCGGCTGGAGAATGGTCCAAGATTTACAGGCAGTCAATAAAGCTGTCATTCCGAGGGCTGTAACAGTCCCAGATCCTCACACTTTGTTAAATGATCTACAATCACAATTTTTCACAGGGACTGACATCAGCAATGCTTTTTTCAGCATTTCCATTCACCCAGATCATCAGTTTTGGTTTGCATTCACATTTGAAGGCAAGAGGTACATGTTCACAAGGCTGCCACGGGGCTATTGTGAATCACCAACCATTTTTTCACAAGCAATGTCATCAAATTTGGCCCAGCTTGTTCCACCTCATGGGAGTCAATTACTCCTGTATGTTGATGAAATTTTGCTGGCATCTCCTGATGAAATCACTTGCAAAAAAGACATCATTGCAGTTTTATCTGAGTAGGGTCACAAGGTCAGCAAAGCAAAGCTGAAGTTGTGGAAGCCAGAAGTGAAATACTTAGGCCACATTTTGTCAGCAGAAGGGAGACATGTTGATCCTTTTCACAAATTGTTCTACACTGAATAAAACCTTTACTGCTTATGGGTTTAGCCAGTTTGCCGCACAGTTTTGTAAAAAATGTCTGATTTGTGCAAAAAACAATGCACAGGGAAATTTCGAACCTGATAGAGGCACTTTTCCAGCCTCTACTTTTCCATTTCAGAACATTTGCATGGATTTTATTGAAATGAATAAATGTGAGGGCAAGAAATATTGTTTTGTCATTTGTGATGTGTTTTCTAAATGGACAGAAGCTTTTCCTTGCACACATCCAAATGCAATCACAGTGGCAAAGAAACTGCTTGCTGAAATTGTACCTAGGTTCAGAATACCTGAGAAAATTTATTCAGATAATGGTACACAGTTTGTAAATCAAGTTATTTCACATTTAGGCACAGCACTGAACATCAGTTTGAAGAATCATTCAGCTTATCACCCACAATCTGCAGAATTGGTGGAGTGCACAAACAGAACTATTAAAGAAAGACTCAGAAAAACAATGGCAGAAACAGGGCAAAATTGGATTTATTGCCTCCCATTAGTTTTGTTTTACATGAGGATAATCCCAACCAAAGGGGGGTTGTCTCCATTTGAAATCATATATGGCAAACCATACTTGCTGCAACCTTTGAGGCCATTCAATCCTGGTCATGTAGAAGTGTGATTAGTAGATTACATGAGAAGGATGTTGACTAACAGAGATGCTATTGCTGCTACTCTCCCCAGGAGGGCTGAGGAGGAAACTGCACCAATCTTGGCCAAGCCAGGAGACCTCGTCCTCATCAAAGCCATCAAAAAGAAGAATTGTGAGGCAGATGATAAAATAAAGGCAGCGAAGTGAGGTTTTAAATAGGTTTATTAAATCATACCGCCATCATAGGAACTCCGCTCCAGCCCTAGTGTGAGCAGACTGGAGCGGGTTCCTCAGGCTCTCAGCAGACAGTGGATGCGTCTAGTCAGATGAGCAGTGAGAGAGTGAGCATGGATTTCAGTCAGCTTATATACCCAGTTACAAACAATACATGAAAGGGCATTCACAGCAGTTGGTATGGGCATTTGCATTTGAGAGGCACAGTAAGGACAGGAAGCATGAACACAATGCATGAATGGCACATTAACATCACAGTACTGAGCCGGAAAAAGCCAGAAGGAGCGGGGCTGCCTGTAGACATTAATACACACATTTCACTGTTCTGTTATTTGCTCTCGCCGAGCACTGTGTCTGTCCCAGTCTGTTGTGGAGGTTACGCCACAAATTGGACTGATTCACCCTGGCAAGGACCACATAAAGTTGTATTGTCAATGCCAACACCGGTGAAAGTTGAAGGACGGGACTCTTGGGTGCATTTAACACACTGTAAACTTTACCCTACTCGGAACTCACAGCTAGGGACTACTGAATAAATATCTTCAACTTCATTCTATTAAAGACTTTCAGCGAGAGACTTTTTAATTGTTTCCCTATACAAGTGTGGACTGACGATGCCCCACATGGCATCCGGTATTGGCTTGGGATAGGGAAGCAAGTGGTTGACCATCATGGAGAGACAAGAAGTGGAAAAAAGACGTTCAATCATTAAAGGGTGTAGTTGTTGTTGTTTCATTTGCATCATCATCCTAGGGCTGACGTTATTACTTTGGTTTCTTTTAGCTGAACCACAAACCCTACACCGTAGTGCTAGGGACCTTGCACATATTCAGCATAATTGGCTAGAGCTACATGAGCATCACAATCATGAATATGTTGCCAATATATGGTGGAGGTACGCTAACTATACAGCCAGGGCAGCTAATCGTTCCAATTGTTATGTTTGCTCTTTAGTGCCAACGTCGGCTGGACAGATTGCTGTTGTGGCTAAAATGATGTAACCAGCAAAAGCTCCCTGTTTTTTTTACAGAAGGCTATGGAAAGGGACTATACAAAAAAAATTATTTTGAATCACTCTTGTGAAATCTTTCATCACTCTACCAATCAGAGAACTTATGGTACCCCTTACTCTGTAAGGGCAAGGTTAGTTTCATCAGGGACTTTTTCTTTTTGTCTGGAGGGAAGTGGTAACAACCCTCTGGGCCACCTACCCCTTTCTCGGTGTGAGGCAGTGTACAGTATACATCGCATCTGTGATGCTAATACCCTGACCAGTCGGATGGGCAGGTGGTGTCCACAGGCTAACCGTTGTTATTACGGACCTATCACCATGCTGGAGCTCTGCAGTGCTGCTTTCTGCAACTTCCAGATGTATGGCGCACATATGGTGACGGGTGGTTAGTGGCTGTGTGGTCATAAGGCATATTCCCATTGCCACCCATGTGTGTGTGTGTGCGCAATTGTAGATCAGAATCAGAATCAGATTTATTGCCAAGCACATTTACAAGTAAATAAGTAAACATACGAGGAATTTGACTTGACATTGGGCGCACCCGAAAGGCACATCCCAGTGACGCGGCAGCCATGACAAGGCGCCTGTAATACGGGGGGGGGGAAAGGGGGGGGGGTGTAGGATAGGGAAAAAGCACAATAGGCAGAGAGAAAAAAAAGCATTGTTGATCAAAATAAAGCTCATTTTATGACCAAAATTTTGATTACAAGAAAAAAAACTCTCAAATGCACAATTAGCAGACAATAGATCACACAATGATCGGCTGCACGGTGGCGCAGTGGTTTAGCACTGTGGCAGCACAGTTTACCCTCGGCCGGGGGATCGGGGGGATCATGAGATCGTGGGTTCGATCCCAGCCCCCGACCAACAGTGAGCTGTGTGGAGTTTGCATGTTCTCCCCGTGTTGCGTGGGTTTCCTCCGGGATTTCTCTGGTTTCCTCCTGCATACCAAAAACATGTAGGTTTAGGGCGCTCGCGCACGCAGCAACCGGCAGCCGGTGGCTTGTCACCAGACTGCAAACCAAATCTACCTACGGGTACAAATAAGTAACAACAACAACAACAACAACAATGACAAAGCAGTACAGAGAGAGTGTGAGTGTGTGTGTGTCAATGTATGTTGTTCATGTAATGTTGTATGCAGTGTGTGGTGTGGGTGTGACAATTGCTAGTGAACAGCAGAGGGCGCCTCCTGGCAGTGGATAGATGTTGATCATGTGATCTGTAGCAGTCTAGAGTCTCTTTCCCTTGCTTGTGTGACTGAGATCATCCTGCGCAGTTCGCCCACTCGGGACACGAACCCGCAACCTACCAGTCAACTACACAGTTCGAGCATGGGAGACACAGCACGGTCGCGCTGAGCTAAAGGTCCGACCGATAGCTCAGCGCTACCGATACTGTATGAGGCTTTTCGGGAGGGAGGTTTTACTAACGTTCTACGCCGAACAGTACTAGTTGGCATCCGTTACACTCTCCCCCTTAAACCTCACTCCCATCCCGGGTTCACGGCACCATTGTGACTGAGATCATCCTGCGCAGTTCGCCCACTCAGGACACGAACCCGCGACCTACCAGTCAACTACACAGTTCGAGCATGGGAGACACAGCACGATCGCGCTGAGCTAAAGGTCCGACCGATAGCTCAGCACTACCGATACTGTATGAGGCTTTTCGGGAGGGAGGTTTACTAACGTTCTACGCCGAACAGTGCTAGTTGGCATCCGTTACACTTGCAGAAGACACATGGAACACTGTCCTTGAAGAATCCAATCCGCTGAAACAACAACAATTGATTGTCAATGTTTGGGTTAGCAGAGCCGCTCCTTCCGCTTATCTTCATCAAGGAGGAATGTAAACAAGACCAAAGACAAGGTCAAATCTGCACAGTGCACTCAGAGAATAGAATTTTCCTCCCCTATGCAATTCTGTGCTTCATAATTTCTATGTACAGGCTTAAACTTTAAAGTCATTCTCTGGGAAGCACTCAGCGGCTCCAGATGTTGTCCACCTACCGAAACATAGGCAAACATGTCCAAGAGAGTCCATTCTCTCTTCAATGCATGCCAGATGGTAAATCCATGTTAATCCCGTATGCCGCTATCCGTGCTCCCCCCAACTGGAAATTGTTGGGGGAACTACGCCGGGGTCGGCATTTTGATTAGCTCACCCGAATATAATTTTGATACGCCAGGAAAAACTCCAGCCAAACAGAAGAATCCTGTGATCATGCCAAACTTCAGTCGAATCACGCAGGTTCCAATTCTTGGGCTCCCCCCTGGCCCGGATCTTGTTGAAAAGTGGTGACAATAGCACATTTAAGCCGTTTTCCAAATCCATAATTTCTGTTTAGATTAAGATTCAGCAGAAGAAGAGCGACTAAAACACAACATTGCAAGCTGGAATCAGAAGGGAGAGGATTAGGAGGGGGAGGAGGAAGAAAATGTGTCTGCTCTCTCTGAAGGCAGCAGGAAGGGAAAAAAAAAGATCAGTACTGTTGCAGCTTTATACCAACAACAAACCACGGGTTACTAAATCAGTTAAATCCTGCTTAAAGAGGAAAGCACTTGCCTTTAAACAGGGGTCTGTTTCTGAGCTACAGGTTGCCACTAAGGAGGCAAAGGCCGAAATTTTAAGAACAAAGCAGAATTATAAATCAGAGTTGGAAAGCAAGATGGCAGCAAATAAACCCGGTTCAGCCTGGGCCAGTATGAAAACTATTGCAGGCCTTCAGAGCACAGAGCGCAGTAATCGTGTGTTTTTAGATGGTTTTAGTTCAGACACAGAGCTGGCTAATGCTCTTAATTGTTTTTATGGTCGTTTTGACTCCTTTGATTTTAGCACAGAAATCCGAGATTTGAAAAAGAAACTCAAAGACAATCAGCACTTTAATATTGAGGTGCAGGATGTTAAAAGAGAGTTCTGCGCTGTAAAAGTGAACAAAAGTCAGGGCCCTGATAATATATGTGGGCGCCTGGTAAAGTCCTGTGCACATGAACTGAGTCCTACATTTCATTACATTTTCAATAAGTCCTTACAGACACAACATGTGCCTAAGATCTGGAAAGATGCCGTGGTTGTTCCCGTTCCAAAATCCAGCTGTCCTAAAATGGTAAATGACTTTAGACCAGTTGCTTTGACTTCAATTTTAATGAAAATTTTTGAAAAACTGGTCAGATGTGAGGTCCTAAGGCAAACTGAACATGCATTGGATCCTCTGCAGTTTGCCTATAGGCCTCACAGAGGAGTGGAGGACGCCACTGTCACTCTGTTTAACATGCTTTTTAAACATCTGGATTTTAATGGGACACACGCCAGGCTTTTATTTGTGGACTTTTCTTCTGCCTTTAATACAATCCAACCTCATATTTTAGTTGAAAGGCTCCTGCAACAATTTGATTTGAGCAGTAATCTGGTGGGTTGGATTCTGGATTTCTTAACCAACAGGACGCAGAGTAAGGGTCAATGGCACATTGTCTGACCTAAAGTGCGCTTCTACTGGCTCTCCTCAGGGGTGTGTGTTGTCACCACTACTCTTCATCCTGTACACAAACATGTGTCGGAGCAGACATGACAACAGACACATTATAAAGTATGATGATGACTCAGTCATTGTCAGTCTCCTCCAGGATGGTGAGAGTGGCCACGGCCCAGTAGTTGATGACTTTGTTCACTGGTGTGAGGATTCCTACCTGCAGCTGAATACAACAAAAACGAAAGATATGATTATTGACTTTAGGAGGAAAACTCCCAGGCACAAAGTCACCATACTAAAAGGCCAGACCACCGAATGTGTACAATCGTACAAATATCTTGGGACGATTATTGATAGTAAATTAAACTTTGAAGTGAACTGTGAAAGGGTGTGCAAAAAGGGTCAGCAAAATTTGCATTGTTTGAGGAAACTTGCACGCTTCCAAATTGACTGAACCATAATGACTATGTTTTATCGGGCTTTTATTGAATCTGTTTTATCCTTTTCTTTAATGTCATGGTTTGGTCAGATAAAACTGAAACAGAGGAAATCCTTGGATCAGGTAGTTAGATGGTCCAGTCGTTTGCTTGGTGAGTCACAGCTGAGCCTGACATCCCTGTACACCAGACAAGTACAGAGGATGGCCGACTCGATTTTAAATGATGACTCCCACCCTTTGCATTGCAATTTTCAGCTTCTTCCCTCCAGACGGAGGTTTGCTGTCCCAAAAAGCAAAACCCAGCGCTACAAAAACAGCTTTGTCCCTGCTGCTGTCAAAGAGTTGAACAAGCTATAAAAATTATATTGTACATATTTTATATTTACCTATTTTGTAAGATGTGTGCCTGTGTTTGTGTCTATGTTGAATGTAATTAGTGGCTTGTAAATATGGATGTCACCAGACTGCAAAACAAATCTACCTACGGGTACAAATAAAGTAACCTGAACCTGAACCTGAACCTACCTGCACATGATGCAGATGGAGATGTCATTGCTTCAGCCATATGTAACCTGACTGCTTTGCAGACTGCTGGAGCTAGGGATAATGTTAATGACTCATCACACTGGATAAACTGGTTGTTTTCGTCATGGAGGAGTCTTGTCATACACTTGGTGGTGATTTTTGTAGTGATACTTTTGATTTTTTCATGTGTCATTCCTTGTATCCGTGATATGATGCTGAAACTTGTTCATGTGAATTAAGTGTTATATCATGAGGCCACCACTGGAGATGATGGGGAAACAACACCAGCTTAATGTTTTATGAGTACAGAGTAAAAGTATGATTGACATGCAGAAAACCGAAAGGAGATGTATGTTCATGATGTGAATTTGAAATGTATTGAGTTGCAAGAGTAACCAAATATGTCTTGAAGTTCAGAGAAGTTGTGTTATCCCTGCTTGAGATTTTTTCATTTTATCCTGTTTATGTTCTGTTTTAATATTTGTTGTATTTGAAACCATTATGTTACTAATCACTATTTAGCAGTATACAGTTTTACTGTATTGATTGTTGTTTGATTGTTGATACCTTGTTGAATTTTCACATTAAGGTACTAATACACATAGATTAGGATGCTAGCACAAATAGAGCCCTAATACAAACATACACACGTCTTTTACACATATAATCGTTTTTAGTCATTTTTATTTTTCTTCATTGAAGTTATATTTTCATATAAATATTAATTTGGTTTATTAAATCAATGCTAATTTACTGACACAGAATGAAAAATACATACACTATTTCATCTCAATTTAGGGTTAGTCACCATCACTGGATCAATTTTTTCTCTTTTATGACTTAATTAGATGATTGATTTCTTTTTTGAAATGAAAGGTATTATCCTCACATGCTCCCCAGGAAATGAAACATTCCAGCGGTGCTTGGGAGTGGCAGCGGGGCGGATGGCAGACTTTCCTCATTAAAAAGCGAGTTAGGATTTTTTCCAATAAAATGCTTTAGCATAAAACGCACCAGAACTTAACGAGCTGGCCAGTGAGGTTTTAGAAGTTATAGTGGTTCATCTCTGATGCTTTTTAAGCATCAAGGGGGGAATGATAGGATACTTTCAGGTTTCACTGATTCGTCTACGTATATGATTTTAATGCTGTCTTATTCTATTTTATATTACAATTGTATCTGGTGCATATAATGAGCCAATGTCCGGTTCTCTGCATTTTTTCTATTGTCTCAGAGCCTGACTGGAATGTCTGTTTCTCAGTGTGAGATTAGGCTGAGCAAGGTTGTAAATAATGACAAAGGTTTTATTGTTTTATCATACCAAGCTGTTCTGTTCAAAATGTCCAAAGTTAGGGTGACTTAGGTTGACCAGACCATGTAAAGATCAAAGCAGAATGGTCAGTACTGTCTATAGATTGGAGCAGTCTCAGAGAAAGGTGCCTCCAGCTGTCTTCAGGCTTAGATAAGATCAAGGACTGTTTGCCTGGAGTATAAGAAACCTCATCTTTGTAATGCAGGTTAGGAAGTTGGTGTGAGCAGGCTCTGAGACACATTATGCTGTGACGGATTGCCTCCTTTTTCTGATCAGAAAGAGAATAAATGGCTCAGAACTTGGAAACCGCCTATTGATTATTGATTCAGTTCCAATCAATTCATTTTTGACCTAACATAAATGTTATTAGAAATGGAGAATATTAGACTGCTGAGGTTAATGCTGCTTCTAGCCTCACAGAAAAACATGTAAGCATTTCAGAAAGGAATCAACAAGGGCTACTCTTTAAACATTTCTGTCATGAATGGCTCTTGCGAGCCATTAATAAGAGCCGAGGACCAACCGGTGAGTTTGCGTAGTTTATTAATAAAAGGAAAAGAACAAAGGAAAAGAGCCTTGTGGGGCAAAACACAGGGGTGATGGGAAGAGTTCAGGCAGCCTACCCAAATCCCAGGTCAGGAAAAACCATGCTTCAGGTGGCCAGACCAGGCTGCCCAATAGAGAGTCCAGTGGGGCGGGTGGCCGGCCCAGAGAGCCAAATGGGCGCAGCAGTCCTTCTGGCGGCCGACCCGCATTGCTCAGCCACCAGGACCACAGGGGAGAGAAAGGCAACGGCTTCCCTGTAGAGGGGAATAGTGAGGGCGAGCTGGGCCGAAAGTGAGGGGTCCAAACGGCACCTGGTGGAGAAGGCTTGGGGGGAAAATGAGGGTGAAGATGAGGAGGAAGATGAGCCAGTCCAGTGTCCGGCGGCAGGGGATCTGCAGCTCCCTCACCGAACTCGGATCCTGCTTGCGCTGCACCCTCGTTGGACCCCGATTGGGTCACGGTTGCACCCGTGATGGACCCTGATTGGGTCACGGCTGCAACCTCATCGGACCCCGAATGGGTCGGCGCCGCACCAGTACCGACCTCCAACCCCGAACCCGGAACCTCTGGCACAGCGGGCAAAATCAGCTCCGTGCCGGCTACCCTGGGAGAAGGCTCAGGAGAGAGAAAAGGACCGGGATCAGGATCACCGGAAGCGCCAGAACCTGGCGAAACAAGCTCGGACGCAGCGGACGGCTGCACCAAGCTCGCCTCCCCAAGAGACAGGCAAAAATGCTCTAGAAAGGAAAGGAGAAAGACAACACAGAGCACTTGCCTGATCTCTGGTTCTGACGCTGTCCAGGACTCCGATGAACCGGGCTCAGATGGCAGGAGGTCGTCATCAGGCTCCCACTCAACTACATCAGGTTCCGCAGCTGGCATGATGGTGTCCGCAGCCTGAGGATCCTCCGGCACTGGCGCCCACGCCGACCCACACGGCGTGGTGGCAGGAGACCCTCGACCCGCTGGACCGGACCGCTCATCTGTGGAGACCCGGGGATGCTTCCTTGTCGGCGCAGGTTCCACGCTGCAGTCCGCTCTCCTCCTCTGCCCACGACGTGGCTGCGGGACCGGAACCAGGCTCTCCAGAACCGCAGGCCCCCTCCTCATCCGGCGATGTTGGCCTGGCGTCGAGGACCACTCAGTGGAGGGAGACACAGAGGATGCGGGATTAACAATTAAAGCCACAGCAGGTGGTGGGAGCTCGGGGGGCTGAGAACCCCGAACTCCACCCCCAGTAGTCTGACAAGGCAAATCACAGTAATGAGAATATAAATGAATTTGGACTTGCCTGTCTCCTGGAGGCTGGATGGTGCCTGCTGCGGCGGACGTTGCTCCTCCCTTTCCCCGCCGGGTGGTGACTGAGAGCCCCCTGGGAGGACGAGGGGGAGCCACTTGAGAAGGTTCCGGGACGGGGCTCGCCGAAACAGGACTCCAGGTACACACAGCAGCCGGGATAGGTGTTGAGGAGGAGGGGGCGGCAGCCAAGACGAGCCGGGCACGGAGCGTTGACGGGACAGCAGGAGAAGATGGCCCGGAGGAAGAGGCTGCGGGGATTCCCCTCTGATGAGGCGCAGGAGTGACAGCTGTGTGGGAGATTGAGCCCTTGCGGCAACCCGGAACTGGATCCGGACGGGATTCAAGCTGAGGTTGATTGTGATGACAGTTTCTGGCAGAGGGTGAGGTGAAGGTGAGGTCCGGGAATCGCCACTCCTGGGCGGAGACAGAGGCGAGGAGGTCGGCGAATTCAGGGAAGTCACACAACTCTGGGCTCCTCTCCACCAGTCTGACTGCTGCCATCATGTGCTTAATGACTTGAGTGGGGTGAACAGCAGAGCTAGCAGCAGCCACTCGGTCCCAGATGTCAATTGCTGTCAGCTGCAACTTCTCTGGGGGAATTCCGACTGATGTCATGCTCAATGGGGAAAGACCCCTGGATGGTGCGAACTCCCAGGCCGGAACGGAGGCAGGAGCGGGATCCCGAAGTGAGGGGCGACGATTCCTTCTCTTCAGCTTCCTGCCGGGATTTCCCTCCAGCCCACGGAGTATCTCGCGCTGTGCGGCGATGTCATATCTCCTCGCGCTGACTTCAGGGTGGTTAGCAAAGCGGGGGAGATGATTGAGAACATCCTCAGTTTGGTCCAGGTACCGGTGCACGTCACTGTGGAAGTCAAGGAGGGAGGCGGTGATGAGGATTTCATCGACGCACTCGAGGGCGTCTGCCAGGTCGTCGCTCTGACTCTGAGTGCGGGCCCTCCGCGACGGCATGTTTCCAGCAAGGTACCCAGACAGGTAGGAGCAGTCCAACTGCAAAACTCACGGTGGCCGGCAACTCAATGGCGGTGACCTACTGTCACGAATGGCTTTTGCGAGCCATTAATAAGAGCCGAGGACCAACCGGTGAGTTTGCGTAGTTTATTAATAAAAGGAAAAGAACAAAGTAAAAGAGCCTCATGGGGCAAAACACAAATAAAACAAGAGGTACACTTACGGATGACGATGAGGGAAGAGAGGAGGGCTGGAGCTGGACGTAGGGACTCCAGCCTAATCCACAGCGAGAGGTACATGTGGATAGTGTGAGGTCGCAGCCCTGAGCAAACAGGGCCGCTCCCTTATATAAGGGTTGACAGCTCATCAGCTGATGAGTGGTAATTGGCCTTCAGCCGTCCCGTGGTGCTCTTTTACTGACAGCCGGAAGCACCGCTGAGGCGCTGTCAAAACAGAGGCCTGGCTGAGATGATGTATGGCCTGAGCGCAGACGACATCGGCGCTCAGACCATGACAATTTCCCCTGATTCATTTCCAACTGACTGAGAGGAACCACAAGAGTCACAAACTTCTCCCATCACTTTATGCAGCTGTGGAGATGTCACCTGTAGAAGTCAGGACTTGACCTCGGAAATTAGAGTTTCACCATCTTGGAAGTGCTTTCATTCCAAAAATGACTTCATGGTTGGAAAGAGGTGAAAGTTAGATGGTGCGTGGTTGGGAGAGTAAGGTGGGTGAGGAAGGATTTCATAGCTCTGGGAAGGTGCTTCCATCTGGGCAACATGAGCAGTGGTCGTGCAGGAGGAGGACCCCTTTGATCAGTATGCCACACCTGCCAAACCTCTCTGTTTTGATGGCTTTCCACAAGTTCTGCAGCAGCATGTCAGAACGTGGGCTGGATCCATGTCCTCACTTTGTTTTCTTGTTTATATTTTCTTGTGATTGGGCATGGACTCAGCCCACATCCTTGCTTTGAGTTTGGTTTTGTATGATTCTCTGTTATTGTTATCTAAGTTCGGTTTTGTGGTTATCCATGCCTTAGCTTTAGTTCTTCATTGTCTTATGTGTTTACTTTCATTAGTTTCATGGTCTCCGTTATTATCCCTGCCTGATTCTTAGTTCTTGATTGTCATTTTTTAGTAGTATTATTATCATGGTTATGTGTTATTCCTGTCTTGTTCTGATTTTGAATTTTATTTTTACAGCACCTTTTTTTAATTTTCTGGTCTTAGCTTAGCTTGCTCCATGCCTTGTCATTTGTTAATTTCCTAATTATCCATGGCTGTTTGTATTTAGTTTAATTATTCTTGCTTTATTTAAGGAATGCCACCCCTTACCTAAGCGCGGCATCGTTGCCACAGTTTTGGCATGAATACATGCTTCCAGTCATGCCTTGTTAGTTTTTCCTAGCCTTCTGTTTTTTCATCTTGCCTTGCCTTGCCAACAATTAGTTGTTTTCAGCCCTTGAACTGAATCCATGGTTCAGCTCAATAAAAGTTGCAAACTTACATACAGCGTTTGGGTCCTATATTCTGTCCCGGAGGGGCACCTTTGTGACACAGCAAAGCATAGAAAGTCTTGGTAACTGGTACCCTTTGCCGGGAAATCCATCATCAATACTCCATGCTGGCCCTAAAAGACCGTGAGCATGACCTTGCCTGCTGAGAGTGGGGGCTCTGCCTTCTTTGGAGGCAGAGAGTGATGCTTCCATTGTTTCTACTCAGCTTTAGTCTCTGGATCATAATGACTGACCCATGTTTCATCCGGCATGATTAGTCTGTTGAAGAAGTCCTCCTGGGAACAAGTGACTCATTCCTGCTTCTGTAAAGGTGGAAGCAACTGCAGAATCCATTGTGCAGACAACTTCCACATGTGCAAATTGTCATGAGCCATAAGTTTTTCCACAGGTCCCACAATGATCTTGACACCTTGAATGGTTATGTGGTGATCCTCCAAAATGGTAGCCTCCACTTGGTGGAAGGTGTCTTCATCAACTGCGTACTGTGGTTGCCCAGGAATGGGTGCCATTTCCAACAATGTCTGACTACACTTGAACTGTCAGTGCCAGTGCTTGACTACATGATACAATGGCACACCTTCTCCATAAGTCTCTTTCATCTTATTGAACATCTCCCTTGGTGTGCAACCTGTCCAGTACAGGAACCTGATGACTGCTTTGCATTCAACTGGCTCCATTATCACACCTTACTCCACTTTAGCATCTGTAGAAGGGAAACTTCAGAGCTCAGAGCTGCAAATTACCATGTGACCTATAGTTACATTATTATACATTTCTGCAACCTCATCCTCCTACAATAAATAGAATTGGGTCAGAAGAAATCTTAATGAGCAGCCCAATTATTATTATTATTGCTATTATTATTATTATTATTGGGCGGCGCAGTGGCGGAGTGGTTAGCACTGCGGCAGCACAGCAACTCACCCTTGGCCGGGGGATCCTGGGTTCGATCCCAGCCCCCGACCAACAGTGATCTGTGTGGAGTTTGCATGTTCTCCCCGTGTCTGCGTGGGTTTATGCCAGGATTTCTCAGGTTTCCTCCCACATGCCAAAAACATGCAAGTTAGGTTAATTGGCATCAAACTGGGGATTCTAAATTGTCCTTGGGTGTGACTGTGGGGGTGAATGGTTGTCTGTCTCTCTTTGTTGGTCCTGCGATGGACTGGTGATCTGACCAGGGTGGACCCTGCCTCTCACCCAAAGATGCTGGGATAGGCTCCAGCCCCCCCCCCCCCACGACCCGAAAAAGATTAAGCGGAAGAAGATGAATGAATGAATGAATGAATGAATTATTATTATTATTATTATTATTATTATTATTATTATTATTATTATTATTATTATTATTATTATTATTATTATTAATTTCCTTTTACATAGTCTGTAATCCTTTCTATGGACTCACAATGTCCTCAATTCCGATAGCGTTCCAGCTTTGCATGATAGGAAGAAAGGAGATGAATGTGGGGATGAGCCAGCAGCCACTCAGCATGACTGCCACCCTCACTGGGGTCATCTTGTGTCTGTAGACCAGTGGCTGGCAGCAGATGGCATAATACCTGAAAAGATGGACAGACAGTTTCACATTATCATAACCATGTGGTTCACAATATTTTTTTTCCAGACATGTCCCCAAATTTCAAACCTATTTATTAGATTCAAGATTCAAAGATTTTATTTGTCAATACTACTATACATACAGGACATACAGGAGAATTGAAATGCCGTTTCTCTCTCTCTTCAGTGGTGTGCAAAATATAAACAAAGAAAAAGGAATAAAGCTAGAAAAACAACAACAGCAGTCTACGTACAGTAATGCTACCCATAGTTAAAATGGCAATAAAAGAGAGACCCAGACCTCCCATAGTGCAAATAAAGATAAACGATGAAACCCAGCAATCCTATTTACAGAAAAGTAGAGCAGTAATACTCGTAGTTGCAAGTTCAATGTGGTATTCAATGTGCCTTTAAACTGTATGACTAGGGTCAGATGTTTTGAGTATCTTTAAGGATAAGGACCTGTAATTATATAGTGCTTTTCTAGTCTCAAAGACCACTCAAAGTGCATCACTAGTACTAACCCTGTATTCTTAGGGCCTATCAAAGATGGATGCCTTGGGCTGGGCTGCACGGTGGCGCAGTGGTTTAGCACTGTGGCAGCACAGTTTTACCCTCGGCCGGGGGATCGCGGGGATCATGAGATCGTGGGTTCGATCCCAGCCCCCGACCAACAGTGAGCTGTGTGGAGTTTGCATGTTCTCCCCGTGTTGCGCGGGTTTACTCCGGGATTTCTCCGGTTTCCTCCCGCATACCAAAAACATGTAGGTTTAGGGCGCTCGCGCACGCAGCGACCAGCAGCCGGTGGCTTGTCACCAGACTGCAAACCAAATCTACCTACGGGTACAAATAAGTAACAAAAAAAAAAAAATGCCTAGGGACTATTTTAGAATTACCAACTGACCTAGCATGCATGTCTTTGGATTGTGGGAGGGAACCAGAGCACCTGGAGTAAACCCATGCAGCACAGGGACAACATGCAAACGACACAGAAAAGTTCCTACCCCTGCCAGCCTGGGGATTCAAACCTGGAATCTTCTAGCTGTTAGGCAACAGTGCTAACCACTGTCCACTGTGCTGCCCTATCCTTCCACAAGCATCTCAAAAGTGTCTCACTGGAATTTTGGCCCAGACAGAACTGGTGGAACTGAGTCAGGTTTGTAGGCCGCCTTGCTCTCACACGCCTTTTCAGCTCTGACCACAAATTTTCTATGGGATTGAGATCAGGGCTTTGGAATGGCCACTCCAATACAATGACTTTGTTGTCCTGAAGCCACTTTGTAACTAATTTTGCAGTCTGCTTAGTCTCACTGTCCATTTGGAAGACCCATTTGTGCACAAGCTATAACTGCCTGGCTGAAGTCTTGGTATTTTGCTTCAATATTTCGAAATAATTTCCTTTATTCATGATACCATCTTTTTTGTGAAGTGCACCAGTCCCTCCTGCAGCAAAACAACCCCACAACATGATGCTGCCAACCCCGTACTTCACAGTTGTGATGGTGTTCTCAGGCTTGTAAGCTTCCCCCTTTTTCCTCCAAATGTAACGTTGGTCATTATGAATGAATGAATTTGAATTTTATTCGGTAATGAACATACAATAAAAACAACAAAAATATGTAGGACACATAAAAGAACAACTGAAAGGGTGTAGGCTGAAGCTAGTGCTTATATAGTGCCTTCCCTGTTACAATTTTAAATTCAATAACATAAAATTTTAGGAAGCTTGGGGTCAGACCGCCAAGGTCTCTGCCTTCAACCGCCACGGGATCCACATAGCACCGGACCCCCATGGTCCCTCCTGCAGGTGGTGAGTCCACAGGAGGGCGAGCCCATGTAACTCCTTTAGGCTGAGCCCAGCCGAGTCCCATGGGCAGAAACCTGGCCACCAGGCACTAGCCATCGAGCCCCTCCCCCAGGCCTGGCTCCAGGGTGGGGCCCCGGTAACCCCATACCGGGCAGGGTACACTGAATCCTTGTTCTAACATTCATCATGAGAGTCTGTTGGATCGTTTTTAGTCTGGCCCTGGGGGGCAATGGATCAGCATTCTCGTCGCGCCCTCTGCCAGTACCCGGGCTCGCCTGGGGAAGCTAATGATCCTACCAGCAGACTAAATTCGAAGAGACGACGCCTCTGTGCCAAGTCAAAGAAGAATCCTAGTCACAGTCCTAAAGCCGAAAGCAAACAGCCCCAAGAGCACTTTGTGGTAGGATCTGCCCTTCGCATATTACAACTAAACGTTGAAGGCCTATCTGCAGCCAAGCGAAGCCTTATCGAAGTCCTCGCCTTCCAACATTTGATTGATGTAATCTGCCTCCAAGAGACTCATACTGGCACAGAGGAAGCTGGCCGCTTCACCATCAAAGGCTTTGACCTCCTGTGCTATGTTCTACATGCTAAACATGGACGTGCCACCTATGTGCGTTCTGACATAGTTGAAGCAAATCACCTGATAACAACACATTTCTCAGACACCATAATCATTGGTGGCTTCCATATTGTCAATGTGTACAAGCCCCCTAATGCCAACTGGGATCTGCAGGTCTTACCCACCCTACCCCACCCTACCATCTATGTGGGGGACTTTAACAGCCATCACCCTGACTGGGAGTACCCAGCAGTGGACAGTGATGGGGAGGCACTTTCAGACTGGGCATCCAGAAATGACCTCGCTTTGATATACGACCCCAAACAAAGAGGAACCTTCCACTCTGCTAGGTGGAAGAAGGACTATTCTCCTGACCTGTGTTGGGCCAGCTCTTTGAATGGGGAGCCATATCCTACACAGATCCTCATTCTTGATGATTTTCCACACAGCCAACACCGGCCCCTGCTTGTACACATTGGCCTACAACTTCCAGTCATATACAGCCCAAGGAAGATATGCTGGAACTTCCGCAAAGCCAACTGGAAGAAATTCAGTGAAACTCTGGACCGGAGTGTTGTTACCATCCCACTCCACACCATCACTGTAGATGAAGCATACAACCGCTTCTGCAGCGCAATCTTCAAGGCTGCCCATACTGCAATCCCACGAGGCTACCGACCCCTCTATGTCCCATGTTTGGATGGAGAAAGTGCTGCCCTCCTACAATCCTATCAAACATCAGGGGACCCAGAGATAGCAGACCATCTCATTGAATCGCTAAATACAGCCCGGCAAAAGAAATGGCAGGAGACAGTTGCTGACCGGAGCTTTACCCACTCTAGCAGGAAATGTTGGAGCCTCATCCGTCACCTAGGAGCTGCACAGAAGCCCCCTAGCCAAAGCCGAGCATCCGTCACACCAAACCAAGCTGCATCCCACCTACTGACTATCGCCAAAGCACCCCAGGACAAAGACACCAGAAGAGCAGTTACAACTGAGCTAAAAAAACAAAAAATGCCTGTAGAGGAAACGAACCCCTTAACCCTTCGAGGCTGCTGAACTGGAGAAAGTCCTACAGGGCCTGAAATGTGGAAAGGCAGCAGGATACGATAACATCTTCCCAGAATTCATGAAAAATCTTGGCCCCCGAGCTCTAACCTGGTTGACACAATTCTACACAAGGATCACACAAACAAACTCAATCCCAAAGAAATGGCGGACAGCAAAGGTCATTGCCATCCCAAAACCTGGCAAAGACCACAAACTACCAGCAAGCTACTGCCCAATCGCCCTACTCAGCGTTCCTTACAAAATCATGGAGCGCCTAATACTGCAACGCATTTCACCAGAAATAGAGGATATTCTAAGTGTGGATCAAGCAGGTTTCCGCAAGGACCGCAGTACAGGAGAACAAGTACTGGCCCTAACCACCTTCATCGAAAATGGCTTCGAGAGCAGACTGAAGACAGGGGCTGTGTTTCTCGATCTTACAGCCGCCTATGATACGGTCTGGCACAAAGGCCTCCTACTGAAACTTATAAAGGCGATCCCTGCTTGGGCAACAGCAATTATAAAAACCCTGCTGACCAACCGAAGGTTCAGAGTCCACCTCAGTCAGAAAACAAGTGCATGGAGAATGCAGAAAAACGGACTCCCACAAGGCTCAGTTCTAGCTCCAACTCTGTTCAACCTCTACATAAACGACCTGCCTACTACAAAATCCCGCAAATTCATCTATGCAGACGGCATCTGTTTGGCATTCCAAGCACCAGACTTTGAACCACTGGAACGGGTGCTCACGGAAGATCTTGTCAAACTGGACCAGTTCTGCAAAATCTGGCGCCTAAAACCAAGCCCAGCAAAAACCGTTTCCAGTGTATTCCATCTCCACAATGCAAAAGCTGCCAGAGAACTAAACATCCACCTGAGCAGACTCAAGCTTAAGCATGCCCCAAATCCAACTTATCTTGGAGTGACCCTTGATAGGACCTTATCCTTCAAGGAACATCTAAAGGGGACGGCTGCTAAGGTGAAGGTACGAAACAACCTGCTCTGCAAGCTTGCTGGTGCAAAATGGGGGGGCAGCAGTCTCCACCCTGCGCACCTCAGCACTGGCCCTTTCATACTCTGTAGCAGAATATTGTGCCCCTGTCTGGTCCAGGTCATCTTACACACACCATGTAGACACCCAGCTCAACTCAACCATGAGAACTATAACTGGAACAATCCGCTCAACACCACTCCCCTGGCTCTCTGTACTGTCAAACATAGCCCCTCCACACATCCGGCGAGCAGCATTAACTCAAAGGATGCTCCAAAAAGTTAAAGATTCTCCTCACTTACCAATCCATGCAGATATCTACACCCCACCCACTGCCCGACTTTCATCCAGACGGCCGATTTGGAAAAACCCTCCCCCAGCTGACTTTACCATCCAGACAGCTTGGCAAGAGGAATGGGAGACCAAGGAGGTCCCAAACAAACAGCTGGTGATAAACCCCAACCAACAGGTCCCGGGCACCAACCTCCCAAGGAGACAGTGGTCTACACTCAATCGCTTCAGGACTGGACATGGCCCCTGCTTGGCCAGCCTTCACAGATGGGGCAGTAGCCCTAGCCCACTGTGCGCATGTGGAGAGGAGCAAACAATGGAACACATCATAGAGGCTTGCCCGCTCCAAAGACTGGAAGGAGGATTATACACCCTCCATACAGCAAACCAGGAGGCAACTGCTTGGCTTAAGGACTTTGCATTCACTAAATAAATAGTCTGGCCCTTTACTCAGGTCCAGTTTATCTTGGATGACCCTACCAGAGGAAAATTGCCCCAGATAACATAGCTCCTGGGATCACTAGGGCATGCAAACCCCCCATCACGATAAGGTGATGATCCATGAGGGGGATCATCACCACACCAGTCTGTTGTGGTAAAGAGGGAGCTAAGCTCTAAGGCAAAGCTGTTGATTTACCAGTCAATCTACATTCCTACCTTCACCTATGGTCATGAGCTTTGAGTAATGACCGAAAGAATAAGTTCGTGGATACAAGCGGCTGAAATTAGCTTTCTCCGTAGGACTGCTGAACTCACCCTCAGAGATAGGGTGAGGAGCTCAGTCATCCGGGAGAGGCTCAGAGTAGAACCACTGTTCCTCCATATTGAAAGAAACCAGTTCAGGTGGTTTGGGCATCTGATCAGGACGCCTCCTGGACTCCTCCCACTTGAGGTGTTTCGGGCTCGTCCCACTGGAAGGATACCCCAGGACAAACCCAGAACTTGCTGGAAAGACTATGTCTCCCAGCTGGTCTTTAACGTCTTGGTATCCTCTCTGAAGAGCTGGAGCAGGTGGCTGGGGAGAGGGAAGTCTAGGCTTCTCTGCTTAAACTGCTGCCTCCGTGATTCGGACCTTCAGAAAAGTGGTAGAAGATGGATGGATGGATGGATGGATGGATGGATGGATAGATAACATTTTAAGTCATACCCAAAAATCAAAAAAGAAAATCAAACAGATTGGTTAGACAAAAAACAAAAACTTTTAAGTGATTTCAAGTATAGCTCCTAGCATTTAAAGTCAGATACTGACATTTTTTTCATCTTTGTACAATTTTTTGAATTGCTTCAGAGTAGAACATGTTTTAATATTTTCAGAGCAAAAGTTCCACAGTTTAACTCCACTGACAAACATGCAATGATACTTTGTATTTGCTCTGACCTTTGGTTTGTTAAAAACAGTTTCCTCTTAGCTCACATTTCCTTTCCCTTTTTTTTAAACACTCTCTGAATATTATCAGGTAATTGGTTATTATTTGCTTTGTACATGATTTGAATGACATTATAATCTACTAGGTCTCTAAGAGTATATAATTGAGTGTTGGTTCACGATAAGGTTTCTTTGATACATTGAACATGGCTTTTTTCTGAAGTAAAAAGATTAAGTTTGTGTTTGCTTTGTATGTGCTTCCCCAGATCTCCACACAGTATGACATATAAGGAACTATCAGTGAATTATTGTCACGAGACTGAGCACGGTGGAAACACCGTGATCATGCTCTCAAGTTACTTCTGTTTATTTCCTGTATTTTCTCAGTTTGTGTGATTATTTTACTGTGTGACCATTCTGGTTGCATTAGCTATGTTTCTGTTTGACATGAGCTCCCCACCTTTTCCTCCTGCCACTCCCACTGTGGCATCATCCTGCCATTGGTTCTTTTCACAGGTTGTAAGCTGATAACTGTCATTAATTAGGTCTACCTTCCCACTCTTGTGGTCCACACCGCCATCATTTATGTTCATTGATTACCTGCTCTATTTAAAAACCATTGTTCCTGTCACTCGTTGTCAGAATCTAATCCGCTCATCCCCGTCGGAACCTTTCCCTGTTCCGACGTGTACTCCTGTAATCACCTCATTATCTACCTGTTCATTTCCATTGTAAGTTTATTTCTTGTGCACTGTTTGGACTTTTGTGTTTTTCTCAATAAATATCACAACTGCATTTCAGTGTTTGAGTTTTTCTTTCTGCCTCGAAGGGGCAATTCATGACTGTAGATTTCGACCAGTTTGAGACCCAGCTGCTGTAGTTTGTGCTTTTTTGTTTTTCACTCACCTGTTTTTCCAGAACACTCAACATGTCCCCAGCATGCTGGCCTTCTGCCATCAAAGGAAGATCGGTGGCCGGGACCCCGAGTCTGGAGGAGGAATGGGCGGCGCACTTCATTCGGGACTTTGTGGCTAAAGCTCTCGCCTCCCGCGGCCCAAAGAAGGTCTGGGAGAATGTGGAGACAGCAGTCGGGATCGTGGAGGCACTTCCTGGATTGAGGAGCCCAGTTCGCGGAGCTGTTGTCCACGGTCTCCGCTCTGCAGCTATCATTTCCCAGGCTAAAGATGGATTTGTTCTTGGTGGGGCCGAAGCCAATGAGGAAGCTCTCCCCGCGAGAAACATCATCCTCCTTCCTCTGTTCATCCGCTCCTGCTCCACCTGCTCTGAGACGCTGCTCTCCCAGGTCTGCCTCTGCTCGTCCTCAAGTCGCGATGGGACCGGATTTCCCAGAAGAAAGCCTCCAGCCAGTTACTCCCCGCTTCCCGCTGCTGCCCAGTGAAACATCGCAGGAGGAATGCCTCCACCTGTCAGCCAGCAGCTTCCCCTATGTCGAGTCAGACTATGCCCGCAACAGTTTGCTCTTTTGGTTCCTCTTCACCGGCTGTCACATCAGCCTCCTCTCCCTCCACTGCTGCTGCGACCCTCATCTCCTCGGAGTCTCCTCCCGCTGCTGAAGGTCCGGTTGCCGCCTCCCCGGCTCTGCCTGTCACCATGTCTGCAGGGGCAGCTCCTCTACGTTCTTCTGAGGGGCCCACAATAACTGCAGCTACAGAGAGGGCGGATTCTTGACCAGCTGCAGCAGTAACCAAGAAGCCCCAGGAACATAGGCAAGTGTTTTTTCATTCTCTATCATTCACACATGAATTACTGGTGGTGAGGCTTAGTTAATGCAGTCCTCTGAGTCCTCACCCCCTGCTGCAGCCGTAAATGCCTCAGCTGCCCTCATTGTGTCTCCTCCTATGCCCCCTGAGTCTCCACCGGTCCCAGGATTGAGCCACCAGATGAGGGAGGAGCCTGCGGCCCTGGAGGACCTGGTTCCAGCCCCGCAGCCACAGTCCAGATGGAGAGAGAGTGCTGCCAGTGGTCTCAAGCCTGCGCCAGCAAGTAAGCGTCCCCTGGCATCAGCTGAGCAGGATCCAGCACCAGCAGGGAGTTGACCTCATGTTTCCATACCATACGAGCGTGGGTCACTTCACTGGGAGGGGGGGTCCCGAGACCGCACTGAACATCATGCCTGCTGTAGGGGGCCGCTGCAGCAGAGCCAAAGCTGGACCTCCTGAGGACAGGGCCCCAAGATGTCGCGCCTGGACTGATGGAGCTTGAGCTCAGGCAGGTGATCTTCTTTGTTTTCACTGTCTCTATTTTTGAGAGATCTTGCCTGGTTTTTGGTGGGGAGGGCCAGGTGCAGCCATCAGCAGCACCTGAACTCACCTCGCCAGGCTCCACTGCTGCCCATGACCCTGACACTATTTCTCTGTCCCTCCTGTCAGAGCTTTTCCCCAGGGTCACCGAGGAACATCCAACTTCACCAGAGGTCTCCAGCCGTTCGGTCCAGCCATTCCAAGCTGAGGTTGTTGTGGGTGCTCCGCCTGAGCCCTGGACCTCCATGAGTGCTGCTCTCCCTCCGGTTGAGGTTGTCGCAGGTGCTCCGCCCCAGCCCGGGACCTCCATGGTTGCTGCTCCTCCTCCAGCTGGGGCTTTCGCATGTGCTCCGTCCCAGCCCGGGACCTCCGTGGGTGCAGCTTCCCCATCGTTTGAGGTCTTGGGGGATGCCTCTTCTCCCCAGTCAAGGTCTTCGTGGATGCTGTGTCCCAGTCGGGGGCCATCGTGGGTGCTGCACCCGAATCAGAATCAGAATCAGAATCAGAATGAACTTTATTGCCAAGCATGTGTAGCATCATCTCACTTTGGCTCAGCAATAATTATTCTTCTGCCTAAAGACATTTTGTTTCACCCAGGAGTAAGACAATCAAAAAATGGATTTTCTTCCTCCAGGCCACAGCTGAAATCCCATTCCTTTGTTAAAACCAGCCTAAGGAATTTCCTCAATGTCCGGCTTTGCTTTTATTGCCATTTAGTGAATTTTAAAGTACATTATTACAAACTCAATTCTAAACCTTCTTCTTTTCAGAACTATGAAAGGCAAATGGACTCTGATGTTTTAATGTGGAAAATCAATAATATGTGTGAAATGCATTAATCTGTGATTTTAAATATAATAATATATCCTCTAAAGAAATCAAGTCCTGCTGCCCACTCCCCACTCCACCAACACCCCCCCACTCCCAACACACAGCCCCCCATCCTGACCCTGACCAGGACCCAGGTGAGGACGGAGCTGAGGAAGATCAAGGCGAGGAAGGCGCCGGGACCGGACGGCATCAGCGCAAAGCTCCTCAAGTCCTGTGCAGACCAGCTGTGTGGGATTGTGACGTATATCTTCAACATGAGCCTGAAACTGGGGAGGGTACCACAGCTGTGGAAAACATCTTGTGTGGTACCTGTACCAAAAACTTCCCACCCCAAAGACCTGAACAGCTACAGACCGGTGGCCTTGACGTCCCACTTGATGAAGACCCTGGAGAGACTGCTCCTTGCTCACCTCCGCCCCCTGGTGGAACCAGCGATGGATCCACTCCAGTTCGCCTACCAGCATGGCATTGGGGTGGAGGATGCGGTGATCTTCCTCCTTCACCGTTCTCTGTCCCACCTGGAGAAGCCCGGGAATATGGTGAGGATCATGTTCTTTGACTTCTCCAGTGCTTTCAACACCATCCAACCGATGATCCTGAAGGACAAGCTGCTGCGCGCAGGGGTGGACCAGCACCTGTCATCATGGATCCTGGACTACCTCACGAACCGGCCTCAGTTTGTGAGAACCCGGGACTGTGTGTCCGACACGATCATCAGTAGCACGGGGGCCCCCCAGGGAACGGTGCTGGCTCCCTTCCTGTTCACTCTTTATACTGCGGACTTCTCACACAACACAACACACTGCCATCTACAGAAGTTCTCTGATGACTCTGCGATCGTTGGCCTCATCTCCAATGGAGATGAAGCTGAGTACAGAGGGCTTATCCAGGACTTCGTGGACTGGTGCCATCGGAACTGCCTCCAGATCAACGCGAGGAAAACTAAGGAGCTGGTGGTGGACTGCCGCAGGCATGGGCAGCCCCTCACAGTACCAGTAAATATACAGGGAACAGACATCGAGATGGTGACATCCTATAAGTACCTGGGTATTCATCTGAACAATAAACTAGACTGGTCACACAATACTGATGCACTCTACAAGAAGGGACAGCGCAGGCTGTTCCTGCTGAGGAGACTCAGGTCTTTTGGTGTACAAGGGGCGCTGCTGAAGTCATTCTATGACACGGTGGTGGCATCAGCCATCACTTTTGGAGTGGTCTGCTGGGGCAGTGGCATTACTGCAGCCGATAGGAAGAGACTGAACAAACTGATTAAGAAAGCTAGCTCTGTCCTGGGGCAGCGCCTTGATCCGATGGAGGAGATAGGAGAGAGAAGGACGGTGGCTAAACTGTCATCTCTGCTGGAGTCCGAGTTCCACCCTATGCAGGACATACTGAATGCACTGAGGAGCTCATTTAGCAGCAGACTACATCATCCCAGGTGCACAACCGAGAGGTTTCGTAGGTCCTTCCTACCAACGGCTGTCAGACTGTACAACCTAAGCAGGGCTGCTCGCAGAGATAGCAAAAAGACGTAACAAACTAATAGTTTTTTGAATGCAAAAGATGCAATAGACTTACACAATGGTCCCCTCCGGCATACAACTAGGAACTTACCGGTCGCTATGGAGTGTGAGAATATGTATGGGCACATAATCATACCATGTAGGATAACTAAGTAGACGGTTATGCTGTTTCATTCCATCTAGCAACAATGCTCTGCACTGTGTGTGTTTATATATTTACATATTTATTCCATCTAGCTACAATGCTCAGCACTGGGTGTGTTTATATATTTATATATCTACATATTATTCCATCTAGCTACATTGCTCCGCACTGTGTGTGTTTATATACTTGCATATTTATTCCACCTAGCTGCAATGCTCCGTACTGTGGGTGTTTATATATTTACATATTTATTCCATCTAGCTACAATGCTCTGCACTGTGTGTTCATATATTCATATATTTATTCCATCCAGCTACAATGCTCTGCACTGTGTGTCTGTGTGTGTGTGTATATATATATATTTTATAGTAATACGTACATATGTATATTAGCTGCTCTTGCTTGCTTGTTTTTTTTTTGTTTTTGTTTTTTGTTTTTTGTTTTCTTGCCTTCTGATTGTTGCTCTGAGTGTTGCTATCCCTGTGCTGTTGCAATCCTGGAATTTCCCCGTTGTGGGACTAATAAAGGTTTATCTTATCTTATCTTATCTTATCTTATATGCATGTTAATGTTTAAATGAATGTTTATTCCTACATGTTGATTTAGAAACACTGCTTATAAGATACACGAAGGTTTGTTTAGTTATACATAAGTGTGTATATTCCAATGTATTTAAAATTGTGTGTATTCATTTGGACTGATATCACATTTCATCAGTCTTCAGAGAGACCCCACCTTCTTCATCTCATTGGTCCCTTGTAGACTGTTTGTTATTGGACTAAAAGTTCATCGAGGACACCCACGAAGGACACTCATTGGCTGAGATCCCGGAAGCCCGCGAAGCTCAACAGAACTTATAAAAGGCAAAAGACTCTTTGCTCTGCCTCTTTTGGCTCTCTTTTTGCTCTCTTTCCGGATCGTCTCTTTTCTCTTTCGGCTCGCCCTTCTCCACCGATCTTTTCATCTCTTTGGACGGTCGTCTCTCTCTATTGTCTACACACAGCAAGGAAGAACAAAGGACTGTCTGAACAAAGACTTCTACCACGTGTCGCTTCTCTGAACACAGAGCAGATAACTCGTAATTTGTTTATGTAACTTTGTATTTTAATGTTTTTCCTTTTTCTCTTAAATGCCTAGGAATTCCTATTTCTTTGAGCTCAATTCTTAATCGGAGTTAAACTCCAAATTTTACTTATTTTTTTCTTTGTTAAACTTTCTGTAAAATCACCGTTTGTTTAATTTTAATGTAAACTTTAATCTTGACTTTATTTTTATAATATTTTTTTTTTACCAATCACACACCAGAAGCTACTCTTTTTTATCTAAAGTCCAAAACTCTTTAATTTGAGATCGGATTAGATATCTTTAATTAATTATTATCGAAGGCCTCTTACAAGACACAGCTCTCCACATCACGTGCAGCTGAGGAATCAATGCGCAGCTGTTCATCACACGCTGAAGAAACGTCGTTACCATCTGGCGTCAAGCCCAGTTTCAACTCTGGGTAATACAGCCCAGAATCCAGCCTCTTTGACCGCTTGAATTTAAAGGTCGAAATGTGGACCCTGAAAATATCTGCAGGCAGATATTAACGTCCACGAAATCTTGGGCTGAGGACGACACCGAACGGGAATCACGTGAGCTGAAAATTTTAATTCATCTGCTGAATTAAAACGTCTGAGGTTCGGTAATAATTTGTATATCTAATCAGATGCAAATTAAGAAGCCCTTAACATAACTCTTCTTTTTATTAAAATTCCATTTTTATTTTCTTAAGATTAATCCAGGACTTTTTCATATAATTAGTAAACTTTCTCCATAAATCTGCGTTGTTTCCATAATCTGTTAACTCAAACTGATAGAGATTCATTTCTCAGTTTAACCCTGGTTCTGAAAATACTGACATTGTTAATCTATCATTTACAAGATTGATTTTATGATTAATGAAATTACTGCAATGTCTGTTAATCATTTCGTTTAATAAATATGTGAAAATGAGAGAAGTCGTTGAGAATTTATTTCATTCTGAGTCTGTTCAAGCACAGGTATCGAATTCACGGAAAATTTTTGAGACTGATTATTGATTAATTTATTGAATGATTAAACAGGTATAAAGTGAAATTAAAGATTAAATTGCTTCTTAGAGATAGAAGCTGGTGCCCCCACGAGTGTTATTAACTTTTCTGATGTATATGAAATGAGATTTGATCTCAGATTCCAATGCATCAATAGAAATTAAATAATTCATACCTGATCATATTTCATATTCATATTTATTAATATTACATATTTTACACTACACATGTTTACACATACGAGGAATTTGACTTGCCATTAGGTGCGCTCATATTAAGCACTCACTAATGACGCGGCAGCCGACAAGGCGCCTAATACAGTGGGGGTAAAGAGGGAGAGGGGAAGGGGATGACACATTGGGCAGAGAGAAAAAAACATAGTATCAGAATAGCGCTCAAGTGAGCGAGATTATGATCACATAGGAAAAAACCCTCAATGCACACTTAGCAGACAAGTTACAATACACACGTTAACTCCCTTCTGCTTTATCTCTACTCCTGGAGGAATGAGTTATCCAAGGATGCCGAATCAAGGCCTGATGAGCACAGTTCACTTAGAGCATAGAATTTTCATCTCTCATGCGATTCTGAGCATCACAGTTACATTTACATTAAGGCTTTAAAATCATTCCCTGGAGAGCACCCAGCGACTCCAAGATGTTCCCCACCTTTTCCCACCATTTGCCGCTATCAGGGCACTCCCCATCTGGTTGAATTGTTGAAGGAGCTTCGCCGGGATCGCATTTTGATTAGCTCTTTCCAGCTTCTTTAATTTCCGATACACCAGGAAAACTCCAAGCCAAACAGCAGAAATCCTGTGTTCATAATCAAAACAGGTAGATGTCTTCCACATCTCAATCGAATCACACAGACACATGAGTTTCCAAATGTCTCATGAGTCACTCCCACACCTGGGCTCCCCCGGGCCCGATTTTCTGTTTGAAAAGGTGACAATTGCATTTAAAGCCCAGTTTACCAAATCCATAATTTTCCATTTGGATCGAGATTCAGCCAGAATCAGAATCAGAATCAGAATCAGATTTATTGCCATTGTTCATGTAGTACACAAACTAGGAATTTATCTTGGTGCAATGCTGCAACATTAAACATGATAAAAATAAAAGATAGAAATAAAAAACTATACATGCAATAAAATGTAGAATATGAATGAGTAATACTACTCAAAGCAATTTTTAAATATATTAGCCAGCAGCAGATATTGTGGAGTACCACATAGTGCAGTCGGTAATGCAAAAAGAAAACAGTGATGATTGACATGAGTCTGGTTGAGCTGCTGTACATAGTGTACGAAAGTCTAATAAGTCACTTAGTGTTCAGCAGTCTGATGGCAGAGGGGAAGAAGCTGTTCATGCGACGGGAGGTTTTAGTCTGAATGGACCGAAGTCTTCTACCTGAGGGGAGGGGGGCAAACAGTACGTGACCTGGGTGTGAAGGATCGGCTATGATCCGGCCTGCACACCTCCGGGTCCTGGAGATGTACAGATTCTGGAGGGATGGGAGCTTGCAGCCGATCACCTTCTCAGCAGCGCGCACGACGCGCTGCAGCCTTAGTCTGTCCCTGGCAGTGGCTCCTGCGTACCACACGGTTATGAAGGTGGTGAGGATGGACTCGATGATGGCCGTGTAGAGCTGCACCAACATCTTGGTGGGTAGCTTGAGCTTCCTCAGCTGCCGCAGGAAGAACATCCTCTGCTGAGCCTTTTTGATGAGGGAGCTGATGGTCAGCTCCCACTTGAGGTCCCTGGTGATGGTGGTGCCTAGGAAGCGGAAGGAATCTGCAGTGGTGATGGGAGAGCCTGTGAGGGTGAGGGGGGGCAGAGGGGTTGTGACTTTCCTGAAGTCCACGATCATCTCCACTGTCTTCAGAGCATTCAGCTGCAGGTTGTTGTGGCTGCACCAGGACGCCAGCTGGGCCACCTCTCTCCTGTAGACGGACTCGTCACCATTGGAGATGAGCCCGATGAGGGTGGTGTCGTCTGCAAACTTGATCAGCTTGACAGATTGGTGGCTGGAGGTGCAGGAGTTGGTATAAAGGGAGAAGAGTAGGGGGGGAAAGTACACTGCCCTGGGGTGATCCGATGCTGATGCTAACAGAGGAAGGATGCTAACAGAAGAAGAGCGAGACACAGACAGGACACAGCAAGCTGGGATCAGTGAAGGGAGGAGGAGAGGAGAGGGGAAGAAATGCGTCTGCTCTCTCTGAAAGCCGGAAGAAGGTCCCAGCTTGAGACCAACGTGGGTGCTGCGCTCCAGCTTGGGTCCGTTGTGAGTGCTGCGCTCCAGCCCGGGAGCCACCATGGGTGCAGCTACGTCCCAGTCCGGGGCCACTGTGGGTGCAGCTAAGCCCCAGTCCTGGGCCACCGCAAGTGCTGTGACACCCCAGTCCGGGGCCACCACAAGTGCTGCTTTGCCCCAACCTGGGGCTGCCACGTGTGCTGCCATGACCCATTCCGGGGTCACCGAGGGTGCTAAAGGCCAGTCCCAAATCCCTGTGGTCCCTCAGTTCCCGTCCATTTCTACCGAGGGTTCTTCTCCCTCGCTCATGGCCATCGTGGTTTCTTCTCCTCTGCCTAAGGTCGTTGTGGTTTCTTCTCCTCTGCCCGAGGCCATCGTCGTTCCTCCTCCTACACCTGAGTATGTCATGGTTCCCTCACTTCTGTTCAAGACCATCATGGGTTCCCCTTTCCCTATGGTCACCGGGGGTCCTGTTCCTTCCCCTGAGGTTCCCGCTGGTCGGCCATCTTCTCCACTCTGTTCCCCTACTCCTCTGTCCTCCACACTACCGATTCTTCCCTTTGGGCAGCCGCCTCCTGGACTACCCTTTCTGTTCGGGTGGCAGCCCCCTATGGGGATGGGGTCTCTGTCATGAGACTGAGCACAGTGGAAACACCGTGCTCATGCTCTCAACTTACTTTTGTTTATTTCTTTTATTTCCTCAGCTTGTGTGATTATTTTCCTGTGTGATCATCCTAGTTGTATTATCTATGTTTCTGTTTGACATGAGCTTCCCACCTTTTCCTCCTGCCACTCCCACTGTGGCATCATCCTGCCATTGGTTCTGTTCACGGGTCATCAGTTGACACCTGTCATTAATTAGGTCTACCTTCCCGCTCTTGTTGTCCACACCTGCCATCATTTATGTTCATTGATTACCTGCTCTATTTAAAGACCATTGTTCCTGTCACGTCTGCTGCATAATCATGCAGCAAACCGAAGAAATTACACAAGCCTACTTGCAAGTGTAGCATGTGGTTTATTAAACAAGATGATGAGGTACAAATGTCCATGAAAAACAGTCAAAGAGAGGATTGGTTAACCAGTGTCCATGAAAGCAGTCCGAGAAGGTAAACAACAGATAAACGGGAATTAACTCCACTGGCAGTGCAGTTACGTCACGCCACAGGGTGAGACTGAGGGAAGAGAAAACATTACCCAAAAATAAGGACAACTTACTACCAAGTGTCGGAGCGCAGCTGAGCTCTGGAAAAAACGCCTTAAGCAATCTAAGGAACATCCCGATGACAGAAAGAGCCTGTCACAAATCACCTGTTCAATCGCCTGTTGCAAATCACCAACTTGGACTGGAGAAAACTCTGGGACCCAGTAGACTGATGCTGCCGCCATGAGCAATCACACTGCCATCCATTAAATACCCTAATAGACTACTGGGTGGAAAGTGGATTGCAGGTGCGGTGGCAGCTGATGAATAATGAGTGAGTGCACATGTGAATAAGAATGGCAATGTGTGTGCGTGCATGAGTGAGAAGAAATGAATGTGTGTGTGCATGAGTGAACCCTAAGGGATGATGGCAGACAGCTGGTGAGTGTCTGACTGAGAGAGCGAAGGGGTGCGGCTGTAGACTGGCAAGGAGCCCCGGCACGGGGCTCTAACAACCTGCCAGCTGAACACAATAAACAATAATACAGGAAACTACAGCCATGAGCCATGGGCGGGGCCGAGCAACAGCCCTGCTCATGACAGAGCCCCCCTATCAAGGGGTGGACTCCAGACACCCACCGTGCCATCAAACCCCAAAAGAAAACCTGTCTCCCCCCCCCCCCACAATCCCTTCAGGACCCCACAGAACAACCCAGGGTGGGAGGTAGGGGGAAACAGGTCAGGAGGAAACAACCCAACGAAAAATACCACCATACAATGCCGGGCCAAAACAATAGATTCCCAACCCCAAGAGTCCCACAGTTCAGGTGGCCGACCAAAGCCCAAGGCCCAGCAGGCAGCCCATAGAACAGTGTCAGGCAGCCTGGTAGGTAGCTGGTGGCAAAGGGAGACGAGCAGAAACTAAGGCAACAGTGTAGGAGGTTTGAGCTTGGAGTTGGGGCTCGGACTCTTCAGCGGCGGACCCAGCCTGGGCCCGGGACTCACCAACGATGGCTTCCGTCCGGAACCTCATTGCTCCCATGGGGAGCCTGGGCTGGGCCAGCATTGCACCTGCGGTGGACCTCGACCGGACCATGGCTGCACCCACATTGGAGCCAAGCTGGGCCCCTGCTGCACCCGTGGTGGGACCCTGCTGGGTCACTGTTAAGCCCAATACAGCCTTCACTACGGGTCAGCTGACCCATACAAGCATCTGTGCTAGGAGGCGATCTACCATTACCCATGAAGACCCCCTCCGAGTAGATGGTGGCAGCACCGGTGACCTCCACGAGTGAGCCTGAATCCTCGGACTCATCTGGTGATGTATACTGACTCCCGATGACCCTGAAAGAGGACTCAAACACAGAAGAGGAGGGGTCAGGGTTGCCGGCAGCGGCGGAGCCCAGCGGGGAGGGCTCAGGTGCAGCATGTGGCTGCAACTGGTGCTCCTCACTTAGAGCTAGGCAAAAATGCTCTATAGTAGACAGAAGAAAGACAAAAGAAAGCACAGGCTCCACTGCTGTCCAGGACTCCGATGATCCGGGCAATGTTGCGGGCTCGTCCTCCTGGAGGTTCTGTTCAGATGTTGGCTCTGCTGCGGCAGCCTCCGCAGCAGGCATGATGGTCCATGCAGTCTTCGACGTCCCAGCCGTCATTACCCATGCTGGCGATTCCTCCAGCGTGGCGGCTGGGGTTTGACGCTCCATGGTGGTTTGGAAGGACTCCTCATGGACCTCTGACTCCTCCTGGTTCTGGCGGTTCAGCTCTGAAGCCGGTATACCCTCAGGAGAGGCAGGAGAGAACATAGAGATGGCTGGTGAGCGGTTCACAGCTGCAGCAGGTGGAGAGATCTCTGGGGACTGCTCCCCCTGAGACTCTCCTCCAGGAATCAGGCAAGAATCTTTATCAGTGTTAAGTGAAAAAAGGGAGTTTACTTGCCTGTCTTCCTGGTTTATAAAGTCCTCAGCTGCAGCTGGTGAGGCGATGCCCCTCTCAGATGAAGTGGCGGTCCATGGCTCCTCCTCAGGCTGTTGAGAAGCCTCAAGCACCAGCTCTGGAGGGAATGGATTAGAAGAGGATTCTGTCCTCTCTACCTTGGCGGAGGTAAAAATAGATGGAGAGGCAGCTGCAGATCTCTCCTGTTCCATCAGGCGATCCTTCATCGCCAACAACGCCAGTCCAAACTCCTCCCAGGTCTCCAACATCCTCACTGCGGCCAATAATCTCCCATGAACAGGAGGGGAGACAAGGAGAGAGCAGAAGAACATTTGCATTCTGCAGCGGGTGAAGAGAACTCAGGGGACTGCATACTCAGTGTCTCTCTTCCAGGACTCAAGCAAGGCATAGTATGATTAGTATGAATAGCGACAGATTGCACTTGCCTGTTATCCTGGTAGGCAATGTTATCCACTGCAGGAGTAGTTTTCCAATCCTCCTCCGTGTCCCGGATCAATCCGTCTCTCTCTGAGGGTTGTGGGAGAGCCGCCCCTGTAACCATGGGTACGGAAGTGGCCGGTGAGGAAAATGAGCATCCCTTAGCAGTGGGAGGAGACACCACGGAAGACTCCGCTGTGGGATTGGCTGGAGTTGGTACCGGACAAATGGCTGCCAGGATGGCCGAATGATCTGTTCACGGACCCCGGGCAGGACGCCGCTGACACCACCGTTGACCAAACGGCAGTTGTGCTGGGGCTGAATCCAGCGGGAGAGGAGCGGGTATGGGCGTGAAGCGGAAAAGGCGTCCCTTTTCCGGCACAGGTGCGGCCATCCTCAGGGACCTCCTTCCTTCTCCGTCATACTCCCGCCACAGAGCTGCTAACTGGGCTATCCTTTCAGCTCCCTCGGTGCAGTCCGACAGCTGAGGGCACTGCCAAACCTCCCTCTCCGCCAGTGTCATGTACCAAAGGACATCTTTGGGCGTGGAATAAACATTAGCCGAGGAGATTAGCCTGTCGATGTTCATAAGGGCCCGACAGTGCTCCCAACCCAGGCTTAGAGGATAGCCGTGGCCCATCGCCATCTCCAGCAGGTAAGGGAAAAACACACAAACACAAGGGTGAAAATGTACACATACGCTACACCGCTAGGCTCTGACTGGCGGCGGCAAACTGTCATGTGTGCTGCATAATCATGCAGCAAACCAAACAAATTACACAAGCCTACTTGCAAGTGTAGCGTGTGGTTTATTAAACAAGACAATGAGGTACAAATGTCCATGAAAAATAGTCAAACAGAGAATTGGTAAACCAGTGTCCATGAAAAAAAAAAAAATAAAAAATCCAAGATGGCGCCGCGGATGGCAGCCACTGGCTTCTGCTCTCTGATGTTTTTGATAATTTTGTGTGTTTTTTTGGACTTCTGCTCTTCTGTCCGAATCACCTATTCAAGGGAGGAACTACTTTCACTCAGACTACCTCCCAATGCAACTTCTCCACCAGTTACTGCTGCTGATCTGAAGTTTTTTCAGTCGATCTTAGCTGTGGGAGCAGCGGCTATTGGCGCCGGCCGGAAACGAAGGCGGCGTGGTAAATGTGCCGGTGCGCTAGTCAGGTTGAAGAAACGAGGATTTTGCACGCCGCTCCCATCGATCCATCTGGCAAATATCCGCAGTTTGGCGAACAAAATGGATGAACTGCTGCTCCTGACTCACAAAAACCGGGATTTTAGCAGATCTGGCGCCCTTTGTTTCACGGAGTCCTGGCTGAGTGAACACATCCCGGACAGTGCGGTGCGTCTGGACGGATTCCAACTCTTTCGCACTGATCGCAGCCGAGAATTCTCTGGAAAGTCTAAGGGTGGTGGAATCTGCTTCTACATAAACGAAGGTTGGTGTACTGATGTCACAGTGTTGAAGAAGTTTTGTAGTCCTAACCTAGAGTCACTGTTCATAAACTGTAAACCCTTTTATTCACCGCGAGAGTTCTCCTCATTTATTCTGGTCGGAATTTATATCTCGCCTGCTGCTTGTACAACGGAGGCACTGCAGCACCTCGCTGACCAGATAGCAGAGGTGGAGGAAAAACATCCAGACTCTCTTCTGGGTGATTTCAATAGAGCTAATCTCACAAATGAGCTTCCTAAATACAGACAGCATATTAAATGTCCCACCAGGGACACAAATACACTTGACCACTGTTACACAGTTTTAAGGAATGCCTATCATGCAGTCCCCCGTGCAGCTCTGGGTTTTTCTGACCACTGTCTGCTCCATCTTATTCCAACATACAGACAGAAACTAAAAACTTCCAAGCCTGTTGTAAGGACTGTGAAGAAATGGACTGAGGAATCAAAGCTGAAGTTACAAGCCTGATTTGACTGCACAGATTGGAGTGTTTTTGAAGCTGCAGCCATTAACCTAAATGAACTCACTGACACTGTGACGTCATACATCTGTTTCTGCAAGGACATGTGTGTGCAGACCAAGACCTTCTGCATATACAACAACAATAAACCCTGGTTCATTCCTAAACTGAAGCAGCTACGTCAGACCAAGGAGGAGGCCTACAGGACTGGTGACTGGACTCTGTACAAGCGGGCCAGAAACATGCTGACGAAGGAGATCAGGCTGGCTTAGAGGAGCTACAGTGTGAAGTTACAAAAAAACTTCTCAGCTAACAACTCTGCTTCTGTCTGGAGAGGCCTACGGAATATCACCAACTACAGGAGACCATCCCCCCACCCTGTGGAAAACCTCCAGCTGGCTAATGACCTAAACAGCTTTTACTGCAGGTTTGAAAAGAACCTACAGTTCTCACCTCCCACCCACACAAAAGGATTATCTGCAGCCCCAGGAACTCCATCCCTCCTCCACTCTGACCTCCCACCAGCACTAATGATCTGTGTAGAGGAGGTGCGCCGGGTCTTTCAGAGACAAAAGATCAAGAAGGCTGCAGGACCTGATGGTGTGTCTCCGTCCTGCCTGAGAGTCTGCTCCAACGAGTTGGCCCCCATCTTCACCCGGATCTTTAACAGATCACTGGAGCTGCGTGAAGTGCCTTCCTGCTTCAAACGCTCCATCATCATTCCAGTTCCCAAGAAACCCTCTATTACAGGATTAAACGACTACAGACCTGTTGCCCTGACCTCTGTGGTCATGAAATCCTTGGAGAGATTGGTGCTGGACCACCTGAAGGTCATCACAGGCCCCCTGATGGACCCACTGCAGTTTGCCTACCGGTCAAACAGGTCAGTGGATGATGCAGTGAATATGGGACTACATTACATCCTGCAACACCTCGACTCCCCAGGGACGTACGCCAGGATCCTGTTTGTCAACTTCAGCTCAGCGTTCAACACCATCATCCCAGGCATTCTTCATCAGAAACTCCTCCAGCTCAAGGTGCCCCCCTCCACCTGCCAGTGGATCTCCAGCTTTCTGACTGACAGGTGGCAACAGGTGAAAACAGGTGAAGCTAGGGAGATTTACATCCAGCTCCCGAAAAATTAGTACTGGCGCCCCCCAAGGATGTGTCCTTTCCCCACTGCTCTTCTCCCTCTACTCCAACGACTGCACCTCAGAGGACCCTTCGGTGAAGCTCCTGAAGTTTGCGGACGACACCACAGTCATCGGTTTGATCCGGGATGATGATGAGTCTGCATACAGGCGGGAGGTGGAGCAGCTGATCCTCTGGTGCAGCCAGAACCATCTTGAACTTAACCCAGCCAAAACGGTGGAGATGACTGTGGATTTCAGGCGACACCCCCCTTCATTCCCCCCACTCACCATCCTCAACAGCACAGTGTCCACTGTGGACTCCTTCAAGTTTATGGGTACCACAATCTCCCAGAACCTGAAGTGGTCCTCCCATATTGACACTGTCCGGAAAAAGGCCCAGCAGAGGTTGTTTTTTCTGCGTCAGCTCAAGAAGTTTGATTTGCCTCAGGAGCTGCTGGTTGTCTTCTACACCGCCATCATCCAATCTGTCCTCTGCTTTTCCATCACTGTCTGGTTTGGATCTGCCACTAAACAGGACAAGACCAGACTGCAGTGGATCATTAAGTCTGCGGAGAGGATCATTGGTATCGACCTACCCTCCATTGAGAACTTATATCGGTCCATAACCAGGAAACGGGCGGGAAACATCTGTGCTGACCCATCACACCCCGGCCACAAACTGTTTGAACTTCTATCTTCTGGTCGTCGTTACAGATCACTGAAGGTCAAAACCACCCGTCACAGGAACAGTTTCTTTCCTCAAGCCATCACTCTGATGAACTCCTAACATTCACCTAGTCCTACCTGTTTGCTGTACTCATGACTTTTCATCCATTATTACATTGCACATAACTCTCACACTGCTTTTTACTTCATTCACATTATATCACTGAATCTGAGTCCACATTGAAATACTGTGTGATTGTATATTTTTTCATATATTTCTGCAAAGTGTGGTTAGTCTGAGTAAATAACTGCATATATTCCTGTATATATTTGCATCCTTTTATAGAAACGTGGATAGACTGTAATTTACTGTACATACTCTGTTGTCATTGAATCCTTATTTAAATCCTCCACCTGAACAACGAGAGCAAGTTTTTAGCCAAAGTCAAATTCCTTGTATGTGTTGTGCATACTTGGCCAATAAAGCTGATTCTGATTCTGATTCTGATTCTGATGAAAACAGTCTGAGAAGGTAAACAACAGATAAACAGGATAATTAACTCCACAGGCAGTGCAGGGTTACATCATGCCCCAGGGTGAGATCCGCCACTGAGGGGAGAGAAAATGTAACCCAAAAATAAGGACAACTTACTACCAAGTGTCAGAGCGCAGCTGAGCTCTGGAAACAACACCTCAAGCAGTCCAAGGAACACCCCGATGAGAGAAAGAGCCTGAACATCAAAAGTTGCAAATCACCAATTTGGACCGGAGAAAACTCTGACACCCAGTATACTGATGCCGCCGCCACGAGCAATCACACTGCCACCCATTAAATACCCTCATAGACTACTGGGTGGCAAGTGGATTGCAGGTGCGGTGGCAGCTGATGAATAATGAGTGAGTGCACGTGTGAATAGGAATGGCAATGTGTGTGCGTGCATGAGGGAGAAGAAATGAATGTGTGTGTGCATGAGTGAACCCTAAGGGATGATGGCAGACAGCTGGTGAGTGTCTGACTGAGAGAGAGAAGGGGTGCGGCTTTAGACTGGCAAGGAGCCCCGGCACAGGGCTCTAAGAACCTGCCAGCTGAACACAATAAACAATAATACAGGAAACTACAGCCACGAGTTATGGGCGGGGCCGAACAACAGCCCCGCTCATGACAGTTCCTGTCACTCATTTTCGGAGTCTAATCCACTCATCCCCGTCGGAACCCTTTCCCTCCCGTTCCAATGTGTACTCCTGTAATCATCTCGTTATCTACCAGTTCATCTCCATCGTAAGTTTATTTCTTTTGCACTGTTTGGACTTTTGTGTTTTCCTCAACAAATATCACAACTGCAGTTCAGTGCATTGGTATTCCTTTCTGCCCCAAAGGGGCGATTCATGACAATTATATAAAATGCAAACATAAAGAGATTTCTGAGACACAAAATCCTTAACTTTAAACAGTACTGCAATGGATTTAGAATTTTAGTTTTGACATAATTTATGTGTGATTTCCAGTTTAGTTTGTTGTCAACAATGACCCCTAGAACTTGGTTTCTAAAATTGTGTCAGTTTCAACATTGTTTATTTTAATTTTTCTGTGATTATAGAATTTGTGGTTTCTGACAAAATGCACGGCTCAGGAGACACACACGCAGGCTCAGGATAGATTCAATAGCTTTATTGACAACAAGTGTGTATGAGTGCGTGTATGTGAGATGTGTACGTGTTGGTGGCGGCGTCTGCGTCAGGCACGGGGGCAGGAAGCCGTTCAGCCGGACAACCCTATGGGAGAAGCAGAGGGAGAAGGGTAACGGGCACCACACCAACACAGGAGATATGACAATGACTGTAGGCTTACTTGGTTTGGGCAGGTGGCTGGCGTAGCAAGGGTGTAGCCCGGTAGACAGTAACCTGGAGCGCCTGATGCAGCAGCGAGGAGGCGGTGGCTGGAGGAAGTTGTCCGCTGCCGGGAAATCCACCTGTGCACAGGGGAGGAGACTGGAAGGAGAAAGTGAGAGAATCTTACTTGCTATCTTGCTTGGTGAAGGGGATTCCTTGCAGCAAGGGAAGCCAACGAAGACAGACGGCTTCAGGCCGAAGCCCAGGGTGAGGCGGCTTAAATCCCTCGCCGCTGACGAGGTGCAGGTGTGCATGCAGCTGGCGCCGCTGATGAGCGGTGAGATGTGACAGTACTCCCCCCTCTAGCAGCGCCTCCTGGCGATGGTTTCTCCGGGTGAGCTCGGTGGAACTCAGTGATGAGAGATGGATCCAACACAAATGACGAGGGCACCCATTGCCTATGTTCAGGTCCATAGCCCTCCCAATCCACTAAGTACTGTAACCCGCGACCCCGGCGCCGGGAGTCCAGGATGGAAGAGACTGGCCAGGCCGGATGACCATCAATCATCCGGGGCGTGGGCTGCGCAGCAGGGGGAGGGCAAAGGGGGTCGGAGACTGCCAGCTTCACCTTGGAAACGTGGAAGGTGGGATGGATGCGGAGGGAGGGGGGAATAGCCACAAGCACAGCCACCGGGTTGATAATCCTGGTGATGGGGTATGGGCCCATAAAACGCTGTGCCAACTTCCTCCTCTCACCCTTTAAAACGACGTCCTGGGTAGACACGTAGACACGTTGGCCTACCTGGTAGGCTGGGACAGGTCTTCTGTGCCGGTCCGCCGTAGACTTGTTGTGCTCCGCTGTGCGTAAAAGCGCATTGCGCGCCGACGCCCAGATGGAGCGGCACCGCCTGAGGTGCGCCCGAACTGAGGGGACAGTTACCTCACTCTCCTGCGTAGGGTACAGAGGGGGGTCGTAGCCCAGGGACGCGTTAAATGGGGACATCCCAGTGGCAGAACAGCGGGCGGCATTGTGGGCGTACTCCATCCAGGCGAGATGAGTGCTCCAGGACGCAGGTTTGGATGTTGTGACGCAGCGGAGCGCAGCGTCCAGCTCCTGATTGGTCCGCTCACACTGCCCGTTGGATTGGGGGTGATGGCCAGAGGAGAGGCTTACCTTGGCTCCCAGGGCGTTGCAGAAAGACCTCCAAACCTCTGAGGAAAACTGGGGGCCCCGGTCCGAGACCACGTCTACCGGAATCCCGTGCAGCCTGCCCACGTGCTGGATAAGGAGGTCCACCATCTCCAAGGCAGATGGAAGCCCTCGTAATGGGATGAAGTGAGCAGCCTTGGAGAAACGATCCACGATGGTCAGGACTGTGTGGAAGGTGTTAGAGACCGGGAGACCGGTGACGAAGTCCAGGGCGATATGCGACCACGGCCTGCCAGGGACGGGCAGGGGCTGGAGCAGACCCGCTGGAGGGGCATTACCTGATTTACTGGTGGCGCAGACGGGGCAGGCCCGGGCGTAGCGGGCAGCGTCCTTCCGCAGGCCCGGCCACCAGTAGTAGTAGATTAGTTTATTTGACAGGGACAGTGCAATAAACATAGACAATTAATCAAAGACAATCAATCTGATGTGTTGCACATAGAGTGTATAGCTATTAGCTAATTTGCAACTCTTGTCCCTGGATGGGCTTTAGAAAAAAGAATCAAGATAAAAAATATACACAATAACCACATACATCAATGCAGAAAAATTATAAATACACAATTATAAATATTATAAATATTATAAATACACAAATATAACAGCCTGACTCACATTTAACATAAATATTATAAATATTATAAATACACAAATATAACAGCCTGACTCACATTTAACACATATAACATAACTCACATTTGCCTATTTCAGGCCTTCCTCCCTCCGTCACTCACTATAAACAAACACATTTATTCCTTCCCTTCATTCACTCTCACTTTGCAGACAATTAATTCATACATGAGTACATTCTTGTTTATTTTTCAGCCAGTTTTTAACATTTTTAGTGAATGTTTTAAAGTCCGTTATTATTTTAATTTCATTTGGCATTGTGTTCCAGATGTGACTGCCCTTTATAGAGAAAGCTGTTTGTCCAAATGTGGTTCTGCGGTGGAATATTTTACAGTTATTGTTAACAGAACTCCTGGTGGCTCTGCTGCTGTCCTGTCTTTGGACAAAACCAGCAAGTGGCTCGGGTGCTGATTTATGAAAACATTTGAACGTTAATTTCAGAAGACAGAGGTCAATGAAGCTCTCAAAACTCAATAGGTTGTATTTTTTTAAAACATTACAGTGATGCCACCTAATGGGCTTTTTGTCCAAGATTTTTAGGGTTTGATTATATAATGAACCTATATGTCTTATTGTGGAAGGGGCTGCTTGAGCCCAGACTGTCAAACAGTATGATATATGAGAAAAAACCATAGAATGCATATACAGTGCAGCTGCTTCGTAAGGTATGTAATATCTAATTAATTTAAAGCAGTTCAGATTTTTTTTTACTGTTTTTGAAATTTTCTTTATATGAAGATTAAATTTGAGTTGAGGATCTAGTACAATGCCAAGGTATTTGAATTCTGTAACTAAACTGATGTCATGATCATGTATATTAACTTTAAAATGTTGCAGGTTACATTTTTTGATTGAAAAGCACATTGAGACTGTTTTCTGAAGGTTCAGCAATAGATGGTTCTTGAGGAGCCACTCTTGGACATCAACCATACTTGTAGACAGTACATCTGCAGCCTGTGCTGGAGTCTTGGCAGCTGTGTAAATAACTGCATCATCTGCATAAAGTTGGCATGTTGCAGCTGAGCAGTGTAACGGCAGGTCATTAATAAAAATGCTGAAAAGTAAAGGACCAAGAATGGACCCTTGTGGGATACCCATGCGGTTGTTTAAAAATGAGGATTTATCCTGGTGAACTTTTACACACTGTTCTCTATTCTGGAGATAAGATGCAAACCATTCTAATGTATTTGGGGAGAAGTTAAAAGATACCATTTTGGATAAAAGCAAACTGTGGTTTACAGTATCGAAAGCCTTTTTGAGATCTAGAAAAACAGCTCCTACCACATTACCCCTGTCCAAGGACTGTTTGACGTTTTCAATAAGGCAACAATTTGCTGTTTCTGTTGAGTATCCTGGTCTAAAACCAAATTGATGTGGATGAAGAAGTTGATTGTCTTGTAAGTAGTCTATCAGCTGTGTAGCTACAACTTTTTCAAGAACCTTAGATAGGACTGGTAAGATAGAGATTGGGCGGTAATTGCATATATCGTCTTTACTGCCTGATTTATGAACTGGTATGACGACAGCTTTTTTCCAGCCAGATGGAAATGTACTAGACCTAATGGAGAGATTAATGAGATGAGTCAGTGGTTTGATTAATATTTTGCTGTGCATTTTGAGAAAGGAGGTGCTCATATTGTAGATATCATTAGTTTTTGAGTTTGACAGTGTTTTAACAATACCAGCAATTAACTTCTCATTTACCTCATCGATGTGAAAAGTATCTGTTGGAAGTATGGAATTTGTGTTGTTGAGCACATTTGGCAGCACAAAAATTTTTGTTAACTCTTCCACAGAGCCCACAAAGTGTGAATTAAATTCATTTGCCAAAGTAGCCTTGTCACTGACGGTCTTGCCATTGATTCTAAGTTCCTTTACCCCCTTCTGATCGTTTTTTTTATTAGTTAAGTTATTTAAATGCCTCCATAGGGAACTGTTGTTACCCTTTGCATGATCTATCAGTTTATTGTAATAAGATATTTTTGATTTTCGCAGCTCATGTACCACTTTATTTCTTAAACTTTTGTACACAAGGTGATCATTTTGTAGTTTGGAGGTTAGTGATGTTTTCAGTGCATAGTCTCGCCTCTTCATAAGTTTTCTTATTTCATTATTTAACCATGGTAGGCTAATCTTCTGTTGTCTACTTTTAATTTGCTTTGAAAATTTTTCTATAGACTTTGTGATTGTTGCAGTTATAAAATTACAACAATCATCTACTTCACATGTTGACATGAGCTGCTCCCAATTTTGATTCTCTAAGTAATGTTCAAACTCCTCATTTTTTGATTTGGGGATAATAAAATTTGATTTGTCAATATCGACTCCCCCAAAATACTGTAGTCGCTTTTTAGTAAGTTTCCTGACAGCAAGAACCATGTTATGATCTGAGAGACCAGTTACAAGATTATAGGTTCTGGTTATTCGTTCTGGTTTATTAGTAAATACCATGTCAATAAGTGTTCTGGATTGTTTGGTTATCCTGGTGGGTCCTTTGATGATTTGCTGGTAATTAAATTTAGTCATGAGGCTTTTCAGTTTTTGTTTGTCTTTTTTATCAGACCAGTTGATATTAAAGTCACCATGAATTATTGTTTCTCTGTTCTTCTCAAGTTGTTTAACCAGATCACTTAATTCATTATAAAAGGAAGAATTGTGTGATGGTGGGTTGTACAATACTGCAATGTTGAAATTCATTACCGGAGAGAGACATACATTAACAGCTAAACATTCAAGTGAAGTATTCAAATCAACCAGTTGACATTTATATTTGTCTTTGATGTAAATTAAAACACCTCCTCCCCTCCCTACCTGCCTGTCTTTTCTAAAACACTGGTAGCCCACAATATCGATCATATTAGTGTCTATGTTCCTGTGTAGCCAGCTTTCTGAGAGACAAAGGTAGTCCAGATTTGAGTCCAACAGCAACACCGAAATCTCATCTCTTTTGGGGATTATGCTCCGTATGTTTAAATGACCGCCGAGGATCCCCTTTGGTTTAGCCTTGGTGTCCCAAAGAACTCGTGCATGATTAACAGTTTGGAAAAATAAATGTTGTTTTTGCTTTTGTACAGCTCGGTTTTGTGCTAACCCAGTGGTCTGCTGTTTAATAGTGGCAGGTCCAGGGTTAAGGTGAATATCTCCTGCCAGAAGTAGCAGAACTAACAGAACTTTAATTGTATATCCTCTGCCATATTGTGATTTTTGCTTAACAGCCATGTTTGCCTTAATTTGGAAGTTTTTGCTCAGGCCTTTTAAAGACCACATAGAGTGTAGGGTGAGATGTCCAAGCCCAAATCCATACAGATAAAACTTTTTAACTTCACCTTTGGTTGAGTTTGTCGGAAAATCCTTCTTGTTGCAGGTCCAGACACACAAAGACAAAACGAAGAGGAAGTAGAGAAGTAGAGAAGGCTTATTAGTGGTGCCCATCAGCCCACTTTTTAATCCGGTGGCCGCCATCTTCAGTCTTTCTTGGAAAGAAGGAAAAAGAAAATCTGTGGATAGTAAAATAAATTCTGCTTATATCGCCAGAATCTGATCCGATCGTCCTCGAATCCAGCTGGGCCTCAGCTAGCCAACTAGCCCCTTCCGTTGCTGGTCTCGTTGCTCATAGTCGCCGTAACTGGTCTCCCGTCCCGCTCCTCCAACCGAGTCTCGTCACACACCGCCGCTGCCACCGAGCTCCGCTGAGGTCACGGTAAGTCCTCCGCTAGGCACCGCCACCTACCGTTGTCTGCCTGGGTGAAATCTCTGCTGAGCCCCGTCAACAAATAGCCGCTTGCCTGGTAGTATCTCCGCTGGGCCTCGCAGCTGGGCTTCGATTCAGGCTGGTGTAAGGTGGAATGACTGGCGCCAGCATTAAGCTAACTAGCGTTAGCTTAGCAATCGCTTCGGGTAGTCTCGTCGCACACCGCCGCTGCAGTCACGGTAAGTCCTTCGCTGGGCACCGCCGCCTACCGCCGTCTGCCTGGGTGAAATCTCTGCTGAGCCCCGTCAAACAAATAGCCGCCTGCCTGGTAGTATCTCCGCTGGGCCTCGCAGCTGGGCTTTGATTCAGGCTGGTGTTAGGTGGAATGGCTGGCGCCAGCATTAAGCTAACTAGCGTTAGCTTAGCAATCGCTTCAGGTAGGGCACATCAGTGAATCACAAGGAAGCGCTGGAATCGCTGGTCAGTTTACTCACAGTGGCCGGATAAAAGCGATCAAAGGGGTAATCCACCGGAGGTATATCCGATCGCTGTAGGTTAGATTTTTAGAGACTGGCGCCAGCATTAAGCTAACTAGCGTTAGCTTAGCAATCGCTTCAGGTAGCATTAAGCTAACTAGTGTTAGCTTAGCAATCGCTTCAGGAAGGCGCAGGAAGTCGCTGGAGAAAGGCGATTAAAGGGCAATCCAACGGAGGTGGCAATTCAGCCCGTGCGTGTTCGCCACGAGCGCCGATCGCTGCAGGCCAGCCACTTTTAATGGCAAAATCAGTGACTTAGTGGCAAAATCAGTGACTTGAATCAGTGACAGAAGGATCGTTGAAGTAAGTCAATCATCCGGGAGGAACCAGGATGGCAGGTGAGCTTTGATGTGTGCAGCCAGTGGATGACCTCCCCCCGAACCGTGGACGGCACAAAAAGCCGCCCCTCCGGTCCGCCGCCAGAGTCTGGTTCCAATTCCTGCGCCTTCCGGATCTTACTTTCGATGTCCCAAGTGACGGCTCCCAGGATGCACGACCTGGGCAAGATGGTGTGGGCTGCGTCCTCAGACGCCTCAGGGGCAAATTGCCTCGAGAGGGCATCAGGCAGGCCGTTCTTGGAGCCAGGCCTAAAGGTGATGTTGAAGCGGAACCTGGCGAAGAACAAGGACCAACGCGCCTGGCGGGCGTTCAGACGCTTGGCAGATCTTAAATACTCCAAGTTCTTGTGGTCGGTTAGAACCACGAACGGCAGGGCCGCCCCCTCTAGCCAGTGACACCACTCCTGCAGCGCAAGCTTGATGGCGAGGAGCTCTCTGTCCCCCACGTCATAATTTCGCTCCGCCGGGGACAAGCGCCGAGAGAAGAAGGCGCAGGGCCGTTTGATTACGTCATCAGGTGACCGCTGAGATAACACCGCCCCCACCCCCCGTGTCCAAAGCGTCCACCTCCACGATGCATTGCAGCGAGGGATCGACTTGGCTGAGGACCCGGGAGGAGGAGAACTCCGCATTCAGCGCCTGGAAAGCAGCTGCGGCCTCTTCAGTCCACCAGAACGGGACCTTAGGGGACGTGAGGCGGGTCAGAGGGCCGACGATGGTACCAAAGTTCGGGACAAAGCGGCGGTAGAAGTTGGCAAACCCAATAAACTGTTGTACCTGTTTCCTTGACGTAGGAGTGGGCCATTCCACCACCGCTTTCACCTTCGCTGGGCCCGGAAGCACCTGGTCGTGGTAGATGACGAACCCGAGGAAGGACGTAGTCTTAGCGTAAAACTCACACTTCTCAGCCTTGACATATAACTGGTTCTCCAGCAGCCTTTGGAGGACCCGCCTCATATGGACACGGTGCTCGTCCCTGGATCTGGAGAAGATGAGGATGTCATCCAGGTAGACGAACACAAACAGGCCGATGAAGTCCCGGAGGACGTCATTTATAAGGCGCTGAAAGACTGCTGGAGCGTTGGTCAACCCGAACGGCATAACCAGGTACTCGAAATGGCCGTTCGGGGTACGGAAGGCTGTCTTCCACTCGTCTCCCTCCCGGATCCGGACGAGGTGGTATGCGCTGCAAAGATCCAGCTTGGTAAACCAAGTCGCCCCCTGGAGGGAGTGGAAGGCGGTGTCCATTAGGGGCAAGGTGTAGCGATCCTTCTCCGTGATGTCATTCAGGGCGCGATAGTCAATACAAGGACGGAGGGAGCCGTCCTTCTTGCCCACGAAGAAGAACCCAGCGCCTAATGGAGATGACGAGGGACGGATGATTCCAGCACTCAGCGATTCCTTAAGATAAGAATTCATAGCCTCCTTCTCCGGCGCAGACAGGCTGTAGAGTCGCCCCGAGGGTAAGGGTGCCCCCTGGCGGATGTTTATAACACAGTCGTAGGGCCTGTGCGGGGGAAGAGACATCGCCTTGGATTTGCTGAATACCATACCCAGGTCGTGAAACTCCGATGGCACCAGGGTGAGATCCGGAGGCGCGGCGTCCTTGGAAGTAGGAGGAGAGGACGGGGAGCAGGCAGCGGATTGAAGGCAGGTGCTCATACAGAAGGAACTCCAAGCGGACACTCTGGCGGACTTCCAGTCCAGGACAGGATTGTGGAGGCGGAGCCATGGGTATCCAAGAATGACGGGTGACACAGAATTAGGTAGGACGTAAAAGGAGATCTCCTCCCGGTGGTTTCCGGAGATAATCACTGGGACAGGGATGGTCTGATGTGTTACTTTTCCCAGGGACACATGGGAGAGATTGACTAGGGCGAGAGGAGACTTGAGAGTTTGGCAACGGATGCCCAATCGGGTTGCCAGACTCTGTGAAATAAAGCTTCCCTCCGCGCCCGAGTCCACCAGTGCGTGAGTGAGGTGCCCTGTGGGGTTATGACAAAATCGGATGGGCAGCATCAATTGAGTGAGGGGAGTTAACCGATTAGCGTCTGTGAGGCCCCCTACAGTGACTAGCGGACCTCCCCGTTTGGCTTTTGTGGACAAAGCTCCACCGTGTGTTGGCTGTCTCCGCAATACATACAGAGACCCAACTCACGACGGCGTTGTTTCTCCGCTGGGGGGAGCTTTGTCCAGCCCATCACCATCGGCTCTGACTCCTCGGAGTACCCCGGTGATGGCAACACCAGGGGGCGAGCTTGGGACAGGCGAAACGAGGCACCTCGAGGGCGAGAAGAAGACGACTTCCGCTCTGAGGCACGCTCGCGCAACCTGTTATCCAAGCTGATGGCAAGGGAAGTTAGCTCCGCTAATATCTCCGGGATGTCCCGTCCAGCCAGTTCATCCCTCACACCAGCGCTGAGACTGCGAAGGAAGATGCCGCAGAGAGAACGTTCTCCCCAGCCGACCTCCTCCGCAGCGACCCGGAAGTCAATCGCGTAGTCAGCTGCCGACCGGCTTCCCTGCTGAAGGCTGAGAAGCCGATCGACCTGAACGCTTTCTGTACGCGAATGATCGAATACTTCCAGAAACAGTCTCACGAATTGGCCATAGGTGAGGGTGGCGTAACTGGGCTTCGCCATAACGGCGTAAGCCCAGGTAAGCGCTCGCCCCTCCAAGAGGTTCCCTATGTAGCCAATCCGGCTATGGTCTGAGGGAAAGTCTCCGGGCACACGGTGAAACACGGACTCACATTGCATGATAAACCCCCGCGCTCCACCAAGCTTACCACTAAAGCGTGCGGGGGTCGGAATGGGTGTGAGCCGTGCCGGTGCCGCCGGAGCAGGCAAGATGGCCGCTGGAACAGCAGGAGCCACGCCACCCTGACGGGCCGGGGGGAACGGCTGTTGGGGGTCCAAGCGGTCCAATCGGTTAGTTATTATGCTTAACTGATTTAAAATCACCTGTTGTTGGTGGGCTATTAGATCCACCCAAGCCTCGAGAGTGGAAAGACGGCGTGTGAGCCCGCTGTCTGCCGAGCCGCTCTGCTGAAGCCGTACTGACATAATGCATGGCTCAGGAGACACACACGCAGGCTCAGGATAGATTCAATAGCTTTATTGACAACAAGTGTGTATGAGTGCGTGTATGTGAGATGTGTATGTGTTGGTGGCGGCGTCTGCGTCAGGCACGGGGGCAGGAAGCCGTTCAGCCGGACAACCCTATGGGAGAAGCAGAGGGAGAAGGGTAACGGGCACCACACCAACACAGGAGATATGACAATGACTGTAGGCTTACTTGGTTTGGGCAGGTGGCTGGCGTAGCAAGGGCGTAGCCCGGTAGACAGCAACCTGGAGCACCTGATGCAGCAGCGAGGAGGCGGTGGCTGGAGGAAGTTGTCCGCCGCCGGGAAATCCACCTGTGCACAGGGGAGGAGACTGGAAGGAGAAGGTAAGAGAATCTTACTTGCTGTCTTGCTTGGTGAAGGGGATTCCTTGCAGCAAGGGAAGCCAACGAAGACAGACGGCTTCAGGCCGAAGCCCAGGGCGAGGCGGCTTAAATCCCTCGCCGCTGACGAGGCGCAGGTGTGCGTGCAGCTGGCGCCGCTGATGAGCGGCGAGATGTGACAGTTTCCAAATATTATACATTTTGTTTTTGCAAGGTGAATGGAATTGTTGGCAGTGAAGTATTGATCATCAAACAAATTTAAATATTAGACAAAGATAACACAAGTAAACACAAAATGAAGTTTTGAAATGAAGGTGCTTATTTTTAAGGGGAAAAAAATTCAAACCTACATGGTGCTGTGTGAAAAAGTGATTCCCCCTAAACCTAATAACTGGTTGGGCCACCCTTAGCAGCAACAACTGCAATCAAGCGTTTGCGATAACTGGCAATGAGTCTTTTACAGCGCTGTGGAGGAATTTTGGCCCACTCATCTTTGCAGAATTGTTGTAATTCAGACACATTGGAGGGTTTTCGAGCATGAACCACCTTTTTAACCCTCCTGTTGTCCTCAGGTCAAAATGACCCACCACTGTGTTAAAAACCAAAAAAAATCCCCCTAAACAATATTTTTTCAACTTAAAATTTTATGACTTTTCCTAGATTGACCCCAACATTAGGATAAGTGAATTGTTGCCTTTATTCACATTTCCATGTAAGTTGTACAAAAAAAGGTACAAAGGTCATCTTCGGGTCAAAATGACCCAACAGTCAAATTGAGTTGAAATCACGGTCACTGAGTTATTTACACACCACAGAATGTGAGAATGTTTTAGTTCTGTCTCAGATCAATCAGTAGCAGACGTAAACAACACAATAGCAGACATAAACAAAACAAGACAGGTGGCCTTCTCGTGGACTGCAGTGCCTTTGATCGGTCTCAGATCAATCAGCAGCAGACGTAAACAAGACAAGACAGGTGGATTTCCAGAGGTTATAAAGGTGCAGCAGATGACAGTACCCCAAATTCTCTCTGTGCTGAAGCCATGAGTGCACGTTATACCATCAAACAGGCTATAGAGCTGATTTTTTCAGATGTCCAGCAAGACAACTCTGATTCAGAAGAGGAAGTGGAGGATGTGTCAGAAGAAGAAGATGGGGAGGAATACAACCCAGAGCATGATGAATCATCTTCAGAAGAAGAAGAAGAAAACCCTGAAGCTGAAAGAGAGACTTTCCTTTCAAAAAACGGCAAAATAACATGGTCCTCGGCAGCATATGACCAACACGGCAGGGAGGCAGAACAAAATGTCATAAAGATGACCCCAGGACCCACAAGGTATGCTGTTTCTTATGCCCATGACATTGTCTCTACATTCTACCTGTTCATCACACCAGCAATACAAAAAATAATCCTGGAGATGACAAATCTGGAGGGTTTTCGCAAATATGGAGACAGCTGGAAAAAGATGGATGAGACTAACCTGCAGGCCTACTTAGGGCTGCTAATCTTAGCAGGTGTATACAGGTCCCGAGGTGAGGCTGCAGCTAGTCTATGGGATGCAGAGAGTGGAAGGCAAATTTTCCAAGCCACAATGCCACTCAAAGTCTTTCACACCTACTCAAGACTGCTACGATTTGATAACCATGAGTCAAGATCAGCAAGACGTGTGACAGACAAACTTGCAGCCATAAGAGAGGTCTGGGACAAGTGGGTGGAGCGGCTGCCTTACCTCTACAACCCAGGGCCTGACGTAACAGTGGATGAGTAACTGGTTCCATTTAGAGGTGATTTATTTTCATATTTGTAATAAAATATAATAATGTAATAGTTTTCACTATTAATTTCTATGACTGTTTTCTGTGACACTGATACTAATCACTGATGCTAATCTCTTCTGTCCAAAGGTCGTTGTCCTTTCCGGCAGTATATGCCCAGCAAGCCAGCAAAATATGGGATCAAGTCATGGGTGGCTTGCGATGCCAAATCAAGCTACGCTTGGAAGATGCAAGTCTATACAGGGAAGCCGACCAGTGGAGACCCAGAGAAGAACCAAGGGATACGAGTTGTGCTTGACGTGACAGAGGGACTGAGGGGTCACAATGTGACATGTGACAATTTCTTCACCTCTTATGAACTCGGACAGCAGCTCCTGAAGAGGAAGATCACCATGGTTGCCACAGTTTGAAAGAACAAGCCTGAGCTCCCACCTGCACTGCTTGCATCAAAGGAGAGAGAGGTCTTTTCATCAAAGTTTGCCTTCACGCCCACCACCACTCTAGTTTCGTACCTCCCAAAGAAAAACAAGAATGTAGTATTTCTGAGCACACAGCACAAAGACGCTGCCATTAGCGATCGTGAGGACAGGAAGCCAGCCATCATCCTAGACTACAACTGCAACAAAGGAGGTGTGGACAACCTAGATAAGATGATTGGGACATACAGCTGCAGAAGGATGACTGCCCGCTGGCCCCTGGTCATCTTCCACAACATCATTGATGTTTCCTCCTACAATGCCTTTGTGATTTGGAGAGAGCTCAACCCGACCTGGATGCCTCGTAAGCAGAACAAGAGGAGGGTGTTTCTGGAGCAGCTAGGAAAGGCACTTGTAACTCCACTCATTGAAAGAAGGAAGCATGTCCCCCGCACAGAAGCCTCTGCAGCAGTTGTGAAAGCTATTCAGAGTGCAGGAACTCCTGATCAACCTGAGGATCCAGCTGCCACAGCCGCTGCCCCAGCTGGGGCAAGTAAGAGGAAGAGATGTCAGTTCTGCCAGCCAAAGAAGGACTGTAAAACACATACAGTGTGCTGCAGGTGTAAGAAAAATATCTGCAAAGGCTGTGCACTTGCATACTGCCCTACATGTGCTAATTAGTTGAACGAGTTATGTTGTTTTTCACATTTTTGGATTGTATATTTTCTTACATTGTTCACTAGCAAAAAATAAAAATAAAAAAAAATAAATTGAAAGAAACTGAATCACTGGGATGAATAAAAATGCATTCAAAACTCATTTTTGCACATTTCTATTCTTTCTTATACAGGTGAAGAGGGAAAACTCAGGTATTCACACATTTTGTGGTGAATGACAAGTTGTTTCTTCAAGCAAAATAAAATTTGGTGTTTAAAATTCAATTAAGCTGCTTATATTGGGGGTTTAGTGAAGACGGGTCATTTTGACCCGGAGGACACGGTGTGTATACAGAATATGAGGACAACAGGAGGGTTAAGGTCATGCCACAGCATCTCAATCGGATTCAGGTCAGGACTTTGACTAGGCCACTCCAAAGTCTTCATTTTGTTTTTCTTAAGCCATTCAGAGGTGGACTTGCTGGTGTGTTCTGGGTCATTGTCCTGCTGCAGAACCGAAGTGCGCTTCAACTTGAGGTCATGAACAGATGGCCGGACATTCTCCTTCAGGATTTTTTGGTAGACAGCAGAATTCATGATTCCATTTACCACAACAAGTCTTTCAGGTCCTGAAGCAACAAAACAGCCCCAGACCATCACACTACCACCACCATATTTTACTGTTGATATGATCCTCCTTTTCTGAAATGCTGTGTTACTTTTACGCTGGATGTAATGGGACACACACCTTCCAAAGAGTTCAACTTTTGTCTCGTCAGTCCACAGAGTATTTTCCCAAAAGTCTTGGGGATCATCAAGATATTTTCTGGCAAAACTGACACGATCCTTTATGTTCTTCAGCCGAGCTGCGTCGTGACTGCTGATTCACATTCCACTGATTAGTTTCTCATTGCCTGATTAATGTTGTGCCTTATTTAAGGGAGCAGCTGAGGTTACTCCTGGCTGCGACCTCACTCTACGTTGGACTTCCACAACGTTGGGCTGGAATCCCTAACCCCGATTCCAGTCTTCCTTCCTCCATGTATTCAGTGAGTGTAATTCTTCCTCAAGGGTTTGTCTCATATCTTAGTCGTCAGTTTGTGTCTAGTCAATGTATGTGTTTTTGCCCCACGTGGTTTATTATTTTGACATTTGTACTTTTGTAAATAAACTTGCAAACTCATCAGCTGCCTACAGCGTCTCAATAATGGCCCGCGAGGGCCACCCATGACAGTAGGTCGCAGCCCAAATGAGACGCTGGCTGCCGTGAGTTTGTGTTTTTTGGGCTTGAAGTTTTTTCCCTTTTCTGCGTACCAGTGTGCTGGGAGATGGCATCACCAAGCAAGGGCTTGGTGGGGGGGCTGCACGGTGGTGCAGTGGTTAGCACTGCGGCAGCACAGTTTACCCTCGGCCGGGGGATCGCGGGGATCATGAGATCGTGGGTTCGATCCCTGCCCCCGGCCAACAGTGATCTGTGTGGAGTTTGCATGTTCTCCCCGTGTCTCTGGTTTCCTCCCACATGCCAAAAACATGCAGGTTAGTGATATGGGGTGCTTGTGCATGCAGCGACCGGCAGCTGGTGGCTTGTCACCAGACTGCAGAACAAATCTACCTACAGGTACAAAATAAGTCCAAAAAAAAAAAAGGGGGCTATGCTATGAGCTTGGGCTATGAGCTAGTCATGGCCCTAATCGAGATAGATGGAATCCTCTCACATGCTCGTAGCGACCCCACTCCCGGCGGTCCATGCTGGTACCTGGACCTTGCAGAGGCAGCTATTAACCGCCATCCTCGCTATGCAGACCACATCGAAATTAAGAAGAGGATGGCGGAAATCTCGGCACTCCAGGAGAAGATCCGTGGACTGGAGGGAAACTCTGGCAGGAAGCCGAAGGTGAGGGAATCCTGCTCCTCGCCTCGGGATCCAGTTCCTGTCACCCATCCAGCCCAGGAGTCTTCGTCACCCAAGTGCCATTCCCGCCCACAGTGGAGGAGGACGTCAGCTGGAATTCCCCCAGAGGAGACTCAGTGGACAGCAGTGATCATCCAGGACCGTGTGTCTGCGGCTCGTTCTGCCTCTCATCCAACTGAAATTATGAAGCATGTGATGGCGGCAGTCAGACTGGTGGAGGTCAGTCCCGAATTCCATGATTACCCCGAGTATGCTGACCTTCTCGCCTCTGTCTCCGCGCAGGAGCGGTATTTCCCTGACCTTACCTTTGCCTCGCCCTCTGCCGGTAAACATCATCACCATGCTCGTAAGAAGCCTCAGCGAGATCCCCGTCCAGATCCAGTTCTGGGGAGCCATAGGAACTCTGCCTCCCAGCCAGCGGTGAGCTCCACGAGTCTAACTCCGGCTGTCCCCGTTCCTGATCCTGTGCGAGCAGCTCCTCCTCGTCTTCCCGGGGGGCCCTCCGTCACCATCCAGAGGGAGAAGGAGAGAACCAAGCCCGCTGCAGCAGTTCCCATCAGCCCTCAGCGGAGCAGGCAAGTGCTTTTTCATTCTTTTCCTTCACTGTGTGAATTGCCTTGTCTGACTCCTGGGGGTGGAGTTTGGGGCTCACAGTTCCCCGAGCTTCTTCCACCTGCTTCAGTTACCAATTGTGAATCTGCATCCTCTGTGTCTCCTTCCCCTGAGCGTTCCCCGGTGCCAGAATTACATCACTGGATGAGGAAGGAGTCTGTGGCCCTGAAGAGCCTGGTACCAGCCCGACAGCAACATCATGGGCAGAGGAGGAGGGTGGACTGCCACTTGGAGCCTGCGCCGATGATTAAGCATCCCCGGGTCTCCGTGGAGGGGCAGTTTGACCCAGCAGGCCATGGATCCCCTGCCACCACGCTGTGCGGGCCTTCGGCATGGACTTCAGCACCAGGGAATCCCCAGACTGTGACGACCATCATGCCAGCTGCGGAGCCCGTCGCAGCCGAGTGGGAACCAGCAGTGGACCTCCAGCTCGTTGAACCTGGATCGTCAAAGTCCTGGACGGCGGTACAGCCTGAGATCAGGCAAGTGCTCTATTTTGTATTCCTCTTTTCTATTCTGGAGCATTATTTTTTGATTTTTGTATACTTTATATACTTTATGCCTTTATTGCCTGTCTCTCGGGGAAACGAGCCAGGTGCAGATGGTCGCTGCATCTGAGCTTGTCTCGCTGGGCTCTGCCACTGCCGGTGATTCTAATCCCGGTTTCCTCTCTTCCTCTAAGCCTTTTCCCAGGGTCACCGGTGACGAGCCTGTTCCAGTCATCGTCTTGAAGGGTTCAGGTCCGTGCTCGGAGGTCATCTCTGGTGCTGTTCCGGCCCAGTCAGGGTGCGTCGTGGGTGCTGTTCCGGTCCAGTCGGGGTCTGTCATGGGTGCAGCTCTGACCCAATTGGGGTCCGTCGTGGGCACTGTTCTGGCCCAGTCGGGGTCCATCGTGGGTGCAGCGCTGTCCCGATCGGGGTCCGGCAAGAGCGCAGTACCAGTTCGGTTGAAGTTCGGAGAAGGAGCTGCAGATCCTCCGCCGTTCGACACCGGACTGGCCCCTCATCTTTCCCCTTATCTTCCTCCACTGGGTGCCGCTGGTGTTCCCCGGATTCAGCTCGGCTTCCCCTCACTGTCCCTCTCGGTAAGGAGGCCACCACTGAGTTCTCCCCTCCGGTTCTGGTGGCCTAATGACGCGGGTCGGCCGCCCAGGAAACTGCTTCGCTGGTTCGGTGTTCTGGGTCAGCCACCTGACGGACTGTTTTCTCTGTTCAGCGACCTGGTCCGGCCGCCAGAGGTACTGTTTCTCCGGGCCTGGGACTGGGGTAGGCCGCCCGAACTGTTTCTTTTTTCCCTGCCTGCAAATTGGACTATGGATGCGGGTAGACCTCCTGAACTGTTTTTTGTTTTGTTTTTTTGTTCGCTTTGTGCGCTACCTGCCGGCATTCCTGTAGTGATGTTTTTTTTTTTTTTTTTCTCTCCCTCCTCTGTAGTTTGACAGATGCTCTTTTGTTGTCTTTGCCTGTTTATAATGGTCTATATTTGTAGTATCGCTGCTCTGTAGCATGTTATTTTCCTGGTGTTATAGGGTACTCTGTATTTTGTTATGTGCCTGTATTTTCGTTCTCTGTAGTTTAAGAGATGCTCTTTTGTTTTTTCTCCTTTGCCTGTGATGTTTTTTTTTTTTGAACGATAATTGTAGTGTGACTGCTCCACTTTGAAGCTTGATGGGTTTTTTTCCTCTCCCCTGGTGTTTTTAGGGTACTGTATATTTTTGTTATGTACCGGTATTTCAGTTTCTTGTCTCCTTTTCAGTCATAAGGCTGAGTTTATTCTTTTCAATTCAATTCAATTCAACTTTATTTACATAGTGCCATTTCACAACAACAGTCATCTCATAGCACTATCAACTGTAGGGGGAACCCCCACAGTTGCAGAAAGACCCCAGCAATCAGGTGATCCCCTGTGAGCAGCACTTGGCAACGATGGAGAGGAAAAACTCCCTTTTAACAGGAAGAAACCTCCAGCAGAACCAGGCTTAGGGAGGGGCAGTCATCTGCTGTGACTGGCTGGAGGGTGAGGGGACAGAGAAGATGAAAAGAACAGACATGTAGAGAGCAAACAGCACGATGGGGACTCAATCTATGGGAGAGAACAAACAGATGTTAATGACCAGCAAAAAAAAAATATTTCATAGAGAGTGAGGAAAGGAGTGAGGCCCAGTGCATTACTGGAAGTCCCCCGGCTGACTAAACCTATTAGCAGCATAACTAAGGGAGGGTTCAGAAACATATGATCCCTCCCTAATTGTAGGCTATATCAAAAAGGTAGGTTTTAGCCCTATTCTTAAAAACGGAGATCGAGTCTGACTTCCGAATCCAGATTGGCAGCTGGTTCCACAGGAGAGGAGCTTGATAACTGAAGGCTCTGCCTCCCATTATACTTTTGCTCTGTTAGGATAATACAGTACATTATAATACAAAATGTACTTTTTTGTACATTTTGCTCTGTTAAGATAATACGGTAGTATCAGATCTTTTAAATAAAAAGGAGCCTGATTGTTTAGAGCTTTGTAAGTAAGAAGAAGGATTTTAAACTTAATTCTAAACTCTATGGGAAGCCAATGAAGGGAGGCCAGAACCGGAGAGATATGATCTCTCTTTCTAGTACCTGTTAAAACTCTTGCTGCAGCATTTTGGATCAGTTGAAGACTTTTTAAAGATGTTTTAGGACAGCCTGATAATAAAGATTTACAATAATCTATTTCTTATCTTATCTAATCTATTTCTTATCTTATCTAATTCTTGTGGTATTTACTGTGCTCTAGGGTTATTTATGGCATGTTAGCCTCACCATTTTGGGTTATCATTGTTGCCCTCTGTTGTTTTTTTTTTTTCCCCCTTGTTATAGTGTTCCCCTTTTCTTTTTCTGGTTCTTGCCCTCCTGGCCTGGTTCCCCCTCCACCCTCCCTGGGTCGGCCCAGTATCTTTCTGGTTGGGGGGTGGGGGGGTCGCTGGATGTTATGTTTGCGCCTGGAATGCGCCTTTTGAGCGGGGAGTACTGTCATGGTCTGAGCGCAGATGCTGTCTGCGCTCGGGTTGTGCGGTATTTTCCCCATTCTGTTGTCATATGGCCTTCCAAAGCTTTTATTGTGATGGCATCACGGCGGGACTTCCGGCTGTCGGAGCCAAGCTGCATCGTGAATGCTGATTCACATTCCACTGATTAGTTTCTCATTGCCTGATTAATGTTGTGCCTTATTTAAGGGAGCAGCTGAGGTTACTCCTGGCTGCAACCTCACTCTATGTTGGACTTCCACAACGTTGGGCTGGAATCCCTAACCCCGATTCCAGTCTCCCTTCTTCCACATATTCAGTGAGTGTAATTCTTCCTTAAGCGTTTGTCTCGTATCTTAGTCGTCATTTTGTGTCTAGTCCATGTATGTTTTTTTAATCTTTTAGATTTGATTGGTGGTTGGCAACCAGCTTACAGGTGCATTACCGTCACTGACTTGATTATCATCACTCTATATCTTTGTATAAGGAGTTTTGAACTTCTCCCTATGTGTGAAAAAAATATCCGTCCTTGGACTGTGTCCGAGGTGTGGCTAGGTCAGCAGTCGACTCTCTGGAGTCTTCTTCTTCTTCTTCTCTTAGATTTGATTGGCGATTGGCAACCAGCTTACAGGTGTATTACCACCACCCACCGGACTATGCTGTATATCTCTGATTGGTCATTACATCATTCTCATGTCACATTCTTATCACATTCTTACCATCATAGGACTCGCAAAAAGATCATAGGACTCGCTATGAGATCAAAGGCAGATCTTACTCACGATCATAGGACTCACTAAAAGATCATAGGACTCACTATGACATCATCAAAGATGAAAGGCAGGCTTCACTCATGATCATAGCACTCGCTATGACATCATCAAAGAACAAAGGCAGGCATCACAGAACAAAGGCAAGCACCACTGAATGAGTGGTGACGTCAAAGATCAAAGGCTGGTTTCACCATGTTTACTGTTGCCATGGTAACCATGTCAAAGAGCAAAGGCAGGTTTCACTATGGTTACTGTTGCCATGGTAACAGTAATTTTCTATGGGCATGCATGGGTATCAGGCATAAAGATCATAGGACTCGCTATGACATCATCAAAGATCAAATGCAGGCATCACAGATCAGTCAGGCATCACAGAATGAGTGGTGACATCAAAGATCAAAGGCAGGTTGCTGTCTGTCTGTTACGATTTCACAATATCTTCTTCTTCTTCTTCTTCTTCTTCTTCTTCTTCTTCTTCTTCTTCTTCTTCTTCTTCTTCTTCTTCTTCTTTTAGATTTGATTGGCGGTTGGCAACCAGCTTACAGGTGCATTACCGCCACCCATCGGACTATGCTGTATATCTCTGATTGATCACTACATCATTCTCATGTCACAATCTTACCATCATAGGACTTGCTATGAGATCAAAGGCAGGCATCACTCATGATCATAGGACTCGCTAAAAGATCATAGGACTTGCTATGACATCATCAAACATCAAAGGCAGCTTCGTCAAAGGCAGGCTTCACTCACGATCATAGGACTCGCTATAACATCATCAAACATCAAAGGCAGGCATCACAGAATAAAGGCCGGCATCACTGAACAAGTGGTGACGTCAAAGATCAAAGGCAGGTTTCACCATGGTTAATGTTGCCATGATTGTTTTTTTTCCGGTGCCACCCGAGTTGGCTGCCCATTGCAACAGCCTTTTTTTATCTTCCTTCTTCTTTCTACACCTTTCAATCTATATATATATATATCACGGACACACAGATCGCCCCAAAGGTCTCCCGAGTCGGCGGACGGAGCCTCTGTTTACAGCAGGAGATGATGCAGCAGGAAGAGCTAGTGCTAGCTAGCACTCAACCGCCACCCGGTGCTAACGGAGGAACTCGTTACCGGGAACTGTAGCGAAAACGACGCGGGTGCCGGGCTGGAGTTTAGGAGGCGTGCAAGAAATATAAGACAGAATAATAAAGAGCGATGGCAAGAACCAAGCAGACCGCCCGTAAAATCTACTGGAGGAAAAAGCCCCCCAGGAAGCAGCTAGCCACCAAGGCTACTCGGAAAAGCGCTCCGGCCACCGGCGGAGTGAAGAAGCCTCACCATTACGGGCCCGTGGCTCTGAGAGAGATCCGTCGCTACCAGAAGTCCACGGAGCTGCTCATCCGTAAGCTGCCCATCCAGTGCCTGGTGAGGGCGATCGCTCAGGACTTCAAGACCGACCTGCACTTCCTGAGCTTCGCCGTCATGGCTCTGCAGGAGGCCAGCGAAGCCTACCTGGTGGGTCTCTTCTTCGCTAAGAGGGTCACCATCATGCCCAAAGACTTCCAGCTGGCCCGCCACATCCGCGGAGAGAGAGCTTAGACTTTCTGCTGCACATTCACCAACCATAATGCTCCGCACTGTGTGTCTATATATACTGTATATATATATATACAGTATATACTTATAGTAATATGTACATATGTTTACTAGCTGTTCTTGTTTTTTCTTGCCTTCTGATTGTTGCTCTGAGTGTTGCTATCCCTGTGCTGTTGCAATCCTGGAATTTCCCCATTGTGGGACTAATAAAGGCTTATCTTATCTTATCTTATAACCATGTCAAAGATCAAAGGCAGACATCACCATGGTTACTGTTGCCATGGTAACAGTAACTTTCTACGGACATGCAGAAATGCTTGCTTACACTTACTTGGTTTCTATGGGCATGCACGGGTATGCAGTAGTAGCTATGAACATCCATAGTTCATTAAAGATTTCCCCTGCTAAACTTCCACTTATCCGAGGAGGCTGAAATTCGGGGATACACACACTCGTAACCTCAGCACAGTGCGTATAAAATCTGAGGCCAGTCCGACGAACAGTTCGGGAGATACGCATGGAACACACACAATGACACACAGACAGACACACAGACAGAGATTTCTTAAATTATATTGTGGGAATGTGGGAATGACGAGACAAAGTTCTCTCTCAAGTCAGCTTTATTCACATCACCAACATCTCAAAAGAAGAAAGAGGCCAACACAGGAAACTCTCGTCCTGAAATACCAGGACTCTTACAGTTCACAAGTCACATGTCTCACAGACCACGTTGCATTAAAATTCACAGTAACAATGCATCTCCTCTTTAATCCTTTAATTACTCCCCCACAGTCTGAAGCCTTGCATACCAAAGCTAACCTCCTTGCAGCTTCCTGTAATTTCCAAGGACGCTCTGCCTTTGTTCTGATCTAAAATGTGAGTCACAAAGCAGGTCACATATGTGTGTCCACCACAATACGTTAAAAAACTAAGAAATCATGAGTACATAAGAATTCACAGCCTTTGCCATGAAACTCAAAATTGAGCTCAGGTGCATCCTGTTTCCACAGATTAATTGGAGTCCCCCTTTGGTAAATTCAGTTGACTGGCCATGATTTAGAAAGGCACACACCTGTCTATATAAGGTCCCACAGTTGACAGTGCATGTCAGAGCACAAACCAAGCATGAAGTCAAAGGGATTGTCTGTAGACCTCCGAGACAGGATTGTCTCGAGGCACAAATCTGGGGAAGGGTATAGAAAAATGTCTGCTGCTTTGAAGGTCCCAATGAGCACAGTGGCCTCCATCGTCCATAAATGGAAGAAGTTTCGAACCACCAGGACTCTTCCTAGAGCTGGCCGGCTGTCTAAACTGAGCGATCGAGGGAGAAGGGCCTTAGTCAGGGAAGTGACCAAGAACCCAATGGTCACTCTGTCAGAGCTCCAGCATTCCTCTGTGGAGAGACGAGAATCTTCCAGAAGGACAACCATCTCTACAGCAATCCACCAATAAGGCCTGTATGGTAGAGTGGCCAGACCGAAGCCACTCCTTAGTAAAAGGCACATGGCAGTCCACCTGGAGCTTGCCAAAAGGCACCTGAAAGACTCTCAGACCATGAAAAACAAAATTCTCTGGTCTGATGAGACAACGATTGAACTCTTTGGCATGAATCACAGGCATCATATTTGGAGGAAACCAGGCCAATACCATCTCTACAGTGCAGCATGGTGGTGGCAGTATCATGCTGTGGGGATGTTTTTCAGTGGCAGGAACTGGGAGACTAGTCAGGATAGAGGGAAAGATGAATGCAGCAATGTACAGAGACATCCTGGATGAAAACCTGCTCCAGAACGCTTTCGACTTCAGACTGGGGCGACGGTTCATCTTTCAGCAGGACAACAACCCTAAGCACACAGCCAAGATATCAAAGGAGTGGCTTCAGGACAACTCTGTGAATGTCCTTGAGCGGCTCAGCCAGAGACCAGATGAATTCAACTGAGCATTGCTGGAGAGATCTGAAAATGGCTGTGCACTGACGCTTCCCCTCCAACATAATGGAGTTTGAGAGGTGCTGCAAAGAGGAATGGGCCAAACCGCCCAAAGATAGGTGGGATGTGGAACTTCCTGCCATCCAGCTTGGTGCTCAGCAATAATGGAGCGAAGCAGGGAAAACGTTGGTTACCCAGTGTATTCCCTGCGCCGGTCCCAAGCCCGGATAAAAAATAGGCAGGGTTGTGTCAGGAAGGGCATATGGACAACTAAGCTCCAAATTTAAGACTCCAACCTATGCAACATAGAAAAGGGAGGTTAAATGATCATTAAGTAAGTAAGTAAAAGATATTGGATGTAAATTCATGGGCCATTGCAAATGCTTTAAAAGTAAGAAGCTGTCACACAGTGGGAGGAAAAAAATCCTGAATAGAAAAAAAAAAGATGCATTGAGACGTACTGAGAATTGCAATCAGCTCTAATCATTGGGAGCCGAAAGATTGCCACCCCTACCCCTATATGATTCCATTATTAGATGGTACATATGGACAGTTTGCATTTTATTTTCTTGGCACAAAAATATAATTTGCTCATTATTTAAAAGAGTAAATCTGATCAAAGTTACTCACAAGCAGTGTTGGGCAAGTTACTAAAAATAGTAGCTAGTTACAGTTACTAGTTACTTCTTTTCAAAAGTAACAGTTACTTAACAATTACTGCATGATTAAAGTAACTAGTTACTTGGAAAAGTAACTCATGTTACTTTTAAATGCATACTTAAATCATCTTGCACGCATAGCAAGATAATTTAATTAATTAGTTGTTTATTAATTAAACACTGCAGCTTATTAATGTCAGGCTGAAAACAGACTGTTTCAGACAGAGCTTTTAGAACATCTTTATCCAGGTAGCAGGTAACTGTTCTAACTTCAGTGGATCACAGTCTCAGCTGTCTGACGGGAAATGACTGTTATCACATCTTCATTCTGTAACAGCGTATCTGGCAATCAGTCAGTTTAATTCTTGCTGGGTCACAAACTGTCCAGATGCATACCTGTGCTTGAAATCCAGCTGTGGCTGTTCAGATAGCGTAAATCCACTAACACGGTGTTAGCACAGCATAGCACTAGCTTTGATTTTGTTGCTGTTCAGGTGCCTCTGAAGATTGCAGTTGGTCTCACACGGCCCACCAATATGCTTCTGTCTTTAACTGCAACAAAGGAAAAATAATCTATTTCCACAAAAACAAAGTAGCTTCATCTTCTCCCAGCAGGAGCGAGCTGCATCTGTGGCTGCAGCAGTGAAGAGGCTCTTTGCAACAGGTTACATTGACTGATGGCTGCGTTAGCTACGGAGGGTCAGTTTGTATTTATTTGTGCAAAAAATACCTATCCATATTAATAAACAAATAACACAAGTAATGCATCTGATCAAATTCCAGTAACTGTAATGCATTACTGAACTTTTACACAGTAATTTCATTACACAGCATGTTACTGCCCCCAACACTGCTCACAAGTAGCATTTATAGCTGATATTTACTATTCTTATTCAAGCAATGTTCAGCAACAATTTAAATTTGACATGTAAAATCACATCAGGATTGTCATATCCAGCCTGCGTTGTGTTGTAGCTTAGTTTTTTGTCACATTTTGTCTTAGCTTTGTTCTGAATTGTAATCGCTCTTGTTTTGTTTTTCTTTTGAATTCTTGGATGGAATATGGGTGGGCAATATAAGCTGCGGCTTCAGCCATCACCCATTTCAGATAACTTATGTTGAACTGTAGAATCAGAGGAGTTGTTGTCTAATTTGACCTTGTTGGATTTTCTTTCCCCCTTTGTTATATTATTCTGTTTCTTTTAATCTGTACTTTTAATCTATCCAAAATAAAGATTGATTGATTGATTGATTGATTGATTGATTGAATTCTTACATATTAATTTTAATAGGTACCAATACACAGTAAATTTTGCAGTTTTAATGTAACACTAAAAGAATTAATTAAACACTATATCTGAGTCTCTTTGGTAATGTTTGGAAATGGTGTTGAACTGACTCCTGCGTACTCAAGTTGGTGTCGCAAAAACCCTGAAAGAGTCAATGGAATATGACACTGCTGATTTAACACTGGGGAATTTACTCTGCACTTTTAATAAAGTTCTGGTTATTCTATCCCCATCTAGTTAAAAATCGCTGCATTCTATCAAAATTTCAGTTGGAGTAATTTCATATTATTTACTCCAATGCAAATAAATCAGTGCTTTATCACTTTCATTAATCCTTCTTCAGTTGCACTTATCTGCAGGGCATGGCATGAACTTTTTTGCTCACCAGCCCCTGTGACTAGTGATTTTCCAAAGTTACTAGGCACTCAGCCTTTTCACTAGCTACAATTTTATGGTTGGAAAATTATGTTTAATATCATCAAATTTGACTATAGCATGCTAAATTTTACTTGAACTCAATTTACAATCATTTTAAATGTAAATGAGCCTTAGTCATACATAAATATAGAAAGAGAAACAATTATTAACAGCAGTAAATCCTGTCAGTTGAGAAAAATAATTTCCAGTATGAGTGAAGAACAGGTAGATTTGGGGTCCGTCCCAGTTCTCATTTGTACCTCTTGCCTTTGCTTCCCCCCACCCCTTGGTCCTTGAAATCAAACTCCAAGGGGTAGGGGCTGAAAATGACCCCTATGAACTGGGAGACCCCTTCAGGGCTGCATGACGTCATTAGTAATTGCCTCTTCATATCAGACAGGCTTCTTCCCTCTGTTTTTAAATCTCATCTGAAAACCCATCTGTTCTTTGGCATTTGGGCGTTGATTTTATTGATTCAATTGATTTATTTTTGTGTTAGTTATTTATTGGATGATTTTTTTTAACTCTTGTTTTTATGTATAAATTTTATTTGATTTTAGTAGTTGAGCTGTTGTGTTTTATGTATTTATCATGTTTCCTACTTTTCTGTACAGCACCTTGGTGCAGTCTGGTCATTTTTAAGGTGCTTATAAATAAAGTTGGATTGGATTGGATGAGTTTAATCTAAATCTACACTACCTACTTTCACCAGGAAAAAAAAAAGGAAGAAAAAGAAAACTGATGAGAAAAAAGTCTCATTTTAAGGACAAAAATGTCTCAAATTTCCACAAACAATTTTAATCAGTAGAAAAAGTCAGAAATTTTCTAGAAAGAAAGCTGTAAATTCAGAGAAAAACTTGAACCCCCTGGCGGCTGTTTTTGGCCTGCGGCCACATGTTTGACACATCTGGACCAGCACATTAAAAATACATAATTGGAAGTTTTACTTCCATGAAACAGCTGCATATCACAGATATCATAGATAATCACAGATAAACAAAAGTTAACCTCAGAAGAAGCTTCATTTGCTCTTTACAGCAACATAAAGTTTAATCACTTTTTCTGTGTCACACAGAAAGTTAAATTTGCACAACTAACGGGAGCTTCTTGCTCTAAAAGTAATCACATTTAACCACAGAGGAGTGAGCTAATGTGGGGGGAGAGAGCAGAGGTTATTCTCACCAGTGTGTGTGTGTGTTTGGGGGGGGGGGGGTTCAGGGGCAGTTGTCCCTGTGATCTGATCGCTGAGAGCAGCTGCTGTCTGTTCATTGCTGTTTCTCCAGATCGGCTATAAAATGAACCAAACCAGGGAGCAGACGGTCTGCGTCTTCACGTGCACCCAGCAGGCTGAGCACGGACTCTGCCTTCTCATCTCATCGGTCTGCCGCTGCCAACAGTGCACCAATGACAATACACCGTGTGTGTGCAGTTACTGCTTACGGCAGTTGTAGTTTCATAGTCTCACACTGTGACAGGCTTATTATTTAGATGTCGCTTGAGAAAACTACACCCGCCAAAGTGGCTAGTGTGAGTGGCTGGCTTACCCGCCACCGGTTAAATCCACCTGCCAACGGCAGCATGGCGGGTGTTAATGTCAAGCCCTGTTTATTTGTGATGTGAACTATTTAGAGATGGAATTGAATTGACATATAAATGCCCCGCCCCAGCACCTCCCGTCACACAAACCTGTCCAGTGCAATGCAGCAGAGGTGCAGTATGGATGCTGTGGTCAGCAAGACGTCCAGGGATGTTCGCACCAGGCAGAAGATTGCTCCATAGCGCCACTTGCCTGTAGTGAGCTCGATTGCAGCAAAGGGCATCACAATCAATGCAACGAGCAAGTCAGCAAATGCCAGGGACACAATAAAGTAATTGGTCTTTTTCTTTCTGAGAAAAGAACAGAACAAAGCAGGATTCACAAATACACTGAATACACGGTCACAGTGTTTGTTTTTTGGCAAAGTAGAAATAAATTTGTTTACTCACAGAGCTTTTTTTAACAATTCATTTCAGTAATTATTTTAGGATTAAAGAGGAAAATCTACTACAGTTGCTGCACGCTAAATTATTCAATCCTAATTATCCTACATAATCGCAAATTGTTCTTTTTACATTTTCTAAGCTTTCATCTGTTAGTAAAAAATCAAACAAGAGTCATTTAAACAATTCAGCAGCTTATCCTGAAACGGTTGCAGCTTGAAAGACAAAAAGCAGCCTATGGCCCTGTTTGCACAGGACTAGTGTTACCCGGGGACCTGATACGATGTCTGTGCTTCACTAGAACGTACTACGTCAGTCCCAGAAAATGTTATCAAGACCTTGTATAACATCTGATGCTGTAACCAGGTAAGAAGGAGCAACAATGACAGAAAAGCTGCCACTGGACACAGCTGGATGATATTACAACAACATGCAATATGTGAATTTTTTGTTGAATATTGTGACAATTATTACTTTCTAAAGAAATACTAAAGTATCGATCTTTTTAAAAAAAAAAAGAAAGATTGATATAGCATGTTAATGTCTCTCTGCCTCAGCCACAAGCTCTTCACCCACATTTTTCTCCCATCACTGTCCCTTCAGCCATCATGATGGCTGAAGGGACCGGATGGCGCACCGGAGGCACCGGAGGCGTGCTGGCCGGATCATAGCCGATCCCTCACACCCTGGTCACGTACTGTTTGCCCCCCTCCCCTCTGGTAGAAGACTTCGGTCCATCCAGACTAAAACCTCCCGTCACATGAACAGCTTCTTCCCCTCTGCCATCAGACTGCTGAACACTAAGTGACTTATTGACTCTCGTGCACTATGTACAGCAGCTCAACCAGACTCATGTCAATCATCACTGTTTTCTTCCTGCATTACCGACTGCACTATATAGTTCTCCACATTATCTGCTGCTCGCTAATATATTTTAACTGCTGACCAGTATCACTTACTCTTATTCTACACTTTACTGCATGTATAGTTTATTTCTTTTATCTTATCATGTTTAATGTTGCAGCATTGCACCGAGACAAATTCCTAGTTTGTGTACTACATGAACAATGGCAATAAACCTGATTCTGATTCTGATTCTGATGATGTTTCTTACACTCCATGTGGAAAAACTTCTTCCTCCTTCCTCTGTGGTTGGCAGCCAGGCTGTTCTTCTGGATTGAGGTGCATTACAGACACCTACTGTGTTGGAGTGTGAGAACCTGAAGGCCGTATAAAAAACATCATCTCGCCGATCTCACGAGGCTGCAACCAACTGTCAACGGCATTAGTGAGGGAGTATCCAAAATGTCTCCAAACATTCCGGCGGTTCTCGGTTTCCTCGTTTGAGTTGCAGAGCCTTGGTTTCACGTCGCGGGAATTTTGAACATGTTCAAAACATTCACATGACAATTTTTCTTTCAAAATCGTCACAGAGTTATCACAGATGTCTCAACCCATCTCAAACCCTTCTCAGGTGTTCAGTTTTTGACCAGGCACAGCGGCGTGACCCAGGCTGTACAGCAACAAAGACACGAAGACAGAGCTGAGGCAGCAGTTCATTCAGCTGTGATGACAGCAAGAACCACTGCAAACCGCTGAAGAGAAACTGAGCATTCTAATAGCATAATGTGAAATTACATCTAACAAGAAATGAAATCTTTGTAAGAAAAAATAAATCACGAATATTAATCCATCCATCCATCTTCTACCGCTTTTCCGGAGGTCCGGGTCGCGGAGGCAGCAGTTCAAGCAGAGAAGCCCAGACTTCCCTCTCCCCAGCCACCTGCTCCAGCTCTTCAGAGGGGATACCAAGGCGTTCCCAGACTAGCTGGGAGACATAGTCTCTCCACCGAGTCCTGGGTCTGCCCCGGGGTCTCCTCCCAGTGGGACGTGCCTGAAACACCTCAAGTGGGAGGCGTCCACTGGACGCCTCCCACAAATATTAATATTTAATATTAATGTATTATTATTATTATTATTATTATTATTATTATTATTATTATTATTATTATTATTATTCATTCATCCATCTTCTTCTGCTTCATCCTTTTCGGGTCGTGGGGGGGGCTGGAGCCTATCCCAGCATCTTTGGTCAGAGGCAGGGTCCACCCTGGACAGATCACCAGTCCATGGCAGGACCAACACAGAGAGACAGACAACCATTCACTCTCACAGTCACATATTAATATTTTTTCTTGTTATGCAGTTTTAAGTAAGAATTTTTACTGGTTTTAAGCCATTTTATCTGATTTTAAGTAAATATTTTCTGCCAGTGGAGCAAGGGATAAGAACCTGTACGCTTTTTTAGCGCTTTTTCTAGTCTCAAAAACCACTCAAAGCACTAAAATTTTACTTATCAAATTGATAAAAACAAGTACATATTTTGCCAGAAAATTTTTACTTCCTTCAAATAATTTGATAAGTAAAATTTTCTGGCTCCTTTGGCAGAAAGTTTTTACTTAAAACCGGATTCAAGAAAAAATATAACAAGTAAAAATGTCTTACTGCACAACAAGAAAAAAACATTTTGTCAGACAAAAAGCAAGAATTATATCCTTGATTTAAGATACCTTTTTTTTTTTTTACTAAGTTTTCATTTCTTGCAGTGTAACACAGCATAACAGAAAAAAGCTGCACTTCCCTGTTCACCCCAAAGGTTCTGAGCCATGTTCGGATCTTAGGAGCGCAGCCTCTGCTGTATCCTGGAGCAAATGATTTCTGCACAGCTACTGTCTGTTTGGTGACCTGGATACCTGTGCTGTGGTCTGGGTGTGGATGATCACTGGTGAATGATCACCCAGACACTCGGGGTCAAACACCATCTCCTATAACTTTTGTGTTAAGGATGAGATGGTGTTTGTCACACCACAAAGTCAGGAACATCCATCCATCTTCTACCGCTTAATCCTTTTCGGGATGTGTGGGCAGGGGGGTGGGGGGTGCTGGAAGTCAGGAAGTCAGGAACAGCAGATTTGTATTCTTGGTCAACAGAGTTTACATTTTTTTGTATACTTTTATTGATCCCAGATGGAAATTCAGGGCATCCGCCTGGATGGATGAGGCAGCCACAGTCCAGCGCCAGTCCCTTCACCAGTCAAACACACATTCACACCTAGAGCCACTTTAGAGTCTCCAGTTAACCTAACTTGCATTTTTTTTGGCCTATGGGAGGAAACCGGAGTACCTGGGGTAAACCCACACAGACATGGGGAGAACAGGCAAACTCCACACAGAAGGGTTACTGATGGTCAGAGGGTGGGATTGAACCCACAACCTTCTTACTGTGCTGCCACAGTGCTAACCTACTGTACATGAGTCAAAAGTGTTGTCACTGCATTTAAGTATATTCTCAATGTACAAGTTACTTGCAAAATACTCTCAATCATTATAGCCATTGCAGCTGCCATAATTCCACCAAGAAAATGGTAGCCCAGAGGTAACAAAAGAAAGACCTTTGGCAGGATTACTGAGACCTGCATTGGCACAACAACAACACAACAAGATGTGCATGGCCACTTACGTCCACTGTCGTCCACCGCTTGTAAGCGGAGTGGTCCTAAGCCAGGCACATCTGGTTAGGCAGAGAGTGTGTTGATGCAATCTGCGATATCCATGTTACATGTGGGCGGCCAAAGGGTAGGTGCCAACCTTTGGGAGGGAAGTGGGAATAATCCAAGGGAATCTGCTTGGCTGGCACTTTGTTTCCCAGGGGAGTGACGAAGCCCAAAAGCTGAAGTTTTCCTCTCCTGATGACTGTCATGATGGGGATGTGGCTGCAGGCTCTGGCACACAGTTGGAACACACCGCTTTGTTGGCAGTATGGTGGAACCAACGGATGCCTACAATATTCCGAAGAAAGTTTTGGTGGTAACTATCAAGGCGGCGAGTGTTCATGTCCAGGGTCCATGTCTTGGACCCTCTCAGCCACAGCCACTTGCCTCAGGAGGATACAGGAGGTGTTGAAGATGCAGAGCTTTGTCACTGTACAGATCTTGCCACTTCTCTGCGTAGGTGATCAAAGGTGATCTGGGCCTGCTGGATCTGCCTAATGACCCCAGAGTCTGATGAGCAGTCGCTCGAGATCTTGGAGCCAAGGAAAACAAAGTCATGTACTGCTTCAACTTCCTCATTGCTGACCTGGATAAATTGTGGTGGTAGTGCTGGCAGGAAGTTAGACAGTGACTGGATTTTTGTCTTTGTTCAACTGACAGTGAGGCCCAGAGATGAAACCTCATCTGCAAGTGGCAAATATAGTGTCATCTGCGTAGCACAGGTCAGTGTTGTAAGAGTGAAGATCAATGCCAAGCTTAGGACACCGTTTAAAACACTGTTGTTGAGCCAGTAGTCAGCCGCTACATTCAACTGATTGTGTCATAACGGCCCTTTCATGGCAGGATTGAGGACACCAAATGCAGGCTGCGAGTTTGCACATTTAATAATAAAGAACACAAATAAACAACAAGGGATAACTTACAGAGTATGAGGCAGAATACAAAGGATGAATGAAGCGTGGAAAGCATGCAGTAAAAATCTGGGAGGAGAGATGGGGGATTCCTATCTGAACACAGAGAAGGTCGCTGCGAGGAATGAACCAAGCAAGCAAGCTTAAATAGGCAGATGGGGAGAAACCAAATATGGATCAGGTGTGGGTACAGGAATGAAGAAATAATTAGAACCAATCACTAACAGGTGTGACAGCCCCCAAACAGGGTTTGACAGCAGGAAGTAAACAAGGGTGACTGTCAAAATAAAAGCACAAACCGTGATGAATGAAAATCAAGAAGAAATACATGAACCAAAATACACAAAAGGAGAAGAGTGAAGAAAGCTAATAATACACAATAACCCAAGAAGAAAAACAGAAAATAACCAACAAAACCTTGAGATCTGAGCACGGCTCTGATCTGTGCTCAGAATCATGACAGAAGACAGCCTTGAAGTGACATTCCACCAAAAATAGAACAGAATACAATACAATACAATAGGCTTTATTGTCATTGCACAGTTGTACAGCACAACGAAATTGTAGGTACTCCACCAGGCTACTGCACAATAAAGTAAGTGAGAAGAATTTGGAATAAAACAGTTACAGAACACACGATTAACCATACGACTGAAGTAAAAGTAAAAATAACAAATAGCCCACTGGTATATACACAGATACAATAGTGGCTTAGCGGGTGGAACTATGTACATAAGAGTGCAGAGTGCAGAACATATAATAGAGTAAAATGGCCCAAGGATTATGGAAATATGGACAGTAGTGGTTTCACGGATGGGTCAATATAAATGAAAGTGAGGAGTGCAAAGACAGGTAAGTTATAGTGATAATTAAAAACTCCTCAGTTCTGTGCATGTGAGCATCCAGAGGGAGGGGGTGGGGCCTCTGACTGTTTGCCCAGGACTATGGCCCAGGTGAAGAAACTGTTTGTCAGTCTGGAGGGGTGGGACCTGATTGATCTAAACCGTTGTTGAGAGGGAAGCAGGTCAAACAGGCGGTGGGATGTGAGGGGGCTCCTGTGATGGCCTTGATCCTTCTGAGACAGGAGGATCTGGAGAGGTCTTCCAGGGAGGGCAGAGGGCTGCCAATGATTTTTTGGGCGGTGTTGATGACCCTCTGCACAGCCTTCCTGTTCTTTCTCTTGTTAACATGTTTGTAACATGGTTTTTTTTTTTTATGACTTACAAGACATGGTCGGCGCGGTGGTAGAGTGGTTAGCACTGCAGCAGCACAGCAACTCACCCTTGGCCGGGGGATCCTGGGTTCGATCCCAGCCCCTGACCAACAGTGATCTGTGTGGAGTTTGCATGTTCTCCCCGTGTCTGCGTGGGTTTACTCCAGGATTTCTACGGTTTCCTCCAGCATGCCCAAAAACATGCAAATTAGCTTAATTGGAGACTCTAAAAGTGGCCCTAGGTGTGAATGATGAAAGGGTTGGACACCGCACTAGTGGCTGCCTCATCCACTCATGAGGATGCCCTTTAATTTCCCCATTGTGGGACTAATAAAGGAATCTAAATCTAAAAATATCGAGCACAAAATGGCTCATGTGTCTGTTTTTTGGCTTTAGTTTCACCTAAGCCCCGCCCCCTCAAAAAAGTTGAAACAGAGCATCTTTAGTGATGTTGGCATGTACAGCCACTGGCACATTAGTAGTGTTGAGCCAATCAGAACTCTCCTAACTGAAGTTAACATTTTTGGGCTAGCTGCTTTGAAAACTTGATCCAAATTAAGTTGGGTTTTACCATTAAACTGCTTTTAAGGATCGATGCAGTTTCAGTCATTATCCTGGGCCACCATGTCTACAACTGGGCATGGCCTTCAATCAGTAAGTCTTTTTATCACAGGATTTATACCATTTAATGCAGCACTAGCCACTATTAGTCTTGTAATATGTGGATTGAGCCTACTTACTGATTCTGGTGTTGGGGGGGATTTTGATATAAAACTGTAAAACAATGAAAGGCTTTGTTTGTAGAAAAAAGGGCATAAGATTCCATTTTACACAATGTAGATTTGCTTTTATAGATCAGATAAGATAAGATAAGCCTTTATTAGTCCCACAACGGGGAAATTCCAGGATTGCAACAGCACAGGGATAGCAACACTCAGAGCAACAATCAGAAGGCAAGGAAAAAAGCAAGCAAGCAAGAGCAGCTAATATACATATATACATATTACTATAAATATATGTATATACTGTATATACTGTATATATATATATATATATATATATATATACACACACACAGACACACAGTGCAGAGCATTGTAGCTGGATGGGATAAATATATTTTGCATTCAATACTATTAGGTTGTCACGTCTTTTTGCTATCTCTGCGAGCAGCCCTACTTTGGTTGCACAGTCTGACAGCCGTTGGTAGGAAGGACCTGTGAAACCTCTCGGTTGTGCACCTGGGATGATGTAGTCTGCTGCTAAATGAGCTCCTCAGTGCATTCAGTGTGTCCTGCATAGGGTGGAGCTCGGACTCCAGCAGAGATGACAGTTTAGCCACCATCCTTCTCTCTCCTATCTCCTCCACTGGGTCAAGGTGTTGCCCCAGGACAGAGCTAGCTTTCTTGATCAGTTTGTTCAGTCTCTTCCTATCGGCTGCAGTAATGCCACTGCCCCAGCAGACCACTCCAAAAGTGATGGCTGATGCCACCACCGTGTCATAGAATGTCTTCAGCAGCGCCCCTTGTACACCAAAAGACCTGAGTCTCCTCAGTAGGAACAGCCTGCGCTGTCCCTTCTTGTAGAGTGCGTCAGTATTGTGTGACCAGTCTAGTTTATTGTTCAGATGAACACCCAGGTACTTGTAGGATGTCACCATCTTGATGTCTGTTCCCTGTATATTTACTGGTGCTGTGAGGGGTTGTCCTTGCCTGCGGCAGTCCACCACCAGCTCCTTAGTTTTCCTCACATTGATCTGGACGCAGTTCCGATGGCACCAGTCCACGAAGTCCTGGATAAGCCCTCTGTACTCAGCTTCATCTACATTGGAGATGAGGCCAACGATCGCAGAGTCGTCAGAGAACTTTTATAGGGGATTTACTGTATATCCACTGGAGTGGATCTTTAAGACTGACATAAGCCACAAACAAGGAGTGCAGGGTGACCAGGTGGATTAAGGGCTGACATTCCAGGGAACAATACAGAGCTTTTGATGAGTGAGTTTGATGAACAGTGGAAAACGTGGTGTGGAATGAGAGAAACCCTGCCCCTGCAGGTTTAGGGGAGACTCGTCATTAGGCTGCATGTCCATCAAATGCGTTTTTTGTTGCCGGACCGCCCTGAACCTATTTTTTACAGCACTTATGCACTGCGCTCTGGAAAAAAGTCTGTGCCTTGTATCCTAGCAACAGCTTGTTACTCACATCTCAGTACTTCTGCTTTTTCCATTGAGACTTTCTACTTATTTTTTATTAGCAGTATCAACAGTCTCTAAATAACAATGGACAGGAAACACATTCTGGCACTGGCAGCAGCTCTGGATGCAAAATATGATGACACAGAAAAGAAATCAAGAGTCTGGGTACATGACATCAACCATTCAAGGAAACGGCTAGGAGAGTATCACCGACCTGTACAGGAGTTGCACCTCGATGGTGCTCATTCCAAGCAGTATTTTAGATTGTCTAGGAGTCAGTTTGAACAAGCCACAGCTTAACATTGCTACCACTTCTTAGAAAACTAGAAAAACAAATTCAGATGTTGTCTTAATTCCTGTGCTAGTTTAGTTTTAAGTTTTAGTTTACTGATATATTTGTCAGGGACCATGTAGAGAAAAAAAAAAAAAAACTTTAAACACAGGGTAAAGATGCTCTGTACCAGATCACAGCATTCTCACTCATTTCCATCTGTAGTCCCTGAGGCAGGCAGGAAGATATTAAAAGAAAAAACAAGGTGAAAAACATGGTGAGGCCCATACAAAGATGAGAGGTGTGCGACAAATCTAAAAATGAACAAAACAGAGTCCTGAGCAGTCATAAAGTATCTGCAAAAGAAAGGCATGACACCCAAGGAAATGCATGAGGGACTTCATATGCAACTGTGAAGAAGTGGGCTGCAGAATTCAAGTAGGACAGGGACAGCACAGAAGATGACCCTTGGTCAAGTCATCCAAGAACGTCAACCACTGATGAACAAATTGATGCCATTCACCGCATGACAAATACCTTACTGTCCAGCAGATAGCTAAGTCCACAGACATTAGTTGTGGTTCGGTCCACACTGCTTTAACTGAGACCTTGGGGATGAGCTAGCTGTCTGCAAGATGGGTCCTAAGAATGCTGACGCCAGAGCAGAAGCTGAAAAGGGTTAACATTTCCAGGACACTTCTGACTGGCTTCCAGGTTGACCCTGAGAATTTCCACCGCTAACTAAAAAAAGAAACTCACCACTCACCACTTCGATCCTGAATCAAAGATTCAAAGCAAACAGTGGAAACATTGTGGTTCTCCACCCCCAAAGAAGTTCAAGCAGGCGGTGTTTGTTGTCAAGGTGATGGCTTTTTTTTTTTTTTTTGCAATTCTCTAGGTCTAATCATGATTAGATTGCCTGGAAAAGGGAAAAAAAAACTATTAATGGACAGTACTATGCGTCATAATTAAGGCATCTGAAAGGATGAATTAAGTCAAAATGCAGAGGGAAGCTGAGGGCAGGTTTGCTCTTACTCCAGGCTCACACACCCATTCACACTGCTCAGGTTGCAGTTGCTGAACTTTCCTAAACTGCTCTCTGACTGTAGTCAGAGGGCATAGGGGAGGACACCACATTGTCCTCCAGGGCTGAAGATGTTAGCTCGCTTCAGGATCAATGACCCAAGTAACGTTACTTTACATGATAGTCGGTGGCAGATAGATGGACGCCTGTGCTTTTATTCATCGTCTGTTTATTTACTCACATAAACCAATCACTTCTTCCAATACATGTATATTACTTTTGTCTGCTAACCTGCTCTTGTCAATACCGCCACACTCGTCTCTCCCACTACTGACAAACACATGCACACCCACACGTCACCATGCGGCGCCTTCTTTCTTTCTTAAAGGGATACACACTTTACTTCCAGCTGCTCTCATAACACAGTAGGTGAAGCAGCCAACTGTGGCTTGAATTGCTACCCCATCCCCCCTTACTCACCAGATTTAACTCCATCTGCAGGCTGCAGACTGAACACCCAGATGCTCTTCTCCTCATCTCAGGCGATTTCAACCATGTTTCACTGTCTCCCATTCTACCCACGTTTACCCAGTATGTCACATGCCACACTAGAGACAATAAAACACTGGACTTATTCTACGCAAACACTAAGGAGGCGTACACCTCATCACAACTCCCCCCACTCGGGAGATCGGATCACAACTTGGTTCATCTCTGGCCGGTGTACAAACCCCTAGTGCACAGACAACCTCCGGCCATGCACACTGTGGAGTTATGGTCTGAGGAGACAATGGACACTCTAAAGGGCTGTTTTGAAGCCACCGCCTGGAAGCAGCTCTGCGATCCACATGGTGAGGACATCGATGGCCTCACTCACACCTTCATGGACTACCTCAGCTTCTGTGTGGACAAATCCGTTCCCACCAAGACCATACGGCGTCACTCAAACAACAAACCCTGGATCAACCCTGAGATAAAAACACTTCTGAGAGAGAAGAAGAGGATCTTCAGGTCGGGGAACAGGGAGATGCTGAAGTCCGTACAGAGGGAGCTGAGGAGAAAGATCAGAGTAGGCAAGGACAGCTTCAGGAAGAAGATGGAGGACAAGCTGCAACAGAGCGACATCAGCGGGGTCTGGAGAAACCTCAAAACCATCTCTGGGCTCCAGAATACCTCCCCCCAGGCCACGGGGGGCAGGGAGTGGGCGAACAACCTGAATCTGTTTTTCAATAGGTTTGACCAACCGCCCTCCCCCCTGTCTGCACAACAACCACTGCTGCCTCTAAAGAAATCAAGTCCTGCTGCCCACTCCCCACTCCACCGACACCCCCCCACTCCCAACACACAGCCCCCCATCCTGACCCTGACCAGGACCCAGGTGAGGACGGAGCTGAGGAAGATCAAGGCGAGGAAGGCGTCGGGACCGGACGGCATCAGCGCAAAGCTCCTCAAGTCCTGTGCAGACCAGCTGTGTGGGATTGTGACGTACATCTTCAACCTGAGCCTGAAGCTGGGGAGGGTACCACAGCTGTGGAAAACATCTTGTGTGGTGCCTGTACCAAAAACTTCCCACCCCAAAGACCTGAACAGCTACAGACCGGTGGCCTTGACGTCCCACTTGATGAAGACCCTGGAGAGACTGCTCCTTGCTCACCTCCGCCCCCTGGTGGAACCAGCGATGGATCAACTCCAGTTTGCCTACCAGCATGGCATTGGGGTGGAGGATGCGGTGATCTTCCTCCTTCACCGTTTTCTGTCCCACCTGGAGAAGCCCGGGAATATGGTGAGGATCATGTTCTTTGACTTCTCCAGTGCTTTCAACACCATCCAACCGATGATCCTGAAGGACAAGCTGTTGTGCGCAGGGGTGGACCAGCACCTGTCATCATGGATCCTGGACTACCTCACGAACCGGCCTCAGTTTGTGAGAACCCGGGACTGTGTGCCCGACACGATCATCAGTAGCACGGGGGCACCCCAGGGAACGGTGCTGGCTCCCTTCCTGTTCACTCTTTATACTGCGGACTTCTCACACAACACAACACACTGCCATCTACAGAAGTTCTCTGATGACTCTGCGATCGTTGGCCTCATCTCCAATGGAGATGAAGCTGAGTACAGAGGGCTTATCCAGGACTTTGTGGACTGGTGCCATCGGAACTGCCTCCAGATCAACGCGAGGAAAACTAAGGAGCTGGTGGTGGACTGCCGCAGGCAAGGACAACCCCTCACAGCACCAGTTAATATACAGGGAACAGACATCGAGATGGTGACAGCCTATAAGTACCTGGGTGTTCATCTGAACAATAAACTAGACTGGTCACACAATACTGATGCACTCTACAAGAAGGGACAGCGCAGGCTGTTCCTGCTGAGGAGACTCAGGTCTTTTGGTGTACAAGGGGCGCTGCTGAAGACATTCTATGACACGGTGGTGGCGTCAGCCATCACTTTTGGAGTGGTCTGCTGGGGCAGTGGCATTACAGCAGCCGATAGGAAGAGACTGAACAAACTGATCAAGAAAGCTAGCTCTGTTCTGGGGCAGCGTCTTGATCCGGTGGAGGAGATAGGAGAGAGAAGGACGGTGGCTAAACTGTCATCTCTGCTGGAGTCCGAGTTCCACCCTATGCAGGACATACTGAATGCACTGAGGAGCTCATTTAGCAGCAGACTACATCATCCCAGGTGCACAACCGAAAGGTTTCGCAGGTCCTTCCTACCAACGGCTGTCAGACTGAACAACCTAAGCAGGGCTGCTCGCAGAGATAGCAAAAAGACGTAACAAACTAATAGTTTTTTGAATGCAAAAGATGCAATAGACTTACACAATGGTCCCCTCCGGCATACAACTAGGAAAATACCGGTTGCTATGGAGAGTGAGAATATGTATGGGCACATAATCATACCATGTAGGATAACTAAGTAGACGGTTGTGCTGTTTCATCCCATCTAGCAACAATGCTCTGCACTGTGTGTTTATATATCTACATATTATTCCATCTAGCTACATTGCTCCGTACTGTGGGTGTTTATATATTTACATATTTATTCCATCCAGCTACAATGCTCTGCACTGTGTGTCTGTGTGTGTATATATATATATACTGTATAGTAATATGTACATATGTATATTAGCTGCTCTTGCTTGCTTGTTTTTTTTTGTTTGTTTTTTTTTTGTTTTTTTTTCTTGCCTTCTGATTGTTGCTCTGAGTGTTGCTATCCCTGTGCTGTTGCAATCCTGGAATTTCCCCATTGTGGGACTAATAAAGGCTTATCTTATCTTATCTGACTTCTTCCTGCTTGCTTAGCTCAAATTCCACCTGGCTGGTCGCCATTTTGGAAACAATGATGAGGTCATATGTGCTGTGGAGGAATTTTTGGAGGACCATAACACCACCTTCGTCAGTGATGGGATTGCACTGCTTGAGCATTGTTGGACCAAGTGCATTGATATCAAAAGGAACTATACTGAAAAATCGTGAAAAAACTGTCTTGTTTCTCCAACTCCTTCTGGGTGAGGCTTAGAACTTTTTGAACGACCCTCATATGACGACACGGAAAAGAAAACAAGAATCTGGACACATGACATCAACCGGTCAAGGAAACGGCTAGGAAAGTACCACTGACTTGCACATGAGTTCTGCTTTGATGGTGTCCATTTCAAGGAGTATTTTAGATTAAATACGAATCAGTTTGAACTGGTTTTGGAGATCGGCCCATGAATTTCTTGGATGCAGACTAACTACAGAGAGCCCATCTGCCCTTCTGAGGTGAGTAGTCTACTCGTATGGTCAAAGTTTCATTTATTTTTACATTATTTTCATAAAACCCACGCTGAGATATGCTAAACACACAGTCTCCTATACTCATAAATGACTGTCGGTATATTATCACATTTTACAATGAAGGTATTTCCATTTTTTTGCATGTCATCAACTGTACAAATTTGCAAAGTATCCGCTAACTGCCTTATCTACCGCAGCAAACGTCAAAGGCGCAAGCATTCACCTGGCATGACAACAGATGTGGACACATTCCTCCAACCATTTCAAATTTTGATGATGGTATCCTTTTAGTGTCAGATTATAGAAGAGAATAGAACAGAATAGAATAGACTTTTGTTGTCATTGTACAGTTGTACAGTGCAACAAAATTGTGGGTGCTCTACCAGGCTACTGTGCAATTAAGTATGAGAGAAGGCTATAAATAAGACAGAGTTGCAGAACACATGATTGAACACATGCTTGAATAAAATAGCCCAGGATTATGGAAAGATGTACACAGGTATGGCAGTGACTTCACGGATGGATCAGTATGCATGAAAGTGAGGAGTACAAAGACTGGTGAGGTATTGTGATAATTAAAAGATCCTCAGTTCTGTGCATGTGAGTATTCGGAGGGAGGGGGTGGAGTCTCTGACTGTTTGCAGTTCGGATGGCCCAGTGGAAGAAACTATTTGTCAGTCTGGAGGTGTGGGACCTGATTTATCTGAACCATCATCCAGGGGGAAGCAGGTCAAACAGGTGGTGGGGGGGATGTGAGGGATCACCTGTGATGGCCTTGATCTTTTTGAGACAGGAGGATTTGGCAATGTCCTCCAGGGAGGGCAGAGGGCAGCTAATGATTTTTTGGGCAGTGTTGATGACCCTCTGCACAGCCTTCCTGTTCTCGGCCGTGGAGCTGGCGTACCACATACTCAGACAGTAGGTGAGCATGCTCTCCACTGATCAGCGGTAGAAGGCCAGCAGCAGCTTCTGGTCCAGGTCGTTCTTCCTCAGGACATGGAGGAAGTGAAGCTGCTGCTGGACTTTTTTCACCAGGGCCATGGTGTTGATAGTCCAGGAGAGGTCAGAGATGGTAAATGGTAAATGGCGTTCACTTATATAGCGCTTTTCTCATCTCTGGATGACCAAAGTGCTTTACAGATCCTGCTATCCACCCATTCACACACACATTCACACACTGTTGGTGGCAGAGCTGCCATACACACACAGGCGCAAGCCTGGCCACCAGGAGCAACTGGGGGTTCAGTGTCTTGCTCAAGGACACTTCGACATGCAGACTGCAGACAGAGCGGGAATGACCCTTTGATCAGTAGTCGGTCACACTACACCTGCACCACAGTCGCCCCACCCAGATGTGGGTGCCCAGGAACCTGAAGGCAAGGTCACCATTTATGAGGGGGGCAGGGTCCTGTCTGTTCTTCCTGAAGTCCTGTATGAGTTATTTGGTTTTGTGGACATTCAATTTCAGGTTGTTTGCTTGACACCACAGCAGCAGACTCTCTACCTCCACCCTGTATGCCTTCTCATTGTCGTTGGTGAAGAGCCCAACCAAGGTGGAGTCGTTCATGTACTTCACGATGACTGTGGTTGGGTGGGTTGGAATACAGTCAAAGGTGTACAGGGAGAACAGCAGAGGGCTTAGCGCGCAGTCACGGGGGGGGGGGGGGGGGCAGGGCTGAGAGACAGCGTGAAGGAGTGGTGGGGGCCAAGTCTGACTGTTTGTGGGCGGTTGGTAAGAAAGTTTTTTTTATCGAGGAGCAGGTGGTGGTAGGGGGATCTGGAGGAGGTGCAGTTTTTTGATCAGGATCTCCAGGGTGATGGTGTTGAAAGCTAGGCTGCAGTCCACAAAGAGCATCCTCACGTAGCTCCTTGGGTTCTCCAGGTGGCTCAACGCTCTGTGGAGTGTGGTGGCGATTGCATCTTCAGTGGACCGGTTCTCTCTGTAGGCGAACTGGTGGGGGTGAAAGGAGGGGGAAAGATAGTCACTGATGTGTTGGAACACCAGTCACTCAAAACACTTCATGACTACAGACTTGAGTGCTATGGGTCTGTAGTTGTTCAGGCTGTCAATTGCGGAGTTTTTGGGAATGGGTATGATGGTGAAGGCCTTGAGGCAGGAGAGGATGGTGGTGTACATCAGGGAGAGGTTGAACAGCCTGGTGAGGATCTCTGCCAGCTGGTCAGCACATGCTTTGACCACCGCTCCTGGGATGCCATCAGGACCAGCAGCTCTGTGAGGGTTCACCGCTCTCAGTTTCCTCCTCACCTCATGCACCTGTAAAAGAGAGAGGAGGAGGGGTTGAGAGGGGAGGAAGGGGAGGATGAGTTGGGGGCAGGGGGGCAGGTGGTGTGGTGTACTCAAACCAGGCAAAGAAGCTGTTAAGCTCCTCTGCCAGAGTGAGGCTGCTGTCTGAGGTTGGGGAGCACTGGCCCCTGTAGTTGGTGAGGGCCCAGATGCCTCTCCACATCTGTCGGGGTTGTTGTCTGTGAGGAAGCCCTCCACTTTCCTTCGGTAGGCATTCTAAGCGTGTTTTACGCCTCTCCTCAGGTTGGCTCTGGCAATGCTGTACAGAGAGTTGTCCCCCTGCCTGAAGGTTGAGTTGCGGGCTCTGATCAGGGCCTGGACCTCACTGGTCATCCAGGGCTTCCGGTTTGGAAAGAACTGGGTGTGTTTAGTAATTGTCACATTTTGTACACAATACTTTATGTAGAAAAGGACAGACTCGATGTAGGACTCCAGGTCCTGCTGTTCAAAGATATTCCATTCTGTGCAGGCAAAGCAGTCCTGTAGCTGGAGGAGAGCATTTTCCAGCCAGGTAGAGTAACGAAGTAAAGCTGTTCTGTTCCTGCTGCACCAGCATCCTGTGTCCGGCCCTTCCTTTATTCTGATTGGCTGGTTAGAAAGGTTTGACATTGATGAGTGCATCGGTACTCTAAGAAGTTGAACTTTTTTTTAGCTTTCAGCGCTCTGAGCGCTGCAATAAAAAACAGTCACAGCTAAGAGCATTTTAACATGGAGAGTGCTCAGTACTTTGTATGCTGGACTACATAGAGAATGAATAGAAAATAGTTGCCCACAGCAGAAAAAACACATTTGGTGGACACGCAGCCTTGCATCCACCATGCCTCCACAGCTGTGATTGTTTCTGGGCCTGCAGGGACCTTTTGTTGCAGTGGACATTCAGTGGACACTGAGGATTTTTAAGGGGGATAGGTCACTGGCCTAACCCCCAACCCTTTTTCTTTCTCTACATGGGCTTGGGACAGGCTAAAGCAGAGATTAAAATTAAAATTACTGGCAAGGGATTAAAATTATCCCATGACTGTTTGCTAAAATATGGTAGGTAATCTGAAGTGGAATTTTTACTTCACATATTATAGGTATAGTACATTTGCATTGGATTAAATTACAGATGCCCTCCATAATTATTACCATGGGTCCCCGAGGTAATACTAGTCCTATGCAAATAGGACTGAAATTTTTGAATTTCTTTTTTTATTTATTTTGTTTTGGTCCCTTTTATCATTACACTTTCCATCTCCATTGTGATTCGGAGTCCACACAGCAGGCCAATGGGGACAGAGTCCCTGCTGGTGCTTCTCCCAGTGTATGTGTATGACTGTGGCATATAATGCCTAAAAAACTTAAAAGGTAATATCTCTGCATCCGGGGTAGTAGGAGGACAGTGGAGCAGCAAGGCACAGGACTGGCAGCTCGGGCTGTTTGTAGTCGTGAGTAGACACACATGGTCAGCCAGCTACAGTAGGGCGGAGTCCCTGCTGGTGCTGCTCACGCAGCTATGCTGTATAACCTATTCCTCCTTAATCAACAGCAGTGGCAAGCTGGTCCCATACTCTGCATTCATTTCATGCATAATAATTTCTATTATGTATAATAATTTCTACTATGTATACTTTGCAAACAAATCCTCTGGAGACAATGGTTCCTACACCCATAATGGTAATATGATGGGAGAGAGGGCTAGATATGCACATGGCTAGTACTTATCAAGTTCCCATCCTGGTTCCTGTAGTGGAAACAGGGCTACTGACTGAGGACAGCACCGATAAAGACAGCAGGCTCACCGTAAGTGTCTGTCTTTGCAGAGGGCCACCATGACCAACACGTTCCCAAATACTGTCATGATAATAATGAGAGAAATGAATATGGTGAGAAGTGCGGTCTCCAGAGAGTTTAAGAGTTCCTGCTGCTCCTGTTGTTGGTGTCGTTCTGGGTTTATGATGTCATCCAAGAAACTGCAAGAGGGAAAAGAGTCTTCTTAAGAATGCAACTTTATAAGCCAACTTACTACATACACACAGTTTCATCTTGTATACCTTGTTAATCTAACACAAGTCCTCCAAACTGATTCATTAACAGAGGCCATTTGTTCTCAACTTTCTGATAAAGCCTGGTGGACCACTTTAACCCTCAAGTGACCGAGTGGGGTCATTTACGACCCCAGCCATATAATTTAATGTGCCGTCTCTTTATTTTTTATCCAAATTTTCTTTCCTAGCATGAATTTGTCAGTCTACTAATCCTACACACTTTCATAGTTTTTTGCAGGGATCAACCAATTGGTGTGGCGTAGACATCGCAAACTCTTGTGGGGTTATTTATGACCCCGAAGAGAAGCACTGGTTTTTAAACATTGGTTTTATAAATTTTATTCAAATGTTCCACTTCTAATAGTTAGTTAGTTAATCCCTTCACACCTGAAGGTGTATGTGGGCGGCACCTATCTCCGTTTCTCTGACCCTAGGCCACACAGCTACTGTAAGTAGTGAAAGCTACAGCGGGGGGTCAGTCCTCTGGTAGCTCTGTGTGTAGCTTTACTTTCCCCATTCCATTATGCGGAGCACCACGCTAGAAGGCAGAAAGCACCATTTTTATATGGTCTTTGGTATGACCCAGCCGGGATTTGAACCCCTGCCTCCCGGGTGTGGGGCGGATGCTCTACCAACTGAGCCACCACTCCGGTTTCCACTTCTAATCAGTACTTTATATTGTATTGCAGTGAACCATGGCTAACAGACCTAGGATAGCAAGATTTACATTTGTCTGTTTGTCTGGATTTGTCTGTTTGTTTGTCTGTTTGTTAGCAAGATAACTCAAAAAGTTATGGACGGATTTTCATGAAATTTTCACAGATTGTCAGAAATGGGGTATCCTACAGATGATTAGATTTTGGTGGTGATCCGGATCACCGTCCACAAGAAAACCGCCATTACGCAAAATGACTAATAGGTATCATGATCATCATCGTAACTACAATAATAGGTATCATCATCATCATCGTGATGATGATATGATGACTATGATGACTATGATGATGATGATGATACCTATTATTGTTACTACGATGATGATGATACCTATTATTGTTGTAACTTTGATGAGGATGATGATGATGATACCTATTATTGTTGTAACTATGATGATGATGATACCTATTATTGTAACTATGATGATAATAACTATAATGATGATGATGATGTTCCAAGAGTGAACTAACAAGGACTGTCTAAATAAATGTAATGTTGTTCTTACAGTCTGCGTTTTGGTTATTTCTTGCAATAAAAGTATTATTAGCAAACACATTTTACATTAGATCATTATAAAATACCTGTCTTAAATACAGGGAGTAGTTTTGGTATGATAAACCTCCAACCAGCCATTTATAATAAGGATTCCTGTACAGAGCACAATGGGGTCATAAATGACCCCACTTGGTCATTTCAGGCCGTAAAATAGCTTGGTCGCTTGAGGGTTAAATACTGTGACATTGCCACAATTTTGTTTGCTGTATTTTTAGTAGGGATACATGATAATATCTGCATGTCATCCATACCGGCCGACAAAGCATTTAAAATTAATTATCGGTATCAGCACAAATGAATATTTACAACTGACTGTGAATATTGAATTGTATTTATTATGTTTGTCTTGAATGTTGCTACTGCCAGGCCTCCTACTTTTCTACCTCTTCTTTTCAACCCAGCCAGTCGAGGCGGATGGCCGTCCCCTATGATGGCGCCGCTTGAGGTTTCTGCCCGTTAAAGGGAAGTTTGTCCTCACCTGTGTCACCACAGTGCTTGATCTTAGGGGTCTCTGCTGGTTTCTATAAATTTGAGAGTGTGGCTTAAACCCACCCTTTTGTAAAGTGCGTTGAGATAACCTGTGTTGTGATTTGGCGCTATATACTGTAAATAAATTGAATTGAAGTGAATTGATAAAATATACCAATAGCACACTAGGAGTAGTGGCCTAAAGTCCTGGCTGGCTCATACCAAAGACCATATAAATCAATCAATCAAACTTTATTTGTATAAATATGGATGCTGCACAAAGTGCTTTAGATACAGTAGATTAAAAACAATAGACAAATTTAGTTGCATATATTTACATGATACATCCTGCCCCTTCAATCCCTCGCACACACAGGCACATGCCATTCCCTACTTCTCTCACACACATACAAAATAAAAGAGAACCTTGAACCACACTTGATTTGGTGGATTCCCGAAGCACATGTATCCATACCTATTAAATAGCAATGATCTGTGAGATAGGAAGAAAACCATTAAAGAACAGTACCTGAGAGGCCCACCAGGTGTTTGAGCCTGCTTAATAAAATGTGGTGATCTACTGTAACACAGGCAGCGCTGAGATCCAGCAGCACCAGGACTGACAGTTTGTGGGAGTCCATGTTGCTCCTGATATCATTAACCATTTTTAAAAGGGCTGTCTCCATACTGTGGTTTGTCCTAAAACCAGAATGAATTTTTTCAAAAATGTTGTGGTCAATAAAAAAATTGTTTAACTGGATAAAAATGATTTTTTTCCTAAAATTTGATTTAAAAACGGTAAGTTGGATACAGGTTGATAGTTACTGAGAATATCAGGATCTAAATTACTCTTCTTCAAAAGGGGCTTCACCACAGCCGTTTTAAAGACAGTGGGGAAAACACCAGTCCAAAGAGAGCAATTTACAATGTTTAAAATCTCATGTTTGAGGAGTCCATAAAATGCTTTAAAAAGTGATGTGGGAATTGGATCTATATGTCATGAACACGCCCATTCACAGCGAAAAATAGGACACCAAATGTTCACTGTAGGTCTGCACATTTATTAACTCAAACACAAACAAAAAACGTCACGTACAATTACAATGAAAGAAATTAAATAACATAACTGCTGGAGGAGAGTTGGGCTCAACATCAAAGCTATAAAGTCGGGAAACGCCTGACCAGGGAGGAAGCTCAGCTGGAGGACCCCGAGAGCAATGGGGCTCGACAGCTGAGAAAAACAGAGGGGAAAAAGGCACCAAGATGGAGCTCACCAACTTACCTCAACAGCGGGACCTAAACCATGAAAAGTAGGTCACGGCAGGAGAAGAGGAAGAAGAAGGAGGACACGGCAACAGCAGAAGTTGTCGTGTCCCATAAATACACACACACATAACCAAAGACAGGTGTAATCCATGAGTAGCAAATGGGCAGCAGCTGTGCAGCCCCGAAGGAATTGACAGCTGGAAGTTGCACAGCGCTGTCAAAATAAACAAACCAGAAACAAGAGAATAACACACAACAAAACTTGAAAGCATCATAATAATCTTAGAGAAAACAGAAAATGAACAGAAAAAATGCTCACTGGTCAGAGAACCTGGGCACGGCTCTAACCCATGCCCCAGGACCATAGCAAAGCCCCCCCCCTTCCCCAAGGGGTGGATAGCATTCATCCCACTTTGGATGGTGCTTCTCATTTATCTAACAATCTGGCATCTTTTTTATCCAAATTTCCAAAACCCTGACTACTCAGAGTTGGGACCAGGAAGCAGAGTTGCAGTCTTACACGCCTCTCTGCAGCTCCTCTTCATCCGCCACCCCTCAGCTTAGCCCCTGTCTTCCCCATCAGAGAATCGTTGTCTGCTCCCTCCAAAGTGAATAAAAATATAATGCATAAGCATCCCAAAGTGATAAAACAAAACATTGGTAAAACTCAAATTAAACATAAAGCCTCTAAATTGAATGATTTGGCCTCTGTTCCTCCTCATAATTTAAAAATTAAATGTGGTTTATTAAATATTAGGTCTCTAACTCCCAAGTCTCTGTTAGTCCATGATTTGTTAATTGATCATCAGATTGATTTAATTTCCCTTACAGAGACTTGGTTAGGGCAAGAGGATTATGTTGGTTTAAATGAATCAACTCCCTCTGGTTATTTAAACTGTCAAAATCCCAGAAGTTCTGGTCATGGAGGAGGAGTAGCAACAATTTACCATTCCAAATTACTAGTTAATGTAAAGCAAAAAACATGTTATAATTCCCTTGAGGGCCTGGTCCTCAGTATTGGGCACTTTAGCAATTTCAGGTTAAACCCAATTTTATTTGCCATAGTTTATCGTCCCCCATCAACCTATTCAGAATTTTTATCCGAATTTGCTGATTTCTTAGCTGATTTAGTGCTGAAATCTGATAGAATAATTATAGTAGGGGACTTTAATATACATGTGGATGTAGATAGTGACTGCCTTAATGTGGCTTTTAATTCAATATTAGACTTGATTGGGTTTTCTCAGAAAGTAGGAAATTCTACTCATTACCTCCACCATACATTGGACCTTGTTTTGACATATGGTATAGAAATAGAAAATCTTGTAGTGTCTCTTCATAACCCTGTACTGTTAGACCATTGCCTGTTAACCTTTGATTTTACTATTTCTGACTATTTGGCTCCTAAAGAAAAATATTATTACAGTAGATGCCTCTCAGATGATGTTGTTTCCAAATTTATGCAGATTGTTTCCTCTATGCCATGTGTCAACACAACAGAAATAAGCTATAGACAGCTTGCTCCTTCTGTAATTGATAACATGGTGGATAGTGTTTCAGCTTCTCTGCATCAGACTCTAGACTTGGTGGCCCCCTTAAAAAAGAAAAAGTCTAATCAGAGATTTCTAACTCCTTGGTTCAACACAGAAACTCGTACCTTAAAACAGAAGACTCGTCAATTAGAAAGAAAATGGCGCTCTACTAAATTAGATGAAATCTATTTAGCTTGGAGAAATCATCTTTTAATTTATAAAAAAATCTCTTAGAAAAGCTAGAACGAGTTATTACTCTGCATTAATAGAAGAGAACAAGAATAATCCCAGGTTTCTTTTCAGTACTGTAGCCAGGTTGACAAAGAGTCAGGACTCTGTCAATCCTAGCATTCCCTTAGAGCTTACTAGTCAGGACTTTATGAACTTTTTCAATAATAAAATTTCATCTATCAGAGATAAAATCAATCAGATTCTTCCCACAGTTAACTTAAATACTGTAACTACTACAACTCCTTCTATTGATCTCTGTCTTGATGAGTTTACTCCAATCGACCTTTGTGAGTTAGACAAAATAGTTTCCTCATCCAAACCTTCAACTTGTCTTTTAGACCCTATTCCTACCAGGTTATTTAAAGAAGTCTTCCCACTTATTGGTAGCTTTATTCTTCATATAATCAATTCTTCATTAACTTTAGGCCATGTACGGCAGGCTTTTAAAACGGCTGTAATTAAACCCTTACTCAAAAAGCCAACGCTAGATCCAGGAGCTTTAGCTAACTATAGACCAATCTCTAATCTCCCTTTCATTTCAAAAATCTTAGAAAGAGTTGTTGCTACGCAATTATTTGACCACCTGCAGGGAAATGGTTTACTTGAAGAGTTTCAATCTGGGTTTAGAATCCATCATAGTACTGAAACAGCCTTAGCGAAGGTCACTAACGACCTCCTCATTGCATCTGATAATGGACTAGTTTCTGTACTTGTCCTTTTAGACCTTAGTGCAGCTTTTGATACTATCGATCATAATATTCTACTTGATAGATTAGAACACTATGTTGGACTTAATGGAACTTCGTTGCAATGGTTTAGATCTTGTTTATCTGATAGGTTCCAGTTTGTTCATGTAAATAATGAGTTTTCTTTCAACTCGAAGCTTAGTCATGGAGTTCCACGGGGATCTGTGCTAGGCCCTACTCTTTTTAGTTTATATATGCTTCCGTTAGGCAACATTATTAGAAAGCACTGTATACATTTTCATTGTTATGCAGATGACACACAATTATACCTGTCAATGAAGCCAGATGATAGTAATCAATTAGCCAAGTTAGAAGCCTGTCTTAAGGAAATCAAAGCTTGGATGACTTGTAATTTCCTGCTATTAAATTCAGATAAGACTGAAATCATTCTTGTTGGTCCAAAAAACCTTAGAAATTCCTTTCCAAATCAAACTTTCAGTTTGGATGCGGTTACTCTTTCTCTTAATAGCTCTGTGAGGAACCTTGGAGTTATTTTTGATCAGGATTTGTCCTCCAATTCACATATTAAATTTGTTTCTAAGACTGCCTTCTATCATTTGCGTAATATTGCCAAGATTAGGAGCATCTTGTCTCAGAGTGATGCTGAGAAACTGATCCACGCTTTTGTTAGCTCGAGATTAGATTATTGTAATTCTTTATTATCAGGCTGTCCTAAAACATCTTTAAAAAGTCTTCAGCTGATCCAAAATGCTGCAGCAAGAGTTTTAACAGGTACTAGAAAGAGAGATCATATCTCTCCGGTTCTGGCCTCCCTTCACTGGCTTCCCATAGAGTTTAGAATTAAGTTTAAAATCCTTCTTCTTACTTACAAAGCTCTAAACAATCAGGCTCCTTTTTATTTAAAAGATCTGATACTACCGTATTATCCTAACAGAGCACTATGCTCCCACAATGCAGGATTACTTGTAATACCTAGAATCTCCAAAAGTACAATGGGAGGCAGAGCCTTCAGTTATCAAGCTCCTCTCCTGTGGAATCAGCTGCCAATCTGGATTCGGGAGTCAGACTCGATCTCTGTTTTTAAGAATAGGGCTAAAACCTACCTTTTTGATATAGCCTACAATTAGGGAGGGATCATGTGTTTCTGAACCCTCCCTTATTTATGCTGCTAATAGGTTTAGTCAGCCGGGGGACCTCCAGTAATGCACTGGGCCTCACTCCTTTCCTCACTCTCTATGAAATATATATTTTTATTTTTTTTTCTGGTCATTAACATCTGTTTGTTCTCTCCCATAGATTGAGTCCCCATCGTGCTGTTTGCTCTCTACATGTCTGTTCTTTTCTTCTTCTCTATCCCCTCACCCCCCAGCCAGTCGCAGCAGATGACTGCCCCTCCCTGAGCCTGGTTCTGCTGGAGGTTTCTTCCTGTTAAAAGGGAGTTTTTCCTCTCCACCATCGCCAAGTGCTTGCTCACAGGGGATCGCTTGATTGCTGGGGTCTTTCTGCAACTGTGGGGGTTCCCCCCTACAGTTGATAGTGCTATGAGATGACTGTTGTTGTGAAATGGCACTATATAAATAAAGTTGAATTGAATTGAATTGAATACCAGACACCCCACAAACAAAACCTCCCACACACAAAGAAACAACCCACCCTGGGGGGGAGGGGGAACCCAGGAACAGAGGGACCAAAACCAGAACAAAAAAACAAAAGAAAACACTCATGAATCACAATCAGTCTATAGGTGGTCAAACGGGACTCTAAGCCCAACCGATGAGTGGGGGAAACAGTTCAGGTGGTATTCCCGAATCCCATGACCACCAGCATGTGTGCTGGAACACATCAGGTGGCCTACCTATGCCCCAGCACTAATGAAGCAGCAGGGGCAGTTCCAACAGTCTTCCTAAGTCCCAAGACCACCGGCATCTGTGCTGGGAGATGTCAGGTGGCCTTCCCATACCCCAGAACCAACAAGACTGAGGAAGCAGTCCATCAGGTGGTTTTCCAGGAGGAACCTCTCTGGATGCACCCGCGATGGCCCCAGGCTGGGGCAGAGTTGCACCCGCAGTGTCCCCGGGTGGCAGCAATGCTGCACCCTCAGTGACTCCGGGCAGGAGCAATGCTGCACCCTCGGTGACTCTGGGTGGGTGCAACACCGCACTCTTGGCGGGTCCAGGCAGGAGTAATGCCGCACCCTCAGTGGCTCTGAGAGGGAGCAACACTGCACTCTCGGTGGCCTCAGCTGGAAAGGAAGCAGCACCCACAGATGTCCCGGGCTGGGATGGAGCATCCGCGACAACCTCAGCAAGAGGAGCTGAGCCCACGATGGCTTCAGGTGGTGAGCCTGGACCCACGGAGACTTCTGGCTCAGGTGGCTCTTCCCCAGCAACCCTGGGAGAAGGCTCAGGACAAACAAGCAGAAAAACAGAGTCAGGGTCACCGGCAACAGCGGAGCCCGTTGAGGTGAGCTCAGGTGCAGCTGATGGCTCCACTTGGCTCTCCTCCCCATGAGCCAGACAAGACCTTCCTAATATGGAAACAATAGGAAGAGAGGAGGGCACTTGCCTGAACTCGAGCTCCACCGCTGTCCTGTCCAGGACTCCATTGATCCAAGTGATGATGCTCCGGGCTCAGTCCTCTGGAGATTCAGTTGCAACTCTGCTGCGGCGGCCTCCGCAGCAGGCGTGATGGTGTGTGCCGTCCAGGTGCCCCCAGGTGAAGTGACCCATGCTGGTGGCTCCTCTGGCGTGGCAGCTGGGGCTCGACTCTCCACTTGCACTGGAACAGGGTTCTCCAGGGCCACAGGTTCCTCCATCGACCAGCGGCTCAGTTCAGGGACAATGGGCACTCAAGGGCGGATGGAGGAAACACGGAGAGGGCAAGAGAAGAATTAATTGCAGCAGGTGGAGAAAACCCAGTGGACTGCAGGGACTGGGTTTTCTCTCCAGGAATCAGGCAAGAATATTTGTTTTTTTAGTGATGGAAAACAAGCGTTCACTTGCCTGAGTTCCTGGGAGGTGATGGATTCCACTGCTACTTCAGGGTCAGGCTCTGTCTCTCCGGGAGCCTCGAGAGCTGTCTGGGTGGAAGGTGATGACTTGGATTTGAGGCAGGAGTGGCGAGCCTTCTGCCCCCATGAACGCTTCATCTGCCTGGGTTGAACTGAAGGGGAATCCTCCAGCAGCTCCACAACTCCTTGTCTAGTTTCATATATTATTGTGAGAAGAGGAGTCAGAGCAGGGTAGCTCCAGAGATTAGGGCAAGCCTCAATCAACCCGGCAGCAAAATCCACGAAACCATAGACGGTCTCGGAAGTGTGGGTAACCTGAGCCTTAGAAGCAAAATCCACAACATCCTCTGCCACCGCACACTCCTCCTCACTCAATCCCAAAACCCTGAAAACCATGGTAAGCTCCCAAGTGGGTAGGTCAAAACACAAAAAAGTGGAAAAACTCACAGACACCACAGCAGGGTTTCACTGGCTGTTACATTTTGTCATATGCGCCTCTCCAAGGTGCAGAGAGAAACAAAACCCAAATTCTAAATGGTGCTGTGCAATGTATCAAACAAAAGAATAAGCATAAAGTGCTCCAACAGGCTTAATGGCAAGCAAAAAAAAAAAAAAGAATAACACTGAGCGCTCCCAAACTAACTGGTGAGCGAGAAAGGGGATAAAGAATTAACCCAGAGCGCTCCTACATACAAACTGGCGAGTGAAGGGAAAGGATTACTTACAGAAGATTCACCACAGCAGATGATGCTCTGGTGGAGGAGAAGGAAACACTTCAGACAAACAACTCAAAAAGAAAAAAACGCCAAAACCTACAGAGGCTGGTGTCCACACTAGCCGTGTCTTTCTGCCATGAACGCGCCCATTCACGGGTGAAAAATAGGACACCAAATGCTCGCTGTATGCCTGCACATTTATTAACTTAAACACAAACAAAAAATGTCACGTACAATTACAATGAAAGAAATGAAATTACATAACCGCTGGAGGAGAGTCTGGCTCAGCGTCAAAGCTACAAAGTCAGGGAACGCCTGGGAGAAAGCTCAGTCGGAGGACCCCGAGAGCAATGGGGCTCGACGGCTGAGAAAAACAGAGTGGAAAAAAGGCACCAAGATGGGGCTTACCAACTTACCTTAACAGCGGGACCTAAACCATGAAAAACAGATCACGGCAGGAGAAGAGGAAGAAGAAGGAGGACATGGCAACAGCAGAAGTTGTCGTGTCCCATAAATACACACACACACACATAACCAAAGACAGGTGTAATCCATGAGTAGCAAATGGGCAGCAGCTGTGCAGCCCCGAAGGAATTGACAGCCGGAAGCTGCACAGCGCTGTCAAAATAAACAAACTGGAAACAAGAGAATAGCACACAACGAAACTTGAAAACATCATAATAATCTTAGAGAAAACGGAAAATAAACAGAAAAAATGCTCACTGGGCAGAGAACCTGGGCATGGCTCTAACCTGTGTCCCAGGACCATGACACTAAAAGGCAGGAGGTCAAGTTTACCTGGGAGAAAACCCTACCAGGCATCTTAGCACCAACCAGGGCAAAACAGTCCAGCGTTTCCTCAGCTAAAAGTGAGTCTAAGATTCCATTAAAGCAGTCTTCTGGTCAGATAAAATGTTGGATCTAATAGAATCAACCTTGCACCTGGGGTGGTCTGCAAAACTCTCACATGTAGAGCTGGATGGCAGGTTTATGTGTTTATTAAAATCTGGGTTGATTAAGTGATCAATGGTTGCAAAAAGGACTATAGGGTTATTGTTATGGGTTGAGATTATGTTGGCAAAATACTTTTTTGACTGTATTATTGTATATTTTTAATTTATTTTGTAGTATTTGGTAATTGATAGTTAATTTATTTTTCCTCCATTTCCTCTCAACCATCCTGCACTCTCTTTTCAGTTTTTGGATTTGGTTATTTCTCCATGGAGGCCTAGGTTTAATCCTAGTTGTTCTTGAGATTACGCCTGATTGCTGGGGTCTTTCTGCAACTGTGGGGGTCCTCCCTACAGTTGATAGTGCTATGAGATGACTGTTGTTGTGAAATGGCGCTATATAAATAAAGTTGAATTGAATCGAATTGAATTGAATTACTGGGGCAACTCTGTCAGTGGGTGATCTTAATTTACTGTTAAAATTATCAACAATAAAAGCACGGGATGCAGACAAAATAACTGGTAACGTGTTGCGTAATAGTTTGATAAAATCAGCAGCCACTTCCGGTGTGAGATGGCACTTTCTAACAGTTCGCACCGAGGTCTCCCGTTGCATAAAATCAGTGATGTTAAAAAACACACAGTAATGGTCAGATATGGTCAAGTCAACAACAGAGGACACACTCATGGGCAGGCCATGGCATGACAAGATCCAGAGTGTGTCCCCTGTTGTGAGTCAGCTGCATGACATGTTGAGTAAAATTCATGGATATGAGCAGGTCATTAAAATTTTCTGACATATGGTCACCCTGCTTATCAGTGTGTAGATTAAAATCACCAGAAATGAAAATAAAATTATATGAGGAGTGGATTATTGATAAAAACTCAGAGAACTCATTAAAAACAGGGCAGTATTTGGGTGATCTGTTAACTGTGACACAAAAAATCATGGGGTTGCTAAAGACAAAAGCGTGGTGCCAAATGCGGTATACTGATCAGGTAAGATTTGCTTTACTGCATGAGGAAGAAAAAATAGAAGCAGTACCCCCACCCTTCCTGCCGTTTCTTGTGGGGAAAAAAAACACTGAACTAAAATTTGGTGGGGAGGCCTCAGTGAAAACTGCTGTGCCAAACCACATCTCTGTTAAAAATAAACAGTCAATCTTTTTATCTAAAAATCAGGTCATTGATGATAAAAGTCTTGTTGACAAGTGAACATATATTTAAAAGAGCCATACTTAAAGTAGGTGGTGAGTGGGATGTAAACAGTCAATTGCATAGTGTAGTTTGAATGGCATGTATCAGGTTTGCTGCTAAAAGCCGGCTCCCTGATGCATTTAAACGTATGCCATCAGATTCATAGATGGTGCGGCGGCCCCAAAACAAGTTAAAATTCTCAATAAAACCAATGTTGTTGCTGCTGCAGGCAGACTTGAGCAAATTTGAGAGGTCAAGAACACAACTAAAACAATTTGACCCACAGTGCAGTGTAGGAATCAGGCTAGAAATAAAAACAGACTTTCTGCTGTTTAATAAAATATTAAAGTTTGCTGAAGACATTTTTAGTGATTTCAGACTGTCTGCAGGTGGTGTCACTGGTCCCTACAGGAATAATAATCCGTGTAATGGAGGGGGGTTGTGACTGCAGCAAATCCGGGAGCTTTTCTAACAGGTCGGGGACAGTAGCTCCTGGGAAACAGTGAGTGATAGAGTTAAAATACCTGTTGTGCCTTATGATGGAGTCATGAACAACACTGGTCAACACCAAATTTATTGTCTTGTGGGCGACACACATTGTGGGCTCACATTTCCACAGAGACTGCATGCGTATTGGGGGTTTCACATCTGGAAGGACAAAGGACTCGAATCTGCAGAAGATAACGAGGAGGTGTGAGATTGGTCTTTTTGTCCCACAGAAGATGCCCCGGAGGGATTTCCGGTTCATCAAGAAATGAGAGACAATGGTGAAGGTTCAAAGGGATGCTTTGCGACTGTATGTTTACTGAAAACACCATGTGACTTGAATTCTGATGCTGGAAACATATAAAAGGGTGATGTGATATGATTCTTCCTCTTTTCCTGCTTTGAGAATGCTAGACGATGTGTTCTGTCAATAAAGCTGACTTAAGAACTAAACTCAGCCTCATCATTCGAGCACATCCTCTACACTGGTGACCTACGACAAAGAATGAGCAGACAGAATTCTCCCAAGCAGGGCTCGGCGGAAGCCAGCCTGATGGCCGCCTCCACGATCCGGCTGCCCGATTTCTGGCAGCACAGCCCGCGCTCATGGTTTAGCGCAGTTGAGGCGCAGTTCAACCTCCGGAGAATCTCCGACGACACAAAATTCTACCATGTGGTAGCGAAGCTGGACAGCAACACGGTCCAGAGAGTGGAGGATCTGGTTAATCATCCACCAGACAGCGACAAGTACAGCGCATTGAAGGACGCGCTGATCAGCCATTTCACCTCTTCGGTCCAACAGCGAGCAGAGGGGCTCCTGACGTTGACGGAGTCAGAGAACGAGAGACCTGCGGACCTGATGGTGAAGATGCTGAGGCTCAAAGACTCTGAGGATGGCGAATTCATTTTCGCCCACCTTTTCCTTTGGACCCTGCCGCCAGCAGTGAGAGTGGCCCTGGCAGAGTCACCCCGATTGGCCAGGCGAGACTACCATGGGCTGAGCAAAGAGGCGCAGCGGCTTGTCGACGCCCACAAGCGGAACATGGTTTCGGCCGCGGCAGATAGCCCAGGAACAGCGTTCGGAGACAGCGCAGGTCCAGCGGCTGCGGCACCAGATGCACCAACGACGGCAGCGATGGGAGCCAGGCGACGCGGAGCGGAGGACGGCCGGTGTTTCTACCACTGCCGTTTTGCAGAGAGAGCACACAGGTGCGTCCCGCCGTGCAACTTCAAGCGCCAGGGAAACGGCAAGACTGAGGGCCGGTAGCAGCTGCGACCCTCGGTGACGAGAACAAGCTGCTTTACCTGACGGATGCACACTCGGGGAAACAGTTCCTCGTGGACACGGGCTCCCAGCTGAGTTTCGTCACACCCACCTACGCGGAACGGCTGATGCCGTCTAAAGCTCCCTGGGTGTCAGTGTCAGCAGCAAACGGCTCTGCGATTAAAACGTTCGGTGAGAGGACCATGCTTCTGTCCTTACAGGGCCGTTCATTTGAGTGGACATTTATTGTAGCAGCAGTCAGTTTCAACATGTTAGGGGCTGATTTTTTGTGCTCACATGGTTTATTGGTTGACCTTGCTAATAGACGTCTGATTAATGCACTGTCCTTTCATTCTATTCCCTGCACAGCTCGGGTGGCCCCGCCGACTGCACATGCCAGCGTCTCAGCTGCGGGTGGTAAGTTTCACACATTGCTCGCTCAGTTCCCAGCACTCACAGTCCCCACGTTTTCAGCGACGGTGGCTAAACATGGGGTGGAGCATTTTATCACCACCACCGGGCCTCGCGTCTTTGCAAAAGCTCGGCATTTGGACCCAGCTAAACTGGCCATCGCGCGTGAGGAGTTCACTAATCTGGAAAAACTGGGCATTGTTAGACGCTCCAAAAGCTCCTGGGCTTCGCCGCTACACGTGGTCCCAAAGGCTGACGGCTCGTGGTGACCTTGCGGCAATTTCCGCAGGTTGAACAATGCTTCAGCTCATGACCGCTACCCGATTCCGCACATTCAGGATTTTTCTGTTCATTTGGCGGGGGCGCGCATTTTTTCTAGAATAGACTTGGTGCGCGGTTACCACCAGGTTCCAGTGCGTGTGCAGGATGTACCCAAAACAGCGGTCATAACTCCTTTCAGCCTTTTTGAGTTTTTGCGCATGCCTTTTGACCTCAAGGGGGCCGTGCAGACTTTCCAACGCATGATAGATGCAGTTTTACGCGACCTCCCTTTCGTGTTCGTTTATTTGGACGATATTTTGGTAGCCAGCGCGTCCGAGGGCGAGCACGAAAAACACCTCACAGCAGTTTTTCGGAGGCTGGCAGAGCACGGGTTAATAGTTAACCCAGCGAAGTGCCAGTTTGGGGTGGCGCAGATTGATTTTTTGGGGCATCGCGTTTCGGCAGAAGGAGCGGTTCCTCTGCCAGATAAAGTGCGTGCCATAACAGATTTTCCGCAACCTCAAACGGTCAAGGCGCTTCAGGAGTTTCTAGGGATGGTTAATTTTTACAACCGGTTCCTCCCAAGCGCAGCACAGCTCATGCAGCCATTGTACACCGCGTTAAAAAAACAAAAGCCCGCAAATAAAGTTGAATGGTCTCCGGAGCAGGAGCGCGCTTTTGCCCAGGTCAAATCAGCCCTGGCAAATGCAATTTTGTTAGCGCACCCAGTTCCAACGGCCCGCATGGCACTCACCACTGACGCTTCCAATGTAGCGGTGGGGGCGGTAGTTGAACAGTTTGTGGCAGGTACCTGGCAACCCCTCACGTTTTTCAGCAGGACTTTGCGCGATAGTGAGCGTAAATACAATGTGTTTGACAGGGAGCTTTTGGCCCTACACTTGGCCATCCGCCATTTTCAGTTCTGGTTAGAGGGGCGACGTTTCACCGCGTTTGTGGATCATAAACCGCTAATGTTTGCGATGGCCAAAATTTCAGAACCCTGGTCAGGCCGACAACAAAGGCAACTAGCCGCAATATCGGAGTTCACTACTGATATTCAGCATGTCGCGGGTAAACACAATGTTGTGGCAGACTGTCTCTCGCGTGCGGTAGCAACACCAAGCCCCATGGGGGCAGACTCTGTAGCCGTGGCCGCGGGCCCGGGCAGCGACGCGGGAACGCGCGCAGCCCAGGTCTGTGTAAGGTTAGATTATGCAGCCATTGCTGGGGAGCAGGTTAACGATGCGGATGTGCGCGTGCTCCAGTCTGGACCAACAGGGTTAAGGCTGGAGCACAGGGAGCAACAAAGTGGTATGCCCCCACTAATCTGCGATGTCTCCATGGGACGGCCCCGCCCCGTGGTGCCAGCTGCGTGGCTTCGCCGCGTTTTTGACTCGGTCCATTCTCTCGCACACCCGGGGGTGCGCGCATCGATTAAGTTGGTGGGGAGAAATTTGTTTGGCCCAGGTTGCGCAAACAGGTCAAGGAATGGGCGGCAGCCTGCGTAGCGTGTCAGCGAGCCAAAATACACAGACACACTAAGGCTCCGTTGGAACCTTTTCACATCCCCGCTAAGCGTTTTGAGATTTGCATGCTTCCCCGGCTGAATTAGTTTTTGCACAACCTCTCCGTTTGCCGGGGGAATTTCTCCCCGATAACCCCGCACCAAATGGCCCCCCTGCTCAGCCGTGGCGGAGCGACTCGGGAGCAAACACGCTCCCTGGCCCGGTCCATCACAGTTTCCCACACGTTTTTGTGCCAAAGGCTTTAAAAACTGCAGAGTTTGTTTTTGTTAGACATGATGCTCAGCGTCCAAGTTTGCGGCCGTTTTATGACGGACCGTTCAGAGTGCTGGAGACCGGGCAGAAGCATTTTCTGCTAGATTTAGGGGGCAGAAGGGAGTTGATTTGCATAAACAGGCTCAAACCCGCTTTTGTTTTGGCTGATGAGGAAGTGCAGCTCGCGAGGCCCCCCCGCCGTGGCAGGCCGCCGAGAGGACATTCTCCAGAATCTTCACAGAAAGGTGCTAACAGCTTTAATCCACAGATGCAGAGAGATGTTGCAGGTGCAGCAAAGCCAGGTTGCAGCAGATTCGGCAGAAGGTTAAAACCCAGGCAGTTGGTGGATTGATTAGCGATATATGGAGTGTTTTGTGTTTTTCTTTTTTTTTTTTATGCCATACAGGTTTTGCCCTTACTAGACGTTTGGGGGGGTAGTGTGGGCGACACACATTGTGGGCTCACATTTCCACAGAGACATGACTGCATGCGTATTGGGGGTTTCACGTCTGGAAGGACAAAGGACTCGAATCTGCAGAAGATAACAAGGAGGTGTGAGATTGGTCTTTTTGTCCCACAGAAGATGCCCCGGAGGGATTTCCCGTTCATCAAGAAATGAGAGACAATGGTGAAGGTTCAAAGGGATGCTTTGTGACTGTATGTTTACTGAAAACACCATGTGACTTGAATTCTGATGCTGGAAACATATAAAAGGGTGATGTGATATGATTCTTCCTCTTTCCTGCTTTGAGAATGCTAGACGATGTGTTCTGTCAATAAAGCTGACTTAAGAACTAAACTCAGCCTCATCATTCGAGCACATCCTCTACAGTCTAAGTTTTTTTTAAGCTGATTTAGGACAATTTTGACATGCTGAATCCAAAAATCACACTGGTTTTGTTCAATCAGGTCAACTTTTTGAACTATGGCCACATGTTGTTTTGTACATTTTTGTTTACATGTACGGGTATTTTTGCTTTATATGATGCAAAAAAAAATTTTATTTCTTGAAATTTCTCGAACTCTGAAGAGTCTGCATGCACCAATTTATGACATGATGTCATAAATTGTCATGATGGCTGATTACTGTTGGACTCTGAAGAGAGACAACTCTGCCGCTGAGCATTCTAGAGGTTCCAATAAACTGAAGTTGAAGCTCGGAATTTTGAACAATGATGACGTAACATTCAATTTACATGTACTTACCTTTATCAATGTCTACTAAGTTTCAATTTACAGTAATCGAAGTTTGTAAGATTTAATCAATAAACTGTGTTAGAAAACAATTTTTTCTCTTAAAAATCCATTTCGGATGAGAAATATTAACAAAAATCAACCAATAATGTCACAAAAATGTAATTGATTTAGTCAGAAGATCAGATTTTTTAAAAATCAACTTCGCATAAAAACCTGACCTGATCGAGAGAAACTGATGTCATTTTCAGATTCAGCAGTGCAAAATTGTCTTAAATCAGTTGAATAAATGCATGGGTTGTGTCTGGAAATATAAAATATAAGATAAGATAAGCCTTTATTAGTCCCACAATGGGGAAATTCCAGGATTACAACAGCACAGGGATAGCAACACTCAGAGCAACAATCAGAAGGCAAGAAAAAACAAGAGCAGCGAGTATACATATGTACATATATAAATATATAGACACACAGTGTGGAGCATTGTAGCTAGATGGAATAAATATGGAGATATATAAACACACAGTGCGGAGCATTGTTGCTAGATGGAAAAAATATGGAAATATATAAACACACAGTGCGGAGCATTGTTGCTAGATGGAATAAATATGGAAATATATAAACACACACAGTGCGGAGCATTGTAGCTAGATGGAATAAATATGGAAATATATAAACACACAGTGCGGAGCATTGTAACTAGATGGAATAAATATGGAAATATATAAACTGTCACGCGGGGCTCTAGGGAGCCACGCAATAAGAGCCAAGGGCGAGCCAGTGAGTCGTGATGTTTTATTAAAGGTAAGGGGTGAGGGATGAGGAAAGCACAGATACTCGTACAGAGGTACACTCACGAGTTGCACAGCGCAGGAGCAGGGAGCTCGTACCGGACGTAGGGGTAACAAGGCATACATACTCTCAGTGGGTAACAATCCCAGGAATGCTGTAAGAGGAGTAGAGACTGACACCAGACGAAGGGGCTTCAGCCTAGCAGTGCTTATGTCGCAGCCGGGAGTGATCGAGGCTGTTCCTATTTATTCTCATTGGCAGCACCCAGCTGATGAGGATTAATTGGCCCCAGCCGTCCCGTAATGCTGCCAGCTGGGAGCCTGCTGAGACGCTGCTCAGTGAGAAGCAGGGATGAGGAGAAACATGGACTGAGCGCCGAGACGGCGTCTCATCCCATGGTGAAATAAACACACACAGTGTGGAGCATTGTTGCTAGATGGAATAAATATATAAATACGTATATAAATATATAAACACACACAGTGCGGAGCATTGTAGCTAGATGGAATGAAACAGCACAACCATCTACTTAGTTATCCTACATGGTATGATTATGTACCCATACATATTCTCACCCTCCGTAGCTACCGGTATTTTCCTAGTTGTATACCGGAGGGGACCATTGGGTTAAGTCTATTGTGCCTTTTGCATTCAAAACTATTAGGTTGTCACGTCTTTTTGCTATCTCTGCGAGCAGCCCTGCTTAGGTTGTACAGTCTGACAGCCGTAGGTAGGAGGGACCTGCGAAACCTCTCAGTTGTGCACCTAGGATGATGTAGTCTGCTGCTAAATGAGCTCCTCAGTGCGTTCAGTGTGTCCTGCATAGGGTGGAACTCAGACTCCAGCAGAGATGTCAGTTTAGCCACCGTCCTTCTCTCTCCTATCTCCTCCACTGGGTCAAGATGCTGCCCCAGGACAGAGCTAGCTTTCTTGATCAGCTTGTTCAGTCTCTTCCTATCAGCTGCTGTAATGCCACTGCCCCAGCAGACCACTCCAAAAGTGATGGCTGATGCCACCACCGTGTCATAGAATGTCTTCAGCAGCGCCCCTTGAACACCAAAAGACCAGAGCCTCCTCAGTAGGAACAGCCTGCGCTGTCCCTTCTTGTAGAGTGTGTTGGTATTGTGTGACCAGTCTAGTTTATTGTTCAGATGAACACCCAGGTACTTGTAGGATGTCACCATCTCAATGTCTGTTCCCTGGATGTTTACTGGTGCTGTGAGGGGTTGTCCTTGCCTGCGGCAGTCCACCACCAGCTCCTTAGTTTTCCTCGCGTTGATCTGGAGGCAGTTCCGATGGCACCAGTCCACGAAGTCCTGGATAAGCCTTCTGTACTCAGCTTCATCTCCGTTGGAGATGAGGCCGACGATCGCAGAGTTGTCAGAGAACTTTTGTAGATGGCAGTGTGTTGTGTTGTGTGAGAAGTCCGCAGTATAAAGGGTGAACAAGAAGGGAGCCAAAACCGTTCCCTGGGGGGCCCCCATGCTACCGATGATCGTGTTGGACACACAGTCCCGGGTTCTCACAAACTGAGGCCGGTTTGTGAGGTAGTCCAGGATCCATGATGACAGGTGCTTGTCCACCCCTGCGCACAGCAGCTTGTCCTTCAGGATCATCGGTTGGATAGTTTTGAAAGCACTGGAGAAGTCAAAGAACATGATCCTCACCACATTCCCGGGCTTCTCCAGGTGGGACACAGAACGGTGAAGGAGGAAGATGACCACATCCTCCACCCCAATACCATGCTGGTAGGCGAACTGGAGTGGATCCATCGCTGGTCCCACCAGGGGGCGGAGGTGAGCAAGGAGCAGTGTCTCCAGGGTCTTCATCATGTGGGAAGTCAGGGCCACTGGTCTGTAGCTGTTCAGATCTTTGGGGTGGGAAGTCTTTGGTACAGGTACCACACAAGATGTTTTCCACAGCTGTGGTACCCTCCCCAGCTTCAGGCTCAGATTGAAGATGTGCTCCACAATCCCACACAGCTGGTCTGTGCAGGACTTGAGGAGTTGTGCGCTGATGCCGTCCGGTCCCGACGCCTTCCTCGCCTTGATCTTCCTCAGCTCCGTCCTCACCTGGGTCTTAGTGAGGGTCATGTTGGGGGGCTGTGTGTTGGGAGTGGGGGGGTGTTGGTGGAGTGGGGTGTGGACAGCAGGACTCGATGTCTTTAGAGGCAGCAGTGATTGTTGTGCAGTCAGGGGGGAGGGTGGTTGGTCAAACCTATTGAAAAACAGATTCAGATTGTTCGCCCACTCCCTGCCCCCCGTGGCCTGGGGGGAGGTATTCTGGAGCCCAGAGATGGTTTTGAGGTTTCTCCAGACCCCGCTGATGTCGCTCTGTTGCAGCTTGTCCTCCATCTTCTTCCTGAAGCTGTCCTTGCCTTCTCTGATCTTTCTCCTCAGCTCCCTCTGTACGGACTTCAGCATCTCCCTGTTCCCCGACCTGAAGATCCTCTTCTTCTCTCTCAGAAGTGTTTTTATCTCAGGGTTGATCCAGGGTTTGTTGTTTGAGCAACACCGTATGGTCTTGGTGGGAACGGTGTTGTCCACACAGAAGATGATGTAGTCCGTGAAGGTGTGAGTGAGGCCATCGATGTCCTCACCATGTGGATCGCAGAGCTGCTCCCAGGCGGTGGGTTCAGAACAGCCCTTTAGAGCGTCCATTGCCTCCTCAGACCATAACTTCACTGTTGTGATCCGATCTCCCAAGTGGGGGGAGTTGTGATGAGATGTACTCCTCGTTAGTGTTTGCGTAGAATAAGTCCAGTGCTTTATTGTCTCTAGTGTGGCATGTGACATACTGGGTAAATGTGGGTAGAATGGGAGACAGTGAAACATGGTTGAAATCGACTGAGATGAGGAGAAGAGCGTCTGGGTGTTCTGTCTGCAGCCTGCCAGTTACTGAGTGGATGACGTCACGCGCTGTCCCAGCGTTCGCCTCGGATTTGCATAAATAACAATGCAGATCGTGTGTGAGTATTCTCTCGGGAGATATGTAGGCCGCATGGTAACAGCTAGCAACTCAATGTCTTTGCTGCAGTGTTGTTGTTTAACAGTGATATGTCCCGGTCTGCACCAGTTGTTGTTAACATACGTTATCACTCCACTGCCCCTTGCTTTGCCACTGTCTGGTGTACGGTCTGCCCGTATCGCGTGGAAACCCTCCAGTTCAATGATAGCATCTGCTGCTAGTCCTGTTAGCCAATTCTCTGTAAATAGGAACAGGCTACACTCCCGGTATATGCTATCGTAGCGGGAGATAGCCGCTAGCTCATCTACCTTTCCCAGTAACGATCGTACATTCCCCATAACAACGGATGGGAGGGTGGGTCTGTATCTTAAATTTCTTGCCCGCCGTCTTACTCCAGAACGACACCCACGTCGTTTTCGCCTCAGTTCTCCCGGTATGTCGAGTTTTTCCGTTAGCACCGAGTGGCGGTTGAGTACTAGCAGCTCTTCCCTGCTGTACCGTCTCCTGCTATAAACAGTGGCTCCGTCCACCGGCTCAGGAGACATTTGGGGCGATCTGTGTGTCCGTGATGTATATGGAGAGTAAGGTGTCACCGGATCAGAAAGTTGTCACCGGATCAGAAAGTGAGAGGAAGAAAAAAAACTCAGAATTGAGCCGCTGTTGCAAAAGGCAGCCGACTCGTGTGGCGCCGGAAGTATCGCAAGTAAGTAAGTAAGTATATGGCTGCTGTCTGCAAAATCACAAGATAATTAATCTAAAAAAAAATAGCTGTCCATCTGTGCATCTGATCATAGTGGGAACAGGAATTAAGGTACAGGAACATTACAGAAAAATTACAGGTGGCAGTGGCTCAGGAGGTAGAGAAGGTTGTCCAATAACCAGAGGTTGGCGGTTCAAATCCTGCTCTTCCCAATCATCCTGCTGTTGTGTCCCTGGGCAAGAAACTTTACCCACCTTGCCTGGAGTGGTCGGAGGAGCTGTTGGTGCAGATTGTCAGTCTGCTCCAGGACAGCTGAGGCTACCGAGGTAGCTTACCACTATCAGTGTCTGTGGAGTGAATGAATACTGTACTCGTTGAAAAGTGCTATATAAATCTGATGCAATATGATTCTTAAAAGCCTTAATGACAAAATAATCTATCCATATACACAAGTAATTACATTGTCTGCCCTTCTGTCTATCTGTACCATGCTGCAGATCTGATTGATTGGATATTTTTATTTCAAACATATAAATGTAAAATCAGTAAAACACGAGGCAAAAATAGTTCATAATAAATTACAGTTTTCTCTCTTCATTCAGATCCATCCCAATCTACATGCTCAAAAAGGAGAAGGATGAAGTCACTGATTTAATCCTACCCCTTAAATCATAGACTCATTTTAAACTGAAAGCTCTCAAACTTTAAATACAACAACAAAAATTCAGCAAAAATATATACACAAACCTAACAACAGAAGAATACATTGTAACACCCATACTGCAGTTAACATCTTTCATTTTCCTCATATCTGGTGAAAATAATGTTTTTTATAATTTCTTTTTAATTGAATAATGTGTGGACATTGTTTTAGGGACTCATGAACCGTTTCCAAAGCTTTACACCACATATCGAAATAGAAAAACTTTTTTTCCATTGTGCGACAACTGTGCAACTTAAAATTTAATGAGCCCCTTAAATTGTAACCACTCTCTCTTTCAGAAGACAAATTTAAATTTTTTAGGCAAAACCTTGTTCCTTAAATTATACATTAAAATTGTTGTTTTAAATTCAACAAGATCAACAAAATTAATATTTTTGACTATAAAAAAGTGTATTAATATGTCCAATTAATTGACCCGATGTATGATCCTCACAGCTCTTTTTTGCAGTAAATACAATGGTTATAAGTTAGTTTTATAACTGTTTCCCCAGACCTCCACACAGTAACTTAAATATGGTAACACAAAGGAACAATACAAAATAAAAAGTGACTTTTGATTATTACATGTTTTGCTTTGGATAAAATAAAAATACTTTGAGCCAGGTTATTCTTAATGTACAAAATCTGAGATTTCCAGCATATTTTATCATTGATGATCGCTCCCAAAAACTGTATTTCATTAACTCTTTCAATAGTTACACCATCAATTTGTATGTGAATTTGATTCTTCATTTTGCAGTTACCAAATACTATAAATTTGGTTTTACTCAGATTTGGTGACAGTTTATTAGTATCAAGCCATTTTTTTTTATTTTGTTCATTTCTGTAGTGATATGGTTCAAAAGCTTCTGTACATTTTCCCCAGTGCATAAAGTATTTGTGTCATCTGCAAATAAAATAAATTTCAGGGAGTCTGACAGTATACATAGATCATTGATATATAAGATAAATAATTCTGGTCCCAACACTGACCCCTGTGGTACACCACATACAATGTCCAAACATTCTGATTCAAACTCTCCCATCTTCACAAATTGTTGCCTGTTTGTCAAATAACTTTTAAGCCAGTCCAGCACACACAACTCCCTGTTTTCCATATTTATCCATTCATCCATCCATGTTCTACCACTTAATCCTTTTTGGGTGGCAGGGGGGCTGGAGCCTATCCCAGCATCTCTGGGCGAGAAGCAGGGTACACTCTGGACAGATACCAGTCCATCGTCCGTCGCAGGACCAACACAGAGAGACAGACAACCATTCACTCTCACATCCATACATACAGTAAGAACTATTTAGAATCTCCAGTTGATGCCAGTAAACCTGACCTGCATTTCTTTGGCCTGTGGGAGGAAACCAAAGTACCTGGAGAAAAATCCATGCAGACCCGGGGAGAACATGCAAACTCCAAACAGAAGGGTCACATATTTCTCCAATTTTTTTAAATAATATATTATTGTTAATTGTGTCAAATGTTTTTTTAAGCTCCAGAAATATTGATTGGTAAAGAATTAATAAATTGACAAAGAATTGATAAAGTTTAAACTTTCGTCGGCCTCCGTCGGTCTATGATGACCATGGAAGAGAATCCTAAATGTCTACTCTGCTGGAACAGCACCGCCTGTGGCTGAACAGGCCGATGCGCACCGGTGTTCTACCTTCCAGCGTTGGGCGTTGGTAGGATTCAAGCCTGGGCAGGAAGATATGGAGGACAAGATGTTACCCATGCAGCATGTCCCCCCTCTCCACGTCACTGATGAATCCAAAGGAACAGCAGGGCTGCTATAGTTTGGCACCAGCGCCATTGCAGGAGCTGCCAGAACAATGTTGAGCACAACAGAGAACTGCCTTAGGGGCTCCGACTCCGGATTTTTCCTCAGGGTTGACTCCCGAAGCCTTTCCCGTGACCGGGTGTGCCACAAGGCAGCGGAGGTTTGAAATCAGGGTTTACCTTCCCCTAGATGGGCTACCTTCCCAGGTTGATGAGCCACCATCTACCCAAAGCATCTGGTTTTAAGGCGCCAGAGATCCACCCTCGCCCCTTCTCCTATTAGTAAAAGCAGTTCCGCCGGGCTTAGAGACTAAACCACATGGGCAGGCTAGGAGTTGGACTTAGTTGTCAGAGGCTTTGAGACACACGCCGTAAGGAGCATTTTATGAGCACTGGGAGTTAACCCCAGTGCCACTCCTGGCTATGACAACCTTGGAGCCTTAAACTTAAACTTTGCACATTTGTTAAAAAGGCACAGGCTTTCCTACTCATCCTACTCTGGATTTACAACTTCCTGTGAGGAGGTCTGGTAATAGTTTGGTTTTCAAAATAGACTAAGGAGGAAGGGTGATTTCTCAAAAACTAAATATCACTCTTTTATTATAGGACAACATACAACTTCATTTATGTGGGAAAATATCTTTAAAATATACAAATGTCATGTGTGTAATTCATGACAAAATTAAATCAAGATGGAAAAATAATTTCCACCTTCCCACAGACTCCAACACTGATTTGTTTTTCTTAAGTTAGTCCCCAGATGTGGTAGAAAGGGCGCTTGACTTTGACTTAGCACTGCTGCATTTGATATGGTGTCTACGAGTTCTATCATTGCCATTCAAATAAATCTGTCATCTGAAGCCACAGTGGCAGTCACTTACAGTGGGGTGAAAAAGTGTTTGCCCCCAACCTGATTTCTCATTTTTTTGTATGTTTGTCAAACAAATTTAAATATTAGACAAAGATAACACAAGTAAACACAAAATTCAGTTTTTAAATGAAGGTGTTTATTATTAAGGGTAAAAAAAAAATCAAAACCTACATGGTCCTGTGTGAAAAAGTCACCCCCCCTCCCGTTAAAACATAAATTAACTGTGGTTTATCACACCTTTGGAAAGCTGAGTTCAATTTCTCTAGCCACACCCAGGCCTGATTACTGCCACACCTGTTCTCAATCAAGAAATCACTTAAATAGGACCTGCCTGACAAAATGAAGCAGACCAAAAGATCCTCAAAAGCTAGACATCATGCTGTGATCCAAAGAAATTCAGGAACAAATGAGAAACAAAGTAATTGAGATCTATCAGTCTGGAAAAGGTTATAAAGCCATTTTTCTTATATATGTTTATTGAGCTTTTGAGGGCCACAAGCAATACAGAAAAAGCAAACAGCAAGAAATGACAAAGAGAACCCTCTTTTTCAGCCCCCAAACTCCCACCTCATTATCCCATCTCCACACACAAAAACAAACAAAAAACAAAATAAAATAATAATAAATACCACAATACAATACAAATTTGTCAGAAGCAGAAGAATTGCATCCTGAAAACACAATCGGAAATAATGGTGGTCTATTTGGTAATGCGCTTTGACCTCTCAGTCCAGGCAAGACCATAGAGGCCACTCCGGAGGGCCTGGGCGCCATCTCCTCCTATATAACTCAAAAAGGGGTCCCATATATCAAAAAAACGAAAAGGTTTGTCTTTGAACCAGAAGCTAATAGCTTCTAATGGGATCATTTCCATCACACCACAAATCCAATGTGTAACTGTAGGAGCAGAGTCTGAGGTCCATAGAAGAAGAATCCATCTTCTTGCACAAAAGAGAAGCACCTGCAACAGTTTGAGTGTGGAGGAGCGAATTTATGATCCAAGATGGTGCCCACAGTGGCCGCCATGGTGTTTCGCTACGCCTTTCTTTATATGTTTCTGTTCGTCAGTTGTGTGTCTGCCTGCTCTTACACCCGTGAAGAGCTTCTAAATATCAGGACTTTCACTCCCATGGATCTACTCCCGGTTTTTTTTGGCTCCTGCCGCCGATCTGGTTCACTTTTTGGCCCAAAAAGTGAGACGGCGAAGGAGAGGAAGGCGAGCGGGCGCTCTCGTGCGGCTTCGCAGGAGAGGCACGCGCATGGCTTTGCCTGGCATATTTCTCTCCAATGCCAATTCTCTCTTTAACAAGGTAGATGAACTGAGACTGCTGATGCGATTTAAGGACCTCTCTACCTCGTCTGTCCTCTGTTTTACTGAGACCTGGCTTAAGGAATCAACTCCGGACAGCGCGCTCCTCCTCGAGGGTTTTCAGCTGTTTCGTGCTGATCGAGACACAGAGCTCTCCAGTAAGTCCTCAGGAGGAGGAGTCTGCTTTTACATTAACAGCAGCTGGTGCTCTGATGTAACTGTGATTTCCCAACACTGTTCTCCCGCTCTGGAATATCTATTCATTAACTGCAAGCCTTTTTATTCCCCACAGGAGTTCGCTTCATTCATCCTGGCTGCTGTTTACGTCCCGCCCAACGCAGACGCGCACGAGGCTCAGCGCGCGCTCGCAGATCACATTCAACAAATGGAGCGCACTTTCCCGGACTCTCTGGTTATTGTGGTTGGCAACTTTAACCAGAGCAACCTGTGCCACGATCTCCCCCGATACAAACAGTTTATTAAATGCCCCACCAGAGGAAAGAACACGCTGGATCACTGTTACACTACAGTGAAGGACGCGTATCGCGCTGTTCCCCGCGCTGCGCTTGGACTATCTGATCGCGTGATGGTCCACCTCATTCCCACATACAGACAGAGACTGAAGCTCACTAAACCTGTTGTGAGCACTACGAAGAAATGGACCAGTGAAGCTGGAGAGAAGCTGAGCACGTGCATGGAAATAACTGACTGGGGCATGTTTAAAGGAGCCACGCATGATCTGGATGAGTACACGGACACTGTGAACTCATATATCCACTTTTGTGAGGAGAGCATTCTTCCATCGCGCACAAGGGTGAGGTACTCCAATGACAAGCCCTGGTTCACAGCTAAGCTCAGACAGATCAGGAAGGAGAAGGAAGCAGTGCTGAAAAGTGGAGACAGGGACTGCTACAGGGAGGTCAAATACCGGTTTAACAGAGAGCTGAGGAGAGCTAAATCTGTGTATTCTGAGAGACTCCAGCAGCAGTTCACTGCTAATGACTCTGCTTCTGTGTGGAGAGGACTGAGGCAAATCACCAACTATCGGCCTCAGGTTTCTAAAGGTCAGGATGACAAAGCCCTTTGTCAAAGACTGTCCTAACATTACGCCCGTTTTGACACCTTGTCAGCTGTGTCCATCTCCCCCCTCCCCCCAGCTCCACTGCCTCCACGGTCCCCACGTCATCAAAGGCGCCCCCCCTCCCCCCCTGCCCTTGTCATCAGTGAGCAGGACGTGCACAGACAGTTCTCCAGACTGAACCTGCGCAAGGCCCCCGGTCCGGATGGCGTGTCTCCCTCCACCCTGAGACACTGTGCGGATGAGCTGACTCCTGTCTTCACAGACATTTTTAACACCTCCCTGAAGTCATGCAACGTGCCGACCTGCCTCAAAACCTCCACCATCATCCCTGTCCCCAAGAAGCCACGGATCACTGGACTTAACGACTACAGACCTGTAGTGCTCACCTCTGTAGTCATGAAGTCCTTTGAGCACCTGGTCCTGCCCCACCTCAAGTCCATCACCACTCCACTCCTGGACCCGCTGCAGTTTGCCTACCGAGCCAACAGGTCTGTGGACGATGCAGTCAACCTGGCCCTCCACTCCATCCTGCAGCACCTGGACTCCCCGGGAACCTACGCCAGGATCCTGTTTGTGGACTTCAGCTCTGCATTCAACACCATCCGCCCCGCTCTGCTCCGGGACAAGCTGTCCCTGCTCAACATGCCTGACTCCCTCTGCAGGTGGATCACCGACTTCCTGACGGAGCGGAGGCAGCATGCGCGGCTGGGAAAGACTGTCTCAGACTCTGTAAGCATCAGCACCGGATCACCCCAGGGCTGTGTACTTTCCCCCCTGCTCTTCTCCCTTTATACCAACTCCTGCACCTCCAGCCACCAGTCTGTCAAGCTGATCAAGTTTGCGGACGACACCACCCTCATCGGGCTCATCTCCAATGGCGACGAGTCCGTCTACAGGAGAGAAGTGGCCCAGCTGGCGTCCTGGTGCAGCCACAACAACCTGCAGCTGAACGCTCTGAAGACAGTGGAGATGATCGTGGACTTCAGGAAAGTCACAACCCCTCTGCCCCCCCTCACCCTCACAGGCTCTCCCATCACCACTGCAGATTCCTTCCACTTCCTGGGCACCACCATCACCTGGGACCTCAAGTGGGAGCCGACCATCAGCTCCCTCATCAAAAAGGCCCAGCAGAGGATGTTCTTCCTGCGGCAGCTGAGGAAGCTCAAGCTACCCACCAAGATGTTGGTGCAGTTCTACACAGCCATCATCGAGTCCATCCTCACCTCCTCCATAACCGTGTGGTACGCAGGAGCCACTGCCAGGGACAGACTAAGGCTGCAGCGTGTCGTGCGCACTGCTGAGAAGGTGATCGGCTGCAAGCTCCCATCCCTCCAGGATCTGTACATCTCCAGGACCCGGAGGCGTGCAGGCCGGATCATTGCCGATCCTTCACACCCTGGTCACGTACTGTTTGCCCCCCTCCCCTCAGGTAGAAGACTTCGGTCCATTCAGACTAAAACCTCCCGTCACATGAACAGCTTCTTCCCCTCTGCCATCAGACTGCTGAACACTAAGTGACTTATTGACTCTCGTGCACTATGTACAGCAGCTCAACCAGACTCATGTCAATCATCACTGTTTTCTTTTTGCACTACCGACTGCACTATGTGGTACTCCACAATATCTGCTGCTCGCTAATATATTTAAAAACTGCTTTGTCTAGTATGACTTATTCATATTCTACATTTTATTGCATGTATAGTTCTTTATTTCTATCTTTTATTTTTATCATGTTTAATGTTGCAGCATTGCACCGAGACAAATTCCTAGTTTGTGTACTTCATGAACAATGGCAATAAATCTGATTCTGATTCTGATTCTGAAGATTCAGTGGGGTAGGATTCACTCCTAGAATGCAGCTGACAGGAGTGAGGGCTGGATTTTTCTGGAATATAATATCAATTTCTTTACAAATTTTAACCCAGAAGTCATTAATAGGAGGACATTTAAATAAACAATGAAAATATGAACCTTCAGAAACTTTACACTGATTACAAACTTTTGAAAATAGAGGGTTAAACTTATTGCGTTTCACTGGAGTGATATGGAGCCTGTATATGATCTTGAATTGTAACTCTCTAGCTTTGTTAGTAAAAAGGTAGTTTGCACTACCTGACCGCACCTCAACCCATATATCAGGAGAAAATGATTCTCCAAAATCCACTTCTCAAAGAGATCTGACATGAGCTGTGCAATCACTGGATGGGACTGAGAGGGTCTTGTAGAACCTAGTGATTAGTTTTCTAGGGTCTGGTTTCTGAATCACTTCCTCCATAGGTGAAAGAGAGAACCCATTAGGATGCAGCTTAATAGATGAAGAAATAAAACTACGAATTTGCAGATACCTAAAAAAGTTATTCTGTGGGAGGTTATACTTCTCTCTGAGCTGCTTGAAAGACAGCAGAGTTCCCCCTGTCATCAAGTCACCTACAGTTTTTACTCCCCTATCAGACCACAAGGAGAATGCTTGGTCAGCCAGACCAGGGGGAAAATCCGGGTTTAAATAAATAGGTGTGAGGACAGGAAAGGAGCCATCCTGATTTCAAAGCTTCTTCACCATCCTCCAAACTTTTAAAGTATTCTGTAAAATAAAATTCCCCTTTAATTTGAGACAAACCCATTTCTTAGATGCGTATAATATGTGACTGAGAGGGGGCCACCGTAGCCGCCTCTATATTAAGCCAGGTGGATGTCGGGTCATTTTTAAACCAGTGCTAAATGTAAACAGAGAGGGTATGGCGCATATTTAGGGCGCATATATGGCATTCATATTCACCCACATATACCTAGTAGGCATGACAGTGCATATTCTGGAAGCTTCACGTCTCAATGGCCAAAGAGGACCTAACCCTGCAGAGACCTACAGCAGGTGTGAAGTTGGTCTTTTAGGAGACGGGAAGTGGGAGAGAATGTCCCAGCAGGAGCCCCGGAGGCTAGAAGGATGAGAGAGACAGTGGAGATGCCAAGGAGCCTCGGGGGCTGTATGTTTACTCAAGGACTGTGGGTTGGGGGTGTGTTATTTGATGTTGGGGGTTTTGTGTCTTTGGAGGGTATAAGAACTGTGAAGGATGATTGTTCTACCTCTTTTCTGAGATTCTGTTCTTGTTGGAGGATGTGACCTCTCAATAAACCAACCCTGAGAAATAAACTCAGTCTCGTTTGTGAAAGGCATCCTCTACACTGGTGACCTACGACAAACTATGGCCAGTGGCGACGATCTTCCCGCACCAGACTCTTCAGGAGCCAACCGGGTTAACGAAGCTACCACACTACAGCTGCCCGATTTCTGGCAACATAATCCATGCTCCTGGTTTACCACTGTGGAGGCGCAGTTCCACCTTCAGGGAATCTCAGCGGACGCAACGAGGTTCTACCACGTCATCGCGAAGATGGACAGGCTCACAGTGCAGCGGGTGGAGAGCCTGACCAACCACCCACCCCAGGACGACAAGTATGGCGCACTGAAAGCCGCCCTCATTCGAGCCTTCACTCCCTCGCAGGGAGAGCGAGCAGAGAGACTTCTGGCGCTGACAGAAGGGGAAGCAGACAGGCCGGCAGATCTGATGGCGAGGATGATGAACCTGAGAGGCGAAGATGATGACAGTTTTATCTTCGCCCACCTCTTTCTCAGAACACTACCGCCAGCAGTGAGAGTCACCCTGGCCAGCTCACAGCTGCTCAACGACCGCGACTACCACGGGCTGGGCCAGGAGGTGCAGCGGCTCATCAACGCCCATAGACGACACGCAGCCACGACGGCGGCAACGGAGCTGAACGCACCCCCGCGAGACGAGGGGAGACCAGAGGCCGCAGCACCGGACCCACTGACGTCAGCAGCGGCAGAGTCCAGGAGAAGCGGAGCAGACGGCACCCTCTGCTTTTACCATCGACGTTTCGCTGAGAGGGCGTGCAGATGCATCCCACCGTGCCGATACAAGCACCAGGGAAACGCCAAGACCGAGAGTCAGTAGCAGCTGCTGCTCTCGGCGCGAAGAACAAGCTGCTTTTCGTGATGGACGCGAATTCAGGGAAGGATTTCCTGGTGGACACAGGCTCCCAGCTGAGTTTTGTCAAGCCTTCCTACGCGGACTTGCTGGCGCCTTCCAGCGGACCCCTGGTGCTAGCGGCAAATGGCTCGACGATCAAAACCTATGGGGAGAAGACGCTCCTTCTATCCTTCCACGGGCGCACCTTCGAGTGGACTTTTGTCGTAGCTACAGTTAGCAATAACATGTTAGGTGCTGATTTTTTATGCTCAAACAGTTTATTAGTTGATCTTACTAATAGACGTATGGTAAATGCACTGTCTTTCCACTCTATCTCCTGTACAGCTCGGGTGGCCCCGCCTTCTGCACATCCTAATGTCACAGCTGCGGGTGGTAAGTTCCATGCACTACTCAATCAGTTCCCAGCACTCACGGTCCCAACATTTTCAGCGTCAATAGCTAAACACGGGGTCGAGCACTTCATAACTACCTCCAGCACCCCTGTTTTTGCAAAAGCTCGGCGCTTGGACCCAGCTAAACTGGCCATCACGCGCAAGGAATTCGCCGACTTGGAAAAACTGGGCATTGTTAGACGCTCTAACAGCCCTTGGTCATCACCCCTGCATATGGTCCCCAAGGCTGACGGCTCGTGGCGGCCTTGCGGTGATTTCCGCAGGTTAAATAATGCTTCAGCACACGACCGTTACCCGATTCCGCACATCCAGGATTTTTCGGTGCATTTGGCGGGGGCTGCACGGTGGCGCAGTGGTTTAGCACTGTGGCAGCACAGTTTTACCCTCGGCCGGGGGATCGCGGGGATCATGAGATCGTGGGTTCGATCCCTGCCCCCGACCAACAGTGAGCTGTGTGGAGTTTGCATGTTCTCCCCGTGTTGCGTGGGTTTACTCCGGGATTTCTCCGGTTTACTCCCGCATACCAAAAACATGTAGGTTTAGGGCGCTCACGCACGCAGCGACCAGCAGCTGGTGGCTTGTCACCAGACTGCAAACCAAGTCTACCTACGGGTACAAATAAGTAACAAAAAAAAAAAAAAAAAAAAAAAAAAAAAAAAAAAATTGGCGGGGGCGCGCATCTTTTCCAAAATAGATTTGGTGCGCGGTTATCACCAAGTCCCAGTCCGCGCTCAAGACATACCCAAAACGGCGGTAAAAACCCCCTTTGGGCTTTTCGAGTTTTTGCGCATGCCTTTTGGCCTCAAAGGTGCTGCACAGACGTTCCAACGCATGATGGATGCGGTGTTGCGCGGCCTCCCTTTCGTGTTCGCCTGTTTGGATGATATTTTGGTAGCCAGTGCATCAGAAGTCGAACACGAACACCACCTCACAGCGGTTTTTCAGAGGCTGACAGAGCATGGGCTGATAATTAACCCAGCGAAATGTCAATTCGGGGTAGCGCAAATCGATTTTTTGGGCCACCGCGTTTCTCCAGAAGGAGCGGTCCCGCTGCCCGATAAAGTACGTGCGATAACGGAGTTTCCCCAGCCGCAGACAGTTAAAGCATTGCAAGAATTTTTGGGGATGGTCAATTTTTATAACCGTTTCCTCCCCAGCGCGGCACAGCTCATGCACCCACTGTACGCAGCACTAAAGAAACAAAAACCTGCAAATAAGGTCGAGTGGTCCCCGGAACGGGAGCGCGCTTTCTCCCAGGTCAAGTCGGCCCTGGCAAACACTGTGCTGTTGGCACACCCCGTACCAGCAGCTTGCATGGCACTAACCACGGACGCTTCCGTCGTAGCAGTGGGGGCGGTTGTCGAGCAACTGGTAGCAGGGAGCTGGCAACCGCTTGCGTTTTTCAGCAAAATACTGCGTGATAACGAGCGGAAATACAGCGCGTTCTATAGGGAGCTTTTAGCCCTGCATCTGGCCATCCGCCACTTCCAGTTCTGGCTGGAAGGGCGCCGTTTCACTGCGTTTGTAGACCACAAACCATTAACATTTGCAATGTCCAAGATTTCAGAGCTGTGGTCGGGCCGACAGCAGAGACAGCTGGCCGCGATTTCAGAGTTTACCACCGACATTCAACACGTGGCGGGCAAACACAATGTAGTGGCAGATTGCCTCTTGCGCGCAGTTGCAACGCCAGGCCCCCAGGGGGCAGACACAGTGGTCGTGGACGCGGGCCAGGCTTGCGGCGCAGAAGCGCTCGCAGCCCCGGTCTGCGTATGCTTAGATTATGCAGCCATGGCCACCGAGCAGGTTAGCAATGCGGATGTGCGCGTGCTCCAGTCTGGGCCAACAGAGCTAAGGCTGGAGCATAGGGTGCATCAGACACGTATGCCTCCTCTAATCTGCGATATCTCCATGGGGCGCCCCCGCCCCGTGGTCCCAGCTGCGTGGCGCCGCCGCGTTTTTGATTTAATCCATTCGCTGGCACATCCGGGAGTTCGCGCATCGATCAAAATGGTGGGAGAAAAATTCATTTGGCCGGGGCTGCGTAAACAGGTCAAAGAGTGGGCCGCAGCCTGCGCAGCGTATCAAAGAGCAAAGATACACAAGCACACGCGAGCCCCCTTAGAACCTTTTCACATCCCGGCCAAACGCTTTGACCACGTGCATATCGACTTGGTGGGACCCCTCCCACTGTCGCAGGGGTTCACACACCTTCTAACCATGGTGGACCGCACCACGCGCTGGCCAGAAGCGGTCCCCCTGGCGTCAACTACAGCAGCAGACGTGGCGCGCGCGTTTTTAACGGTTTGGGTCGCGCGTTTTGGAGTCCATTCAGACATAACGTCTGACAGTGGTCCCCAATTCGTTTCTGAGCTCTGGTCATCCATTGCCCTCAGTCTGGGGGTGAAAATTCACCGCACTACTGCATATAACCCCCAGGCCAACGGTTTGTGCGAACGCTTTCACCGGTCATTGAAAGCAGCCCTCAGAGCGGCTCTCACGGACACAAATTGGGTTGATAAACTTCCATGGGTTTTATTAGGGTTGCGTCCAGCACCTAAGGAAGATCTGCAAGCCTCTCCGGCTGAGCTAGTTTTTGCCCAACCCCTCCGGTTACCGGGCAAATTCCTTCCAGAGAACCCCGCACCAAATCGCCCCCCCGCTCAGCTGCTGCAGAGCGACACGGGACCAAACACCCTCCCTGGCCCAGTTCATCACAGTTTCCCACGCGTTTTTGTGCCTTAAGCCTTAAAGAATGCAGAATTTGTCTTTGTCTGACACGACGCTCAGAGGCCAGGTTTAAGGCCGCCTTATGATGGACCGTTCAGAGTGTTGGAAACTGGGGAAAAACATTTTTTGCTCGATTTGGGTGACAGGAGGGAATTAGTCTGCATTAACAGACTCAAACCCGCTTTTGTGTTGGCTGATGTACAAATGCAGTTAGCCAGGGCCCCCCGTCGCGGCAGGCCACCGGGGAGACACTCTTCTAAGCTTTCACAAGGTTGTGCTAACAACTCTGATCCACAGATGCAAGAAACAGCTACAGGCAGATTGAAACCTGCTTACAGCAGATATGGCAGGAGGTTGAAGCCCAAGCAGTTGGAAGTGTGATATGTTGTGCCATTTTGCTGTTCTGTGTGATATGACATGTTTCTATGCATTTTGGGGTGTACTTTGTCCTTATTTAGACGTTTGGGGGGGTTATATGGCGCATATTTAGGGCGCATATATGGCATTCATATTCACCCACATATACCTAGTAGGCATGATGGTGCATATTCTGGAAGCTTCACGTCGCAATGGCCAAAGAGGACCTGACCCTGCAGAGACCTACGGCAGGTGTGAAGTTGGTCTTTTAGGAGACGGGAAGTGGGAGAGAATGTCCCAGCAGGAGCCCCGGAGGCTAGAAGGATGAGAGAGGCAATGGAGACGCCAAGGAGCCTTGGGGGCTGTATGTTTACTCAAGGACTGTGGGTTGGGGGTGTGTTATTTGATGTTGGGGGTTTTGTGTCTTTGGAAGGTATAAGAACTGTGAAGGATGGTTGTTTTACCTCTTTTCTGAGATTCTGTTCTTGTTGGAGGATGTGACCTCTCAATAAACCAACCCTGAGAAATAAACTCAGTCTCGTTTGTGAAAGGCATCCTCTACAAGGGAAGCAATTTGATAGCGCCTAAAATCAATCAATCAATCAACTTTATTTATAAAGCACTTTAAAAGCAACACTCGCTACACAAAGTGCTGTACAGCAAGAGAACATAAAAGCAGGGCACTAACACAAGAACCACAGTAAAAAAAATAAATTCATAAATAAAATAAAAAGTAAAATAAATAAAAATCCATTTCATTCAATAAAATCAATGTCTCATACTGGGTCAAAGGCCAGGCAGTAAAAATGTGCTTTAAGACGTGTTTTAAAAATGGACAGTGAAGGTGCTTGTCTGATGTCCAGGGGTAAATCATTCCATAACCTGGGGGCCATGATTGAAAAGGCTCTGTCCCCTCTGAGCTTGTGCCTCACCTTTAGTACCTCCAAAAGCAGCTGTTCAGCTGACCTAAGGGAGCGGGTGGGAGTGTAGGGATGCAGAAGCTCAGAGAGGTAAGGTGGAGCAAGACCATTCAAGGATTTAAAAACAAATATAAGAATTCTAAAATGAACTCTAAAATCCGGCACTGACAGGCCTCCTTCATCCAGTGGGCGCTGTAATGTGCTGAGTTTTAACCTGGCTCGCTTGTTCCTCCAGAGAAAAGATGTCAAAGATCTATTAAGAATAGCAAGTGATTTTCTTGTTAAAAGAGCTGGGATCATCTGGAAGGGGTACAATAACCAAGGAAGTATAACCATTTTGACAAGGTTGACCCTTCCTAAGAGAGACAGAGGCAAGGCCGTCCAGCAGGCCAAGTCCTGCTTGATTCTACGAATTACAGGAACAAAGTTGGCTTTATATAAGCCAGAAAGAGAGGGAGTAATGTGTATGCCCAGATAAACAAAACCTGATGGAGACCAGCGGAAGGGAGTAGAGCACAGTGGAGACCAAATACCTGAGGAGTAAGGGGCACGGCTTCAGATTTAGAGTAGTTAATCTTATAACATGAAAAATAGCCAAAAGAATTAATTATTTCAACAGCTCTTGTAATAGAAGATTCTGGGTTACTTCGATAGAGGAGGACATCATCACAATAAAGGAAAATTTTATGATTTGTGGGACCCACATCTATACCTGTTACCAAGGAATCACATCTAATGGCCTCCGCTAAGGGCTCCATAGCAAGGGCAAACAGAATTGGTGAGACCGGGCAGCCCTGTCTAGAACCACGTCTCACTGTGAATGTGGAGGACCTCAGGCCATTTGTAACAACAGAGGCACGGGGGGCAGCATGTAGCAAGGATATCCACCTAATAAAGTTGTCAACAAGATTGAATTTTGAGAAGACACCTAGATAGATAGATAGATAGATAGATAGATAGATAGATAGATAGATAGATAGATAGATAGATAGATAGATAGATAGATAGATAGATAGATAGATAGATAGATAGATAGATAGATAGATAGATACTTTATTTTGAACAAAAAAGTAAAACAAAAACAAAACAAATGACAAGTGCAATAAAGTAACAGTATACAGTGTTCGAAAGGCAGAAGGAAGAAGTGAACACTTATTAATTCCAACTCCTCTTTTCCATAAATACACCCATGTGAAATATATACAAATTACCACATTTAAGACCCCAAGTAAACAATTAACTATATTTTGTACATATCAACATTAACACCCATCCATCCTAACATACATTGATGTCCATACATCAAAACCAGCCCCAAACAACACAGATATACACAGTACTGTCCCACCCACCATTCCACAGTGTCCCATAGTGTCCCAGAGTGAGCATAGTGAATCGTACATATAAATACTACCCTTCTAACATATATCTTTTCAGCAAATAATGTTTATACCTCTTTTTGAATTGATTTCTGTTTGTACATAGTTTCAGTTCCGGCTCCAGACTGTTCCACAAATCCACCCCACAGACAGATATGCACAGACTTTTCTTAGTTGTTCGTATCTTGAGTTTTGTAAAGTTTAAGTCTCCTCTCAAATTATAATCATTGTCTCTTTTTTTAAATATTTTTTGTATATTAGTTGGGAGTTGATTATTAATTGCCCTGTACATGACTTGTGCTGTCTTAAATGTAACTAAATCGATGAACTTTATGACATGTGACTTTAAAAACAACAAATTGGTATGGTCTCTATATCCTACATTATTTATTATCCTTATAGTGACATAATGACCGGACCCAGGGGACAGAAGACAGACTCGAGGAGTTGCAATTATCCTTTTATTCACCCAAGTGATGTGTGTGAGTGCGTGTATGCGATGTAGTGTGGTGCGCTGGTGTCGTGCTGGAGCTGAGCAGGTCTCTGTGATGCCTGGCAACCTTGCAGGTGGCGAGGCTAAGCCCCCGTTTGCCTTGTGGGCCACTGCCCGGAGAAGAGCATCCTGCTCGGTGTCGTGATGCGGGGGGAAGACTCTGGTGCCGGGGAGGAGCTGAGCCGCCGCCGGGGAGGGAGAATCCGCCGCCTGGGGAATCCACCTGTGCACAGGGAGAGGAGCTGGACAAGGTAAGAGCTTGGATTACTTACGTGAGACGACGTGAAGCACTTGGTCAGACGAAGAGCCACTCCATGGCTGTAGATGAGGGACGTGCCTCCGTAGTGATGACAGACGGCTCCGTGCTGAGTCGCTGGCAGGTCTGGCTCTTATAGTCCGCTGAAGATTAGCGACAGGTATGCACGCAGCCGGGACTGATGATGGCCCTGTGGGCGCCATGACAGTACTCCCTCCTCTAGAGGTGCCTCCTGGCACCTGTCCTATCTTACCTGGATGCGCCCGGTGGAAGTCATGAATAAGCTGCTTATCGAGAATCAGAGCCGGGCGTGTCCAGGATCTATGTTCTGGGCCGAATCCTTCCCAGTCCACCAGATATTGCAAGCCACGACCCCGCCGGCGGACATCCAAGATGGCAGTGTAGCATCATCTCACTTTGGCTCAGCAATAATTATTCTCCTGCTTAAAGACATTTCTGTTTCATCCAGGAATAACGCAAATAAATGGATTGTCTTCCTCCAGGCCACAGCTGAAATCCCCTTTTGTTAAAACCAGCCTAAGGAATTTCCCCCAATGTCCGGCTTCACTTTATTGCCCCCATAAAACATGCAACAGATCCACACTCAGCTAATTTCCTTAAACTGTGAAAACGCTGGATTTAAACAACTTTAAAGTACATTATTACAAACTCAATTCTAAACCTTCATTCTTTTCAGGACTATGAAAATGCAGATGGACTCTGATGTTTTTTTTGATGTGGAAAATCAATAATATGTGTGAAATGCATTAATCTGTGATTTTATATATATATGCATGGTAATGTTAAATGAATGTTTATTCCTGCATGTTGATTTAGAAGCACTGCTTATAAGATACACTAAGGTTAGTTTAGTTATACATAAGTGTGTAACAGTACATTCCAATGTATTTAAAACTGTGTATTCCTGTGGACTGATATCATGTGTCACCAGTCTTCATAGAACCCCAGCTTCTTCATCCTATTGGTCCCTCACAGACAAGGCCTGTTATTGGACTAAAGGTTCATCGAGCCCGCCCACGAAGGACTCTCATTGGCTGAGATTCCGGTCAGGCCGGAATCCCGCGAAACTCAACAGAGCTTATAAAAAGGAGAGAGACTCTTTTCCCAGCCTCTTCCTGCTCCGGATTCTCTCTTTTTCGTCGCTCCTTCTCGTCAGACGCCACTCTCTTTTCGGCTGCTCCCATTGTCTACACACAGCAAGGGAGAACAAAGGACCACATGGCGCTTTTCTGAACACAGCAGATAATTTGTTTATGTAACTTTGTATTTTCTTCTTCTCTTAAATGCCTAGGAATTCCTTTTTCTTTGAGCTCAATTCTTAATCGGAGTCAAACTCCAATTCTTAATTTATCACTTTTTGTTAAACTTTCTGTAAAACCGCCGTTTGTTTAATTTTAAGGTAAACTTTAATCTTGACTTTATTTTTATAATATTTTTCTTGACCAAGCACCTCCTAGAAACTATTTTTATCTAAAGTCCGAAAGTTTCTTTTCTAATTTGAAATCGGATTAGATATCTTTTAATTATTACCGAAGACCTCTTGAAGAAAGACGCAGCTCCCGCATAACGTGCAGCTGTAGGATCAACACACAGCTGTCCCACATCACTCTGAAGAGACGTCGGCACCATCTGGCTAAGACCCGTTTCAACTGTGGGTCATACAGCCCAGAATCCAGCCTCCTTCGACCGCTTGAATCTAAAGGTCGAGCTGTGAACCCTTGAAGTATCTGCTGGCAGATATTTCCCTCACATCCACAAAGTCTTGGGCTGAAAAGGGACGACAGAACTGCCATCACTAAGGATCACGTGAGCTGAAAAACTTTAATTCATCTGCTGAATTAAACTTGAGGTTCGGTACTAATTTATATATCTAATCAGATGCAAATTAAGAAGCCCTTAACATAACTCTCCTTTTCATTAAAATTCCGTTTTTATTTTCTTAAGATTAGTTTAGGACTTTTTCATAATTAGCAAACTTTCTCCATAAATTTGCATTGTTTTTAATAATCTGTTAACTCAAACTGATAGAAATTCATCTCTCAGTTTAACCCTGGTTCCGAAAATATTGACATTGTTAATCTATCATTTACAAGATTGATTTTATGATTAATGAAATTATTTCAATGTCTATTAATCATTTTGTTTAATAAATATTTAAAAATGAGAAGTTGTTGGGAATTTATTTCATTCTGAGTCTGTTTCAAGCCCAGGTATCGAATTCACGGAAAATTTTTGAGACTGATTATTGATTAATTTATTGAGTGATCAAACAGGTATAAAGTGAAATTAAAGATCAAATTGCTTCTTAAAGATAGAAGCTGGTGCCCCTTACGAGTGTTATTAACTTTTCTGATGTATATGAAATGAGATTTGAGCTCAGATTCCAATACATCAATATAAATTAAATAATTCATACCTGATCATATTTATTATTTATTAATATCCATTTTCACGTTACATATATTGGTGCCCCGTGTGAGGCTTGGTTGAACTTGAAACGACTCAGAAGGAAATTAATACATAACCTGTGTGTGATTTTGGTCAATTTTAACTCACAAAGGTGGTTCATTGTCTGCAGCCAGTCTATTGTCTGTCTCTGTGTCACGAGGGGGAGGGGGTGAATTCGCCCCCCTGATTACTCCTGATAACTGCTGTGTGTGTCTGCTTACCAGAGAAGGTGGGGGTGAAAAGACCCCACTCTAGTCAGTTTTTAGTTTTTTTTGTTGTTTAATGCATGCTTAAAAGTGATTACACGCTGAATAATTAAAATAGGCCTGGAAACAAAATAGCGAAGAAATCCTATTTGTTTTCCCCGTTATTTCAACACCCCACAGGCGAAGCAAACCCTTGGGATTTAATTGAATTAACCATTGTATAAACTTGTTGAATAAAGTTTAGGGAGACTGAAGTTTTCCCGCCTTTGGAAAGCAAGGCATGGTTTTATGGACTGAAGCTTGAGCTCTGCATCCACGTGGCACGTGCACGCTCAGTCGCGCACGCGACCGTCAAGCTGTGCATGAAAAATGCGCGTGTGTAGATCGGCTCAGCGACGCCATCTTAAGTCTAGGTAGAGTTCCCTGTAGCCGCCATTTTGAGTAGAGATCCTTGACTCCTTGCGACGTCATTGGGTTTCCTCCTCTGGAAGTGCAGACGAAAACTGCCTCCATCTTGTGGTGAAACATAGGGACTGCAACTTTTATTTAAACTTCTAATCTTTAAAGACGATTTATAACCAAAGTAAGTCTTCAAAGTAACTTCAAAGCAATTCATATTATTCGGAATAAACTAAATTTAACACTAATCCAAACTTTTATGCCAAGAATAAAAGGAAAAGGACCTGTTGGCTTCTGAAAGTTTTTTCTCAGTGGTGAAACCCTACTAACTGCATAGACACCTATAGCAGGAACACATATAAACACTCCTATTGTATTTAATCACTTATATAACCACATATTATAATCTTTTAAGCTAAAAGCAAACATATTTACACACTTTTAAGCAAAAAGTTACAAACTTTGAAGCTATATGTGTGCTTATTTTGCTGTTTTTAAATGTGATATGGTGTGATTCCCTTCCCACAGAAACCCAGTTTTAGCTTAAGGATTCTAATGCTGATGTTTACTCAAGAGTAACATTAAAGTAGGATTAGTCCTGTGCATTTTAACAAATTTACAGACTTATTGAATATTTATAAGTTTTCCTCTTTCTCAAATTTAGGAAACCACATTAAGCAATTAACACTTAAGCAAAGCTCTAGGTGTTATTTAAACTCATTGTGTCATTTGTGATTCATGCTTTCTCTACAGGAAAAGAAAAACATTTAACCAACCTGCATAATTTTCAAATTTTTCCCAGGATTTAAAAGAAAAGTCAAAAAGGTGCAAACATTGATTATTCTGTAAATAAGAAATTTATAGATCACAATCAAGAAAGATCACTATTGGCTTCAATCCTAAGAAATCCTTGGACACAAAATATTCAAACAATTCACTTGTTTCTAATTTGTAAATATTTTAAACATTTAATGCTTCAACTGAACATAGGCTTTAACAAATAAAACCAAAGGAAAGCCTTAACTTTAAATGAAAGTGGAAACTTATAATCCTAAATCTTTAAAGCATTTAGCCTCTTTTGCTTTTGGATTTCTTTTGTAAATAAAATCCTCACCTTCAAAGTGGCATTCTGCAAAATCCCAAAGCTAGTTATTGATGACAAATTCCAATACTAGACTTTGAAAATCAAAGGAAAGAAGTCAATCCACACAATTGAAATGTCAGTTTTGTTTTGCGAAACAAATTCAATCCAATTTCAATTCAACTTTATTTATCAACATACGGTTTCAACGAACGAATTATTTGAAGCATCTCTACATTTCTAAATAATTTTAAAATTCTATTTCCCATCCTGCAAGCCTACAAGTTGAAACAAATTCTAAAGGAACTTTCAACTATCACGGTTGTAAAATAAAAATCTCAAGGTTAAACCTTGTTGAACAAATTTAAGAATAATCAACAAGTTGAATTTTTTTTTTAAAGCTAAATAACAACGGTCAAACATGATGAGTCAACAGACAACCGACCAATTTACCAAACTGGATGACCTTCAAACAACATTGGAAGCATGGACTTCTAATTTAATTTCTAGCTTCACAACACGGGTCAAGGAAACACAGCCCGAAGAATTGGAGCAACTCACTGAAGAACTTTTGAATGAACACACTGAAAAACCACCAGAAGGCAAGGACCTCACCAGTGTGTTAGGTAAGTTTGCGCTAACATTAGTCGCAAGATTAAAAGTAGCCGAAAACGAGCTAGCAAATCAACAAACAACGATCTTATCTCTCCAAGAAGAGAATGAAACACTGAAAGGAAATTTGGAACAATCTCAAGAGGAGAATGACAAAACTCAAAATCAACTGGATGAAGCATTACAAGATTTGGACCATGCAGAGTCACAAAAGGAACGGTTGATGCATAACAATGACACGCTTCATCAAGACAACAGTGAACTTGAAGATGCCCTTCAAGACACCAAGAAGGAACTCAGAAGAGTTGAAGGTCAACTTGAAAATGTGAGGAAGGATTACAAGGAATATCAACTGCTCCTAAAGGAAAGACATGAACACCGGGACATCCACCGCGCTCCCTCGCCCGATTCCCGTTTCGAATACGGACGACCGCGTGGACAGCGTGCGTGTGCCCCTTCAGACCGCGACCTTGACAAGATCGCGCGAAATATCACCAAATTTGATCCAGGACCTACGGGTTCACCTGATGCCAAAGTCTATTTACAGGACATTGATTACTACCTGCGTAAGTATCCTGATGCTACAATTGACGATCGCATCTATCTGATTAAACTAACATCTAATAGGTCAGTGTCAAAATTCATAGACCGACAGCCGACAAACATCAAAGCAGATTACATGCTGCTCCGCGAAGCCATCGAAAAGGAGTTCTCCGATGACTGCCTACAAGCAGGGCTAACCGCAGCCCTAGCCGTGAAGCAAGGACGCTCAGAGCCAACACAAGCCTACTACCAGAGACTCCTACTTGCATATTTTGGATCTCAGAATACACCAGGGATGGAAGAAGACCACAATTTCAAGTCCCTCTTCATCCAAAACCTCCATCCCACTGTGAGTCATTACCTGGGAGTTACAGCTAACCCAAGGTCAAACTCAATAAGTCAGCTGAGAGAGTTTGCACACTATGCGTTCCAAAAACAGCAACAAAGTCGCAACAAGCACGCTGAGCCTGCCACAGTGCTAGCTATTAGCGATGCATCTAATACCTTGAAGTTGGAAGGAGCTCCTCGCTCTACTCCACCTCCTACACCGCGAGTACACCAACAGCCGAAGCATTTTCCCAAGCGACCTCAGCAAGGTCAAAACCAAACTAGGTCCTCTGGATACCACTTTGGACCAACTTTGCGAAAACCCGACTACCGTCGTAGACCATATCCGAGGGATAGGTCACGAGAACACGATACGGACTACCATGATGACAGATACCGATACGAAGACACGCGTAACCGCGACAAATGGTCTCCATCCCATCACAGAAGCTCAGAAGCAGAGACCTATCACAAACCTTGGAAGGAAGAAGAAACTCCTACATTCAGTCGAGAAGCTATTGAAATTGTCCAACACCTCCTAGCAGAGATTCAAAGCAACAAAGAGAATAAAACTGCTAACATTCTAGCCATATCAGCTGTGCCAACTCAAAACAAGCGTTCCAAATGAAGGAAATGCAAGAAGAAAATCCCTCATGCAAATGAGGAAGGACTAAAGGACTCAACGCAGTCCAGTGCTGTTATGGCAGCCCAACCACAGGTCACAGACCACTCCTCTAATGACATTTCGCAACTCTGTGTCGAACCACCGGTTCCACAATTCCTATGTGATTTAAACGAGAGGGGGGTGGCACGGAAATTCTACCTCCCACTGACCCTTGAAGACATGGTGTGTCAGGACGCTGTTTTAGACACCGCTGCTGACATCACTCTCATGTCACACACCCTTTTTGACAAACTACGTGTAGCCGCTAACCGCGCTAACAAATATTTGAAACTGGAACCCTGTTCATTAGCCGTGCGACCATATGCGCTCACTAAAACAACCCTGTTGGGCGTATCACTACTAAACATGTCCATTGGACCCATGACCTTGACACATCCGGTCTACGTGTCCAAACTTGACGCCATTCCATTACTTGTTGGCAAAGACCTACTGAACCGTTTTGAGCCACTGATTGATTTCAAGAACCTCAAACTATGGGCTCAAACGCAACACCCTCACCCATTTGACCCAACAAGGACAACTGAATCACAGTGCTTTGTTCTGAACACTTTGGACACCCCAAGTCTCACACAACTAGCACTGTTGGAACAACTGCAACCGAGTGAAAGCGACCGCCAAGACCAAGGTGAGTACTGTCCACGAGAAGTCAAAAGTCACCTTCAAATACAAGGTCAAGCCAAACACTCAAATGATCTTGAAAACTCAATGGCCGAGCAGAAAACCCCAAACGGCCCTCTTAAAACCCTCGATACCCATGATTCAATGGTGGTATCACATTTTGAAACCCACCCACCCACCCATGAGGCCTGCATGGTCACAAGAGCCCCACCAACCAGCTCTCTAGACCCTCTAAAACCTCAACTTTTTGCAACAACGAACCCAACTTTTGCAAACGCAAGGCGCACAGTCACTCAACCGTGTAACCAAATGATCCATAAAACCGTCAAACACCGGTTGGATAAAACGGTACATGCGCTACCCGCATCTAAACCCTATGACATACCAAAACTGATACCACTTCATGCGACACAATCTTCTCTGCAGCTATGCAATGACACTCCTGTTCATGCTTCCGATGAACCATCATCGCCACCGCTCAGAGTTCCTCGAAACCAGAGGGGGGTGATGACTGCCAATGCCTATAACATTCCAGCTGCAGAGCACAAAAGCGTCAAAACGACATACAAAGCTCCCAAGGCTGTATTTCAAAACCATTCGGACCGACTCGCTAAACAACAGAAAGCGTACAACAATCAAAAACTCTCGCATGACAAACTGCGAAGGGGGGACAAGATCTTCCACCCCACATTCGTACCGCAGACACCTGAAATAAATTTACAGGAAAGGAAAATCACTCCTAAATTCCTGCCCAAGTGGATGAATCCACACATTGTCAACAACAAACTTTGGCCACTCAAGAGCCAAATCCAGGACCCAATTTTCAAATGGGCTCACCAAAAATCACTGTAACCTTTACCAAAACCCCATGGGACTTGTCGGGTACAACACTGTCAAAGTAAGTCCATAGATAAGATTAAAATCAAACCTACATCCGAGAAATAACTGTAGCTAACTACTAGCCTCAGGTACACTCAGCCAAATTTCTCCAATCAGTTAACTGCATCAAAACCTCCAGAAAGGAAAGGGTATATTAAAACCAAATTAGCCCTTAAACTAATTTCAAAGACCTCTGTAAAATCTAATAAAAACTTCAATCAACTTACTATTACCAAATAGTATACACAAGACATTCAACACCATTAGCTTGAGCTAATAATCTTAAAACTCCCATCAAAGGTGAGAAAAACAAGCACAAGGTTTAGAGTTCAATCTCTTAAGCTCTATTCTGTAATTTCCCAGTTTTGGGATCAATAAAGTACATCCATCTAAAAGAAATCATTTCACCTCAGAGGAATTCTCATTTGCCAGCCAGGTATCTAAAGAAAGATCAACAAGAAGATTAAGATCCAAAACCACTCACTTTTGTTTGCTGAGATGATGGCCCTCCTGTTTATCAGTTTAGCCATCTGCCTAGCAATCACACCCACTGTTACCCAGTCAGAATTGGGCCAAGCCAAAACGAAAGGTCAAAGATCCTCGGATGGATTCTTAACAACAGCCTCATCGTTAGAGCCTCTAGCTAACCTTAGCATGCCCACTGTTAACTCGGTCAACACCGTTAAACCAAAACGCCAGGTTGTCGAACCACAAATCGTTACCAAAGTCTTACAAGACACTGTGTTGGTTTTGAATGCTTGCTCCGAAGCTTCAGTCAAACTCAACAAGGTCTTGAACTCTTTGCTCTTTGTGTTAAAGGTTGACTATGCTCACACACAGCCAATGTCTATGTTACTCTCAGAAGTAGCTAGAAACATTAGCTTTTCAGTTAACGCTTTAGCAATGAATATGCTCTCTCATCATATCCTTTTTGCAGTAAATCCAAATTTACTTCTCATTGCCATCCAAAGAATGATAACGACATGCTATGCCCACTCAGTTTTTCTGAACAAAAGCCTCAAACACCCTATGATTTGGACATCTATGGAACCATGGTTTAGTCTAACTAAACAAATTCCATTTGAACCTCCTTGAGTCACCTCAATATTGATTAGTCTGAATCTACTTCAAATATGAAAGAATTTTATTTTTGCTCTTGACTAAGATTTTTGGATACATGCTTGTGTATATACAAAGAACCCTTTATACTTTTAGATTTTATGTACATTTAAACTGTTTTTGAAACCTTGAATAGATATTTTTCAGCAAACCCAAAACATTTATATCAAGTATGTCAAAACCCACATACTTCTAGTTCACTTTTTTTTTTGCACCCAGAATTTTTAAGTCTTTACAGGCTTATACAGAACTTTAGTATATCCTAGACAATTATGCAATGTTTATATTTGGTCACGCCAAAATTAATTTTTGAAATTTCCAGAAGTTTTTCAGAAAACCAAATTTAAGGACCTACACTTTGGAATAGATACTGTTTACAAGCTTAAGACTTACCGACATCAGAACTTTAGTTCAGCATTTGGATCAAGCCTCGCCAAATTGGGATTTGATGCCTAGGATTGCTATCAACGCTGAATCAACGTCACCATTGCTACCAGAGGGGGGACTGTAGCATCATCTCACTTTGGCTCAGCAATAATTATTCTCCTGCTTAAAGACATTTCTGTTTCATCCAGGAATAACGCAAATAAATGGATTGTCTTCCTCCAGGCCACAGCTGAAATCCCCTTTTGTTAAAACCAGCCTAAGGAATTTCCCCCAATGTCCGGCTTCACTTTATTGCCCCCATAAAACATGCAACAGATCCACACTCAGCTAATTTCCTTAAACTGTGAAAACGCTGGATTTAAACAACTTTAAAGTACATTATTACAAACTCAATTCTAAACCTTCATTCTTTTCAGGACTATGAAAATGCAGATGGACTCTGATGTTTTTTTTGATGTGGAAAATCAATAATATGTGTGAAATGCATTAATCTGTGATTTTATATATACTATATGCATGGTAATGTTAAATGAATGTTTATTCCTGCATGTTGATTTAGAAGCACTGCTTATAAGATACACTAAGGTTAGTTTAGTTATACATAAGTGTGTAACAGTACATTCCAATGTATTTAAAACTGTGTATTCCTGTGGACTGATATCATGTGTCACCAGTCTTCATAGAACCCCAGCTTCTTCATCCTATTGGTCCCTCACAGACAAGGCCTGTTATTGGACTAAAGGTTCATCGAGCCCGCCCACGAAGGACTCTCATTGGCTGAGATTCCGGTCAGGCCGGAATCCCGCGAAACTCAACAGAGCTTATAAAAAGGAGAGAGACTCTTTTCCCAGCCTCTTCCTGCTCCGGATTCTCTCTTTTTCGTCGCTCCTTCTCGTCAGACGCCACTCTCTTTTCGGCTGCTCCCATTGTCTACACACAGCAAGGGAGAACAAAGGACCACATGGCGCTTTTCTGAACACAGCAGATAATTTGTTTATGTAACTTTGTATTTTCTTCTTCTCTTAAATGCCTAGGAATTCCTTTTTCTTTGAGCTCAATTCTTAATCGGAGTCAAACTCCAATTCTTAATTTATCACTTTTTGTTAAACTTTCTGTAAAACCGCCGTTTGTTTAATTTTAAGGTAAACTTTAATCTTGACTTTATTTTTATAATATTTTTCTTGACCAAGCACCTCCTAGAAACTATTTTTATCTAAAGTCCGAAAGTTTCTTTTCTAATTTGAAATCGGATTAGATATCTTTTAATTATTACCGAAGACCTCTTGAAGAAAGACGCAGCTCCCACATAACGTGCAGCTGTAGGATCAACACACAGCTGTCCCACATCACTCTGAAGAGACGTCGGCACCATCTGGCTAAGACCCGTTTCAACTGTGGGTCATACAGCCCAGAATCCAGCCTCCTTTGACCGCTTGAATCTAAAGGTCGAGCTGTGAACCCTTGAAGTATCTGCTGGCAGATATTTCCCTCACATCCACAAAGTCTTGGGCTGAAAAGGGACGACAGAACTGCCATCACTAAGGATCACGTGAGCTGAAAAACTTTAATTCATCTGCTGAATTAAACTTGAGGTTCGGTACTAATTTATATATCTAATCAGATGCAAATTAAGAAGCCCTTAACATAACTCTCCTTTTCATTAAAATTCCATTTTTATTTTCTTAAGATTAGTTTAGGACTTTTTCATAATTAGCAAACTTTCTCCATAAATTTGCATTGTTTTTAATAATCTGTTAACTCAAACTGATAGAAATTCATCTCTCAGTTTAACCCTGGTTCCGAAAATATTGACATTGTTAATCTATCATTTACAAGATTGATTTTATGATCAATGAAATTATTTCAATGTCTATTAATCATTTTGTTTAATAAATATTTAAAAATGAGAAGTTGTTGGGAATTTATTTCATTCTGAGTCTGTTTCAAGCCCAGGTATCGAATTCACGGAAAATTTTTGAGACTGATTATTGATTAATTTATTGAGTGATCAAACAGGTATAAAGTGAAATTAAAGATCAAATTGCTTCTTAAAGATAGAAGCTGGTGCCCCTTACGAGTGTTATTAACTTTTCTGATGTATATGAAATGAGATTTGAGCTCAGATTCCAATACATCAATATAAATTAAATAATTCATACCTGATCATATTTATTATTTATTAATATCCATTTTCACGTTACAGCAGTAACCCCCCATGCCGGGTGGTTATCGATCATCCTGGGGTGGGGGGTGGGGGCACCGCGGGGGGGCAGGCAGAGGGGATTGGCAATGATGGGCTTCACCTGAGAAACATGGAAGGTGGGACAGATGCGCATGGAAGGGGGGAGGGCTAGGCGAACAGCCACAGGGTTAATTGTGCGAACAATGGGATAAGGCCCAATGAAACGCTTAGTCAACTTGCTTTTCTCTGCCTTTACATTAATGTTGCGTGTCGAGAGCCAAACCTGCCGACCCACCTTGTACTCGGGGGCCGGTCTCCTGCGACGATTGGCCATCCTGACATTGCGTTCCTTGGTCCGGAGGAGGACTCTGCGAGCGGTGGCCCAGAGCCGGTGGCAGCGCCTGACATGGGCGTGGACAGAGGGCACTGCCACCTCCTTCTCTTCCTCTGGGAACAGCAGTGGGCCGTACCCCAACGACGCCCTGAAGGGGGACATCCCAATCGCAGAGGACACCATGGAGTTGTGGGCATATTCGATCCACGGCAGGTAACTGCTCCAAGAAGAGGAGCTGGAAGCAATGACGCAGCGAAGGGCGGCCTCCAGTTCCTGATTCGCCCACTCACACTGCCCATTGCTCTGGGGATGGTAACCTGATGACAGGCTCACTGACGATCCCAACGCCTGGCAGAATGCCCTCCAAACTTGAGACACAAACTGGGGACCCCGATCCGAGACGATGACCATGGGGATTCCATGGAGGCAAATTACATGCTGCACTAGTAGATCTGCCGTCTCCCGCACCGTTGGCAACCCCAGAAGAGGCACGAAGTGGGCCGCCTTGGAAAAGCAGTCAACGATGGTCAGGATCGTGGTGAAGTGGTTAGAAGGAGGGAGGCCTGTCACAAAGTCCAGAGCAACGTGCGACCAAGGATGACTAGGAACCGGCAGGGGATGAGCAGTCCGGCCGGAAGAGAGGAGGAAGACTTCCCGGTGGCGCATTGCGCGCAGGCCTGGATGTAATTGTTGATGTCTTTCCACAGCCCCAGCCACCAGAACACCCTTTGGAGAAGCACAATAGTGCGAGACACCCCAGGGTGACATGCCAACTTCGAGGCATGAGCCCATTGAATGACCTCGCCGTGGACCGGCATGGGAACGAACAACTGCGTCGGGAGGCCACCGCCAGGATCGGGCTCAGCCTCCTGCGCCTTCATCACCTTTTCCCGGATGTCCCACACAAGGGCACCCACAACGCTGGACGGAGGGAGGATGGTCTGTTCTTGGTCCTCGGATACCTCCGCCGAAAATTGCCTGGAGAGGGCGTCTGGCTTCAAATTCTTGCTTCCAGGGTGGTAGGTGATGGTGAAGTTGAACTGACCAAAAAAGAGGGACCAGCAGGCCTGACGAGAGTTAAACCGCCTCGCCGTCCTCAGATATTCGAAGTTCTTATGGTCGGTCCATACGACAAAAGGCTGGGCAGCACCCTCCAGCCAATGACGCCACTCCTCCAAAGCGAGCTTCACTGCCAGCAGCTCCCTGTCGCTGATGCTATAATTCGTCTCCGCGGGCAGTAGGCGGTGAGAGAAAAAGGCGCAGGGATGAATCACCCCATCAACTGGAGAATGCTGGGAGAGCACTGCCCCCACCCCGGAGTCCGAAGCGTCCACCTCAACCAGGCACTGGAGAATCGGATCCACTTGCATCAGGACGCGGGACAAAGCAAACTCCCTCTTGAGCATCTCGAATGCAGCTGCGGCCTCCTCCGTCCAGCAGAAGGGGATCTTTGGGGACGTGAGATCGGTCAGCGGGCGAGCCACTAAACCAAACCTAGGCATGAAGCGGCGATAAAAATTAGCAAATCCCAAAAACCGCTGCAGTTGCTTCCTGGATGGGGGGGGGGGAATCCACCACCGCCTTGACCTTGGCTGGATCGGGGAGAACCTGGTTGTGCGAGATCACGGACCCTAAAAAGGACGTCTCCCTAGCGTGAAACTCACACTTCTCGGCTTTGACGAACAACTGATTCTCCAAGAGTTGCTGGAGGACCCGCCTCACGTGTACCTGGTGCTCCTCCAAAGATCGGGAGAAGATGAGGATGTCGTCGAGACATACGAAGACGAAGGCGCCAAGGAAGTCCTGGAAGACGTCGTTGATCAAGCGCTGGAAGACGGCCGGAGTGTTGGTCAGCCCAAACGGCATCACCAGGTACTAAAGTGGCCGCTTGGGGTCCGGAATCCCGTCTTCCACTCATCACCCTCCTTGATCCGCATGAGGTGGTACGCGTTGCGGAGATCCAATTTAATGAACCAAGAGGCCCCGTGGAGAGAGTCAAAACTCAAGTCCATAAGAGGCAAAGTGTACTTGTCCTTTATTGTAATGTCGTTAAGACCCCTAAAGTCAATACATGGGCGCAGGGAGCCATCCTTCTTACCAGCGAAGAAAAATCCCGCCCCCACCACCAAAGAAGATGGGCCGATGATCCCAGAGCTGAGCGATTCCTTAATGTACGTGTCCATCGCTTCCCGTTCCGGAGCAGACAGGCTGTACAAATGGCCCGCTGGAAGCGGGGCGCCAGCCCGGAGATTAATGGCGCAGTCATAGGGGCGGTGGGGGGGGGGGCAGCGCCCGCGATTTACTGAAGACAGCCCCCAGATTGTGATATACCACCGGTACCCTGGACAGATCCGGGGGGGGGGGACACACGTGGGGCCACAGATACCGACAGGGCACATGCCGCCGACTGCAGGCATGCGCTAAGGCAGAATGAACTCCATGAAACAATGCTCCCAGTCTGCCAATCAAATGAGGGGTTATGCAATCGCAGCCAGGGGTAGCCCAGGATGACCGGAGAGGTGGAGGATGGCAGCACCAGAAAGCGAAGGTCCTCATGGTGGTTTCCAGAGACAATCACCGACACCGGGGCAGTCTGCTGAGAGACGGCTGTAAATGGGGCTTTAGACAGGGTAATCAGTCTGAGTGGTGGCCGAAGAGTTTGGCACGGGAGCCCTGGGGTTGCCAGGTCTCCTGATATGAAACTCTGCTCAGCCCCCGAATCAATCAGTGTGTGAGTGGAGTGTTCAGAATGTTTAAGATAAGATAAGATAAGCCTTTATTAGTCCCACAACGGGGAAATTCCAGGATTGCAACAGCACAGGGATAGCAACACTCAGAGCAACAATCAGAAGGCAAGAAAAAAAACAAGCAAGCAAGAGCAGCTAATATACATATGTACATATTACTATAAAATATATATATATACACACACACACACACACACAGACACACAGTGCAGAGCATTGTAGCTGGATGGAATAAATATATGAATATATGAACACACAGTGCAGAGCATTGTAGCTAGATGGAATAAATATGTAAATATATAAACACCCACAGTACGGAGCATTGCAGCTAGGTGGAATAAATATGCAAGTATATAAACACACACAGTGCGGAGCAATGTAGCTAGATGGAATAATATGTAGATATATAAAAACACAGTGCGGAGCATTGTAGCTAGATGGAATAAATATATAGATATATAAATATAAACACACCCAGTGCTGAGCATTGTAGCTAGATGGAATAAATATGTAAATATATAAACACACACAGTGCAGAGCATTGTTGCTAGGTGGGATGAAACAGCATAACCGTCTACTTAGTTATCCTACATGGTATGATTATGTGCCCATACATATTCTCACCCTCCATAGCGACCGGTATGTTCCTAGTTGTATGCCGGAGAGGACCATTGTGTAAGTCTATTGCATCTTTTGCATTCAAAAAAACTATTAGTTTGTTACGTCTTTTTGCTATCTCTGCGAGCAGCCCTGCTTAGGTTGTACAGTCTGACAGCCGTTGGTAGGAAGGACCTACGAAACCTCTCGGTTGTGCACCTGGGATGATGTAGTCTGCTGCTAAATGAGCTCCTCAGTGCATCCAGTATGTCCTGCATAGGGTCGAACTCGGACTCCAGCAGAGATGACAGTTTAGCCACCGTCCTTCTCTCTCCTATCTCCTCCATCGGATCAAGGCACTGCCCCAGGACAGACCTAGCTTTCTTAATCAGTTTGTTCAGTCTCTTCCTATCGGCTGCAGTAATGCCACTGCCCCAGCAGACCACTCCAAAAGTGATGGCTGATGCCACCACCGTGTCATAGAATGACTTCAGCAGCGCCCCTTGTACACCAAAAGACCTGAGTCTCCTCAGCAGGAACAGCCTGCGCTGTCCCTTCTTGTAGAGTGCGTCAGTATTGTTGTGACCAGTCTAGTTTATTGTTCAAATGAATACCCAGGTACTTATAGGATGTCACCATCTCGATGTCTGTTCCCTGTATATTTACTGGTGCTGTGAGGGGCTGCCCATGCCTGCGGCAGATGAGCCAGATGGGTACAAGACAGCTGGTGAGGGGTTTTGACTGGAATGCATTCATGAGTCCCCCTACTGTGACCCACGGACCTCCTCTTTTACCCGATTCGTACAATCAGCCAACTCATGTGAAGCACTCCCACAATAATAACACAGCCCCAACTCCCTGCGGCGCTGTCTTTCAGCAGCCGGAATCCCAGAGCACCCAATTACCATATCCTCCTGCCCCGGAAGTTCCTCCGAGGAGGGCAAGGCCAACTGGGACGGCCGAGAGGAACGAAGATATTGCGCGCTCGAGCGACTGGAAGCTCTCCGCTCGGCGGCACGGTCCTTCAGCCTGTTATCTAAACTGACGGTAAGGGAAATCAACTCATTTAATTGATCTGGTTTATCCCGGGTAGCTAGCTTATCCCTTAGCCCAGGGCTTAGACTACGGACAAATATGCTACACAGTGAAGCATCCTCCCACCCGACCTCCGCCGCTACCACCCGGAAGTTGACCGCGTAGTCCGCAGCGGGCCTACCGCCCTGTTGAAGGTTTAATAACCGTGTAGTGAGCACAGAGTCCCGAACGGTGTGGTCAAACACTCCGGTAAATTCAGCCAAAAACTGCTGATAAGTTAAATTGGCGTAGTTGGGCTTGGCCATGACTGTGTCCGCCCAGGTTAACAGCCTACCCTCTAGCAGGTTAACTATGTAGCCAATCTTACTGTGGTCTGTGGGAAAATCCCCCGGCACCAGATGGAAAACTGTCTCACATTGTAAGACAAATCCCCGAGCTTCCCCGAGCTTCCCACTGAAGCGAGCAGGCATAGGCACAGGTGTGAGACGGGTTGGGGGAGTCTGGCTAACCTGGCTAGGCGGGGAGCTAGCGGGGCCCAGAGGAACCCCAGAGACCGGCGGAAACACCTGCTGTCCTTCCAGGCGATCCAACTGGCTGTTAATTTGTGTTAATTGGGTCAGGATAACGTTTTGTTGGGAAATTAGCTGCTCAACTCGAACGTCTAAGGTGTTAAGACGGCGCGCTAGCACGCTGTCCGCTGGGTCACTTTGACGGAGCCGTACTGACATAATGACTGGACCCAGGGGACAGAAGACAGACTCGAGGAGTTGCAATTATCCTTTTATTTACCCAAGTGATGTGTGTGAGTGCATGTATTGGATGTAGTGTGGTGCGCTGGTGTCGTGCTGGAGCTGAGCAGGTCTCTGTTTTGCCTGGCAACCTTGCAGGTGGCGATGCTGAGCCCCCGTTTGCCTTGTGGGCCACTGCCCAGAGAAGAGCGTCCTGCTCGGTGTCATGATGCGGGGGGAAGACTCCAGTGCCGGGGAGGAGCTGAGCCACCACCGGGGAGGGAGAATCTGCCGCCTGGGGAATCCACCTGTGCACAGGGGAGAGGAGCTGGACAAGGTAAGAGCTTGGTTTGCTTACGTGAGACGACGTGAAGCGCTTGGTCAGACGAAGAGCCACTCCGTGGCTGTAGAACAGGGACGTGCCTCCATAGTGATGACAGACAGCTCCGTGCTGAGTCACTGGCAGGTCTGGCTCTTTTAGTCCACTGGAGATTAGCGACAGGTGTGCACGCAGCCGGGACTAATGATGGCCCTGCGGGTGCCATGACATATACATAGCTCTTTTTTGTAATGTGCATATTGACCGTAGGTTGGTCTTGTAGGTGTTTCCTCAGACTTCTACACAATAGTTAAGATAAGGTAGAAACAGTGAATTGTACAGTAAGACCAATGATTTATAGTCCAAGATGTGTCTTGTCTTCCCAGTATCCCTATACATTTTGCCAACTTGGCCCGGATGTGACTGATGTGAGGTTTCCAGCAGATTTTATTGTCTAGCGTCACCCCCAGAAACTTATTTTCCTGTACTGTTTCTATTCTGGTATCATCTATCATTACCATTATTTCATGATTTATTTTATAATTTTCAAACAAAATAATCTTTGTTTTTTTTCAGATTTAGAGATAATTTATTTTTGTTGAACCACTGCGTTAACCTTTTCATTTCAGTTGTGACCACCTCTAAAACCTGCTGCAAATTCTCACCAGTGCAAAGGATATTTGTGTCATCCGCAAACAAAATAAATTTCTGAATTTTTGATACTTGGCATATGTCACAAGATAAAGAGTTTGGGTCCCAAAACTGACCCCTGGGGCACACCACAAGAGATGTTCATGAAGGGTGATTTGTGCTCACCAATTTGTACAAATTGTTGTCTGTTACTTAAATAACTCTCCACCCAACTCAGTCTGACCCCTCTTATCCCATACTTTTCCAATTTCCTCAGTAAAAGTCTGTGGTCAATGGTGTCAAAAGTGTCATGCATTGGCCCTCACGAGCCAGCATAAGACGCACAGAGTCACCAGTGAGTTTTTCAGTGAGTTTATTACGGTGAAAAGGTGTTAACACAAGCTGCTGAGATAATGACAGGAGTCTTCGCAGAACAGGAAGCATAGGGCTATACAGCACACTATAGGTCCAAAGCAGGAGACAGTCACACACAGTCAGGCTTGGTAAATAGCACACGGGCTGCTAAAGCAGGGACTTACAGAACAATTAACACCGGAGGGAATAAGGCTAATACAGCTCACTTACTGGTACCGGTGAAAGACGGTCAAGCCCTAGGCAGCCGAGGTGTGAATACAGTCCAGGCATCCGCAACGTGACGATGGGTGAACAGATTAACGATCAGGTTCGTGACCAGTTAGCGATAAGACACTGCTGTGTCCTACCGACGCCAGTGCTCAGCTTAAGTAGACAAGGTACTAATGACAATGATTACACACAGCTGGCCGACCGTTGACAGGCGGAAACCCCACCGAGCACTTTCACAATAAGAGCCCGGAGAGGCCAGAATACCGCCCGCAGCTGTCAAGGCCAGCAGCGAGACATAACATTAACCCGAGCGCGATCAGAACCGACGCTCGGGTCATAACAGTTCCCTCTCTCCATGGGCGGACTCCGAACGCCCCAAGGAACCACCCTGCCCCCCCCACCCCCCCAGGGTGGGAGGTTGGGGGACAGGTGCGGAGGGAGAGAAACCAACCCAAAAACAAGACAAAGACCAGACAAGAAATACATACAACACATGACTCAGGGAAAAAAAACAAAGAAAAGAAAATACATGACTGAACTAGGCTATGACAAGACTGTGACTCACAAGGAAAAAGAAACAAGAGACAATCTAAAATTGCTCAAACTTGACAAAGACTTACAAGGAAACACGAGGCAATTAAAAATTGCTCGAACTTGACTAAGACTATGATTTACAAGGTAACGAGGCAATCAAAAATTGCTCGGACTTGACTAAGACTTACAAGGAAACACGAGGCAATTAAAAATTGCTCGAACTTGACTAAGACTATGATTTACAAGGTAACAAGAGGCAATCACAAATTGCTCAGACTTGACTAAGACTATGGCGTTGATAAACAACAAAAAACTGCTAGACGTACAAGACATGATTTGGCACCATATGGGCCCACAGAAAATCCCACAGTACATGATCAGTCAGGTGGCCTGCCCCAGTCCCATGCCCCCAGGAATACGTCCTCTGGTGGCCGAACCAGGTCACCCCGTAACACACACAGTTTATTGGGTGGCCAACCCAAGATGCCGAATGCTCCAAGCAGTTCCTCGGGTGGCCGACCCGCATCCCACAACCAACAGGACCATGGAGGGATTGCATGCAGCCGCTCACCTGAAAACAACAAAACAGGAGAGCGCCGATCTGCCAAACAAAACCCACTAATGGCCCCCAGCTGGTGGCTCCTGAGAGGGGGACAACCAAAAACCTGGACCCCCTCGAATCCTCATTGGGTCGCAGCCGCACCTGCGCTGGACCCCCACTGGACCTCGTCGGACCCCGACTGGGTCAGGACGGGCCCAGATTGGGTCACCGCTGCACCCACGTTGGACCCCGACTGGGTCACCTCAGCCCATGCGTCGGACCCCGACTGGGTCAGGACGGGCCCCGATTGGGTCACCACTGCACCCACGTTGGACCCCGACTGGGTCACCTCGGCCCAAACGTCGGACCCCGACCGGGTCACCTCAGCCCACACGTCGGACCCCGACCGGGTCTCCTCGGCCCAAATGTCGGACCCCGACCGTGTCTCCTCGGCCCACACGTCGGACCCCGACCGGGTCTCCTCGGCCCACACGTCGGACCCCGACCGGGTCAGGACTGCTCCGGCGACGACCTCCATCTCCGAACCTGGAACCCCCGGTCCCGTGACCTTGACTGGCTCCGGACCGGTAACGCTGTGGAGGTGCTCAGAACACAAGGGAGAACCGGGATCAGTTCCACCGGCAGCGCCAGAGCCCAGCGAGACGAGCTCGGGTGCAGCGGCCGGCTGCCCCTCACTCGCCTCCCCATGAGGCAGGCAAAAATGCTCTAACACACCATACAGGAAAACAAGAAAGAGCACTTGCCTGCACTCGGGCTCTGGAGCTGTCCAGGACTTCGCCGATCCAGGTTCAAGAAGAAACTCGTCGTCGGGCTCCCACTCGGCTGTGTCGGGTTCCACAGCCGGCCTGATGGTCTCTGCAGCTGGATCCTCATGCGCTGGCGTCCACGCCAATAACCCGTATGGCGTGGGGGCAGAGGACCCTGGACCTGCTGACTCGGGCTGCATCCCTGAGGAACCCTGGGGACGCTCTCTCGTCGGCTCTGGCTTCTCACTGCAGTCCGTTCTCCTCCTCTGTCCAAAACAAGGCTGCAAGACCGGGATATCTCCCAGAGCTGCAGGCCTCCCCCTCATTTGATGGCGTGGGACTGACGCCGAGGACCGCTCCGCAGGAGGAGACACAGAGGCAGCAGGTTTAATATAAATGGCTACAGCTGGGGAAAGAAACTCAGGGAGCTGCGAACCCTGAGCTTCACCCGCAGGAGTCAGACAAGACAGATCACTATTATTACTAGGAAAGTGAACTTGGACTTGCCTGTCTCCCAGGGGGAGGATGTTATCAGTTGTAGCGGACGTTGCTCCTTCCCTCGCTCGCTGGATGGTAAAGGATCCAAGAACGGAGCCCACCGGCACAAGACTCAGCTCACTCTCAGCAGCTGGCTGGTTGAGGGGGTCATCCCGGCGGCCCGGAACTGGATCCGGAGCAGGAGCTTGCCAAAGATGCGCCCGGCCGTGACGCCGACGCCTTCGCCGGCCCCCAGATGGTGCGAACTCCCGAAATGGATCGAAGGCAGGATCAGGATCCATAGGCGAAGAACAGGAGTGCCTCTTCACCTGCTTCATGCCGCGTTCCTCCTCCATCATCAAGAATAATTCGCGTTGTGCGGCGATGTCCTCCCTCCTCGCGTCGACTTCCGGGTGGTTGGCGTAGCGGGGAGAGAGATTACAGAGAACATCTTCGGCGGCGTCCAGGTACCAATGTATGCCGTGGTCATAGTCCAACATGGAAGCGGAGATGAGTAGCTCATCCACGGCTTCCAAAACACTCGTCAGCACGTGACTCTTCGGTGACGGCATTCCTCACATACACAAGACCGAGACTGGGAAAAGCAACGTCCAAAACTCAAACTCACTGGTGAATAGCGTCTCAAGATGGCGTCACCGTAAACGCTGTTTGGGCAGCAGTGTACTGTCATGCACTGGCCCTCACGAGCCAGCATAAGACGCACAGAGTCACCAGTGAGTTTTTCAGTGAGTTTATTACGGTGAAAAGGTGTTAACACAAGCTGCTGAGATAATGACAGGAGTCTTCGCAGAACAGGAAGCATAGGGCTATACAGCACACTATAGGTCCAAAGCAGGAGACAGTCACACACAGTCAGGCTTGGTAAATAGCACACGGGCTGCTAAAGCAGGGACTTACAGAACAATTAACACCGGAGGGAATAAGGCTAATACAGCTCACTTACTGGTACCGGTGAAAGACGGTCAAGCCCTAGGCAGCCGAGGTGTGAATACAGTCCAGGCATCCGCAACGTGACGATGGGTGAACAGATTAACGATCAGGTTCGTGACCAGTTAGCGATAAGACACTGCTGCGTCCTAACGACGCCAGTGCTCAGCTTAAGTAGACAAGGTACTAATGACAATGATTACACACAGCTGGCCGACCGTTGACAGGTGGAAACCCCACCGAGCACTTTCACAATAAGAGCCCGGAGAGGCCAGAATACCGCCCGCAGCTGTCAAGGCCGGCAGCGAGACATAACATTAACCCGAGCGCGATCAGAACTGATGCTCGGGTCAAAACAAAAAGCTTTCTTTAAATCTACAAATACTCCTACAGCAAACTTTTTTTTATTTATACAACAGGTAATTTCTTCTATAAGTTCGATCAGCGCCAAAGATGTAGATTTATCTGCACTAAAACCATACTGGCTATCTGTAAGGAGGTTATGTTTTTCAGTGAAATCATCCAGTCTCTTAGTGAAGATTTTTTCAAGTATTTTGGAGAATTGTGAGAGTAAAGAGACTGGCCTGTAATTTGTGAAACAATGACTGTCTCCTGTTTTGTATAGAGGTATTACTTTTGCTGTTTTCATTTTGCTTGGAAATGTACCAGTTTGAAATGACAGGTTACAGATGTGGGTGAGTGGCTTAACAATTCCTTCAATTACTTTTTTCACTATTGTCATGTCAATTTCATTCCAGTCAGTTGATTTTTTGTTCTTAAATTTACTCACAGTCTCGATAATTTCCTTTTCAGTAACTGCACCCAAAAAGATAGTGTCTGGATTTCTATCCTCTATTTCATTCACAGAACCACTGTGTGTGTGGTTTGTTTCCGGTGTCACTATTGATTTTGCTAATTCAGGACCAACGTTTACAAAAAATTTATTGAAACCACTGACCACATCTTCCATATTTATAATCAAACTGCCATTTTTGATGAAATATTCTGGATAATTTGCATTCTTAGGACAATTACTAATAATCCCATTGAGTACTTGCCATATTCCTCTTAAGTTATTTTTGTTATCCTCTATCCTCTGTGCACCCAAAAAGATAGTGTTTGGATTTCTATCTTCTATTTCATTTACAGAACCACTGTTGTTTGTTTCTGTTGCCACTATTGATTTTGCTAACTCAGGACCAACATTTACAAAATATTTATTGAAACCACTGACCACAGCCTCCATATTATTTATCAAATTGCCATTTTCAATAAAATATTCTGGATAATTAGCATTCTTAGGTCGATTACTAATAATCCCATTGAGTACTTGCCATATTCCTCTTAAGTTATTTTTGTTATCCTCTAATATTCTGTTGTAATATTCTTTCTTACAGGTCCTCATTATATTAGTAAGCTTATTTTTATATCTTTTATATTTGATCTCAGCCTCCACCATTCTGCACTTAATGAATTGTTTATATAATGTATTCTTCTTTTTACATGCATTTATTAACCCCTTGGTGACCCAAGAAATATTTTTCGTTTGTTGTCTGTCACTGTATTGTTTTATAGGACAGTTTTTATTGAACAATTATTGAAATATTTGTAAAAAATTATCATATGCTTTATTTATATCATTTTCATCATAAACTATCTTCCAGTCTTGTATTATTAATTCCTTTGCCAGTAAATACATTGATTCTTCAGTTCTTATTCTTTTATATTTAATATTTTTGGTATACTTTTTTTTCCCTATAATCACATTGATAGACAACAAAAATCGGCAGGTGGTCACTGATATCATTCAATAAAAGCCCACTCCTGATATTATTTTCCATAATGTTTGTGAATGTTATCTATTAGTGTGGCACTGTGTGACATGATTCTGCTAGGTCCGGTAATTGTTGGATGTAAGCCCATACTGTACACTGTGTTGATAAATTCTTCTGTCAAACTATGTTGTTTTGAATTCATCAGATCTATATTGAAATCCCCACAGATGAACATAACTTTATGAGTTAGTTTTGCATACATATTTTCCACCCAGTCCTTAAATAAGTCAATGTTTGATCCAGGTGTTCTATAGCCACAGCTCACTACTATATTCTTCACATTGTCCAGACAGATTTCTATTGCAATACATTCAAATAAATAAATCATCCACAGTTACTGACAGATTTTCAACAACCTTGTATTTCAAGCTCTTGTCAACATAAATTGCAACTCCTCCTCCTTTTTTCACTTTTCTATTTATATAATTTAATTCATAGCCATCCATGGTAAAATCCACTCCTTTCTCTTCACTGAGTCACGTCTCGGATATTGCCACAATATTGAAGGGCTCTTTAAACTGATTTAAATAATCTTTAATGTTATTAAAGTTGGCATAGAGACTTCTGCTGTTGAAGTGGATCATAGAAATATTGAAATCAGATGTGACCATTGTGTTAAACTGTTCATCCGTGTAGTAACTACAGTTATTATTGATGGAGCTAAATAAATTATCAGGGTCTATGTTATATTCTACGTCCTGTGGGTTGTGATCCATATATTCAAAAACTTTCAGTTCCTGTTGTTCCTGTTTGTTGATCTTTACCTCCGCCAGGCTGCAGGCCGCAGGAGGTTGTGTTTTTGTCAGCGTTTGTCTGTCTGTTTGTCTGTCTGTCTGTTTGTCTGTCTGTTGGTTAGCAAGATAACTCAAAAAGTTTTGGACGGATTTCGATGAAACTATCAGGCGTTGTTGGAAATGGTAAAAGGAAGAACTGATTAAATTTTGGGGATGATCCGGATCACCGTCTGGATACAGGTATTTTTTTAAAGGATTCTTTAACATTGTGAGATACGGCCATTTTCAACATGTGTGCAGGCGCAATGGAGGGCGCTGGTTGTCGTGTCGGACGAACACGAACTCCGCGTTCTTCAAAGTTTTAGGCACAAAAGCACGCGGAAAACAGTGGTGGGCCGGGCCTGGCAGCGTGTCTGTGTTTGCGCTACGCTGCAAAAGCTGAGACGGGCAGCTGTCCGGCACGGGATTATTTGGCAGAAATTCCCCAGGCAGCCATAGGGGCTGCGCAAAAACAAGCTCTCTGCCAGGGAAGCTTCAAAATCAAGGTAGGAAACTGAAAGGAACGAAAATCTATATAAACGAGCACCTTACAAAAGAAAACGCAGAAATAGCCAGAAAAGCAAGATACCTGAGAAAGCAGAAAAAGATTCAAAACACCTGGACATCAAACTGTAAAATATACATCAAATTAAATGGATCACCTGAAGAAGCCAAGGTCATTAACATTCAAAATATTATGGAACTGGACAAATATCAATGAATATTATAAACTGGAGTCACAGCAACAAGAGACAACTGTAGGACACTGAAGGGATATACTCATCTGCATCAGGACATTTAACAACATGAAACAAACTAGAAAAGCACTCGGACAGCGCAGACCTCCGCCAAGCGCCACAGTTCTCCCCCATACAGTGTTTGTGTGTACGTTTTCAGATTCCTTGACCATGAATTGAATTTATGAATGAATTTATGAATGAATTTATTTATTTCGGATAGTACATTACAGGTTAAAAGAAACTGTATAATATAACAACAAGGTCAAATTAGACAAAGACTCCTTCTACTATACAATTCCACGTGAGTTATCCGAAATGGGTGATGGCTGAAGCCGCAGCTTATATTGCCCACCCATATTCCATCCAAGAATTCAAAGGAGAAAAAAGAGAAAACAAGACAAGAGCGATTACAATTTAAAACAAGGCTAAGACAAAATATGACTGAGAGAAAAAGAAAACTGAGCTAGTCTAAGTTAAGCGGTTACTATTCAAAAACAAATCTAAGACATAGTGTCACAGAGAAAAAAGAAAAACTAAGCTATAACACAACACAGGCTGGAAATGTCAATCCTTATGTGAGTTTACATGTCGTCTTGTAAATATGTTTGGAGTATTTCTTCCTTTAGTTTTTGTTTAAATTGTCCAAGCTTTGTACATGATTTTAATTCAGGTCCAAAATCGTTCCATAATCTGACACCTTGCACTGAAATACAGTGTTGCTTGGTAGTTGTTCTCACTGTAGGCTTTTGAAATATACATGTTCCTCTGAAGTGATATCGTTTCTCCCTTGTTTGGAACAACTTTTGGATATTTGCGGGCAGTGATAGATTCTTCACTTTGAACATTATTATTGCGGTTTTAAAGTCGATCAGATCTTTCAACTTGAGAGTTTTTAATTTAAGAAAAAGTGGGTTTGTTGGTTCCCTGTAAGCTGCTTTGTTGATTATTCTAATAGCTCTCTTTTGAAGCATAAAGAGTGGATATATGTTTGTTTTATATGTATTTCCCCATACTTCATTACAATATGTCATGTATGGGAGTATTAATGAATGATACAAGGTGTATAGTGTGGGTTGATTCAGCAAATTTTTCACTCTGTGTAATATTGCAATTGATTTGGATACTTTACCTTTTATATAATTAATATGTGGCTTCCAACACAGTTTGTTATCAATTATTACTCCAAGGAATTTAGTTTCGGATACCCTTTCAATCTCTACACCATTTACACTGAGTTTGGGTACTGGGTAGTTGTGATGGTTGTTAAAGACTATAAATTTTGTCTTGCTTAAATTGAGCGTTAATTTGTTTGAATCAAACCACAGTTTCAGCTTTCCTAATTCCTTTCCGAGTGTATCCAGAAGTTGTTCCAAATTGTTTCCACTGCATAGCAAGTTAGTGTCATCAGCAAACAATATTAAGTCCATTTTTTCTGAAACTTTACATATATCATTTATATACATATTGAATAATAATGGTCCCAAAACTGAACCCTGTGGGACTCCACAGGTGACCTTCAGTAGCTCTGAGTTTTTGTTGTTAACACATACAAACTGATATCTATTCTTTAAGTAACTTCTTAACCAGGACAGTGCTACCCCTCTGATACCACAATTTTGTAGTTTCTTTAATAATAGATTGTGATCTACTGTATCAAATGCTTTTTTAAGATCCAGGAATACTCCAACTGAATACTCTTTATTTTCAATGGCTGTTGATATTTTTTCTGTAAATTCCATTAAGGCATATGCTGTTGTCCTTTTGTGTCTGAACCCATATTGCTGCTCACACAATAAATCATTCTTCAGTATGAAGTTGTCAATTCTCTCATAGAATATTTTTTCAAGTATCTTGGAAAATTGCGGTAATAGTGAAATTGGTCTGTAGTTGGAGAGTTCCCCTCTGTCGCCTGTCTTGTAAATCGGAATTACTTTAGCTATTTTCATTGCATTGGGAAATATACCTGATTGGAGAGACAGGTTACAGATATACGTCAGTGGTTTCACTATGCATTCGATAACAGTTTTGACTAGTAGCATATCAATACCATCGCAGTCAGTAGATGTTTTACTTTTGAACGATTTAACAATTTCAATGACCTCTCTTTCGTCTGTGTTCTTTATGAAGATGGTGTCTTTTACAGCAGTGTTATTGCATATTGAATCACCTGTTGGCACCGTAGTGGGTATTTCTCGGGCCAGTTTAGGTCCAATGTTAACAAAAAAATTATTAAATTCATCTGCAGGTGAAGCTATATTCACATTCGGAGTCGATTTATTATTTTTTGGAATGTTAGTTGGGTAGCTGGTATTTCTGCTTTTATTTCCAAGGATACTGTTGATTATTGTCCATGTATTTTTAATATTGTCTTTGTTTTTTTTCCAGTTCTTTACTGTAATAGTCTCTTTTACTACATCTTATTATATATGTTAACTTATTTTTGTATGTTTTATACCGCTGCTCTGCTTCTTTTGTCCTTTTCTTTATGAAAGCTTTATATAATAAATTTTTCTTTTTACACGCCTTTTGTAGTCCTTTGGTTAGCCATGGTTTGTCAGTAAATTTGTGTTTAAGCTTTTTTTTAACTAATGGGCAGTTTTTTTCATAAAGAGTGGTTACAATGTTTGTAAATGTGTCATAGGCTTCATTTACATCTGATACATAGACTTCTGTCCAGTCTTGCTTCAGCAAGTCCTCTTTAAAAGAACTGATTGCGTTTGGTGATTTGTGTCTGAACGATTTTGAGATTTTTTCTGGGTTGGGCCCCGTGTGGCCATGGATAAGTGCAAAGATTGGCAAGTGGTCGCTTATATCATTTATCAATAATCCACTTTCTATTTTCTTGTCGAGAACATTGACAAACAGGTTGTCAATAAGTGTAGCAGAGTGAGCTGTGATTCTACTGGGATGTGTTATTGTGGGATATAGACTCATGCTGTACATAGAGTTCATGAACTCTGTAACTACATTTTGTTGATGTGGATTAAGTAGATCAATATTGAAATCTCCACAAATTGCTACCATTTTCTTACTAGTAATATTATTGTACAGCTCGACTAATTTATCTCTGAATGTCTCAATGCAAGTTCCCGGCGTTCTGTATATGCAGCTTATGATTAGATTTTTTGTTTTGTCTAGGTCAATCTCAACAGTAACACATTCCAGAATCCCTGGTAGTGCTGAGGACATTTCATTTACGAGCTTACATCTATATAGGTCATCAATATACAGTGCAACACCACCACCCTTTTTTTGAGATCTGTTAATGTTAAACATCTGATATCCCTCTATTGCCATCAGGGGAGCCTGGTCTGCATTAAGCCAGGTTTCAGAGACTGCTATAGCTGTGAATTTTCTGTTTAGCTGTTTTAAATAGTCCTGAATCTGTGAGAAGTTTTTGTTAACACTTCTGCTATTGAAGTGTATTATTGACAGTTTACCATCTAATTGCACTTGACTTTTGAATTGCTTTTCAGTGTAATATTCACAGTGGTTATGAATATTATTGAAAAAGTGGTTATCAGGATCAATATCATTCTCCATCTCTTGTGGTTTATGTTCAGCATAGTGGCATATTTTTAGAGTTTGAGTTTCCTCACTCTGTGTTTCATAGTCAGTGTTCATCTGTATTTATCTAAGTCAGTAGCATCTCTGATCATTATACTTTTTGCTTGCTCAGGTGTTCCATTTAGTTTAATCCAAATTCTACAATTTCTTGTCCAGGTTGTCTGTATCTTATTATGTTTCTTTAGCATCCGTGCCTGCCGTGCTAATTCAGCGTTTTTTTTTGTCAGGTGTTCATTTAGGTAAACTTGAGTTTCCTTTAGTTTTTTGGCCTGCCTCAGTATGTCATTTTTCACCCTCCTGTTCACAAAGCGCATCACAATTGATTTCTTTGTTTTGTTATCTTTCTTCGGTAAAGCATAACAGGCTGAGATCGCATTGGCTTCTACCTTAATGTCTTTATCATTAAGGAACTGAAGCACTTGGTTTTCTAAGGACATTGATTCACTTATGGAAGCATGTTCACCACTCAGTCCTGTAGCGGCATGGGCGTACGACTGATATCTGATGTCTAGTCCACTTATAACTATGTCATCAATGCGAGAACCTTGTTCAAGATCCTCGACGCGTTGCTCCAAAAGACGCCCGTGTTGCTCCAGGTCCATAATTATTTTGTCTTTTTCTTTTATTATTGAATGTAGGGCTTGTACCTCCTGTATTAGGTCTAATATTTTGTCCTGCTGGCTAGTCACTTTGGCCAATTCTTCTAACACAAAGTTCAGAGTTTTTTTAATTTCTTCCATTTCCTCTTTTTTGGGTGGCATTTTACTGACCTGTGGATAGAAATAAGCAGAGAATCCGGCTAGGTCTCAACTAGCTCGGTCGCTACTGGACCCGCCGCTCCTGCGCAGCTTCTCCGCCGAGTGACGCTGCTCAGCTCCGCAGATCACCGCCGTCTATCGCCGGCGCCTGCCTCCGTCTACCTGGCCAGTTATGTCGTGCATCGCCGGCGCAGCCGGAATCCACCGATCACAGCCACTCGTCGCCGTCTGGCTAGGCGGCGACATGAAACATGAAACAATTCATTGCACAACCGCGTACAACCCACAGGCCAATGGGTTATGCGAGCATTTTCATAGATCACTGAAAGCAGCACTCAGGGCTTCACTGACGGATGCAAATTGGGTAGACAGGTTGCCGTGGGTTTTATATTGGGGTTGTGCTCTGTGGCAAAAGACTGTTTTCCGCGTGCTTTTGTGCCTAAAACTTTGAAGAACGCGGAGTTCGTGTTCGTCAGACACGACGACCAGCGCCCTCCATTGCGCCTGCACACATGTTGAAAATGGCCGTATCTCACAATGTTAAAGAATCCTTTAAAAAATTCCTGTATCCAGACGGTGATCCGGATCATCCCCAAAATTTAATCAGTTCTTCCTTGTACCATTTCCAACAACACCTGAAAGTTTCATCGAAATCCGTCCAAAACTTTTTGAGTTATCTTGCTAACCAGCAGACAGACAAACAGACAGACAAACAGACAGACAAACGCTGGCAAAAACATAACCTCCTGCGGCCTGGCGGAGGTAATAAAGTTTTCATTATTTTAGCAAGTTTTGTTTTAATATTTATTCAGTATAAGCTGTGATTTTTAGAACTTACTTTGGAGGTGAAACTGTGTCCATCGCTGGTCAGCTGCATGAGGTCAGCAGAGTAGAGTCCTCGTCACCCCACGTTTTTGCCCTGTTGACAGACAGAGACAGAGTTATGACCTAAGTATGCTGACACTCAGTAACTCTGCAGTTCTGAAAACAGTAGCTAGACATTCTTTAATGTAAACGGTGGATTTCTTGTTTTTGTTTCCACTTAATGGCAGTATTACTCAACCAAATATGTGGCAAAAATAAGCAACACAGCGTAATGTTTGCAGCACACGGCAGTTGGTGGACTCAGACTTTATTCTTTGTGAGCTCTGGGTCTGACTAGAAATTATGAAAAGAAAAAAAGGCTTTCTTGCATAATATAAGCAGTTACAAAAATAAAATCTGGCTTTAAAAGTCTCATTAATTAAAACATGCTGTGTTTATGGGTTTAATCCTTCTAAAATGCTTTCTTGGATCATATGATGAAAGAAAAATATTAAAATCTTATGTTAAAATTATATTTTAACATTTCGGTAGAGTGGTCAGAAGCCAGTTTTGCTCTTCGGGATCTTTTTCCACTACGTTATGATGCTTCAGTCATCACTGTGCTATTGGTTGTGAAAATCCAGTCCATGTCCAGACAAGTGGGAAGTCCAAGTGCTACTACTAGGGACTTAGCTTACCAAGCATGGTTTATATTTTCTTCAAATTTCTGTCACCCTAATAGACATCCCTGCTTCCATGTGATTCACTAATCCACAGTCAATAATACATCTCACGTCGTTCTGGCTTATTTAGTTATGTTTTTGCAGTGATGCTACATCAGCATTAGTTTGGCTAGATGGTTGGAGGCTAACCCCCTCCAGCCTCCGTGGGGAGAGGCTGACAGACATGCCTCCTGGCTTTAGCTTAACTGTGGAGCCAGACAGTTTTGATTGTTAATTTCTATAACTTCCATTCATACCTAACTGCAATCTTTGTTCATCTATCAATACATGACCATATACAGTGGTGTGAAAAAGTATTTGTTCCCTCCTGATTTCTCTTTTTTGTGTTTGTCACACTTACAGTAAATGTTTCAGATCATCAAACAAATTTAAATATTAGACAAAGATAACAAAAGTAAACACAAAATGCAGTTTTTAAGTGAAGGCATTTATTATTAAGGTCAAAAAATCCAAACCTACATGGCCCTGTGTGAAAAAGTGATTGCCCCCTAAACCTAATAACTGGTTGGACCACCCTTAGCAGCAACAACTGCAATCAACTGTTCGCAATAACTGGCAATGAGTCTTTTACAGCGCTGTGGATGAATTTTGGCCCACTCATCTTTGCAGAATTGTTGTAATTCAGACACATTGGAGGGTTTTTGAGCATGAACATCATTTTTAAGGTCATGCCACAGCATCTCAGTCGGATTCAGGTCAGGACTTTGACTAGGCCACTCCAAAGTCTTCATTTTGTTTTTCTAAAGCCATTCAGAGTTGGACTTGTTGGTGTGTTTCAGATCATTGTCCTGCTGCAGAATCCAAGTGCGCTTGAGCTTGAGGTCACAAACAGATGGCCGGACATTCTTCTTCAGCATTTTTTGGTAGACAGCAGAATTCATGGTTCTATTTACCACAGTGTTGTGTGGGAGTTTGGGCTCTTATTTGTGTGGTACAGGTGGTTATAAGAGGGCAGTGGGTAGGAGGGGCGGTCTCTTTGCCACCTCTTCTGCCTCACGGTTGTGTCTATATTAAATAGTGTCTCTCTAATAAACATGTGCTCAGTTCAACACCTGGCCTCGTCCTTGGCTCCATATACAGACATAACATTTGGCAACGAGGATAAAAGTGGAATAAAACAAGACATGGAAGCATGTGGGTTTGAAATGTGGCCATTTTTGGAGCTCTCCGGCAAGCCGTGGTCCCTTGGCCGAGGAGGTGTGCCGTTTTTTGGACGTACATGGTGGCACTGGACCTTGGGAAGCTGGAGAAGTTGTGGGCACATGAGTTGGTGCACAATCCTGGAATAGAGGAACGGCATGTTCTGAGCGCACTGAGTGGCTGTGATAGCTTTGTTGAAGTGGTTGAGCTAATGGTGCGCTATTTTCGCGCCCTGGAAAACGTCATGGTTTGCAAGATTTGGTTTCGACAGCACCGCCAATGGGTAAGCGAGCCCATTCAGCGGTTCGTGACAGATTTGGAGCTGTTGGTTAGCGGGTGCCAGCTTGGACTATTGGAGAAGGGGATGATTCGCGACCAGCTGGTGGAGCATGCCAACGGTGCTGCAATAGGGCCGAAGCTGCTTACGTTTTCAGGCAAAATGACGCTGCCCACAGCCATTAAGTTAGCTCAACAGCTGGAAGCTGCAGATAAACTGTCATGGGAACTGAGTGAGTGTTTATCACACCAACATCTGGGATCACCGCCGACTGCTCATGCAGTGGACCCGGTCAGCATGGAAAGCGTGGAGGACACTGCTAGGACTGTGAATGTGAGGTCTGCCCCGGGACAGCCCAAAGGTGAGGGCTGTGGGTCCACAAAGCACTGTTTCAGACCCAAAGATTGTCCGGCAAGAGCAAAGCGCTGCGGCAAATGTGGCCACTTGCTTTATGTCACCAGGGCATGCCACAGATCTGTGCGAGGAGGTCTGTGGCACAAAGAGGACTCTCGCGCCCTCACGGTTGTTCATGTTTTGTCTCTGAGCACCAACGGACACGTGTACTGTATGATGTAGTTGGATGGGGTGGAAGTGGTTTTGTGGATTGACGCGGGAGCTGTGGGCTCCGTGCTGGAATGGACAACTGTGAGATGTTTTTCCCTGCAGGTCAGGATTGAGAGTGACCTGGCACCACTTTGTTGTTGTGGAGGAGGACGGCTGGCCACAGTGGGAACATTGGAACCGACAGCTCGGTGCAAATTGACCAAGACATGGGACTGTCCGACCCTTTGAGTGATAGACGGCTCAGTGTGAGATGAGGAACTGTCTGGCACCCTGGAGAGTGAGCAAGACCAATATCGCTCAGGATCATCACAGGAGGGTCCTTGTGCCAGAGCTCAAGTCGCCCTGGACGAGGGTACTGGGGGTACGGCGGGATGCCTGTGGCAACAGGTGACGTTGAAAGGCTGGTCTCACCTGTTCCCGGATCTCGGCTGCAGTGGGCCGGTGAACAGGGGGCTACAATGGCGACAGCGACGGCAAAGTTCAAAGAGGTCGGGGCCGGACCATCAGGCACAGTAACACAATGTGCCAAGCAGAGACCCTGCGAGCCAAGCGGGACCCATCTGGGGGTCAAGGACTGGATTCAGGAGGAGAGGCGACCATGGCAAGTACAGACCGGTCAGCGGTCGGAGGAGCAGCAGGGACTGTCACGCATCGTGGTCAGATGGGAGGACGTTCATCTCCAGCTGCTAGACAGTTCGTGGGGGCACCCATGCCCGGGAGGGAACTGAGGGGCGTGGGCCTGGATGAGCAGAGCGGCGGGTGGTGATGAAGAGGAGATGCACTGGTGCTGAAGCAACCTGCTGCGACCTGGGAGGCTGACTGCCTCCAGGGGTGGACTGATGACAGGGCGGGCCAGGGGGGCCAATGGACTTGTGTTGTCCAACCATATGTATATAGGTTAACTATGGTGCATGTGTTCAGAATCAGAATCAGAATCAAGTTTATTGCCATTGTTCATGTAGTACACAAACTAGGAATTTGTCTCGGTACAATGCTGCAACATTAAACATGATAAGATAAAAGAAATAAACTATACATGTAATAAAGTGTAGGATAAGATTAAGTGATACTGGTCAACAGTTAAAATATATTAGCCAGCAGCAGATACTGTGGACAACTATATAGTGCAGTCGGTAATGCAGGAAGAACACAGTGATGATTGACATGAGTCTGGTTGAGCTGCTGTACATAGTGCACGAGAGTCAATAAGTCACTTAGTGTTCAGCAGTCTGATGGCAGAGGGGAAGAAGCTGTTCATGTGACGGGAGGTTTTAGTCTGGATGGACCGAAGTCTTCTACCAGAGGGGAGGGGGGCAAACAGTACATGACCAGGGTGTGAGGGATCGGCTATGATCCGGCCAGCACGCCTCCGGGTCCTGGAGATGTACAGATCCAGGAGAGATGGGAGCTTGCAGCCGATCACCTTCTCAGCAGTGCGCACGATGCGCTGCAGCCTTAGTCTGTCCCTGGCAGTGGCTCCTGCGTACCACACGGTTATGGAGGTGGTGAGGATGGACTCGATGATGGCTGTGTAGAACTGCACTAACATCTTGGTGGGTAGCTTGAGCTTCCTCAGCTGCCGCAGGAAGAACATCCTCTGCTGGGCTTTTTTGATGAGTGAGCTGATGGTCGGCTCCCATTTGAGGTCCCTGGTGATGGTAGTGCCTAGGAAGTGGAAGGAATCAGCAGTGGTGATGGGAGAGCCTGAGAGGGTGAGGGGGGGCAGAGGAGTAGTGACTTTCCTGAAGTCTACGATCATCTCCACTGTCTTCAGAGCATTCAGCTGCAGGTTGTTATTGCTGCACCAGGACGCCAGCTGGGCCACCTCTCTCCTGTAGGCGGACTCGTCGCCGTTGGAGATGAGCCCGATGAGGGTGGTGTCGTCCGCAAACTTGATCAACTTGACAGACTGGTGGCTGGAGGTGCAGGAGTTGGTGTAAAGGGAGAAGAGTAGGGGGGGAAGTACACAGCCCTGGGGTGATCCGGTGCTGATGCTAGTATAGTCTGAGACAGTCTTTCCCAGCCGCACATGCTGCCTCCGGTCCGTCAGGAAGTCGATGATCCACCTGCAGAGGGAGTCAGGCACGTTGAGCAGGGACAGCTTGTCCTGGAGCAGAGCGGGGCGGATGGTGTTGAATGCGGAGCTGAAGTCCACAAACAGGATCCTGGCGTAGGTTCCCGGGGAGTCCAGGTGCTGCAGGATGGAGTGGAGGGCCAGGTTGACTGCGTCGTCTACAGACCTGTTGGCTCGGTAGGCAAACTGCAGCGGGTCCAGGAGAGGGGTGGTGATGGACTTGAGGTGGGACAGGACCAGGCGCTCAAAGGACTTCATGACTACAGAGGTGAGCGCTACAGGTCTGTAGTCATTAAGTCCAGTGATCCGTGGCTTCTTGGGGACAGGGATGATGGTGGAGGATTTGAGGCAGGACGGCACGTGGCATAACTTAAGGGAGGTGTTAAAAATGTCTGTGAAGACAGGAGCCAGCTGTTTCGCACAGAGTCTCAGGGTGGAGGGAGACACGCCGTCTGGGCCGGGGGCCTTGCGCGGGTTCAGTCTGGAGAACTGTTTGAGCACATCCTGCTCACTGATGATAAGGGGAGGGGGGAGGGGGGTGCCTTAAATGAAGTAGGGAATGTGGAGGCTGTGGAGCTGGAGGGAGGGGGGGAGTTGGACACAGATGACGAGGTGTCAAAACGGGCATAGTGTTGGGACAGTCTTTGACAAAGGGCTTTGTCATCCTGACCTTTAGGAGCCTTAGGTCGATAGTTGGTGATTTGCCTCAGTCCTCTCCACACGGAAGCCGAATCATTAGCAGTGAACTGCTGCTGGAGTCTCTCTGAGTATAGAGATTTAGCCCTCTTCAGCTCTCTGTTAAACCGGTATTTAACCTCCCTGTAGCAGTCCCTGTCTCCACTTTTCAGCGCTGCTTCCTTCTCCTTCCTGATCTGTCTGAGCTTAGCTGTGAACCAGGGTTTGTCATTAGAGTAACTCACCCTGGTGCGTGATGGAAGAATGTTCTCTTCACAAAAGTGGATATATGAGTTCACAGTGTCCGTGTACTCATCCAGATCATGCGTGGCTCCTTTAAACATGCCCCAGTCAGATATTTCCATGCACGTTTCCAGCTTCTCCTCAGCATCACTGGTCCGTATCTTCGTAGTGCTCACAACAGGTCTAGTGAGCTTCAATCTCTGTCTGTATGTGGGAATGAGGTGAACCATCACGTGATCAGATAATCCCAGCGCAGCTCGAGGGACAGCGCGATATGCGTCTTTCACTGTGGTGTAACAGTGATCCAGTGTGTTTAATCCTCTGGTGGGGCATTTAATAAACTGTTTGTAGCGGGGGAGATCGTGGCTCAGATTGCACTGATTAAAGTCGCCAGCCAGTTCAGAGTAGTTTGTTGTTTGTATATATTTTTGGGGATTATTTTGTGTATTTTGTTTTAGTTTTACAAACATGGCAGTAATTTTACTTATAAATGGACTTATTTACAAGACTTTTTATTTACAGGACTTTTATTTACTTTTATTTACAGGAACAACAGGAACTGAAAGTTTTTGAATACACAGATCACAACCCACAGGACGTAGAATATGACATAGACCCTGATAATAATTTTTTTAACTCAATCAATAATGACTGTAATTATTACACAGATGAACAGTTTAACACAATGGTCACATCTGATTTCAATATTTCTATGATCCACTTCAACAGCAGGAGTCTCTATGCAAACTTTAATAACATTAAAGATTATTTACATCAGTTTAAAGAGCCATTCAATATTGTGGCAATATCAGAGACGTGGCTCAGTGAAGAGAAAGGAGTGGATTTTACCATGGATGGCTATGAATTAAATTATATAAATAGAAAAGGGAAAAAAAAGAGGAGGAGTTGCAATTTATGTTGACAAGCGATTGAAATACAAGGTTGTTGAAAATCTGACAGTAACTGTGGATGATTTATTTGAATGTATTACAATAGAAATCTGTCTGGACAATGTGAAGAATGTAGTAGTGAGCTGTGTATATAGAACACCTGGATCAAACATTGACTTATTTAAGGACTGGATGGAAAAAATGTACGCAAAACTAACTCATAAAGTTATGTTCATCTGTGGGGATTTCAATATAGATCTGATGAACTCAAAACAACATAGTTTGACAGAAGAATTTATCAACACAATATACAGCATGGGCTTACATCCAATAATTACCGGACCTAGCAGAATCACATCACACAGTGCCACACTAATAGATAACATATTCACAAACATTATGGAAAATAATATCAGGAGTGGGCTTTTATTGAATGATATCAGTGACCACCTGCCGATTTTTGTTGTCTATCAATGTGATTATAGGAAGAAAAAGTGTACCAAAAATATTAAATATAAAAGAATAAGAACCGAAGAATCTATGTATTTACTGACAAGGGAATTATTAATACAAGATTGGAAGATAGTTTATGATGAAAATGACATAAATAGAGCATATGATAAATTTTTACAAATATTTCAATCATTGTACAATAAATACTGTCCTATAAAACAATACAGTGACAGACAACAACAAAAAAATATTCCTTGGGTCACCAAGGGGTTAATAAATGCATGTAAAAAGAAGAATACATTATATAAACAATTCATTAATGCAGAATGGTGGAAGCTGAGATCAAATATAAAAGATATAAAAATAAGCTTACTACTATAATGAGGACCTGTAAGAAAGAATATTACAACAGAATATTAGAGGATAACAAAAATAACATAAGAGGAATATGGCAAGTACTCAATGGGATTATTAGTAATTGTCCTAAGAATGCAAATTATCCAGAATATTTCATCAAAAATGGCAGTTTGATTATAAATATGGAAGATGTGGTCAGTGGTTTCAATAAATTTTTTGTAAACGTTGGTCCTGAATTAGCAAAATCAATAGTGACACTGGAAACAAACCACACACACAGTGGTTCTGTGAATGAAATAGAGGATAGAAATCCAAACACTATCTTTTTGGGTGCAGTTACTGAAAAGGAAATTATCGAGACTGTGAGTAAATTTAAGAACAAAAAATCAACGGACTGGAATGAAACTGACATGACAATAGTGAAAAAAGTAACTGAGGGAATTGTTAAGCCACTTACCCACATCTGTAACCTGTCATTTCAAACTGGTACATTCCCAGACAAAATGAAAATAGCAAAAGTAATACCTCTATACAAAACAGGAGACAGTCATCGCTTCACAAATTACAGGCCAGTCTCTTTACTCTCACAATTCTCCAAAATACTTGAAAAAATCTTCACTAACAGACTGGATGATTTCACTGAAAAACACAACCTCCTTACAGACAGCCAGTATGGTTTTACAGCAGATAAATCTACCATCTTTGGCACTGATCGAACTTATAGAAGAAATTACTAGTTGTATAGATTAAAAAAAAGTTTGCTGTAGGAGTATTTATAGATTTAAAGAAAGCTTTTGACACCATTGACCACAGAATACTACTAGGGAAACTGGAAAGGTATGGGATAAGAGGGGTAGGACTGAGTTGGGTGGAAAGTTATTTAAGTAACAGACAACAATTTGTACAAATTGGAGAGCACAAATCACCCTTCATGGACATCACTTGTGATGTGCCCCAGGGGTCAGTTTTGGGACCCAAACTCTTTATTTTGTATATAAATGACATATGCCAAGTATCAAAAATTCAGAAATTTATTTTGTTTGCGGATGACACAAATATCCTTTGCACTGGTGAGAATTTGTAGCAGGTTTTAGAGGTGGTCACAACTGAAATGAAAAAATTAACGCAGTGGTTCAACAAAAATAAATTATCTCTAAATCTAAAAAAAACAAAGATTATGGTGTTTGGAAATTATAAAATAAATCATGAAATAATGGTAACGATAGATGATACCAGAATAGAAACAGTACAGGAAAATAAGTTTCTGGGGGTGACGCTAGACAATAAAATCTGCTGGAAACCTCACATCAGTCACATCCGGGCTAAATTAGCAAAATGTATAGGCATACTGGGGAAGACAAGACACATCTTGGACTATAAATCATTGGTCTTATTGTACAATTCACTGTTTTTACCTTATCTTAACTATTGTGTAGAAGTCTGGGGAAACACCTACAAGACCAACCTACAGGCAATATGCACATTACAAAAAAGAGCTATAAGGATAATAAACAATGCAGGATATAGAGACCATACCAATTCGTTGTTCTTAAAGTCACATGTCATAAAGTTCATCAATTTAGTTAAATTTAAGACAGCACAAGTAATGTACAGGGCAATTAACAATCAACTCCCAACTAATATACAAATAATATTTAAAAAAAAGAGACAATGATCATAATTTGAGAGGAGACTTAAACTTTACAAAACCCAAGATACGAACAACCAAGAAAAGTATGTGCATATCTGTCTGTGGGGTGGATTTGTGGAACAGTCTGGAGCTGGAACTGAAACTATGTACAAACAGAAATCAATTCAAAAAGAGGTATAAGCACCATTTGCTGAAAGGGTATATGTTAGAAGGGTAGTATTTATATGTACGATTCATTATGTTCACTCTGGGTCATTATGGGACACTATGGAATGGTGGGTGGGACAGAACTGTGTATATCTGTGTTGTTTGAGACTGGTTTTTGGATGTATGGACTTCATTGTATGTTAGAATGGATGGGTGTTAATGTTGATTTGTAAAAAATACAGTACATTGTTTACTTGGGGTCTTAAAGGTGGTAATTTGTATAAAATTCACATGGGTGTATCTATGGAAAAGAGGAGTTGGAATTAATAAGTGTTCACTTCTTCCTTCTCCCTTTCGAACAGTGTATACTGTAACTTTATTGCATTTGCCATTTGCTTGTTTTTTGTTATATTTTTGTGTTCAAAATAAACTATCTATTTAGTTTGAGCAGTAGAATAATCCACTTTACCATGTAGGGTGGGACCGCAGTCCACCTGTTTCCCCTAGTTTTAGTTGTTTTGGAGGGAATGAGTTCGGCCATGTGTATCGTGATATTCAATTAATCTTAATACATGATTCGGGTTCCAAATTGGGGTGGGTCCACATTGTGTGTGTGTTTTGTCAAAGGGGGAAGAGTGCTTCAGCTTGAGGTCAGGAACAGATGGCCGGACATTCTTCTTCAGCATTTTTTGGTAGACAGCAGAATTCCTGGTTCTATTTACCACAGTGTTGTGTTGGAGTTTCAAATCAAATCAAATCAAATCAAACTTTATTGTCATATTGCTGTACATACAACTGTAGTGCAGGGAAGATGAAATTGCGTTTCTCTCAGCATCCATATAAATAAAAGCAGCATGATTTAAGACACACTCACACATATCTACACCCCCCCACCCCACCCCCCATCTATTCACACATCCCTTAGACATACTTGGAAAAACTAACTAACTATAATATACAAATAATATACATAATGTCCGTAGGTGCAGTAGTGTGTATGAGAGATTCCGGGTCAACTGTTCAGCATCCTGACAGCTTGTGGAAGGAAGCTGTTGATCAGTCTGGTGGTTCTGCCTCTGATGCTCCGGAATCGTTTACCAGATGGCAGAAGTTCAAAGTGTTTATGCAGAAAATGAGAACGGTCCTTGACAATGTTCAGTGCCCTGCTCCTACAACGGTTCTGAAAAAGTTCTTGGACAGTAGGAAGGGAGACTCCAATTACCCTCTCAGCCCCCTTGACTATCCTCTGCAGGGCTTTTTTGTCTGACATACTGCAGCTGGAGTAGCATGTAGCAATGCAGTACGTCAGAACACTCTCCACCACACCTCTGTAGAAGGTCCTGAGGATGCAGATGGGGAGAGAGGCCTGTTTGAGTTTCCTCAAGAAGTGCAGTCTCTGCTGAGCCCGCTTCCTGATCCCCAGGGAATTCTTGCTCCAGGTCAGGTCCTGCGAGATGTGCACTCTGAGGAACTTGATGTTCTCCACTCTCTCCACTAAACGGCCGCCGATGCTGAGGGGGACGTGTTCAGGCTGTGACCGCCGGAAGTCGATAATCATCTCCTTCGTTTTGTCCACGTTGAGCACCAGATTGTTCTCCCTGCACCAGCCCTCCAGGTCTCTCACTTCTTCCCTGTACATTGATTCCTCATCCCTCTGAATAAGTCCCACCACCGTGGTGTCGTCTGCAAACTTAATAATCTGGTTTCCCTCGTGTCTGGATACACAGTCACGTGTTAAAAGTGTAAACAACAGTGGACTGAGTACGCAGCCTTGAAAGGATCCGGTGCTCAGCGTGACAGAGTTGGAGATGTTGTTTCCAACCTGGACAGACTAAGGTCTCTCAGTCAGGAAATCCAGGATCCAGAGACATGTGGAGGTGTTCAGACCGAGAAGGAGTAATTTCTCCATCAGTCTCTGGGGAATAATGGTGTTGAATGCTGAACTGAAATTAATGTACAGGAGTCTGGCGTAGGTGTCTTTCTGGTCCAGGTGGGTGATGACAAAGTGTAGGGTGGTGACTATAGCATCCTCCATGGAGCGGTTTGAATGATATGCAAACTGGAGTGGGTCATGTGATGCAGGGAGGCAGGCTGTATTGTGTGGTTTGACAAGCCGTTCAAAACACTTCATCACAATTGGTGTCAGTGCAACAGGACGATAGTCATTCAAACAGGACACAACTGGTTTCTTTGCCACCGGTACAATGATAGAGGTCTTGAAGCATCTGGGAACGATGGCTTGACTCAGGGAGATGTTATAAATGTCAGTCAGGACATCCGCCAACTCACTTGCGCAGTCTCGGAGCACACGTCCCGGGATGTTGTCCGGACCTGCAGCTTTACGTGGGTTGACTCTGGTCAGGGTCCTCCGTGTGTCCGCTGTGTTGATGGTAAAAGCTGGTCCCACCGATGGTGGGGGTGGGCCAGCCCTCCTTCTGGTTGTCGGGTTTGATGCTTCAAAACGTGCAAAGAAGTTGTTGAGCCTGTCTGGAAGCGAAGCGTTGTAAATATCGACCCCCTGCCTAGACTTATAGCCCATCAGTGTCCGAACTCCCTGCCGCATCTGCTTGGTGTTCCTTGTGTCACAGAGGTGTCCCTGGATTTTCTCCACATCGGCATGCTTCGCCACCTTAATTCCCTTTGAGAGCACAGACCTGGCTGAGCGGAGGGCGATCCTGTCCTTCGCTCTGAAGGCTGCATCTCTGGCTGTAAGCAGCGAGTGCACCTCTGCAGTCATCCAGGGCTTATGGTTACCCTGCATAGTGATGGTCTTCACTGTAGTGACATCCTCTGTGCACTTCGCGATGTAGCTGGTGACCATTTCAGCATACTCCTCCACATCTGTCTTGTCTTCCTGGGAGGCTGCTATTTTGAAAACCTCCCAGTCTGTGTGCAGAAATCAAGTCTTTCAGTGCAGAGGTTGCACCCTCTGGCCAAATCCTGATTTGTTTCACTGCTGGCCTGCTGCGCTTCAGTAGAGGTTTGTAGACAGGCACCAGCATCATGGATATGTGGTCAGAAAGGCCGAGGTGGGGGCAGGGTATCGCTTTATATACATCTGTGTTTGTGTACACTAAGTCCAACATATTCTCTCCTCTGGTCTTAAAGTCTGCATATTGTTTAAACTTGGGGAGCACAGTCTTTAAGCTGGTGTGGTTAAAATCCCCCACAACCACCACAAAACTGTCCGGATGTGAAGTCAGGATTAAGCTAATAACATTGTGCAGTTCCCTGAGTGCCTTCTTAGCATTAGCGTTAGCGTTAGCGCTCGGCGCTATGTAAACAGACGCTACAAACACGTTGCTGAATTCCCTCTGCAAATAATATGGCCGACAATTTACAATAAGGAACTCCGCCAACGGAGAGCAGTGTTTAGACACTAACGTGGCGTTAACGCACCAGTTGTTGTTAACATAGATGCATAGCTCCCCCCCCCCCCACGGCTCTTACCGGAGCTCGCCATTTCTCTGTCTGCCCAGAACGCCGTCATACCTTCCAGTTGAATGGCCTCGTCAGGGATGTTGTCGTGGAGCCATGTCTCCGTGAACACAAGCACACAGCAGTCCCTCCACTCTCTCCGGGTTTCTCTCAGCAAACGCAGCTCGTCCAGCTTGTTGTCGAGGAAGCGGACGTTAGAGAGAAGGAGCGACGGTACTGCTGGTCTGGAGGGGTTAGCCTTTAGCCTAGCATGGATCCCGGCCCTTTTTCCACGCTTTTGCTTGCGTTGACACCGTCTGCACTCCCTCCTCTCTCAGGTAGCTTCCAGTGGGGACTCCGCCAGAATTCCATGCTGGCGGAGAATGTCCAAATCACAACCGAGCGCCGCGATTCCTGCAGCGTGCAGTACCTTGATGTTTAATAACATCTCACGGTTGTAAGTTCTACAGAATGTACGTCTGGGAAAACATTCAAAACTTTCACACTCGCTGATGCCAAGAGGGGCCGCAGCGTCCATGCGCACCGCCATCTTCTTTGGGCTCTTATTTGTGTGGTACAGGTGGTGGCTCCACCTTTCGGTTCCGCCACCACCCGTGGCTATAAGAGGGCAGTGGGTATGGTCTTTTTGCCACCTCCTCTGCTTGACGGTTGTGCCTGTACTGAATAGTGCCTCTCTAATAAACGTGTTCAGTTCGACACTTGGTCTTGTCCTTGGCTCCATATACAGACATATCACACAGCAAGTCTTCCAGGTCCTGAAGCAGTAAAACAGCCCCAGACCATCACACTACCACCACCATATTTTACTGTTGGTATGATTGTTCCTTTTCTGAAATGCTGTGTTACTTTTACGCCGGATGTATTGGGACACACACCTTCCAAAAAGTTCAGCTTTTGTCTCGTCAGTCCAGGAGTATTTTCCAAAAAGTCTTGGGGATCATCAAGATGTTTTCTGGAAAAACTGAGATGAGCCATTATGTTCTTTTTGCTTAGCAATGGTTTTCATCTTGGAGTTCTGCCATGCAGGCCATTTTTGCCCAGTCTATTCTTATGGTGGAGTCATGAACACTGACCTCAACTGAGGCAAGTGAGGCCTGCAATTGTTTGGATGTTGTTGTGGGGTCTTTTGTGACCTCTTGGATGAGTCATCGCTGCGCTCTTGGAATAATTTTGGTCGGCCAACCACTCCTGGGAAGGTTCACCACTGTTCCATATTTTTGTCATTTGTGGATAATGGCTCTCACTTTGGTTTGTTGGAATCCCAGAGCTTTAGAAATGGCTTTATAACCTTTTTCCAGACTGATAGATCTCAGTTACTTTGTTTCTCATTTGTTCCTCAATTTCTTTGGATCGCAGCATGATGTCTAGCTTTTGAGGATCTTTTGGACTATTTCACTTTGTCAGGCAGGTCCTATTTAAGTGATTTCTTGATTGAGAACAGATGTGGCAGTAATCAGGCCTGGGTGTGGCTAGAGAAATTGAACTCAGCTTTCCAAAGATATGATAAACCACAGTTATTTTAAGTTTTAACAGGGGGGCAATCACTTTTTCATATAGCACCATGTAGGTTTGGATTTTTTTTTTTACCCTTAATAATAAACACCTTAATTTAAAAGCTGCATTTTGTGTTTACTTGTGTTATCTTTGTCTAATATTTAAATTTGTTTGATGATCTGAAACATCCCCCTCATGGATCGTGACCTTATCGTGGTGGGGGGGTTTGCGTGCCCCAGTGATCCCAGGAGCTATGTTGTCCGGGGCAATTTGCCTCTGATAGGGTCTCCCAAGACAAACTGGTCCTGGGTGAAGGGCCAGACTAAGAACGATCCAACAGACTCTCATGATAAATTGTATATCAAGGATTCAGTGTACCCCGCCCGGTATGGGGTTACCGGGGCCCCACCCTGGAGCCAGGCCTGGGGGAGGGGCTCGAAGGCTAGCGTCTGGTGGCCAGGTTTCCACCCATGGGACCCGGCCGGGCTCAGCCCGAAGGAGTTACATGGGTCCGCCCTCCAGTAGGTTCACCACCTGCAGGAGGGATCATGGAAGTCCGGTGCTATGTGGATTAGGTGGCAGTCAAAGGCGGAGACCTTGGCGGACTGATCCCAAGCTTTCTAAACTGGCTTTTGGTACGTGGAATGTCACCTCTCTGGTGGGGAAGGAGCCTGAGCTGGTGTACGAGATTGAGCGATACCGGCTAGATATAGTCGGCCTCACCTCAACACACAGCTCCGGTTCCGGAACCAGTCTCCTGGAGAGGGGCTGGAGCTTGGCCTTTTCTGGAGTTGCCCCGGGCGAGAGGCGACGAGCAGGGGTAGGTATTCTTGTATCGCCCCACCTTGCTGCCTCTATATTGGAGTTTTCCCCGGTGGACGAAAGGGTTGCTTCCCTGCGCCTTCGGGTTGGGAAACGGGTCCTGACCATCATTTGTGCCTATGCACCAAATGATGTTTCAGAGTACCCACCCTTTTTGGAGTCTGTGACTGGGGTGCTGGAGGGTGCTCCTCCTGGAGACTCCATTGTCCTACTGGGGGACTTCAATGCGCACGTGGGCAACGACAGTGAAACCTGGAGGGGGGTGATTGGGAGGAACGGCCTGCCCGATCTGAACCCGAGTGGTGTTCAGTTATTGGACTTCTGTGCTAACCACAGTCTGTCCATAACGAACACCATGTTCAAGCATAAGGGTGTCCATATGTGCACCTGGCACCAGGACACCCTAGGCCGCAGGTCGATGATCGATTTTGTTATCGTATCATCAGACCTGCGACCGTATGTCTTGGACACCCGAGTAAAGAGAGGTGCAGAGCTGTCAACTGATCACCACCTGGTGGTGAGTTGGATCCGATGGCAGGGGAGGAAGCCATTCAGACCTGGTAGACCCAAACGTATAGTGAGGGTGTGCTGGGAGCGTCTGGCTGAGGCCCCTGTCCGGGAGGTCTTCAACTCCCACCTCCGGAAGAACTTCAACCACATTCCGAGGGAGTCTGGAGACATGGAGTCTGAATGGGCCATGTTCTCCACCTCTGTTGTTGAAGCGGCGGCCCAGAGCTGCGGCCGCAAGGTGGTCGGTGCATCTCGTGGTGGCAACCCCCGAACCAAGTGGTGGACACCAGTGGTGAGGGGGGCCATTAAGCTGAAGAAGGAGTCCTATCAAGCTTGGTTGGCTTGTGGGACTCCCGAAGCAGCTGAGGTGTACCGGCAGGCCAAGCGGAGTGCAGCTCGGGTGGTTGCTGAAGCAAAAACCCGGGTATGGGAGGAGTTCGGTGAGGCCATGGAACAAGACTTTCGGTCGGCTTCAAAGAGATTCTGGCAAACTGTTCGGCGGCTCAGGAGGGGAAAGCAGCTCCCCGTCCACACTGTGTATGGTGCGGATGGGACACTGTTGACTTCAACTGGGGATATCGTCGGGCGGTGGAAGGAATACTTCGAGGATCTCCTCAATCCCGCTGATACGCCTTCCACAGAGGAAGCAGGGTTTGGGGACAAGGGGGATGACTCGCCTATCACAGGGGCTGAGGTCGCCAAGGTGGTTAAAAATCTCCTTGGTGGCCGGGCCCCGGGGGTGGACGAGATTCGCCCCGAATACCTCAAGGCCCTGGATGTTGTTGGGTTGTCATGGTTGACACGCCTCTGCAACATTGCGTGGAGGTCGGGGGCAGTGCCTTTGGCATGGCAAACCGGGGTGGTGGTTCCTCTCTTCAAAAAAGGGGACCGGAGGGTGTGCTCCAACTTTAGAGGGATCACACTCCTCAGCCTCCCTGGGAAGGTCTATGCCAAGGTACTGGAGAGGAGAGTCCGGCCGTTGGTCGAACCTCGGATTCAGGAGGAGCAATGTGGTTTTCGTCCTGGCCGTGGCACATCGGACCAGCTCTTTACCCTCTCGAGAATTCTTGAGGGTTCGTGGGAGTTTGCCCAACCAGTTTACATGTGTTTTGTGGACTTGGAGAAGGCATTTGACCGCGTCCCTCGTGGATTTTTGTGGGGGGTGCTTCGGGAGTATGGGGTATCGGGCTTGTTGTTACGAGCTATTCGGTCTCTGTACGACCGTTGTGAGAGTTTAGTTCGTATTGCCAACACTCGGTCAGAGTCATTCCCAGTGAGAGTTGGACTCCGCCAGGGCTGCCCTTTGTCACCGGTCCTGTTCATAATTTTTATGGACAGGATTTCTAGGCGCAGCCAGGGAATGGAGGGTGTCATGCTTGGTAACCACAGGATCTCATCTCTGTTGTTTGCAGATGATGTTGTCCTGTTGGCTTCATCCAGCAATGACCTACAGCTCTTGCTGGGACGGTTTGCCGCTGAGTGTGAAGCGGCTGGGATGAGAATCAGCACCTCCAAGTCCGAGTCCATGGTCCTCAGCCGGAAAAAGGTGGATTGTCCTCTCCGGGTTGGGGACAGGCTCCTGCCCCAAGTGGAGGAGTTTAAGTATCTTGGGGTCTTGTTCACGAGTGAGGGGAAAATGGAGCGAGAGATCGACAGACGGATTGGAGCAGCATCTGCAGTGATGCGGACATTGTACCGGTCTGTTGTGGTGAAGAGGGAGCTTAGTTCTAAGGCAAAGCTGTCGATTTACCAGTCAATCTACGTTCCTACTCTCACCTATGGTCACGAGCTTTGGGTAATGACCGAAAGAACGAGATCGCGGATACAAGCGGCTGAAATGAGCTTTCTCCGTAGGATTGCTGGACTCACCCTCAGAGATAGGGTGAGGAGCTCAGTCATCCGGGAGAGGCTCAGAGTAGAACCGCTGCTCCTCCACATTGAAAGGAGTCAGTTGAGGTGGTATGGGCATCTGATTAGGATGCCTCCTGGACGTCTCCCACTTGAGGTGTTTCAGGCACGTCCCACTGGGAGGAGACCCCGGGGCAGACCCAGGACTCGGTGGAGAGACTATGTCTCCCAGCTAGTCTGGGAACGCCTTGGTGTCCCCTCTGAAGAGCTGGAGCAGGTGGCTGGGGAGAGGGAGGTCTGGGCTTCTCTGCTTGGGCTGCTGCCTCCGCGACCCGGACCTCCGGAAAAGCGGTAGAAGATGGATGGATGGATGGATGGATGGATCTGAAACATTTAAGTGTGACAGACACAAAAAAAACCCCGAGAAATCAGGAAGGGGGTAAACACTTTTTCACACCACTGTACATCATTATTAGATTTGTTTTTAGTTTAGTTTACTTTATCGGACACCCATTAGCATGAGCTGGCCACATTGGTTCAGCATTCACTCTTCCACAAATGTTTCTGTGCTGATTGTACTCTAGGGACTGGTCTTAGCCTATCGACCACTGAAACACAACAATCCTGTCAACCAGTGAGGCTTTGTTTCATTCATTAAAAGAAATTTACATTACGTGGCTCAAAGGTTGTTATCCAAGCTAGGAGCTAGCTAGCTAAGATTAGTTATAGTGATGAAAGAGGGAAGGTGGAGTTAACTGCGGCTCTTAATCATTTAAAGAGACATGCACTGAAACAAAGCATTATGATTCACAAAGATGCTATGATAATTAAATAATTTGGCCAAAGTATGTTGCAAATATTTCATAAAGACCTGTGGGAGCAATCAGCATGTGGAAAAACTACAGTAAATGGGACTTTTAAGTTTCTTATACCCTCTACCAGATAAGAACATTACCTGTCCAGAACTGTGCCATGCTCAACTCCTGTACAAGTACTGCACCAGACATGATGCACAAACATCCAGACAAGACCACTTTGATTGATGTTATATTCACAAAAATCCCATGTATCAGTCTGACAGGTTTTCTAATTTAACTTCTTAATTGGCACAAAAATTGAAAATAATTTGCTGTTGTGCATGGGTTCCAACAGAACCCATGCACAATAATGCACAGTTATTTGCAGGCTTGCAGATCCCCATGAATAAGCTAAAACAAGATGGCTGCACGGTGGCGCAGTGGTTTAGCACTGTGGCAGCACAGTTTTACCCTCGGCCGGGGGATTGTGGGGATTATGAGATCGTGGGTTCGATCCCAGCCCCCAACCAACAGTGAGCTGTGTGGAGTTTGCATGTTCTCCCCGTGTTGCGCGGGTTTACTCCGGGATTTCTCCGGTTTCCTCCCGCACACCAAAAACATGTAGGTTTAGGGCGCTCGCGCACGCAGCGACCAGCAGCCAGTGGCTTGTCACCAGACTGCAAACCAAGTCTACCTACGGGTACAAATAAGTAACAAAAAAAAAAAAAAAAAAAAAAGATCCTGTATATCCGATTGATATGGGATTACCAGGGTCCTTCTATGGAGCCTTACTGGGAGGAGCTGCTCAACTGCAAGCACCTGGGTCCTCATTTATCACGTGTGGGTAGAAACTGGAGCACATGTGGGTGTTTAGGGATTAGAAATGATCGTACAATAAGTCCATGTGGCATTTATGAAAGCGTGGTATCTGGGCAATCTCATCATATGATGATCACTCATTGATAAATCTGGTGGATGGAAATAATCGTAATTTACATACCATGCCAATGCCTTGTCCTCAACAGTTCCAGCACAGAAAAGCATCAGACAGCAAAGAGAGGAACTTTTTTCCAAAGTAGAAATTGGCAAAATTTTGAGAGAAGTGAAAATAGGGTAAAAACGACCATGTTGTGGAGGAGGTTAGTCCTGTAACAGAGTTGTTTTGACCATCTGAGCTTCATCTGAGGATTATAATCTAAATCTGTATTATTTGATTGAGATAACTGGCAAAATGTTGTTTATTTTTTTTATTTTAAGCATACATGTGTAGCATCATCGTCTCCTCAAAACCAAGACAGAAGATCACTTCTCTTCAGTTTACAGGAATTTCATTTTATTATTTACACAGGAATATCACTTTTCTGCCTTTTCAGGAATATCACTGGCTTTTATGTCGACTCATGCAGGCTTCTTCCAGGCCTGACCAAAGATGCTTGCTTTCCCAGGACCCCAATGTAAACAGTTGCCTCTTGCAGAGATTGTAAGGATCAGAATTTGCTTTTAAAGGCTCAAAGGAACATAAAACTCAGGAGACCAGACCTCTCAACGTGAACACTGCATTTGATAACGTACCTTTTCACAGGAAACCAATGTTCTTAAAAGAGTCATAAACCACTTAATCTGACGGGTTTATAGCCAATGCTGTCCAGGTACCTTCGCCCAGATACTAAAGGAAATCATCTACAGCTCAACAGTACCTCCTAGCGGATACCTACGGAATGTGTTTTCAGTATGTAGGATGACTTTTAATTTGTTCTAAATATTAAGTTTCTTTCAGCTTATCCTCTGGATCCTAAGGACACTGAAAATCATCCCTCTTTTATCACCAACCATGGTTTGCTGCATGTTTTGCTGCATTTTGGATCTAAATGTGAATACATGTATTATAATTATGTATATGAAATGTTATATTCATGAGTGTTATTCAAACACATATTAGAGTAATGGTATAAATGCATGATCACCATATATTAGCCAAGTCATTTAATTTAGTTAGATTTTATATTGAGCATTTATTTCATAAGAACTGACTGAGTGTTGATTTTCCCTCTGAAATTTCATGGGATGGTGTCTTCATTTGATTGGCTGCTCTCAAACAAAGAAGTGTTCTCACATTGGATAGCAGCCATTTCAAACTGCTTCTGAAAAAGCCGATTGGTCAGTCTTGCGACTACATCATCAGTTTTACGACCCGGCGAGGTAACTTTAAAAGAGAGAGGTTAGATTTGAGTTTAATCAGAGATCAGCACAGTAGAAAAAGGGTAGAAAAAGGAACAGGCAGGAAGATTAGTTAGAAGTAAAGTAACAATGTAACAAGTAGCAAGCTAAGATTAAGAATTAGAAACACAGAAAGAAGAAAGAAAGAGATTTTGAGAAGGATTAGGAACTAAATTAAGATTAAAGAAGCAGAATAGTAATCTAGATCTCAGAAGAAGATTTTATTCCACCGTTTCAAGGCCCTGTGAAGTTTTATTTTATTCTCTGTGTGTTTGTCAAGTCTTTCGTTATATTCTGGTCACTGAGGAGAAACCGTTTTTCTTTAGAGCTCGTCCCTTTTAGAGAATCAAATTCTCAAACTTTTTCCTTCACTTCAGAAGCCATTCCTATCCTAGTAAATGTTTTTCTAACATTTTTTTTCATGACTTTTCACGCCATTAAAGTGGACCTTTAATTTGCCTAGTTTAAAGTGAACAGAGACTGAGAAGATTTTCCTTCAGTTTTTTTGGTCTATCCCGCTACAAGAGACCTCAAAATTTGGATTCTTTTCCAAGGACTTTTCACGCCGCCCTGAGACAAACCACCCACGGCTGCAACTGTCTGCTTGAAGGGCCCCCCAGCTGAGTTGTCACCTCCACGGCCGTGAGGATAGCAGCCGCTTCCTCCGACGTCCTAACTTCAAAACCCAGCGGTACCGACCCGCGGAAACTTGGACCTACGGCTGTGTGTGAGTGAAACTCTTATTTCTCCTATCTCCTGGGTTAAAACGTGATGTCCTAACAATTAAATTACAATTGAATATGGCCCGTATTTCAGGGCTCAATTAGTCTCTCAGCCACAGGATGGAACTGTAAACTGAAGGAAAACTTTTAGTCATTTTTAAGTAACTTCCCTTAAAGTTTTGTAGATTAATTCAGGAGTCATTTTTAGATAATTAGCTTATGAATTTTCCACATAAAATTGTGTTGTTTTGTTAAAACATTCCAGCCTCATTTACCGTTGAAACATAAGTCTAGTTTCTCCGTGGTTCTGCAGAGGTGTAACGCTGGATTTTATATTCAGGAACCCAATATCAGTTGATGTGATATATTACGCTGTTATCATCTGAATCTGTTTATTCATCATTTGAACGCCATGTCATGTAACCTGAATGATTTTAATAAAAGAGTGAATAAGAGCAGTTGAAGCATTTTTCCTTTCGATATACAGGTTTCCTAATCACAGCAGGACAAAAACTCACTGAAACTTTGAGACTGATTCATTAAGTAATTTAAGGTACAAAGTTAATTAAAATTAAAAGTTAATATTGTCCGTTAGGACTGGTGCTCCTTTTACGAGTGCTTTTATTTAATTTAGCGGGTGTAGAAGTGATGGTTTAACTCTGCCCCCTTTCACACCCACTATTAAATAAAATAAATAATTCCTGTACCTTATGACAAATATTTTATAGGCAATTCACTGAACAGCTTAATGGTTCCCCGCTGTGACGCCTCTGTAATTGGGAAACGTATATGCAAAAAGAAAATTCATTGAAATCATAATTTTTTTTCCTGCAAATATTGATCCATATTCGGCGAGTCTGTCTGTTTGTTTGAGAGGCTGAGGCCTGCATCTGCTCCTGCCTGTGTGTCTGCTGTGCTTGTTTACCTAACCTCCCGCTGAGGAGTCTGGTGGCTGATAGCTACAAAGGGGGGTGAGCGATTCACCCACTAAAGTCAACAGTTTTTGATGCATGCAAAAAGAAGTTTGAAGCATTATATGCTGGATTAAGAAACATAAAGGCCCAGAGTGACAGAAACGCGAAGAAAACCGTCCTGTCTCTCGCCAGTTTAACCTTCCGGCGATTATCCCGAAAGGAGTAATTAAACTGGCCAGTTCTGTAATTTAATTACCCAAGCGTGGTGACGTCAGATTAAGCTGGATGCGGTTTGATCTGGTCACTGGATAAACCGCTGGGGAAAATAGCGCTAAACTATACCCGGAATTAAAGGGGTAACATTATTTGTGAAAGTTGGAGATTAAACTCTCATCTTGGAAAGCAAGGCGTGGTGTTGTCGCTGAGACTCGCGCCCGCATCACGTGTCACGTGAACACGCACAGTCGCGCGCGTGACCGAAAGGCGTGCACGAAAAAACTGCGCATGAGCAGAGTAAACGTGTAGACGCCATTTTGAAGGCGCAAAGAGGGAGTCACCCTAGCCGCCATTTTGAGTGAGACCGGTAGACCCGCCCAGAGCGACGTCATCAGTGTCTCCTCCCCCTGGGAGGGCAGAGACAACTGCCTCCATCGTGTGGTCAACTATAGGAGTTGCATTTCTTGCATGAATGCACACTCGGATTAAAGCAGAGCAAATCTATTAAGCTGATTTATAATCAAACAGAGCTTCCAAATTGACTTTAAATCAATCCGAATTATCCGAAACAATCTAAATTTAAACCCAAATCAAAGTTTTATCCCAAGAACCAAAAGGAAAAGGAAACTTGTGGGTTTGAAGTTTGTTCTCATTGGTGGAAGAGCTTTTGACTGCATATATACACACTGAAAGAGCATAGAAGCATAGACTTTGTATTTACTCACATATGTTAACCACATATTTTAATCTTTTTAGTTAAAAGCATATATTCACACATCTTATGCTAAAAGTCTGCAAACTTTTGAAGCTATATATATGTGTTTTGTTTTAAAGATCACTTTGTGCGATTTCTTTCACAGGAAGCCATTCAACTTAGGGACTCAAATAAATGACAATGTTCATTTAAACTCAAGTTAATGTTAATCCTGTGCATGTTGGTAAAGGATTTAGTGATTTACTAAATGTTTAACCAAAATTCTCCAAAATTAGGAAACCACATCCAGCAATTAACACTTAAAAGCTTTAGCTTATTTACAGTCAGTGTCGCTTTTGATTCATATTTCCTCCCCAGGAGAAGGAAAACATTTAACCAGCTCACTATTTCTCACCAGGATTTGAAATAAGTCAAAAGGTGAAAACTTTGACTAGTCTGTAAAACATTTTTTTTCTCTTCTTCTCTTTTTAAATAATCATTAACTTTAATCCTAAGGAAGCCTTAGTGACAATACACAAAGACAGTTCATTTGTTTCCTAACTTGTAAATATTAAAACATTGAAAGGCTTTAAATGAAGATAAGCTTTAACAAATAGAACAAAGCCAGTTCTAACTTTAAAACAAAGTGAAGACTTATACTGTAACCCTAAAGCCTTAAAGCATTTAACCTTTTCTATTTTTGTTGCTTTCTTTTTCTTTTGTAAATAAAATCTTTACTTTCAAGTGAGATTCAACAAAAAATTCACAACCTAGTTGAGGATTATTCCAAGACTACACTTTGATAACTGAACTGAAAGAAGTCAATCGACACAAAATTTTTTTGCTTTTGTCTTGTGAAATACAAATCAAAATACAGTGTCAACAAATAAACTAACCCGTATTCCACATTTCTAAAGAATTCCAAAATATTTGCTTTCCTTCTTACAAGCCTGGAAGTTGAAACAAACTCCAAAAAGAAGCTTGTAATTACCCTCACTGTAAAACGACACTCAAGGTTAACTCTTGACGCACAACTTTAGCTATAATCAACGAATTGATTTCAAGCTAAGCGTTACACAAACGGTCAAACATGTCGAATCCACTTGACGAATTAAATGACCTTCAAGTAATATTGGAAGAGTTGGCTTCCGACCTTATACCCGGTTTCTCCAAACAAGTTCGGGATACTCCACCAAAAAATTTGAAGCAAATCACGAAAAAACTTTTGGATGAATGCGAAGCTAACCCACCGAAAGCAAAGGAAATCCCCGGTGTGTTAGGAAAGTTTGCACTAGCATTAGTTGCAAGGCTAAAACGAGCTGAAACCCAAGTACTCTACGCCGAAAAGGAACTGGTGAAACGACAAACAACCATCATTTCTCTTCAGGAAGAGAACAAATCCCTTGTGAAAAAGCAGGAACAAGCTCGCATAGAGAAAGAAGACACCCAAGCTACGCTCGATCAGACGTTGCTAAATCTGGAACAAGCAGAGGAAGAAAAGCAACGACTAGAAGACAATAATACCTCACTTCAGCAAGAAAATGAGGAATTGAGAATCGCCCTGCTTTACAAAGAGAATCAACTCAAGGAAGTTGAAGGTCAATTGGACGAAACAAGCTCCGATTATGGGAAATGCAAACTGCTCCTACGAGAAGCACAACAAGGTCTTCAGGACGTCCAAGAAGAGCTGGAAGACCACCGCAAACAAAGGGATCTGAGATCAGAATCCATGAACAGGCCGGTTCCCTCGACAAAGGGGGGCATCCCCTCATGGGATCGGGACTCCCCCGGCTCACACTCACCTGACCCGTTCAGACCCGAACGGCAACGTGAAAGACGTGTGCAAATTCCATCCGATGGAGATCTCAATAAGATCGCTCGCCACGTCACGAAATTTGATCCCTCAACCAGTGGGTCACCTGATACCAGGGCTTATTTGCAAGACATCGACTACTACTTGCGTAAATACCCTGATGCTACTGTTGACAACCGCATTTATTTGATCAAGTTGACATCCAACAGGTCGGTATCAAAATTTATACATCGGCAACCATTTGACATCAAGATGAACCACCGGAAACTCTATGAAGCCATCGAAAGAGAGTTTTCCGACGACTGCTTACAGTCAGGGCTAGCGACAGCCCTAGCTGTGAAACAGGGTCACTTAGAGCCCCCACAGGCATACTACCAGCAACTCCTGCGCGCATATTTCGGATCTCAAAACACGCCTGAGATGGAAGAAGACCACAATTTCAAGGCTCTTTTCATTCAGAATCTCCACCCCACGATTGGACACCACCTTGGAGTCATGGCTAACCCAAAGACAAACTCGGTAAACCAGCTAAGAGAGTTCGCACATTATGCATTCCAGAAACAGCGACAAAGCAATCAGAAGCATATCGAGTCTACCGCGGTGTTAGCAGTCAACACCGCATCAGACACCCTGGACCTAGAGGGCGCCCCAAGGCCAGCCCCTGTTCCAGCATCTCGGTCACAAATAAAATGACGACAGTCCTCTAGTCAAGATAAGTCGAGTCATGACCCGGAAAAATTTTTGACACCAAGTTCCAAGCCAACATCACCAAAACCTGACTACCGTCGGAGACTAAGCCCACCAGGTAAGTCACAAGAATACGGTACGGATACCCGGAATGACAGATATCGATTTCGAGACTCGCATAATCGCGGGAGGTGGTCACCTCCTTCATACCGCCGGAAAAACTTCAACAGGGAAGCAAGACCTCCCCCTGGAAAGTTTAACTCCAAACCCTGGGAGAAGAAAGAAAAACCCATTTTCAGCCAAGAAGACCTGGAGACTCTCCAACGCATACTTGACGAACTGAAGAGGAAAAAGGAGGCGAAAGAGGACAAGAAACCAGATGTCCTAGCCATAAATATTGTGATCACCCCGAACGATCCTTTAGGTTTGCCACAAGTCAACCCTGAGGATTCTCCTACTACAAAGGGGAAGGATACCAAAGACACAACCAAGCATCCTCCACCCGAAACTCAGGAGGAGCTCCAAAATGCAACGCCACCCAGTGCCATTTTGGTAGTCCAGCTACCTGGGAAACCTCACTCGCCCGAAACCGGCAACTCTTTAACCACTTGCACTCCGTTGTTCCGCGGGCGGGCAAGTCTCTGCGTCCTAGGATGCATGAGGGTGCACAAGAGCACCCTCATGCGCGCTTGGACGCATGACGCATGATGGTGGTGATGGTGATGTAGTGGCGTCCAAGCGCCACTCAAAAAAAAACTGCAGAGACAGCCGCGAACAGATTAGTTCATCTGATTGACCTCTCATTCGACTAATAAGAGCCTTGAATTGGGTTTCTGAAACCTTGAAGAGCCAATGAATGAAAATCTAGGAAGGAGGACCCGCCTACTGTGAACGCAGGAGCCAATTGAAGCACAGAAATTCAGGCTGGGTGAAGAGAGATTTACTGTTGCAACAGATGAAAACAAAGGACGCTGGACGAATCTACTACAGACCCAGCAGCATGGAGACCACCCACAAGTGGGACCTGCACTCATTCCAGCAGAATAGATGTTTAGGATTCTCTTCCGTCATCATAGACCGACGACAAAGGTCGTAAATCATTCACCAAAACCGCAATAATGGAATTATGTTTTGATCGGGATCCACGAGCCGAGCAGCGTCGCGTTCGTCTTACAATGGGGAAGAGAAGTTTGCTACGACTCTGCAGCTGTGAAGAGGTAAGGTGTTATAAGCTAAATTATTATTTCTCCCTGAAAACTGTAATCCAAAAATGACTTCTGACCGATCGGTCAAAACATTCCAGCCTCATTTACCGTTGAAACATAAGTCTAGTTTCTCCTTGGTTCTGCAGAGGTGTAATGCTGGATTTTATGTTCAGGAACCCAATATCAGTTGATGTGATATATTACGCTGTTATCATCTGAATCTGTTTATTCATCATTTGAACGCCATGTCATGTAACCTGAATGATTTTAATAAAAGAGTGAATAAGAGCAGTTGAAGCGTTTTTCCTTTTGCATATACAGGTTTCCTAATCACGGCAGGACAAAAACTCACTGAAACTTTGAGACTGATTCATTAAGTACGTAATTTAAGGTACAAAGTTAATTAAAATTAAAATTTAATATTGTCCGTTAGGAACTGTAAACTGGTGCCCCTTTTACGAGTGCTTTTATTTAATTTAGCGGGTGTAGAAGTGAAGGTTTAACTCCGCCCCCTTTCACACCCACTATCAAATAAAATAAATAATTCCTGTACCTTATGACAAATATTTTATAGGCAATTCACTCAACACATGTCAAACATAAGAATTTTTTACAAACAACTTAGAAGTGCAGAAATAAGTTCCATGTCTCCAGCACAGCTGTCTGCTTTGCCTGTGTGTATTTGTTCTGCTGGACTCTGAACAAAAACCGGAAAAACCCTGAGCTCAACTGCAATGGTAAAAAATATTTCAGAATCTAAATGCTTAATTCAGTTTTCACCATTCCATGAAATAACTGTAGTTTTAAAATCTGTTGTAATATTTGCTGCAAGTGACATAAACCTCGGATCCAGGACGAACAATGTGGTTTTCGTCCTGGCTGTGGCACATTGGACCAACTCTTTACCCTCTCGAGAATCCTCGAGGGTTCGTGGAAGTTTGCTCAACAAGTCCACATGTGTTTTGTGGACTTGGACAAAGTATATGACCACATCCCTTGTGGTCTCTTGTAGGGGTTGCTGCGGGAGTATGGGGTATCAGGCTCATTGTTACGAGCTATCCAGTCCCTATACGACCATTGAAAGAGTTTGGTTTGTATTGCCACACAACACCCAGTCAAAATCGTTTCCAGTGAGAGTTGGACTCCACCAGGTCTGCCCTTTGTCACTGATCCTGTTCATAATTTTTATGGACAGGATTTCTAGGCGCAGCCAAGGATTGGAAGGTCATGCTTGGTGACCACAAGAATTCATCTCTGCTGTTTGCAGATGATGTTGTCCTGTTGGCTTCACCAACCAATGACCTACAGGCCATGCTGGGATGGTTTGCTACTGAGTGTGAAGTGGCTGACATGAGAATCAGCACCTCCAAGACCGAGTCCATGGTCCTCAGCCGGAAAAAGGGGGATTGTCCTCTCCAGGTTGGGGACAAGCTCCTGCTCCAAGTGGAGGAGTTTAAGTATCTCGGGGTCTCATTCATGAGTGAGGGGAGAATGGAGCAAAAGATTGACAGATGGATTGGAGCAGCATCTGCAGTGATGCAGACGTTGTACCGGTCTGTTGTGGTGAAGAGGGAGCTGAGCTCGAAAGCAAAGTTGTCGATTTACTGGTCAATCTACATTCCTACCCTATGGTCATGAGCTTAGGGTTATGACCGAAAGAATGAGCTCATGGATACAAGTGGCTGAAATGAGCTTTCTTCGTAGGATTGCTGGACTCATCCTTGAACTGCTGCTCTTCCATATGGAAAGGAGCTAGTGGAGGTGGTTTGGTCATGTCCCACTGGGAGGAGACCCCCGGGCATACCTAGGACATGATGGAGAGACTACTTCTCCCAGCTGGTCTGGGAACATCTTGGTATCCTCTTTGAAAAGCTGGAGCAGGTGGCCGGAGAGAGGGAAGTCTTGGCTTCCCTGCTTGAGCTACTTCCTCCATGACCTGGACCTCCAGAGAAGCGGTAGATGATGGATGGATGAATGGATGGACAGAAATACGGACAGAACATTTATAATTATTAAAAGAAGCCTCTTTAGTCTTTAAAATAAATAATCAAACTCTCATCTGAATATAAGACAAGGCAAGCACGTCACTGAAGGCTGCACTGCTCATTGTTGATATAATCAAAAAATTATTTCATACACCTAGGTTTCTGTGCTGCACTGCTAGCCTGCAGTGACTTGAAACACAAGCTCAAACATGTCACGGGATTTGAGCATGCTGTGAGATCACATTTAAATTGATATATACCAATCTTTGCACTGAAACGATCACATGACCAGTTTTCTGTCTTACACACGTTTGACAAATGAAGGCCAGGGGCCTCATGTACAAAGGGTATTTACACACAAAAACATGGCGTACGTCCTTTTCCACAGAAAATTTCAGAAGCATCAAGAATGAAATGACCGTGGAAATATACGCAGCCCCACGTCAACTTCATGGCTGGCCTGCGTACGTTTCTACTGTTATTGGTCCACTGGCGACACTAAGAGGTGATGTTGGGAGACTGATAATGACGTGAAAATGATTGTATACACCAGAGACACAAGATGAGCAGACATCCAAGTGTGCGCAATTAGATGAGTGGACATAAAAACAGAGTGCAGAAAATGCCTCAAACAACAGAGGATTAGAGGCTATTGCAAATCGCGCAGTGAGAAGAGAAAGGGTATTTAGAGACAGAAGATGTTCTGGCTCAGGATGATGACTGGTTTGTCAGCTAGTTTAGGTTTCCACAGGCAGTCCTTGTGGAAGTGAGCTGAACAGAGCTACAGCTGCTCTTGGCATGCGACAGTGAGAAGCCGTGCACTGCCCGTCCTAGTGCAGGTGCTGACAACTCTGGGGTTTCTGGAAATGAGCATTGGCAGACCAATCGGGAATTTCCCAGTCAACCCTGAACCGATCTATGCCAGCAGTGTGGGGTGGTATTATACGGCTGTCACCCAGGTACATCATATTCCCATACAATGCAGTTGAACAGGCCAACATCAAAGCACAATTTGCAGCGACAGCCAGTTTTCCTAATGATTCTAATTAACAGCATTGTTGGGAACAAACTACAAGCTGGCACTGTGTGGATGGGTGGCTTCTTGGTGAGTAAATTCATGTAATTGTCTTAAATAACCCACCTCATGCGCAATGGACCTGTGCGCCCCACAAATATTACCGCGTCTTCAAGGTTTCATTGCAACTCTGTGGTCTGAGTAAGTGACTTTCTTTTTTCGCTGATTAAACTAGTTTGACAGCTGTTGAGTCTTACATACATTAAACCCCAGTTCTTTGATACGACGGCCAAATAACCAGGCTGAGAGATAAAGTATATTTTCCTTTTTTTACTGAAAGTGAGATATGGATACAAGCAGCGCTGGAACACAACTCTTTAGGCAATTCCCCAAGAGTGTGTTACCTCAAAATTGAGCCCTATAGTTTTTATAAGCTTAACCACTCCCCATGCAAGAGGGAGGGGTTTTACCTCATTGTATCAATAACACATTTCCGCATATGTGGCAGCTCTGCTGAGTGCAGAACTGATTCTAACTGATTTCAGCAAATGAATTATAGGGTGTAAACTAAACTCTGGAGTGTAGTGTGTGAAGCAAGCAGATAAAGACGTGTGAGAAAAACAGAGCAATCATGTCATTTTAATGATAATACCCCTTGTTGAGGTAGGTAGTGAGATAAATAGTGAGGTGTCCTAATGAGGCACCTCACTATCTATCTATCTATAACCTAGTAACCTAAAACTACGTTTTTGCATCTCCCCCTGTTGAGATGGGTCTAAGCCCATCTCATAACCATCTCCTAACCCTATTCTATCCCCTGTGTGTAGTGCTTCTAAAATTTTATATGTGCGTGATGTCCTCCTTCCGGCATTCACATAGACCTGCCCCCCTGAGGTCACCATTTCTCCAGAGGACATCGGGTGTGGTGCAGACATCATGAGTTAATATAGCTAACAATCCTATATGTGTAAAATATATTCAAAACTAAACTATCCTCATCTATGCATACATATGAATATATGTGAAGATGCATATTATCAAACCAACTACCTACATGATTATCAATACCAGATTAAGCTTTATTGAGCCTTTAGTTCTTATATTTTCATTTTTCTAAAATTTAAGCTATACTTTATAATTTTATTAAAATATGCAACTTATGGACTTTATAACTATTTTAGTAAGTTGATTAATTATGCAAAAAGTTTTTTCTTTTTCTTTTCTTTTTTTTCTAAACATTAATTGTGCTCTATAATAATCAAAGAGATCCCGCAATTTCAATAACTTTAAATGTGTAAGCAATAAATTAATACACAGATCACAACCCACAGGACGTAGAATATGACATAGACCCTGATAATAATCTTTTTAACTCAATCAATAATGACTGTAATTATTACACAGATGAACAGTTTAACACAATGGTCACATCTGATTTCAATATTTCTATGATCCACTTCAACAGCAGGAGTCTCTATGCAAACTTTAATAACATTAAAGATTATTTAAATCAGTTTAAAGAGCCATTCAATATTGTGGCAATATCAGAGACATGGTTCAGTGAAGAGAAAGGAGTGGATTTTACCATGGATGGCTATGAATTAAATTATATAAATAGAAAAGTGAAAAAAGGAGGAGGAGTTGCAATTTATGTTGACAAGAGATTGAAATACAAGGTTGTTGAAAATCTGTCAGTAACTGTGGATGATTTATTTGAATGTATTACAATAGAAATCTGTCTGGACAATGTGAAGAATGTAGTAGTGAGCTGTGTATATAGAACACCTGGATCAAACATTGACTTATTTAAGGACTGGATGGAAAAAATGTACGCAAAACTAACTCATAAAGTTATGCTCATCTGTGGGGATTTCAATATAGATCTGATGAACTCAAAACAACATAGTTTGACAGAAGAATTTATCAACACAATGTACAGCATGGGCTTACATCCAACAATTACCGGACCTAGCAGAATCACGTCACACAGTGCCACACTACTAGATAACATATTCACAAACATTATGGAAAATAATATCAGGAGTGGGCTTTTATTGAATGATATCAGCGACCACCTGCTGATTTTTGTTGTCTATCAATGTGATTATAGGAAGAAAAAGTATACAAAAAATATTAAATATAAAAGAATAAGAACCGAAGAATCAATGTATTTACTGACAAAGGAATTATTAATACAAGATTGGAAGATAGTTTATGATGAAAATGACATAAATAGAGCTTATGATAATTTTTTACAAATATTTCAATCATTGTACAATAAATACTGTCCTATAAAACAATACAGTGACAGACAACAAAAATAAATATTCCTTGGATCACCAAGGGGTTAATAAATGCATGTAAAAAGAAGAATACATTATATAAACAATTCATTAAATGCAGAAATATAAAAGATATAAAAATAAGCTTACCACTATAATGAGGACCTGTAAGAAAGAATATTACAACAGAATACTAGAGGATAACAAAAATAACATAAGAGGAATATGGCAAGTACTCAAGGGGATTATTAGTAATCGTCCTAAGTATGCAAATTATCCAGAATATTTTATCGAAAACGACAGTTTGATTAATAATATGGAAGATGTGGTCAGTGGTTTCAATAAATTTTTTGTAAACGTTGGTCCTGAATTAGCAAAATCAATAGTGACACCAGAAACAAACCACAGTGGTTCTGTGAATGAAATAGAAGATAGAAATCCAAACACAATCTTTTTGGGTGCAGTTACTGAAAAGGAAATTATCGAGACTGTGAGTAAATTTAAGAACAAAAAATCAACGGACTGGAATGAAATTGACATGACAATAGTGAAAAAAGTAATTGAGGGAATTGTTAAGCCACTCACCCACATCTGTAACCTGTCATTTCAAACTGGTACATTTCCAGACAAAATGAAAATAGCAAAAGTAACACCTCTTTACAAAACAGGAGACAGTCATTGCTTCACAAATTACAAGGCCAGTCTCTTTACTCTCACAATTCTCCAAAATACTTGAAAAAATATTCACTAAGAGACTGGATGATTTCATTGAAAAACACAACCTCCTTACAGATAGCCAGTATGGTTTTAGAGCAGATAAATCTACGTCTTTGGCACTGATCGAACTTATAGAAGAAATTACTAGTTGTATAGACAAAAAAAAGGTTGCTGTAGGAGTATTTATAGACTTAAAGAAAGCTTTTGACACCATTGACCACAGAATACTACTAAGGAAACTGGAAAGGTATGGGACAAGAGGGGTAGGACTGAGTTGGGTGGAAAGTTATTTAAGTAACAGACAACAATTTGTACAAATTGGAGAGCACAAATCACCCTGCATGGACATCACTTGTGGTGTGCCCCAGGGGTCAGTTTTGGGACCCAAACTCTTTATCTTGTATATAAATGACATATGCCAAGTATCAAAAATTCTGAAATTTATTTTGTTTGCGGATGACACAAATATCCTTTGCACTGGTGAGAATTTGCAGCAGGTTTTAGAGGTGGTCACAACTGAAATGGAAAAAATAACGCAGTGGTTCAACAAAAATAAATTATTTCTAAATCTAAAAAAAAAACAAAGATTATGGTGTTTGGAAATTATAAAACAAATCATGAAATAATGGTAACGATAGATGATACCAGAATACAAACAGTACAGGAAAATAAGTTTCTGGGGGTGACACTAGACCAGGGGTGTCAAACTCATTCCATGGAGGGCCAAGACCCTGCAGGTTTTACCTCCACCCAGTGTCTTCAGCAGGTGTTTTCATTGATCAGCAATCAGTGAGGGGAAATTCAGTGAAATCTCCTGTTGAAGACACTGGGTGGAGGTAAAACCTGCAGGGTCTTGGCCCTCCATGGAATGAGTTTGACACCCCTGCACTAGACAGTAAAATCTGCTGGAAACCTCACATCAGTCACATCCGGGCTAAATTAGCAAAATGTATAGGCATACTGGGGAAGACAAGACACATCTTGGACTATAAATCATTGGTCTTATTGTACAATTCACTGTTTTTACCTTATCTTAACTACTGTGTAGAAGTCTGGGGAAACACCTACAAGACCAACCTACAAGCAATATGCACATCACAAAAAAGAGCTATAAGGATAATAAACAATGCAGGATATAGAGACCATACCAATTCGTTGTTCTTGAAATCACATGTCATAAAGTTCATCAATTTAGTTAAATTTAAGACAGCACAAGTAATGTACAGGGCAATTAACAATCAACTCTCAACTAATATACAAAAAATATTTAAAAAAAGAGACAATGATCATAATTTGAGAGGAGACTTAAACTTCACAAAACCCAAGATACGTACAACCAAGAAAAGTATGTGCATATCTGTCTGTGGGGTGGATTTGTGGAACAGTCTGGAGCCGGAACTGAAACTATGTACAAACAGAAATCAATTTAAAAAGAGGTATAAGCACCATTTGTTGAAAGGATATATGTTAGAAGGGTAGAATTTATATATACGATTCATTATGTTCACTCTGGGACATTATGGGACACTATGGAATGGTGGGTGGGACAGCACTGTGTGTATCTGTGTTGTTTGAGACTGGTTTTGATATATGGACTTCATTGTATGTTAGAATGGACAGATGTTAATGTTGATCTGTAAAAAATACAGTAAATTGTTTACTTGGGGTCTTAAAGGTAGTAATTTGTATAAAATTCACATGGGTGTATCGATGGAAAAGAGGAGTTGGAATTAATAAGTGTTCACTTCTTCCTTCTCCCTTTCGAACAATGTATACTGTAACTTTATTGCATTTGCTATTTGCTTGTTTTTGTTATATTTTTTGTGTTCGAAATAAACTATCTATCTATCTATCTATCTATCTATCTATCTATCTATCTATCTACCTATACCCGACTTTGTGTATAACATGGACAGCCCTTTTTGTAATGTTAGCAATGAATTAAGTATACTTTTATAATTGTTACCCCAGGCCTCTATACAATAGGTCAAGTATGGAAGTATCAATGAGCAATACAAGCTATAAAGTGATTTGTCTTAATTTTATTTATAATTGCCATATTTTTGCAACTTTGTTTTGTATTTATCTGACGTGTGGTTTCCAACTACTTTTATCATCTAATATTACCTTGTAATAGAAATTCACTAATTATGCATTTATCTGTTGAGATCACATATTTTATAAGTGTGTGTGTGGGTGTGTTACAACATACTGTATGAACTGTTTTAATATGCTATATTAACAAGCTGTTTGATATGTCTATTGTATTTTGTGTTTCAAGGTAAAGTTTTATGTCACATGACCAGCTAAAGGGTTTCATGCTCTCACTGCCTCCCCCCTTTTCTCCTCTCCTGAGTAGACTGCTTGATGGCCTTGAAGCCCTGTAGTTATGCAGCTGTTGCCTTATCATATATACCTTTTTTATTTTTTTATACTTCATGTTTCACTTATTACAATAATCCTAAATGGGGTGTTAAATTGATGTAAAACTCCTTAATACTATGAAAGTTTGCATAGAGATTCCTACTATTAATATGTATTATTGTCATTGTCTGATTCAAATTCATAATTCCATTTAACTGTTGATCATAATAAGTACACTTATTGTTAATATGATTAAAATAGTTATTGTCTGGGTCAATTTCTCCTAAAATGTCTTGTGGTTGCTGTTCAGTATTGACAAAGGTTTCAGCTTTAATTTGCCCTAATACACTTCCATTATTTAATAAGGAAAAGGAAAAAAAAGAAGAAACACTAAGGAAAAAGAACACAAAAATCTCCACTCATAATCTTACTGCACTATTATTCATACATCAGAACTAAGGTTTAAATTTATCTAATTCCTCCCTTTCTCTAATCATTACCTTACATTTCTTTGTCCATGTTGATTGTATTTTCCCCTGTTTTCTGAGAGCCCTTTTAAATTTCAAAAATTTTATGAAGTGTATTTTTATGTTATCATATGTCTTTTTGCATCTTTTTGCATCTGATTAGAATTTTAGCATTACAAAGGTAATGAATCACGGACTTCTGCCAATGTCCGAGTTCCTGGAGGCACTATGCACTTGATACAGTGGGACTTGTGCCAGTACCACTTAATTTTTTGTAAAGCAATTTTAATAAATGTAAAAATCTACTGTATATTGTCTTTGTAGTAGATTCTAAATCAAGCCCCACTGTAAACATAAATTCAGCACAAGTTAGACTTTCCTTAGATATTTGGAACTTTTCTCATAAATTTGCATGGTTTTCTTCCTTATCAGTTTACCATGTTCCTTATAAACATGATATTTCCTTTACAATAATCTACAGATATTTCCTTAAATATCTGGAAATTTATTGATGTAACTTTAACTTCTCCTTTTGAATGTTGGGATTTCATTACCAAGCGGTTTCATTTGTATTTTTCTCTTCATTATTGATCATCTATTGCTAATTTTATGTATTATCTATTTTTCTGAGGATTGCTAATTATTTTTGCTGATTAATTTCTTTGATACCCTCTGTTTGATGTATGGAGACGCACATGCAGCAAAGTTACAGGGTATTTGCTTGATTCTTTTACTGAAAGGAAGTGTGCTACCGCATTTAATTTAGATGAAAATTTGTGGGTAGTACAGCTCCTTCAAAATGAGATTTCAATAATCATGGCTTCTTTTATGACGTCTCTTGAACTAATTTACAAATTCCATTTAAGAAAAACAAAATAGCTATCTGTGCATATTTAATATGCTTTAGGATTGATAAGTAAGGTCAGTTTGTCCAGTTGAACACAGATAGGTTGAATTTGTATAAATGAATAAAGATTGCGTCACACTCTTTCAGTCAATGGAAAGGTGGGCATATTGCCTAATTAGAATTTGGTTTAATTTTGTACAAGGAATGCCTCATTTTATACATGCCTTGGTAAATTATGGGGTGGAATGTAGTCCCGAGGCCCAGCTTGGCCACGGCTGAGCATCAGGAAAACACATTCCTTGTTACTGTCACATTTCTGAAATATGATGTTGTCACACCATTATGTGGTGAGTAACATCAAATGTATCCTGCAGTGCAAAATCATATAAACATTACATTTGTAAAGTCAGAGTGATTTAAATCGTTATGCTTTATGTCATTTACAATGTCATGCAAAGTCATACTTAGCTTCAAAAAATGCTTATCAATTTAGGGGTCCTTTCTCCTGGGTCAATCAATGTCAATGTCAGTGTCACCCCTTCAGTCAATGAATGTCAATTATTGTTTTTATTATTTTATTACATATTGCATATGTCACCAAAGATTTATTAAATTAAAAGATAGTGATAATGTTATAATTCCTTGTTAATTTGGCAAATTTAATTCCTGGTGAAAGCTATTTTTTTTAAATATCCTATATTAAAAGCCTTAGACCAGTGATGCATTTTAGAATGAATAACTGTATATATAAACCTAATCTCTGTTTTCAAGAATTTATGACACAGTCTGTGTATTTTTTCTTTAAAGGCTGATTCTGTCTATTCTTATCTAGGTCAGACTGACACACTAATCAGTCTCAGTTCACCATTGAAACTAAATTCCCTTTCTCCATTTTATCAGAATTCTTGTGATATTTCTGTCTTTTGGCAAGTCATATGCACAAACACATTAATTATCAATCTCTTTTGAACCTCTATGCTTTAAATCATGTAATATAGGGTATACATAAAGCCTTCAGTGATTAGGCATTATTAAGTGACATCATGATATTGTAATATTCAATTAATTTCATCATTGTCATGCTGGTAACATTGATTAAGATGCAAACATTTATACTTAACTTGATATTCTATGGGCCTGTGGTCACGTCGTCACGTCGTCACGTCCTGGGTCCTTTTTTTCCTGTAAAGTGCACTGTTATGCTTCAGTCAAAGAAAAAAGGCCAGTAATACGTCAAAAATTGCTTTAAAAATATGTAAATAATTTATCACGTATGCAACATTAGTTAAAAACCCGCAAAGTTAGATTGAAAAAATAAAACCCCAAAACTTTGCAAAAATACACATATCTAGATTACTTCTCTTTTCATTCCCCTGTCACAGATCAGCACCCACACAGCCTGTTTTTTTATTCTCCCTTTTTTTCTAAAACAACCACACACACACAAACACAGAATTGCTCCTCTCTCCTATCTCCACAAGGTTGAAGCAGCAACCTTCCAGAAAGACAAAACAACCCAAACTGCAATAATCCACATAAATGGCTTTGTCTAATCTATCTGTTAGGGGGCCCCCACATTGCCAAACAAGCCATCTATTGGTAACTTTTTTACCCATGTTTTAAGCTGTTTTCACGCTTCATTGTCAAAGTGGTTTTCAGCACTTCCTCCATTTTATTTATAGCATAACCCAGACTACCCAATGGATATTCAGAGCTGCGTTTATCATTATCCATTTTACCATTGTCTTTTATCGTTATCCAGTTTTGTTGCCCTTTTAATCCAACCGTCTTTAAATGTTATAGTCTAATATCAATTAGAATGAAATTATTATGATGATGATTATGATGATTTTATTTATTTCCACTTCCTCACGACAATATTGCCTCACACATCACCGTGATTTTTACTATAGGTTCAGGTTACTTTATTTGTACCCGTAGGTAGATTTGTATAATTAGTTTAGTTATATTATTATATATCACCTATGAACCAATCGTCCCGATCGGGTAATTTAAAACTTATGTTTATTTCACACACAGTAGGTCCCTATCTAATGTGGTAAGACCAACTATATTTTAGAGATGCGCCTGTTGCAGTTTCTCTAGGAGTTAAAACCTTTTGGTCTGAGCTAAAATATGCTAGGGGTGCCAACAACTCTTTTTGAAATCAAGCAATGATTTCAAGGAGTTTTAACCTTTTGGCAAGGCTATTGCACTCGCTGAGTAACACTTTTATGGCAACCCTACAACAGTCACCTCGGGGTTTAAACCTTTTACTCAGACATGCAATCTCATTCGAGGTAACTTTGCCTTTCCAGTGGAAGCCTCCTAAAAAATGTCCACTGCAGAGTTAAACCGTTTACCCAAGCTATCCCCAACTCAGCTTTTAGGGCAAGTTTTAAGGTGTACAACTTAACCCACAGGGTCAAAACTGTTTGGAGATTTACTCATTAAACTCAATGCTTATACTTCTCAAAATACCATATCATAAACTCAAATCAAGACCATATCTTAGTTTCATTCCACAAATAAAATCACACGTGCATGAATATTTAATTTCTACAGAAAGGGCTGTCCCCAAAGGGACAGGCAGAAATTTATTGAAAAAGGTTTTCTGCTCACCCCCTATCATGTTGCGGCCGCCAGTCTGTAGAGAAAAAATCATCACACCGTTTACAAAACTAAAACTAAAATTTAGCCTCGTAACCAGGCGGAAACACCAAAATGTTGAGTCTAAAATACCTTAAACCCCAGTTCTTTGATACGACGGCCAAATAACCAGGCTGAAAGATGAAGTATATTTTCCATTTTTTACTGAAAGTGAGATATGGATACAAGCAGCGCTGGAACACAACTCTTTAGGCAATTCCCCAAGAGAGTGTGTTACCCCAAAATTGAGCCCTGTAGTTTTTATAAGCTTAACCACTCCCTCATACAAGAGGGAGGGGTTTTACCTCATTGTATCAATAATACATTTCCGCGTATGTGGCAGCTCTGCTGAGTGTAAAACTGATTCTAACTGATTTCAGCAAATGAATTATAGGGTGTAAACTAAACTCTGCAGTGTAGCGTGTGAAGCAAGCAGATGAAGTGTGAGAAAGACAGAGAAATCATGTCATTTTACCAACACAGCATTCTACCAAGCCTTCGACTGACTCTGTGTGTACAGTTGTTATGTCAAAAAACACATGTGAAAAGTGTGAAATGCAACAGTCTCACACATTCTTGGCACACTCCATCCATTTAGTAGTGTGCAATCCATGTAAGTTGTATATAACTATAAAGGATGAGATTTGCATTTTAGACATAAAATATGTACTTGCCGAGTCTAATATGATCTGCTTTCAACTGACAGGTGACCTTGGCTACCCACTAAATAGGTTCATATTGCCTTCTTTTTCATTACGGTTTTCCTTTATTCAACCAGCTGATCTACCAGGCTGGTCACAAATTGATTGATTGATTTATTCATCATTTAAAATAACATTGTATAAAAGATAAAACATACATTTAAATACAATGGGATGACACAAGAAAGTGCACACACTTTATTTCCATTGGGGCCCCTGAAAGAAGTCATAGCTGGTCTCACACCTGCAACCTTTCACTTTGAACACTGGCAGTTTAACCATTGAGCTACACATGGTACAAACCACAGTGATCAGCTGACGCTTCTGAGGATGACTGCAGACGTCAGTCTACACATGTCAAACTTAAAAACATCTCCTTCTTATCCCTGTCTGGATAAAGGAAACAATAAACTAATCTTCTACAGCTGTGAGCAGGCTATTAAATTACCCACTCTCAGTGAAAAACATATCTAATAAATGTTTTCCCACCCCTCTAAAAACGTACATTTGCACGTTAAATAAAAAAAAAGTGCCCTGGTACGTTTTTACAAGTTCACTCACCGCGCATGCGCAGAGCAACGTCTTTTACTTTGCTCTCCTAACACTCATTCAGTTGGTGGGAGGGGGTTGGCAGATGGTTGTCTACACAGCTGTTCAGGCAAGCCACACAAAAACACTTGAGTTCAACTCTCCTCTGCAACTGGTTTCCTTACTTTGTTTTTCACTCCACTAATGAAAAGTTCCTGTGAGGTTAGGGTTAGGGATTAAAGTATGGGGTAGTTGGTCGATGCTGAAAGACAAAAAAAGTGGAAAAAAACTGCCGTTACACACCTTTCTTAAAGCTGTAAACGCCACGTATCCACTGCACATGAAAAATCTTTTTTACGTGCCTGTGTACGTTTTCTCTGACTGACAAAACATGCAACTGAATGTTTTTTTTGCTGAGACTTGGCTCATATCCGGCACTAATCCCAGAGGCCAGCGTGCCAAACAAAATGTTTTTACATGCCTTTGCATCATTCAGCAGCGCCTGTAACTCACAGTCCATGAAATCCATTATTTTTGATCATGGACACAGGAGAATCAAACATACTGGGCTTGTATTTATCTATTCGCATGCAATTTCATATTCAAATGGAGGCAAGTCAAGGGAGGAGTCCGGTATTTCCTCACATGCATTTAAGTTCAAGTCAATTGGAATGTACACGGGAAATGTGCTTGGATTCCTGCGTATGGACAGTTTCATACATCTGGATTTTTTTTTAATTTTTTTAATTTTATTTTTTTTTTGCTTACAGCATTTTCTTGATTTAAACGTACGTCATCTTTCAGTAGGAAAATGTCTTAATGACTGCTGTTATATATTTATGTATGTATGTACTTGTATTATTTATTGGGTTTTATTTCATTTATTATGTACTACATCCATTGTGTATGTGTGGATTGTGTGATTGCAGCACGGGTGTCAAGCCCAAGACAAATTTCCCCTTGAGGGACAATAAAGTTTATCTTATCTTATCTTATCTTATCTTAAAACCACGCAAGTCGTTGTACATGAGGCCCCAGGTTTCCATCCAGAGGGCCTATCGGGCTTAGCCAGAGCAAGCCACATGGTCCATCCTCTAGTGCCAGCGTCTGCAACCTTTGCTAACCAAAGAGGTATTTTACCCGTCTCTGACTAAAATAGAAGTGGCTGAGGGCTGCAACAGCAATTTGACCTTTAAAATAAAGATTATGCTGCTTATAAACTTTTATATATACATAGCTCTGAATATTGTGTCTTTAATGAATTCATACTACAACAGTCGAAAAAAACTGTCAAGCATTATATACAGTATTGTTTCATTGATGAAATAATGAAAGTATTGCATATATTACAAATTGTTTTGTGCTTAAAAAGACTATATCTGAATATCTGACTTAGTCTTTTGTATAGTTTTTAATTATCAGCACATTCATAAATTGTTGAAATCTGAAAAATATCATTCATCTCCTGTCATGGGTCTGCCTTCTCTGCAGATAATGGTTGTAATGAGGACCCAAGACATGGACTGAACTCCAGAGCATGATGTTTTAATTAACATGGACAGATCGCGTGCCCCTAGTGGCACAGCACAGCACTGCACCTGTCAAGTGATATGACGTGCAGAAACACTGCCCAGCTGTACTGAGGATTTGTACTGATTATGCCTGTTCACAAGGTGGCAGACACATGTTGGAGGAATCATGGCTGACACAGAATACACCACAGAGAAAGAAATTCTTCTTCTTCTTCTTCTTCTTCTTCTTCTTCTTTGAGAAACCAACAAAAGAAGAATACAATCCAATATGGACGCTACCCATCGCTGTCGATGGACTGAAATGGAGCATTTGCTGGCTCAATCACAGCGGTTCGGCAGCGCTTTGTAACCGAAATTGAGCTGGGATGAATCACAAGATTCATGTGAGACTTTCTAGATGTGAGAGAGAAAGCAAAATTGCCTGGCAGAAGACGAAATAAGGACCGTGGATGACGAAAATGGCCAAATAAAAAGGCGAGATGAGTGGTAGGTCTGATTGTTTTTTTATCGGCTGTGTACATTCTCATGATTTTCTGGTTCATATACTGTAATTGGCAGTGAGCCATTATTTCTTCCCACTTTCAAGTTATAGCCTTGGAAATTTCTGACATCTGATCTGAATATTTTCTTGACAAAAATCTTTACCACTCTTGACCACTAGTTACATGGATGAAGCACTCACTGCCCGCAGACCCAAGAAAGTCTGGTGGAGTGTTTATGGAGTGGTGGGGATTCTGGAGGCTCACCCCGGTCTGTGGAGGTATCCCCAATATACAGACCTGCTGTCCACAGCCTCCATGCTTCAACGCACGTTCCCCGGACTGACGATGGGGTCGCCTCCCACTGGACCGAAGCCATCGCAGAGGCGCCCAACCCGGCAGAAGTCATTCCCCTCTCACAGTCCGCCAACTTCAGCTCCACCACAGCAGCGTCCTCCCGCTTCAGACAGCCAGAAGAATCCTCCCATCTCTCCGGCAGCCATTTCCCCTACATCAAAGCAGCAGCCCCCCTCGCCAGTACAGCCATCCTCTCTCTCTCTCTCTCTGCTGGATCATCAGCTTCTCCCTATGCTGTAGCTGCCGTTTTTTTGTGCTACTTCGGCGCCCTCTCCCGCTGCCGAGAGCTTGTCTATTTTTTCCCAGGCTCAGTCTGTTTCTGTGTTAACAGACGGCTCCTCCACAATCCTCTGAGGGGCCCATTGTCACCACAGCCATGGAGACGGAGGACACTACACCTGCTGCAGCAGATAACATCGCACACCAGGATGACAGGCAAGTTTCATTTCATTCTATGTCAATTTATGATGACATGCCTTGCCTGATTCCCGGTGATGAAGCTCAGGGTTTTCTGTCCTCCGAGCTCTCACCACCTGCTGCAGTAATCCATTGCTCACCAGCCCTCTCCTTGTCCTCTGTCCCTGTTCCTGAGTGTCTGCTGGCCCCAGAACAGAACTGCCAGATGATGGAGGAGCCCATGGCCCTGGAGGACCCAGTCCCAGCACCAGCGGTGAGCCAAAACCCGGCCGTCACACTGGATGAGCCACCAGTGTGGGTCACTTCACCTGGGGGCCCCAAGACTGACACTACCATCATGCCTGATATGGAGGCCGCCGCAGCAGAGTCAGCGACCGAGCTGGACCTCCAGATGACTGAGCCCGAAGTAACATCATCGCCTGGATTGACGGAGTCCTGGACGGTGGTGGAGCTCGAGCTCAGGCAAGTGCTCTCCTTTGTTTTTCTCTTACCTGTCCTACAGCAAACTTGCCTAGCTATTGGTGAGGAGAGTCGGATGTAGGCGCCCGCTGCACCAGAGCTCGCCTCACCGGGCTCAGCCACTGCCGGTGACCCTGATCCCCCTTCTCTGTGTGTTCTGTCTGAACTTTCCCTCAGGGTCACCGGGAATGTTCCAGCGATGCCAGAGGTCTCCAGGGGTCCAGGTTCAGCACCCGAGGTTGTCCAGGGTCCAGCTTCCCCCGCTGTGGAGGTCGTCGCTGGTGCTCAGTCCCAGCCCAGGACCTCCATGGGTGCAGCCTCCCCTCTCCCCGAGGCCATCGTGTGAGTCCCACCTCGGTCCGAGTCTCCATGGTTGCTGCATCCTGGCTGGGGGCCCCCATGGGTGCTGCACCCCAGCTTAAATCCTACATGGGTGCAGCACTCCAGCTAGGGCCCGCCATGGGCATTATGCCCCAGCCCGGGGCCCACCAAGGGTGCAGCATTGGCCCAGCCCGGGCCCACTGTGGGTGCAGCATTGACCCAGCCTGGGTCCACCGCTCGTGCTGCAGAGCTTCAGCCCGGAGCCACCACGGGTGCTGCCATGCTCCAGCCTGGAACTACCTTGGGTGCTACAATGCTCCAGCCCGGCGCCACCACGGGTGCTACTGGCCAGTCCGAGGACATCTTTGTTCCCCTTCCTCCTTTGCCAGATGCCGTCATGGTTCCCCCCTCCACCCCTGCTTTCCGTCTTTGGGCCTTTCCTTGGGGGAGATGCCTCCTCGGTCACCCCTCCTGTTCTGGTGGCTTAAGAACTCTGGCCGGCTGTCTGAAAGACTGAGCCGTTGAGGCGGGTGGTCCATACTCTCCGGCAAGCCACCCGACTTAAACCACCTTGCTGTTTGGCTGGCCTGGGACTTCGGTCGGCCACCCGAACTGTGTAATTCTGTGACCTAGGGGGCCCAAGGGTCTAGTTTTGCCCAGGTGTGGGTCCTGAGTGGATTTTTTTTTTTTTTGTTTCTTACCCTCCTATCCTGTTCCCCCCGTCACCCAGAATCAGAATCAGAATCAGAATCAGATTTATTGCCATTGTTCATGTGATACACAAACTAGGAATTTGTCTCGGTGCCATGCTGCAACATTAAAAACATAATGAGAAAAAGGGATAAACTAAAAAACTAAAGGACTAGAAACGTGCAATAAGTGTAGAAAAATAAGTAATAATAAGTAATAATAATAATAATACTAGTAATAATGAGTAGTACTAGTCAAGGCAGTTTAAAAAATTAGCATGTAGCAGATAATGTGAAGTACCACATAGTGCAGTCAATAATGCAACAGAAAAACAGTGGTGATTGACATGAGTCTGGTTGAGCTGCTGTACATAGTGCACAAGAGTCAAAAGTCACTTAGTGTTCAGCAGTCTGATGGCAGAGGGGAAGAAACTGTTCATGTGCCGGGAGGTTTTAGTCCGAATGGACCGAAGCCTTCTACCTGAGGGGAGGGGGGCAAACAGCACGTGACCAGGATGTGAAGGATCGGCTATGATCCGGCCAGCACGCCTCCAAGTCCTGGAGATGTACAGGTCCTGGAGAGATGGGAGTTTGCAGCCTATCACCTTCTCAGCAGTGCGCACGACGCGCTGCAGCCTTAGTCTGTCCCTGGCAGTGGCTCCTGCGTACCACACAGTTATGGAGGAGGTGAGGATGGACTCGATGATGGCCGTGTAGAACTGCACTAACATCTTGGTGGGTAGCTTGAGCTTCCTCAGCTGCCGCAGAAAGAACATCCTCTGCTGGGCCTTTTTGATGAGGGAGCTGATGGTTGGCTCCCATTTGAGGTCACGGGTGATGGTGGTGCCCAAGAAGCGGAAGGAATCTGCAAAGGTGATGGGAGAGCCTGTGATGGTGAGGGGGAGCAGGGGGGATGTGACTTTCCTGAAGTCCACAATCATCTCTGCTGTCTTCAGAGCATTCAGCTGCAGGTTGTTGTGGCTGCAATAACAATAACTCAATAACAATAACAATAACTCACCCACCATGGGTGAGTTATTGTTATCTTCCTTCTGGCGGGGGGGGGGGGGGGGGGCAGGCTCTTTCTTTTTCGTTTTGGTGTTACTCTGGGGTGTCTGGGAACCACCCCTTGAGAGGGGGGCTCTGTTACGAGCTGGGTTCTGGAGGTTCTGCTGGACCCATTCTTGTGGCTCTTTCTCTGCAATTGTGTATTTATTTGTTGTATTTTTTATGCCTTTTTTGAGTTGGTATACTGCCTTCTATTTTCTTTGCCTACGTTTCAGTCATGTCTTGTTTCATTTGTAATCATTACCTAGTCTATATTTGTTTATGTTTTTTTCCTCATATTGGCTCTGTGGGCTGACAGCTGTCAGGCAACATTTCTGGGTTTGCACTTTGCATGGGTGTTGCCTGTCAGACTGTCAGTCCAACTACTCCTCTCTCATCATTACCAGTTGATCCCAATCACTATTCCCTCTTTTGCCGCTCAGGTGCACTCACACTTGTGATCATTTATGTTGTTGTCTGCATGTATTTAAGCACTGCCTGTTCATTGTCTCATTGCTGCACTATTGAATGTCTTCACGCATGTTCCTCCACATTATGCCATGTTCGCAGAGCGATGCCGGCTCTGGAACGCCAATTGTAAGCTTTTCCTCATTTGTATTTTTGTATGCTTTGCACAGTTTTCTGGATTTCTGTTCTTTTTGTTAATAAATGTCACAAACATAATTCAGTGTCTGGGTTTGTCTTCCTGCCCCGGAGGGGCGTTTATGACAAGGGGGCCTCCCGAAGTTCATGTGACCCAGAGGAGAGAACAAAGTGGATCGAGGGGCCAGCCAGCATCCAAGACCCCCCAAACCAAAAAAACACAATGAGTCTGGTGGTCTCCCAAAGTCCATCGGCCACCAGACGAAAGATGATAATGATGGGGTGGCATAGTTAGACAAGGACTGGGGAGCGCTGACGGTGGAGAGAAACTGCTGCTGGGGAATGTCGACCACGGAGAGCACTGGGGCCGATTCATGCACCTCAGAGATAGCTGAAGCAGCAGCGTGCACCTTGGAGGCTGCTGGAGCAGTGGAATGCACCTTGGTGATACCTGGAGCTGCAGCGTGCATCCCAGGGGCTGCTGGTGCAGTGGCGTGCACCTCGGGGGCTGTTGGAGCTGGTACGTGCCCCACAGATTAAACAGGAATTGAGGGGTGCTCCTCCATCCCTGATCCAGCCCTTCAGATGGGGAGGAAGAGACACAAGTAGGTGTCATGTCCATACCAAAACAACCAGCAGAAGAGCTCAGCGGGGAGAACTCAGAAGCAGATAGGAGCAGCAACTGGGTCTCCCAGACAAATCCTCTCCAATACTGATGTTAGAAAGACAAAAAAGAGGACTTACCTTAACTCCTGCTTTTCTGTTGATGTGAACCCCAATGACTCTGCTGGTGGTGAAGCGATGACAACCCCTGAAGATGCTGGAGGAACAGCAGATGAGGAGCTCCGGCATGCGGCAGCAGGCAGGGGCACCAGCACTGCAGAGGCGGGAGCTGGCACTGCAGGCATAATGACAGGCAAAACCTCTGGCGTGATGTCTGGCGAAATTGCAGGCAAGGTGGTCAGCAAAGACAAAACCAAGGGATGACTTGGAGCTGGCACAGGAGAAACACAGCAGTTTAGTAGCAGCACTGGAGGCTGGGCTGAAGCGGAACGAGAATGAGTGGGTAGCAGAGGCGCTGGAGCCAGGGGACGCTTCTTTGTTTGCACAGGCTGTGGTGTCGGTGGTGAGCTTTTCTCCAGCCCGTGTGGTGGCTGCGGGGTTGGGGAAAGGCAGGCTGGGGCTAGAGTGGACACTGGAGGGTGGTGAGATGGTGTGTACTGGGGCATGGCGTGATAAAGGAGACACTTCCTCGTCGGCACAGTCTTTGGTGTTCCTGGTATGTACCCCACCATCTCACGGTACATATACTGGAGGTTCTGGACAGACATCAGCACCCCAAGCGGGTCAGGGTAGCCCCGCAAGCTGGGGATAGTTTTACTCACCGTTACTGCAATGTCCAGAAACCCTAAAGCCTCGTCCGGTGTGTGGGAGGTGTAGACATCTGAGACACAGTCCTCAATAGCTTGAGCAGCCCACACCTCATTCGCGTCCAGTCCCAAACTCATGAAGTTCAAGTCCACTGATGTCATACTGTCGTGAGTCTGCCTTCCCTGCAGATAATGGTTGTAATGGGGACACAAGGTGCCGACTGAACTTTAGAGCATGATGTTTTAATTAATACACAAAAACTCAAGGAACAAAACATAAAATATATATACGACTACACAGGGCAGAAAACAACACAGGAAGACCAGGAGGGAACAATGATGAAGCCAGACGGAGCACATGTACAAACTAACATAGATAGATAGATAGATTAGTTTATTTGACAGGGACAGTGCACTAATCTATCTATCTATCTATGTTAGTTTGTACATGTGCTCCATCTGGCATCATCATTGTTCCCTCCTGGTCTTCCTGTGTTGTTTTCTGCCCTGTGTAGTCGTATATATATTTTATGTTTTGTTCCTTGAGTTTTTGTGTATTAATTAAAACATCATGCTCTAAAGTTCAGTCGGCACCTTGTGTCCCCATTACAACCATTATCTGCAGGGAAGGCAGACTCAGACTGCCTTATTTAGACTCCCTAAATAAGGGTAACTGACAATTACAAACGTGAGACAGCTGAGAACAATTAAGGACTAACAATGCACACATGAGGGAGAGTGGCAATGAATACGGAAATATGAGGGACTGGAGACAATTGGTAGACAAATATACCACTAATAAATACTACTCATCACAGCAGTGTGTCGGGGGCGACGATGACCGTTTCATGTAGGTCTGATCAGATTCCTCCACGCAGCTCTGTCCTTCACCCTCCACTGCCAGGAACTCCTGACCCTGTTAACCCAGGCGACGTCCGAGCTGGAATGAATTGCTTTCTGACTGACCATTTCATGAAGCTGCTTGCAAAGTATTTGAGTACCGTTAGCTTTTGCTGGACTAGCAGCACATTCTTGGCAATAAATATTACTATTAATAATAATATTAATAATCACAGAGGAAGAGAAATGAACAAAAGGCGTGGACATGGTCCCAGACTGTGCCCAGAACCTGACATCTACTTTCACCAGTGATCACACACCTTTAGTTCCTGATATTTTAATACATTTGAGACTGCAGTTTTATTTAAAAGAGGCTACTTTTCATCCTTTTGTGTTTCCTCAAAATGCTGCTTATTCAGATCCATTAATATAATCTGTATCCTTCACCTGGTCTCTGGACTGTCCTTTTGATGACTAGTGGATTGCTTGTCTGATAACGCTGACATGATCTTTATTTATTTTGGAATCAAACAAAAAGAATACTAAACTTTCTGATTAACTTTAAACAATCATTCGTTGCAAATTAAGCCAATGAACAGTCTGTGCTTCTTGGCTCTGACTGATGGCCCCATGACACTTTTGGGGTCCTTCTCATATGCTGGGTCCTGATGATAAGTGGTAGAAGATGGAGGGATGGATAGAACATTTATTATGTACTAGTGTATCTGAAAAAAGAATATTGTAAAAAGGTTTTTTTTTTCTAAAAATACAGTTCAAAAACTTTAACTCTATCTCACATAAAGTGATCTATTTCAAGCCATTTTTATTTTAAAGTTTATTATGGCTTAGCTCTTCGAAATAAGTGATCAATTTCTAAATCTAATAAATTCAGTATATCTTTCAACATTGATAGAAGCTAGCTTGAAAATAGCTGAAGTCGTGCTCTGTGTCACGTTGCATTAAAATGCTCATGAGCTGCAGGAGTCAGCCTTTCATTGGTTCAACCACCTTATCAGCTTCAGCACCTATTAAAATATGTGGCTCTCTGGCTTTTTATGATGTGTATTCAAGATTATCACATGACAGTCAGTATCATCCCCTAACAGACTGGGACAGATGGCGATCCTGTCAGTAACGCCTACGTCCATATCACAAAAATTTACACACCATCTCAGCTCTCCTGCTGCCTGCTCCTGTGATATAGGTTACAACACAGTTACGTCACTTTAAAACTGGCATGTAAACATCTTTTAATTTGAGTGAAACTTGTCTGGAATAACTTCTGTAGACAGTTGCAGTGTTAGGTAGCAAAGGTGTCATGCTCCGATACCACCCGAATGGTTTGGTAAATGGAAGAATTAAAAAAAAAAATGGACAGAACTTGACATCACACAGTAGAAATATCTGTTAGATTAATAACTAAAGCAAAAAAGACAGATTATTTTTTTTTTAAAAAATCACAATGATAACCCTCCCAGCACAAAATGGTTGAAAAAATGTTGAAAAGGCGGCTTTGCTAATCATCTAAAAATGTATGGATTTGGTAAAAAAAAAAAAAGAAAGATGAAAAGCCGTCATTTAAAACAAAAACATTGTCACCTACATCCTGATGCTTGTGCAGCTGTGTGTGGCAGGGCACCTACTCCAGCATCTCTGGGCAAAAGGCAGACTACATCCTGGACAGATGCCCAGTCCACCACAGTACTTGGTGTTCACAAGCAGTCTCCCGTCCACGTACTAACCAAGATAGACCTGCTGAGCTTTCAAGAACAGAGAAGACCAGGGGTGTCTGGGGACACCCACAGCTGGAGTGTTGAACATCAATAAGAAGACACAACATAAAAATTTGTAGAACGTTCTTGTATTCAAACAGTGATTTTCAAGTGTCCAGCACAACAGCACTAGCACTGGTTTCAGACTGTCCCAGATATTATGTAACAAGCATTATACCTAATGTTGATCTTAAAAAAGCTGTTAAAAATGTACATTTTTCTAAAGCACTTTTAACAAAGACTCCCAGTGGTTGTAAAACTCTATTTGACTTTTGAGAGACAGACTCCACCACCATCACCAAATGCCCAAAACTATTTTAAAGACCTCGGACAGACAAAAATTCAATATCGCTAATTCATATCTCAAATTGTTGTCTGAAATGAGCAAAGGCGAACCGCACATGTTTTGGTGTCAACGAATGTCGCATAAGGTGACAATGCGCTCTTGAAGTATGCTGCCGTGGAGAGCTGGCGGACCCAGCCAAGCAATCAGCGGCTAAGTAGGCCACTGACTGTGTGACGTCACCCCAGCCAAACACGCGCACATGGTCGGCGGCCATTGCTGTGTTTTGCTTCATGCAACACTTGATGTTTACGTCTTAAAATCGGCGATTACGGATATTTCTCGGAATACTTGTGGATTACAAATAGATTATTTATGAAGATTAGGATTTCAGGAATCAAATTAATATGGTTTGGCTTTGTGTTGTCTACGGGTGCGATGGTATACCAGAGGAGTATGCGGTGAGTGTTTTCGAATTTCCCGTCCCTGGGAAATTCCGAACGGCATGGGTGAAATTCGTTCAGAAAACGCGAAAACATTGGAATGATGTCGGTAAAACACCCTACATATGCAGTAGACATTTCGTTGACAGCGATTTCTAGAATAAGATGCAATTTGAAATTAAATTTGCAAACAAATTGGTGATAAAGAAAACGGCTATTCCAACTATCTATCCCTTGATTCCCAAGTCTGATTCTGAGACAAGTGTCAGTGACAGTGGCGTGAAAAGCAAGGGTGATCTACCGATGCGATCAGCTGTCAGAAAACGAGAAGTGAACAGGGTAAGTTTTGTATTTTTAATATTCACTGCAAATGATTACTAAACATCTTAAATGAATTCCAAGCAATGGTTTGCATTGCCTTACCAACTTATCAAATATTAGCATATTGGGGTATTCATGCTAATCAAATATGAAATATTCAGTGCTGTATAGGGAGGGGGTTGTGCCTGTTTGATTAATTTACATTTCTATGTATGTAATCAAATTTGAGACCTCTGGGATAAAATTGTGATGTTCTACTTTTTTTGTAGATTTTATCAACTGTCACTCAACCTTCAAATAGTGTTGATGTTTCTGACCAAGCAGAGGAAGCTGATGAACAGGACTTTGATGTAAATCCAATTTCAGATCCACTAGACCAACATGTCCCACCTACACTAAATCCAGCCCAGCCAACACCAGATCCTCTCCTGCCAACACCCAATCCAGATCTCAAAGCCGAACCATCACAGCAACCCAAGTACAAAGATGCGAGCACTACATACGATCCCCCAGCTCCCGAGAGACTGCAACCTACCACAAAAAACAGTTCGACACAAACCAGGAAGTTTATTGTCCGACCAGAAAAAAAAAAGGTAAAACGTGAGTATCATTGATTTTAAATTAACAATTTTTTGACAATTATTATTCCTGGTAACCATCAATATAACTTGTTAACCCTAATACATTTCTTCACTTATTGATCTCCAGGCTCACACTCTCAGACCGATCCTAAGATCACACAATGGGACCCAAGTCAACCGAGCAGATGTGATAGGTGCCGTAGATCACTGGCAACAACAGGGCCTCGCACATCAACACCAAGGAAAGCAAAGAGGAAGTTTGAGGAGGTTGACACGGATGATATTGAATCTGTTTCGTCTTACGCCTCTAAAAATGACCCACTTGATGTTACATACATCCAAGTTTTATGGATGTATCAGACCAAAGGTATGATTCAAATTAATAAGATAAGATAAGATAAGATAAGACAAGATAAGATAAGATAAGCCTTTATTAGTCCCACAACGGGGAAATTCCAGGATTGCAACAGCACGGGGATAGCAACACTCAGAGCAACAATCAGAAGGCAAGAAAAAAAAAACAAGCAAGCAAGAGCAGCTAATATACATATGTACATAATACTATAAAATATATATATACACACACAGAGACACACAGTGCGGAGCATTGTAGCTAGATGGAATAAATATGTAAATATATAAACACCCACAGTACGAAGCATTGCAGCTAGGTGGAATAAATATGTAAATATATAAACACACACAGTGCAGAGCATTGTTGCTAGATGGGATGAAACAGCATAACTGTCTACTTAGTTATCCTACATGGTATGATTATGTGCCCATACATATTCTCACCCTCCATAGCGACCGGTATTTTCCTAGTTGTATGCCGGAGGGGACCATTGTGTAAGTCTTTTGCATCTTTTGCATTCAAAAAACTATTAGTTTGTTATGTCTTTTTGCTATCTCTGCGAGCAGCCCTGCTTAGGTTGTACAGTCTGACAGCCGTTGGTAGGAAGGACCTGCGAAACCTCTCGGTTGTGCACCTGGGATGATGTAGTCTGCTGCTAAATGAGCTCCTGAGTGCATTCAGTATGTCCTGCATAGAGTGGAACTCGGACTGCAGCAGAGATGACAGTTTAGCCACCGTCCTTCTCTCTCCTATCTCCTCCACCGGATCAAGACGCTGCCCCAGGACAGAGCTAGCTTTCTTGATCAGTTTGTTCAGTCTCTTCCTATCGGCTGCAGTAATGCCACTGCCCCAGCAGACCACTCCAAAAGTGATGGCTGATGCCACCACCGTGTCATAGAATGTCTTCAGCAGCGCCCCTTGTACACCAAAAGACCTGAGTCTCCTCAGCAAGAACAGCCTGCGCTGTCCTTTCTTGTAGAGTGCGTCAGTATTGTGTGACCAGTCTAGTTTATTGTTCAGATGAACACCCAGGTACTTATAGGATGTCACCATCTCGATGTCTGTTCCCTGTATATTTACTGGAGCTGTGAGGGGTTGCCCATGCCTGCGGCAGTCCACCACCAGCTCCTTAGTTTTCCTCGCGTTGATCTGGAGGCAGTTCCGATGGCACCAGTCCACGAAGTCCTGGATAAGCCCTCTGTACTCAGCTTCATCTCCAATGGAGATGAGGCCAACAATCGCAGAGTCATCAGAGAACTTCTGTAGATGGCAGTGTGTTGTGTTGTGTGAGAAGTCTGCAGTATAAAGAGTGAACAGGAAGGGAGCCAGCACCGTTCCCTGGGGGGCCCCCATGCTACCGATGATCGTGTCGGACACACAGTCCCGGGTTCTCACAAACTGAGGCCGGTTCGTGAGGTAGTCCAGGATCCATGATGACAGGTGCTGGTCCACCCCTGCGCGCAGCAGCTTGTCCTTCAGGATCATCGGTTGGATGGTGTTGAAAGCACTGGAGAAGTCAAAGAACATGATCCTCACCATATTCCCGGGCTTCTCCAGGTGGGACAGAGAACGGTGAAGGAGGAAGATCACCGCATCCTCCACCCCAATGCCATGCTGGTAGGCGAACTGGAGTGGATCCATCGCTGGTTCCACCAGGGGGTGGAGGTGAGCAAGGAGCAGTCTCTCCAGGGTCTTCATCAAGTGGGACGTCAAGGCCACCGGTCTGTAGCTGTTCAGGTCTTTGGGGTGGGAAGTTTTTGGTACAGGTACCACACAAGATGTTTTCCACAGCTGTGGTACCCTCCCCAGCTTCAGGCTCAGGTTGAAGATGTACGCCACAATCCCACACAGCTGGTCTGCACAGGACTTGAGGAGCTTTGCGCTGATGCCATCCGGTCCTGACGCCTTCCTCACCTTGATCTTCCTCAGCTCCGTCCTCACCTGGGTCCTGGTCAGGGTCAGGATGGGGGGCTGTGTGTTGGGAGTGGGGTGGTGTTGGTGGAGTGGGGAGTGGGCAGCAGGACTTGATTTCTTTTGAGGCAGCAGTGGTTGTTGTGCAGTCAGGGGGGAGGGCGGTTGGTCAAACCTGTTGAAAAACAGATTCAGGTTGTTCGCCCACTCCCTGCCCCCCGTGGCCTGGGGGGAGGTATTCTGGAACCCAGAGATGGTTTTGAGGTTTCTCCAGATCCCGCTGATGTTGCTCTGTTGCAGCTTGTCCTCCATCTTCTTCCTGAAGCTGTCCTTGCCTTCTCTGATCTTTCTCCTCAGCTCCCTCTGTAAGGACTTCAGCATCTCCCTGTTCCCGACCTGAAGATCCTCTTCTTCTCTCTCAGAAGTGTTTTTATCTCAGGGTTGATCCAGGGTTTGTTGTTTGAGCAATGCCGTATGGTCTTGGTGGGAACGAATTTGTCCACACAGAAGCTGAGGTAGTCCGTGAAGGTGTGAGTGAGGCCATCGATGTCCTCACCATGTGGATCGCAGAGCTGCTTCCAGGCGGTGGCTTCAAAACAGCCCTTTAGAGTGTCCATTGTCTCCTCAGACCATAACTCCACTGTGCGCATGGCCGGAGGTTGTCTGTGCACTAGGGGTTTGTACACCGGCCGGAGATGAACCAAGTTGTGATCTGATCTCCCGAGTGGGGGGAGTTGTGATGAGGTAACGCAAACCTCCTTAGTGTTTGCGTAGAATAAGTCCAGTGTTTTATTGTCTCTAGTGTGGCATGTGACATACTGGGTGAACGTGGGTAGAATGGGAGACAGTGAAACATGGTTGAAATCGCCTGAGATGAGGAGAAGAGCATCTGGGTGTTCTGTCTGCAGCGTGCTGGTTACTGAATGGATGATGTCACGCGCTGTCCCAGCATTCGCAGTCGGATTTGCATAAACAACAATGCAGATCACGTGTGAGTGTTCTCTCGGGAGATATGTAGGCCGCATGCTAACAGCTAGCAACTCAATGTCTTTGCTGCAGTGACGTTGTTTAACAGTGATATGTCCCGGTCTGCACCAGTTGTTGTTAACATACATTATCACTCCACCGCCCCTTGCTTTGCCACTGTCTGGTGTTCGGTCTGCCCGTATCATGTGGAAACCCTCCAGCTCAATGTTAGCATCTGCTGCTAGTTCAGTTAGCCACGCCTCAGAAAACAAAAGGAGAGAGCATTCCCGGTATATGCTATCGTAGCGGGAGATAGCCGCTAGCTCGTCTACCTTTCCCAGTAACGACCGTACATTCCCCATGACAATAGATGGAAGGGAGGGTCTGTACCTTATATTTTTTGTCCTCCGCCTTACTCCAGCCCGGCAGCCACGGCGTTTTCGCCTCAGTTCTCTCGGTATGTCGAGTTTTTCCAATGGGACCGGGTGGCGGTTGAATGCTAGCAGCTCTTCCCTGCTGTATCGTATCCTGCTATAAACAGTGGCTCTGTCCACCGGCTCAGGAGACATTTGGGACGATCTGGGTGTCCGTGATATAAATGGAGTGAAAAAAAGACGGATCAAAAAGAGAGAGGGAGGGAAAAAGACTCGGAATCGAGCCGCTGTTGCAAAGGGCTGCCAACTCGTGTGGCGCCGGGAGAGGAAAAAAAAAAAATGAAACCTTTCATGAAATAAAATGAAATTGGAATTTTGTCATGTTTTATAATACTAAAATTGAAGTGAATAATATAATCATGGTATGGAATTCTATTCATGTTAAAATCTATATCCACTGATTTTTTCAAAATTTCAGTTTCAACCAAATGGAGTCCCATAACCACCACGAGGAGGACAAATACATAGTTTACAAAAGTTGCCTCTGGAAATTATTCAACAATTGTCCTCATTGCAGTCATCCACGTGAGGTAACAAGTCACACTAAAGGCTCTCTGTTGGTGATCAAACAACATTGTCCACATTGTGTTGAGAATCGATCCTGGCACAGCCAGCCGATGATCAGGGACATGCCAGCTGGTAACATACAGCTTTCATCTGCCATTCTCTTCACTGGGGCATCATATGTCAAGGTTCTCAGAGTTCTAAATGCAGCCAGTATCGTTGGCATTTCTCCGAGCACTTACAAGGAGCACAAACAGCTGTATCTGGAGCCAACAATCTGGGGTGTATGGTCAGACCGGAGGATGGACCTATTTAGACAGCTGCAGTCCATGCCAGGTGGCCTCGTTTTGGGAGGAGACGGACGTGCAGATAGTCCTGGGCATAGCGCCAAATATGGTTCCTATACCACTATGGAATTGCGTCTCAAGAAAGTGATTGACATCCAACTGGTTCAGGTAGTTGCGTATTCATTTGTGGTTACTCAAGTATTTGTTTGAAATATTTTGTCTTATGTAAGATAATTAGATAAATACAACAATATTAGAAAATAAAATATGGCGCAATCCCAAAATTAATGACCAATGCAATTTCATACTATTTTATATGGAGTGAATATTAAACTGACCTGCCACATATTACAATGTTCTTATTTCATTATACAGAGCAACGAGGTAGGAAGCAGTAATGCTATGGAGAAAGAGGGCTTCATCCGCAGCATGGATCTATTAAAGGAGCATGGTTTGGCTGTTGATACTATCATCACTGATCGGCATCCCCAGATACAGAAATATGAGAGAAAACATGCCGGATGTCAGACACTACTATGATGTGTGGCATGTTGCAAAGGGTCTGTATAATTATATTGTGCATTTCAATCTGTACAATTATATTGTGCATTTCAATCACTGTACAAATATTATATTAACATAAAAATATATCGAATGAATAATAATTATTGCTTCTAAATGATTAATTTTATTAATCTTTGCATCTTACATAGGCTTCATCAGAAGTATTGAAAAACTGTCAAAGGAATGTCCTGAACTCAAGCCATGGTTGAAATCAATCTCCAACCACATGCATTGGTGTGTGGCCTCAAGCCATGGTCAAGCTCCAGATGTGATTGTTGCCAAGTGGCAATCACTTGGAAACCACATCCAGAACAAGCACAGCAATCATGGCCCTCTATTCCCTGCTTGCCTCCATGCCGACCCTGGAACGCAACCAAAACCCAAGAAGTGGCTCAAACCCAGTGAGTGTAGCTATGTCTTATTTCCAATAACCATGTATCGATCAGTAGTGCATGTATTATATATATATATATATATATATAAATATTATTATCCCATTGATTTTCTTCATTTTTGGTGACATATCTCACACCTAAAATGTTTATATTTCAGGCACAAAGGGCTGTGAAAAAGTTGTTGATATGATCAACAAAACACGGGTCCTCAGGGATGTGCGAAAGCTGAGTCCAGGGCAGCAAACTTCAAATGTGGAGGCTTTCCGCAGTCTGATTATTCAGTTTGCACCAAAGAGTGTACACTTCTCATTGCTTGGAATGTTGACAAGGTGAGGTGATGCAATATGTGCATGTACATGCAATTATAATAAAAGTGCCATTTACATAGACTTTCTGCTGATAGACAGAATTAATAGATCACTTATATGGCCAAAAATAAATCATTCTGATAATATTCTAATTACAGACTTTGTTTAGCTGCAATGCACTTTAATGAAAATGCAGGCCGCAAGCAGGCACAGAATCATGATGGTGAGCCGGTCTTCATCATCAGGTACCCAAAATTCAAAAAAGGCGGATATACACTGCAAGCAAAGAAAGTTGATCCAACTTTTGGTGAGTATAACAAATATTAGTATCATTTTCTAGGCCTCTACATACAGGTCAATAAGAATAAATAATTGGCGGAGGCGACAACAGCGCACATCTCAGACTACAGAGGGAGAAAGAAAAAATAACACGCTAAAGAGCAGGTGAAATAGACATTTTGAATCTGTACAAATAAACGGCCATCGACAACAAAAGAACGTCTCTCAGACTATGGAGGGGACAATCAAAAGGAGCGAAAAAAAAATAAATCACCGGGATGCAGGCAGGCACAGCACAGTACACAAAAACAAACAGTTCGGGAGGTCTACGTGCATCCAGCACCCAGACCGCTAGCAGGGAAAACAGAACACGTTCAGGTGGTCTACCCCAGTCCCAGGCCCGGGAGAACAGTACCTCTGGCGGCCGGACCAGTTCGCCAAACAAAAGGTCCAGTTTGTCGGGTGGCCAACCCAGAACGCCAAACGGGCAAAGCAGTTTCACAGGTGGCTGACCCGCATCAATAGGCCACCCAGACCACAGGGGGGAACTCGGAGGTGGCCTCCCTATTGAGAGGGATAGCGAGGGAGAGCCGCGTCGGATAAGGGAGAGCCCAGCGGCACCAGGTGGAGGGAAAATGGGATCGGGGAAAAGCTGAAGGACCAGTCCAGCGTCGAAAAGCGAAGGATCTGCAGCTCCTCCTCCGAACTCCACTAGGAATGGCGCTGCGCTCCAGCTGGACCCCAAGTGAGACCGCGCTGCACCCTCAATGGACCTTGATTGGGCCGGCGCAGCGTCCTCAACGGGCCCGGATTGGACCGGTGAAGCACCCATGATGGGTCCCAACTGGGCCAGAGCAGCACCAGGAGCGACCTCCAAACCCAAACCCGGAACCTCCAGAACAGCGAACGGAGCTGACTCCTCACCAGTGACCCTGGGAGAAGGCTCAGGAGAAGAAAGAGAACCGGGATCAGGATCACCGGTAGTGGCAGAGCCCGGCGAGACAAGCTCGGATGCAGCCAATGGCTGCACCCGGCTCGTCTCCTCGAGAGACAGGCAAAAATGCTCCAGAATAGAAAGGAGGAAGACAAAATAGAGCACTTGCCTGATCTCGGGTTCCGCTGCTGTCCAGGACTTCAGCGATCCAGGTTCAGCAAGTTGAAGGTCCACTTCTGGCTCCCACTCAACTGTGGTGGGCTCCGCAGCCAGCATGATGGTGTCCTCAGTCTGGGGATTCCCTGACACTGACGTCCACACCGAAAACCCACACGGCATGGTGGCAGGGGACCCTTGACCTGCTGGGTCGAACTGTTCCTCCATGGAGAACTGTTTCTCTGCCCTCCTCCTCTGCCCATGACGTGGCTGCGGGACTGGAACCAGGCTCTTCAGGGCCGCAGGCTCCTTCCTCGTTTGGCGGTGTAGTCCTGGCACTGGGGAATGCTCAGGGGAAGGAGACACACAGGTAGCAGGCTCACAATTAATAATTGCAGCAGGTGGAGGAAGCTTGATGAACTGAGAACCCCGAACTTCACCCCCAGGTATCGAACAAGGCAATTAACCCAGTGGAGGGAAAGAATGAAGAGACACTTGCCTGATCCGCTGAGGGCCGATGGAAGTTGCTGCGGTGGGCTTTGTTTACTCCCTTCCCCTTTGGATGGTGATGGAGGGCCCCCTGGGAAGACGAGTAGGAACCACTCGCACCGGATCGATGACGGACACAGCCGGAGCAGGACTCGTGGCGTTCTCAGCAGCTGGAGAGAGCGTCGAGGAGAAGGGAGGAACAGCCGAGGCGGGCCAGGGAAGAGGCACATACAACCCGGAGGCGGCGGCGGCAGCTGTCTTACCCCTCTGGCAAGACACAGAGGCTGCAGCTGGCTGTGAGACAGAGTTCATGCGGCTACCCGGAACTGGATCCAGACGGGGTTCTTGCTGAGGCTTGCAATAAGCATGGTGACGACGTTTACCGGCAGAGGGCGAGGCGAAGGTGAGGTCTGGGAAACGCTGCTCCTGCACAGAAACAGAGGCGAGCAGGTCGGCGTCTTCGGGGTAATCATAAAGTTCCGGATTCCTCTCCACCAGCCTGACTGCTGCCGTCACATGCTTCATTATCTGGGTTGGATGGGAGGCGGAGCAAGCTGCAGCCACTCGGTCCTTGATGGTGATAGTGGTCCGCTGTATCTCCACCGAGGAAATCCCGACTGACGTCTCTCAACACTGGGGATGGCCCCTGAGTGATGCGAACTCCTGGACTGGACGGGGGACAGGAATGGGATCCCGAGGCCAGGAGCGAGGATGCCTCCTCTTCGGCTTCCTGCCGGAGTTTCCCTCCAGACCATGGAGCTTCTCCCGGAATGCAGAGATCTCCGCCATCCTCGCCGTGATTTCAGGGTGGTCAGCGTAGCGAGGATGGTGGTTAATAGTTGCCTCAGCGAGGTCCAGGTGCCAGTGTGAGGTGCTGGGGATGGTATGATGGCGAGCACTGCAAATGATCCCGTCGATCTCGATAAGGGCCATCACCAACTGGTAACCCAGGCTCATGGTGTAGCCCTTGCGTGGCGACGCCATCTCTCAGCACACTGGTACGTGGAAAGGGGAAAAACTACAAGCCCAAATTAAGCAAACTCACGACCGTGAGTCTCGTTCGGGCCATCTCGTTCTGGTTGTGACCTACTGTCATGGTGCGGTCCTCGCGGACCACTAATGAGACGCTATAGGCAACCAGTGAGTTTGCATATTTATTAAAGGACTGATACAAGGTACAAAATAATGAGCCACGTGGGGCAAAACACAAACAAAGGCTATGACTAGGACACACTAACAATATCCTGAGAACAAGGAGAAACTTACTGGGAACATGGAGGATCAAGGGAGTGACTGAAGCCAGGGTTAGGGGCTTCAGCCGAACATCGGGGAGACCAACATTGACGTATGTGAGGTCGCAGCCCGGAGTAACCTAAACTGCTCCCTTAAATAGGGCTAAGGATTAATCAGCTGATGAGGCAGTCATCAGCTGAATGCAATTCAGCTGTCACAGAGGAGCTCAGCTCTGACAGCTGGAAGCCCCTCCAAGATGCTTTCAGAATAAAAGCTCGGAGAGCCACAAGGAATTAATACAGAACGGGAGGAAAATACTGCATGACCTGATCTTGAACAATATCAACACTCAGACCATGACAGGTACGCTATGGTATACATGACGGATAATGTTGAGTATAAGTACGAAGGTTGGGGGGGGGGGGGCTGAAAAGTTCATAGTGGTCAAACTTGACCAAATGTGGTTTATTTTTCAACATAGTCTCCCCTTCTACAACACTTCTTCCATCGGTGTTGCAGCACCTGGATCACTGCGGTTGAAAAATAAACCACATTTGGTCAAATTTGACCACTTTGAACTTTTCAGCCCCCCCCCCCATCTCCCCCTGTATATACAAGTAAGGATTGCAAATAATGTCATAACACATCAAATGTAGATAAATAAATGCTCCTTAAATCTCATAATATGCCAGAAACTGAAGGATGAGCTTCTCACATTTATCACACCTCAGATTGTGAGTGGGTTGATCTGTGTTTAGGTGCGTGCACTCATACATGCATCTAAATGTGCATACATGTGCATACATGCATCTGAATGTGGAGGAGTCCTCTCTGGTGCTGTTGCCACACAGATGTGTGCATATTATACTCTGCAATTTGAAATGTTGGACAAAGGAAGGCTGTGTTTAAACAAACTACTACTGGGACAGATGTTCTCACCCAGAGTTAAAGTGTTCTGGGAATGAGCAATATTTGGGCTTATCAACAAATGCCAATTAAACACTTAATAAACTAAATAGCTGTTTCATAGCAGCAAAAAATATTATTTATAGTCTGTGTAATATATACTTATTATTTAACCGAGTTTCCCCATCATACTTGGTCCGCTTTCTGTTGTTGTTTTTGATTTTTCATTTTTTTTTTTTATAAGGACTGTGTGCTTCGTGGACTCAAGGACAAAACTGCACATCTTGCTGGACAATCTCTCCCTCCCCATGGATAAGACAACTTTAAAAGTTTGACCAGTGTATGACTTAATTCAGAAGTGTGTGTGCATGTGGACTCGGAGCTACTGCAAGTATTGCTTCTCTCTCATAGCCAGAGGAATAAATCTACTTAGATATCAAGATCCTGCCTGATTTTTGACTTAGATGAATTATGCTAAAAAATAATCCAAGAGTATTTATTGGTTCTGTTTGAGTCATTTAATTTCCATTGATCTGTGAGAGGTAGGTGGGGGGGGGGGGGCTGTTGTTTGTTGCTTGTATGTTATTGTTTGTTGATGTTAAAGTAACCCAGCCACAGGGGGTGCACAAGCCAGTGTACTCCTAGTGCCGGTCCCAAGCCCAGATAAATGGGGAGGGTTGTGTCAGGAAGGACATCCAACGTAAAACCTTTGCCAAATCAAAAATGCAGCTCATGATGAATGAGACTTTCATACTGCATCGGTTGAGGCCCGGTTAACAACGACTGCCACCGGTGCTGTTAACTGACAAGGTGCCGGTGGAAACTGGACTACTGTTGGTAGACGATCGAGGAGGGGAAGAGGGTAAAGGTGTGTTAGGAGGGAGAGAGAGAAAAGGAAAGGTAGAAGTGTGGAGGTGAGAGTAGGGACTTAAAATGTAGGGACTATGCCTGGTAAAAGCAGAGAGTTGGCTGATATGATGGAGAGAAGAAAGGTAGATATACTGTGTGTTCAAGAAACCAGATGGAAGGGAAGCAAGGCTAGAACCACTGGAGATGGATTTAAACTGTTCTACCATGGTGTAGATAAGAAGAAATGGAGCAGGAGTATTCTTAGGTAGAAGAGAAAGAGGAATTCTGGAGTAAGATGGATGAAGTGGTAGAGAGTGTTCCCAGAGGGGGGAGAATGGTGATTGAAGCGGACTTCAATGGACATGTAGATGAAGGGAACAGAGGTGATGAGGAGGTTTATGGTAGGTATGGTCTTAAGGAGAGAAATGTGGATGGAAAGATGGTTGTGGATTTTGTTAAAAGGATTGAAATGGTTGTGGTGAACACATACTTCAAGAGGAGAAAGGAACATAGAGTGACTTACAAGAGTGGAGGAAGGTGCACACAGGTGGACTACATCTTTTGCAAAAGGAGAAATCTGAAAGAGACAGGAGACTTCAAGGTGGTGGCAGGGGAGAATGTAGCTAGACAGCATCAGATGGTAGTCGAAGAGAGTGAAGGCAGAGCAAAGGATTAAGTGTGGGAACTTACAGAAGGAAGAAGGTCACACAGAGTTCAGGAAGGAGTTGATACAGGCTCTGGGTGATGGGGAAGAATTGCCAGATGACTGGGAAAGTGCAGCAAAAATATTGAGGAAAATGGGTAGAAAGGTATATGGTGTATCCAGTGGACAGAGGAAGGAAGACAAGGAGACTTGGTGGTGGAATGAGGAGGTATAGGAAAGTATCCAAAGGAAGAGGTCAGAAAAGAAAAAGTTTGATAGTCAGGGGGATGAAGAAGGTAGACAGGAGTATTTGGAATCTAGGCTCACGGCAAAGAGAGAGGTGGCAAAGGAAAAGGCATATAGTGAGTTGTATGGGAGGCTGCACACTCAGGAAGGAGAAAAGGAGTTGTATCGACTGGCTAGACAGAGAGATTGAGCTGGAAAGGATGTACAGCAGGTTAGGTTGATTAAAGACAGAAATGGTAATGTACTAACAAATGACAAGAGTGTGTTGAGAAGGTGGAAGGAGAACTCTGAAGAGCTGATCAACAAAGAAAATGAGAGAGGAGGATGGATGAAGTAAAGATGGTGAACAAGGAAGTCCCGAGGATTAGCAAGATGGAAGTGAGAGCAGCTTTGAAGAGGATAAAGAATGTAAAGGCTGTTGGTCTAGATGACATACCTGTGGAGGTATGGAGATGTTTAAAAGAGATGGCAATGGACTTTTTAACCAGACTGTTTAATACAACCTTGGAGAGTGAGAAGATGCCCGAGGAGTGGAGAACAATAATAAATGGTATTCACTTATATAGAACTTTTTCTCATCTCTTGATGACCAAAACACTTTACAGATCCTACTATACACCCATTCACACACTGATGGCAGCAGAGCTGCCATGCACTGGCACTGACCTGACCCACCAGGAGCAACTGGTACCAAACAAAGTGTTTTGATACCAATTTTCAAGAACAAAGGTGATGCTCAGAGCTGTAGTAACTACAGAGGCATAAAGTTGATCAGCCACACTATGATGATATGGGAAAGAGTTGTTGAAGCCAGGTTAAGATCAGTAAGCAGCAGTACAGTTTCATGCCAAGAAAGAGTACTACAGATGCAATGTTTGCCATAAGAGTGCTGATGGAGAAGTATAGAGAAGGTCATTATGAGTTGCACAGTGCCTTTGCGGGTTTAGAGAAAGCATACGATAGGGTGCCAAGACAGGAAGTGTGGTACTGTATGAGAAAGTCAGGAGTGGCAGAGAAGTATGTGAGAGTGGTGCAGGACATGTATGAGGACAGTGAGATGGTAGTGAAGCGCGCTGATGGGTTTAAGGAGGTGGTGGGGTAACATCAGGGATCGGCTCTGAGCCCTTTCTTGTTTGCCATGGTGATGGACAGGTTGACAGACGAGGTCATGCAGGAGTCCCTGTTGCCATGTTTACAGATGACATTGTGATCTGTAGTGAGAGTAGGGAACAGGTGAAAGAGAACTTGGAGAGGTGGAGGTATGCTCTGGAGAGAAGAGGAAAGAAAGTCAGTTGAAGCAAGACAGAATACATGAGTGTGAATAAAAAGGAGGCAGGTGTAACAGTGAAGATGGAAGGAGTAGAGGTAGTGAAAGTAGATGAGTTTCAATACCTGGGGTCAACTGTCCAAAGCAATGGAAAATGCACAAGTGAGGTGAAGAAAAGAGTGCAGGCAGGGTGGAGTGGGTGGAGACTAATGTCAGGGGTGATTTGTGACAGAAAGGTAGCAGCAAGAGTGAAAGGGAAGATTTACAAGACAGTAGTGAGACTTGCGATGATGTATGGTTTGGAGATGGTAGCGCTGACAAAAAGACAGGAAATGGAGCTGGAGGTGGCAGATTTGAAGATGCTAAGCTTTTCAATGGGAGTGACTGGGAGGGATAAGATTAGAAATAAGCATATCAGAGGGACAACTCAGGTTGAGCGGTTTGGAGACAAAGTAAGAGAGTCAAGGCTGAGATGGTTTGGACATGTGCAGAGGAGGGATTGTGGAGCTACTGGACAAAGGATGTTGAAGATGTAACTGCCAGGCAGGAGGAAAAGAGGAAGACCACAGAGAAGATTCATGGATGTAGTGAAGGAGGACATGGGTGAGGGAGAGGGTTGGTGTTCCAGAGGAAGGTGAAGGGATTGGGTGAGATGGAGGCAGATGATCCTCTGTGGAGACCCCTGAAGGGAGCAGCTGGAAGAAGAAGAAGAAGAAGAAGAAGAAGAAGAAGAAGAAGAAGAAGAAGAAGAAGAAGAAGAAGAAGAAGAAGATTGTTGATCTTAAAGTAACATCTGTTACAATTTTTGAATGGTAGAATTCTTGTTAATCTTTAAGTAAAAAAATCAATAAACAGAGTGCTTCCTTTTCTGTTTCATTCAGACCCTAGACTCCATTTCATTGTGGAGGTAGATGCCTCCACCTTTTCTTTTATGCACCCTTTGCTGTTATTTGTTCGGCTCTGTCAAACTACGGTGATGGCATCTGAACATTTTTGGTTACTAAAGTAGCACTTGAAGAGTTGAAGCACTGCTTAGAGGGGGCGGGACATCTTTTTGTTGTTTGTATGGACCATAAAAATCTTGAACACATAGAATCCACCAAAAGACTAAATTCTAGACTCAAATTTAAAACCTTCAGGCTGACAGTTCCATACTGCTGCCTCTGTTCATCTCGGGGAGTAATGGAGACGATCAAACAGTGGCCCAGTGCAGCCACAGAACCACGGTCTGTGTCCAGGTCAGATCACAGGCAGCTTTCAGCTTTTCAATATAATTTCTGTGGCAGAACCAGATTATAATAAAACCATCATCTATGAACATACAACAAAGTATACAACCCGTAGTTGTAGGGCAGGATCCCAAGGTGAACCTGTGTAGCAAGTTTGATGACTCTAGAGAGCTTTACACATTTTATAGTAAGAGAGCATAGGGAGTGCCAACCTTGACCTTTGAGCTTTTGGCCTCAAACCTGTAGTCAGAGGTCATGGTCTCAGAGCGAACCTGTGGACCAGGTTTGGTGACCCTAGCTTTACTTGTTTTATAGTAATAGTAAATTAACATTCACCATAATGCAACTGGAATGTTAACTTTGACCTTTGACCCCTTGACCCCAAACCCATAGTCAGGTCAGGGTGTAAGTCGTCCAAGATGCATCTTAGATACAACTACTCAATTTGAAAAGCCTACATCATTTCTTTCAATAGTTACTGTGTTTAGAAGAGTTAGGGAAAATCTGACCTTTGACCTCAAGGTCATCCAACGAGTGTCAAACTGCAATATGCGCATCATTAGAGTATGTCAAACCATGGTACCAAGTTTCAAAATATTTGGACTAAAACTGTAGGAGTGGTTGATTTCACAAAAGTGGGACGGATGGATGGATGGACAGATGGACAAACAGACAGACAGATGGATTGACCCATGACATTACCCCCCACCAGTTGAAGCCCAAAGGGGTTGAAGATCACTGGTACAAGGCACAAAGCGTAGAGTTCCACTGCTAATGCTACTTTAACATAACATTTCACTGTTGTTGGTGCTGCTTTTAATGCAGAATCGCTCTGTATTTTAATACAGCATTACAGTTAACAAGTTTATTTCAGTGTGACACGTTGTAAATGTTATTTCAATCGAGCATATGTGTCATATGCTGAGTTCATTATTGCAAACTTGTAATAAACAACAGCTAAATTTTACTGATTGATGTTTGTGTTATTTTGTACTTTATAGGGATTTATAGAGGTTTATATGAATTAAGTGCAAACTTAATCACTTTATGATAGGGCTGTTCAATTCCAAAATCAGTTGGGCCAAAATCTGAAATCAAGACATGTAACTGGGCCACACATGTTCAGCAATCTGTCAAATATGACAAATTTCAAACCAACAAAGATCAGTATGATGAAAAATATGTGCTTTTTATTTATTGTCTTGGTTTTAAATGTACGCTTGGCACATGACAAAGGCACATCAAAAGTGCATAAAAACACAATAACAGTGCTGGGGTTGAGCAGAGCTTGAAGTAGTAGAAATATGTTTTCCTCTTGAATAACAATTAAATAATTAGAATGAAAAAGTTCTGTAAATAACCATTTTGGTCACATCTTATCAGGCATATCTCAAAGTGCATAAAAACTCAATGAGCACTGTTAGTAGCATTAACGTTTGTTTCCCTTTTGAAATAAAATATACTACATTCTGGTCATAACTGACCTTGGCACATCACAAAGTGCATTTAGCTGAATGATAAATGAAGTGTCAAACACTTCAGTGCACAAACCCCCCAAGAAAACATTGATAACATTAACAAATATTGCACATCCACTATTGTGGTTTGTTTTGTTTTAAATCACCATGTGTGAGTAGGAACCTCTATTTATAACTACACATTCATTACTCACGCATATCAGTCAACCAAAAATCTCTAGTAGAGTTAAGGATGCAAAGAGCAGCCACTTAAAAACTTGAGTAATGACTTCAGTCTTGAAGGGCTGGGATTTTTCTCCAAAATTTATAACAATTTTCTTATAGTTTTCTACTTTTCTCTGTAAATTTATCTTAATTTGAAACAATTTTCCTCAAATTTGTAATTTCCTCTTGTAAAATTGACTTTTCTTGTACATTTGAGACTTCATTATAAATTTGTGGATTTTTTCTGGCTAATTTTTGTTTATTTTTTAAATAAATTAGGTTTTTTTTAATAAATTTGAAACAGATTGCGGTAAAATTTTGACTTTTTTTCCTTATACAATTTACTCTTTTGACCATAAGTTTGTAGAGTCAGAACACAACAATAATTTAACTCATTTCAAAGAAAAAAATATTAATAAAATTATATTTATTGAAATAAATTAACTTAAATGACCAAAGATGCAGTTACTTCTGTTATAATATTTTCATATATTTATAGTTTAGAATTCTCCTCACCACCCAGACAGCAGGAAAAACCTCCCTTATTTTGAAATCCAAATGTTGGCACGTTTAGTTTGTCTGAAGGCTGCTGACGGATTGAAGTCATTGATTTTGTGAATTTCGGTCATTTTAACTTGCCAGGTACATACTATGAATGAATGAATGAATGAATGAATTTATTCCGGATAGTACAGTACAGGTTAAAAGAAACTGTATAATATAACAACAAGGTCAAATTAGACAAAGACTCCTCCTACTATACAATTCCACGTAAGTTATCCGAAATGGGTGATGGCTGAAGCCGCAGCTTATATTGCCCACCCATATTCCATCCAAGAATTCAAAAGAGAAAAAAGAGAAAAACAAGACAAGAGCGATTACAATTTAAAACAAAGCTAAGACAAAATGTGACTGAGAGAAAAAAGAAAACTAAGCTAGGCTAAGTTAAGCGGTTACTATTCAAAAACAAATCTAAGACAAAATGTCACAGAGAAAAAAAAGAAAAAAAAAACTAAGCTACAACACAACACAGGCTGGATATGTCAATCCTTATGTGAGTTTACATGTTGTCTTGTAAATATGTTTGGAGTATTTCTTCCTTTAGTTTTTGTTTAAATTGTCCAAGCGTTGTACATGATTTTAATTCAGGTCCAAAATCGTTCCATAATCTGACACCTTGCACTGAAATACAGTGTTGCTTGGTGGTTGTTCTCACTGTAGGCTTTTGAAAGCCTACAGTGTTGTAACTTTTTCAGAACCGTTGTAGGAGCAGGGCACTGAACATTGTCAAGGACCGTTCTCACCCTCTGCATAAACACTTTGAACTTCTTCCATCTGGTAAACGATCCCGGAGCATCAGAGGCAGAACCACCAGACTGATCAACAGCTTCCTCCCACAAGCTGTCAGGATGCTGAACAGCTGACCCGGAATCTCTCATACACACTACTGCACCTACGGACATTTTGTATATTATAGTTAGTTATTCTTTTCCCCAAGTATGTCTCAGGGATGTGTGAATGGATGGGGGGGTGGGGGTGGGGTGGGGGTGGGGTGGGGGGTGGAGCTATGTGGGAGTGTGTCTTAATCGTGCTGCTTCTTATATGGATGCCGAGAGAAACGCAATTTCATCTTGCCTGCACTACAGTTGTATGTACAGCAATATGACAATAAAGTTTGATTTGATTTGATTTGATTTGATTTGAAATATACATGTTCCTCTGAAGTGATATCGTTTCTCCCTTGTTTGGAACAACTTTTGGATATTTGTGGGCAGTGGTAAATTCTTCACTTTGAACATTATTATTACTATTCATCCATTGATATTGTAGTAGCTGGTGAAGTCAATCCTAAGTGATTCAGTCACTCTTGCCTTTTCCTGCACACAGTATGAAGCCTCACCACATGTTTACTAAGCAGCTTTTCATTACTGCTCCCACTTCCAGCAGGTTAAAATGCCTCCACTGCTTACATATTGTTATGTTGGTAATCAGAGTCTGGAGTCTGTCTTATGCCATGCAGCGACCTCACTCTTTATTAGAGAACACAGAACTATATACACAGGCCCCACAGCCCTCCTGACATCACACCCAGGGCAGGTACAGCAAGCCCCCCCGCACCATATACCATAACTGAGTACATAAAATTCTGTAAAGAAAATGTTTTACCTCAGAAAGTAATCACTATGTACCCCAATAATAAGTCTTATATTTCCAAGGAATTAAAACGGTGCATAGTACAGAAAAAGATTGCTTTTAAGAATGGGGACATGTTAGGGATGAAAAATATACAGAAAGAAATTAATTACAAACTAAGAACAGCTAGAGATGAGACGAGGAAGAAATTTGAATCTGAATGTCTAGGAAAAAGTTCTAGGAAATTGTGAGACTCAGTTAAAGTAATGACAAAGATGACTCCATCCAAAAGCTGCATTAATGTAATGAATGAGGAAGAAAAGGCAAACGAGTTGAATAATTTCTTTTGCAGATTTGAGACTAGAGATTTTTCTCATGAACAAAAAGCTGCTCTGGACGCTATATCAGTATTAGGCTCTGAAAAAATTATAGTTGACCAGCAGGTTGTGGAACGATTCTTCTCACTTATGTGCCCCAGGAAGGCATCTGGACCTGACGGGATCTCTGGGCGCTTACTGAAGTCATGTAGTGAGGAGCTAGCAGAAGCCTGGAGTCCCATCTACCAGAAGTCTTTAGATGCGTGTTCTGTCCCAGTAATTTGGAAAAGCTCTATTATAATTCCTGTACCAACAAAAGCAAGCTGCAAAGAGAATAATGACTATCGTCCTGTTGCACTGACCTCACTGGTAATGAAGTGCCTCGAGAAGACTGTCATTGACATTCTGAAAACTGTTTCTGGAGGACTTTTGGATCCTCTGCAGTTTGCTTATAAAAATAATAGAAGTACATGTTGTGTTGGGTTCTTTTATAAATAAAGACTGCTGCTTTGGGTGAACACGGAGCCTCCTTTATTAACTGGCTGGAACAACATTAACACACGAACTCCGCCATATTATTATCCGTCCTGTTGTACACCTGACAACATCCGGTCTGTGTCGCCCCCTAGTGGCTCCACATATGTAATCCTTAGATTACACCACATCCCCCTTACTGAAGCCAAGTTGACCTCTTTTAGCTGAAAACACAAAATATAACATTTCTTTTTTTTTCTCTTCAACACTGTTTTCACAAATATTAACATGCAACTCTACAGATCCAGTCTCTTTGGTTTAATCACTTCTCTACCAGACCTGGTTCTAACAACACCTGGTGTTTCCTGTGCATTGGGCTCAGAAACAGTTTCTGTAGGAGTGTCTTTTCCATTTGACTGGGTCTGTTGTGGTTCCATCTCAGTCTCTGGTATCGACATAGGCACAAGATGAGTGCGATTCCTCCTGATTGTCCCTTGTGGTCCACTAATGACATAGGACCGTGGAGTTTTGTGGACAGATGTCACTGTGCCCTGTGCTTTTGCATCTGTAATCCAAACAGAGTTTCCGGGTAACAGTTTATCCAAATCTCTCGTTCTGTGTCTTTTGTTGAAACATTCTGTTTGCCTCATCCGTCTCTCCTTTTCCACGTGACGAATTTGTTGCAGATTCGGCACGCATGGCTGCAAGGCCTCTGGAAGCATTGGCAGGGTGGTACGAAGCCTACGCCCCATGAGAAGCTGTGCTGGGCTGTAGCCATTTGCCAACGCTGTGGTTCTGTAGGCTAACAGTGCTCGGTATGGATCACTGGCTTTCTTAATTAGGTTTTTGACTGTTCTGACAGCTCTTTCTGCCTCACCGTTACTTTGGGGGTACCTGGGACTACTGGTCACGTGCTCAAAACAGTACTCCTTTGCAAAGTCTTCCATTTCCTGACTTGTGAACTGCGGGCCATTATCCGTGATCAGTATCTCCGGTATTCCGTGACGTGCAAACATTGATTTTAAATGCACAATGACATTGGCAGAGCGAGTTGGGCTGAGCTGGGCAATCTCTATATACCTAGAGAAGTAGTCCACTAATAACAGGTAGTTTTTGTCTTGTAGTGTGAACAAATCAGCTCCCAACTTCTGCCATGGCCTTTCTGGTAAATCTGTGGCCATTAAAGGCTCTCTCACATCAACTCTTTCCTGTATGCACTGTCTACATTTGAGTACAACTTCACTGATCTGGTTGCTTAAACCTGGCCACCATACAGCCTGACGGGCGCGCTCTCTGCATTCAACCACCCCCTGGTGGCCCTCATGTATCTTGTCCAAAACTGCATTTCTCATGTTAGCAGGGATAACTAACCTCGTGCCTCTCAGTAGTAGTCCGTTATGCACACTCAAAACGGCTCTCTCAGACCAGTAGTGCTTCACCGCTCCCTGTAGCTGGTTACGATCCGGCCAGCCTTCTGTGCAGTATTTCATGACTTGTGAACAGACGCTGTCGGACTGCAGTTGCTCTTGGAGATCTGCAAGATATTTGCTGCTTGTAGGGAGTCCCTCTAGCACAGAGTCAATATAAATGTTAGTGTCCTCCATAAGATCTGTGTCTGTGTGAGTAACACTGTTTGTGAGCGGTAAGCGTGAGAGCGTGTCGGCAGTGGTGAGACTTTTGCCCGGGATGTGCTTTATAGTGTATGAGTACCTCATTAGGCACATACGAAATCTCTGTATACGCGGTGGAAGCGCATCCAAAGCTTGTCCTCCCAGTAGGCTCACTAGTGGCTTATGATCAGTTTCTAGTTCAAAGTGCAGACCCAGGATAAAGTCATTGAATCTTTCACAGGCCCACGTGAGAGCCAGCGCTTCTTTTTCCAGCTGTGCGTAGCGCTGCTCTGTAGGTGTCAATGATCGAGAAGCGTAAGCAACTGGTGACCACACGTCTCTCTCCTTCTGTAGCATGACTGCCCCCAATCCGTATGAAGAGGCATCTGCAGATATTTTCTGTGGTTTGTTTGGGTCATAGAGCTGCAATACAGGAGCAGAGGACAGTTCTTGTTTGAGATTACAAAACGCATTTTGTTGTTCATGCCCCCAGTACCACATGTTCTTTGTTGAAAGCAAGTCTCTCAATGGTTTGTCCTTTTCAGAAAGGTTCGGAATGAACTTCCCCAGCTGGTTCACCATTCCGAGAAAGCTCCTGAGCTCACTCACGTTGCTTGGCTCTTTCATGTCCTGAACAGCTTTGGTTTTGTCTGGATCAGGCCTCATTCCTTCTGCTGAAGCAATAAACCCAAGAAATTTAACCTCTCTTTTGCCAAACTCACATTTTGACATATTCAACGTAACGCCGGCTTTCCCTGCGCGCTTCAAGACAGCGTGCAGTCTTGTGTCGTGCTGCTCCTTGGTGGATCCCCAGACCAGGATATCGTCCATGTGACAGACGACTCCGTCGAGACCCGATGTAACCTCTGTCACCATCATGTTTTGGAAATGTTCAGGAGCACTGGAAATACCAAATGGCAAACGGTTGAAGTGGTATCTGCCAAATGGCGTAATGAATGTGGTGAGAAAGGCCGACTCTTTAGACAGTGGTATTTGCCAAAATCCCATATTTGCATCGAGCTTTGAAAAATACTGAGCACCTGTGAGCATGCCTAGCGTTTGGTCCACAGACGGGAGGATGTATCTTTCGCGACACACTGACTTGTTTAAAGGTGTCATGTCCACACAGATACGCACCTTTTCTTTGTCCTTTTTGGGAGCTACAACCATGCCACAGCACCAATCTGTTGGCTGCTCCACGCGACTGATGACTCCCAACTTTTCCATCCTCTCGAGCTCTTCTTTCACTTTACCCATGAGCGGCAGTGGCACACGCCTTGGCACCTTGAGCGAAAAGGGCTTAGCATCAGGTTTCAGTTTAATTGTGTATGGCTTTTGGACAAGCCCAAGTCCATCGCATAACTTGGGGTACGCTTTTCTCACTGTCTCTTGGTCTATAGTGTCAATTCTGGCAATTAGTTTCAGCCTCACGGAAGCTGTTCTACTCAGTAGTGCCATGCGCAGATTTCTGACAATATAGATTTTCTCAGTAGCGCTCTTGTCACCGTATGTAATAGTCTCTGTCATAGACCCCAACACGGTTAGTGCAGTTCCACCCGGTCCGTAGAGTGGTTTTTGTGCCTTTTCCAACTGTTCATTTTTCTTCTTGAAGATTTCAAATGTTTGGTCAGAAACCGCTGTGACGTCCGCTCCGGAATCTAACTTAAAAGTCACTTTATTTCCTCTCACATTTATGTCTGCCAGCCATGGATCCTCTCCTAGATCCACTTCACCCAGAAAAAGTCTGTCTGCATTGTCAGCGACCTCATTCACAGTTGGGTTGGACCTACAGACTCTAATATAGTGTCCACGTTTTTTACAGTTATGGCATTCCGCGTTTTTAGCTGGGCACTGTACTGCTGCATGTGCTGGTGCTTTGCCACACTTGGAACAAACTTTACTGTCTTGTTTTGTCTGCTGAGGCCTTGAGGACTTAATCTGTTTTTGTTCCTTGATTATGAACTTGTTTGGCTTGGCTTTTCTGATGTGTACCGCATCCACGGCTGTTCTGTTAATGCTAGTTTCACCTCTTAGGTCAGTTTGTTGTCGTTTTATTTCTTCAGATTGTCTTGCCATTGTTATAGCTTTAGCTAGGGTAAGATCTTTGTCAAGCTGCATTCTTTCTGACAGCGACAAATCTTTTAGACCCACTACAAGCCTGTCTCTCAAGAGGTCATCATGAAGTGCACCGTACTCACAGTTTTCTGCCAGTGCATAAAGTGCTGTTATGAACGAGTCTACTGGTTCTGCCGGCTGTTGCACTCGCTTGTTGAATTTTGCTCGTTCATAAATCACGTTCTTTCTGGGAACGAAATGTCTATCAAAGGCTGTTTTAACGGCCTCGTACTGCTGGCGCTGCACACTCATTAGCTCGAGCCCTCTTAGCACGTCGTCAGCCTCATCTCCCATGCAATAAACCAGAGTATTAACTTGGTTCGCCTCAGATGAGTTATTCAGGTTACTTGCCAGTCTAAAACGCTCAAAACGTCTTATCCACTTTTCCCACTCTTGGGGTCTCGCAAAGTCGAAGGGCTCCGGTGGTTTAATGGTGAAGGTTGCCGCTGGAGTAGCCGCCGCCATTACCGGATCAATTGGCGCAGCTGCAGCTCTTTGAACTTCGTCCGTCATAGCCGTTAGCCGGTTGCAAAGCTGACTTTTCTCACCTCAAAGCGCACCAACTTCTGACACCATGTTGTGTTGGGTTCTTTTATAAATAAAGACTGCTGCTTTGGGTGAACACGGAGCCTCCTTTATTAACTGGCTGGAACAACATTAACACACGAACTCCGCCATATTATTATCCGTCCTGTTGTACACCTGACAACATCCGGTCTGTGTCGCCCCCTAGTGGCTCCACATATGTAATCCTTAGATTACACCACTGTACAGAGGATGCCATTCTAACCTTAACTCATTCTGTGGTTAAACATTTGGAGGAGACAACCTCATATGCACGTCTTTTATTGGTTGACTTTAGTTCAGCTTTTAACACACTGCAGCCACACCTTTTAATTAAGAGGTTAAATGATTTTAAAGTGCATCCTGTCATTATTAAATGGTACCACTCATTTTTAACTTATCGTAAACAGCAAGTTATTGTAAATGGAACTTTATCTATATCCAGAACCCTCAGCACAGGAGCTCCCCAAGGCTGTGTTAGTTCACCATTTTTGTTCACCTTGTACACTGAGTGCAGAAGTGTCTATTCAGGCAATCAAATTATTAAATTTTCTGATGACACTATTTTATCACTACTTCAAAAGACTCATGATCTGTCAAGCTATTTTATAGAAATTCAGAGGTTTGTCAATTGGTGTGATGACAGTCATCTCATTTTGGATACTGATAAAACAAAGGAGATGGTGTTTGACCCTCGGAGTTGGTGACCACAGGCCTGTGGTCAGCCACAACCACACTATAACACAGGCTAGTTTCTATAAATATTTGGGAGTATTTATTGAGAATTCATTAACCTGGAGCACACATACTGATTACCTCTGCAGTAGACTACAACAGCGGCTGCATTTCTTGGGTAGATTAAGAATACATGGCGTTGATAAAAGGATTATGTTAATATTTTACCAGGCTGTGTTGGAGAGCTGTATTAGATACAGCATTACAGCTTGGTTTGGCAACCTCTCTGTGAAACTAAAGAACAGAGAGTTGCGTTTAATTCATACAGCATGGAAAATTATTGGAGTTAAAGAGTATTTACCCATGCAGATCTTACACGACCAGGCAGCCTGTAGACAAGCTCAAAAAATAATCAGTGACATGAGCCATGTACTAAACAGTGAATATGAGCGGCTGCCCTCAGGGAGGAGATACAGAGTCCCCAAGTGCAGCTTCAATAGATACAAGAACTCATTTATCCCGACGTCAGTAAAACTTTTAAACTCAGATAAATAGGGACACTGATAACTCCTGTTCTTAATGACTGCTGTTATATATTTATGTATGTATGTACTTGTATTATTTATTGGGTTTTATTTCATTTATTATGTACTACATCCATTGTGTATGTGTGGATTGTGTGGTTGCAGCACGGGTGACAAGCCCAAGACAAATTTCCCCTTGAGGGACAATAAAGTTTATCTTATCTTACCACACACACACCCCACAACATTCCCCTCCCCGTTACAAAAGTTCAAAACACACACACAATTCAGACCCACCCCAATTTAAGACCCGTGTCATGCACTAAGGGAAATAATGGGAAACAGTGAACAGTGAGGGCCTAACACACTCACCCAAAAAACAACTGAAATTGGACCGTGTCTCTAAAATACTAAAATAATCCCATATCACAACAACCATTTACCTCACACACTACTTAATGTACATTACAGTGTTCATGTCACACCAATGTCCACTGGCAGCCAGGGGTAAAGCTGGCTCGGAAGCCCAGGGCAGCCCCACAGTATGCGTGCCCCTGGCAGCTGCCTGCCCCCAGGATCAAAGCTGACCTCCCCGGCGAGAATGTCCCCTCTCACCACCGACCGCTTCTCTCATCTGGACCCGCAGTGTTGCCATCCGGCACGCAGTCCCTCCGTGTCTGCCGGTCTGCCCCCAACCACTTTCAATGGCACTGCAGCTGTTGTCGTTGTAGCCCCAGACACTCCGGCCCCCTGTGGCTGAGCTCCAGGGAAAACCAAAGCTCGCTCGTCGATATTACTCGTTGACTCAGTCGCCTCGCTGCTGCGCCCAGCACCCTCATCCAAGGCACTCCGCTGCACTGTCTCTGCGCCACCACCACTCTCGCTGGCACCATCCATCGACCCAGGCGCCTCGGCTCTGCACCCAGAACCTTCATCCAACGCATTCCGTTGCACTGCCTCTGCGCCTGGCTGTCACTGCTGCTTCCTGGGGCTTCCAGCCTGCTTGCTGTCCCGGAGACTCCAGAAACGACAGCAGAGGTGGAGGTAGCCCATACGCCTCCATGGTTTTCTCTTGTCACCAAAATGCTATGTAGGTAATAAGAGTCTGGAGTCTGTCTTATGCCATGCAGCGAACTCACTCTTTATTAGAGAACACAGAACTATATACACAGGCGTCGTAGCCCACCTGATGTCACACCCAGGGCGGGTACAGCAAGCCCTGGTGCTTGGGCAGTATGGTGGTGCAGTGGTTAGCACTGTTGCCTAACAGCTAGAAGGTTCCAGGTTCCAGACTGGCAGGGGTAGGAACCTTTCTGTGTGGAATTTGCATGTTCTCCCTGTGCTGCGTGGGTTTACTCCGGGGGCTCTGGTTTCCTCCCACAATCCAAAGACATGCATGTTAGGTTAATTGGTTGTTCTAAAAAAAAAAAATTGTCCCTATATACCTGTCTCCTATAGGCCCTTAGAATAGAGGGTTAGTACTAGTGGAGCTTTTTGAGTGGTATTTGAGACTTGAAAAAGTGCTATATAAGTACAGATCCTTATCCCCCCTCCCCCCCAGGCCACACCACACAACACATACCTCTTCTGCTTTTTTCTGCACTTAAAAGTACTTTAATAAGCTCATGTTTCTCTCGGACAGCAATGCTAGGAAACCACTCTACCTGTGACTGGAACGCTCACGTTAGCGGGGCTCGTCTGAACTCTGCGCGAATGACGGTCACGCACGTTGTTCGTGTGCGTGCTTGTGGACCGTTTCTTCTAATGTTTTTCATGAATTTATACTTCCTTGGGATGGTCTGGGCCACTCGGAGGTTGGTTCTGGGCCGCATGTGGCCCGCGGGCCACTAATTGAATAAGCCTGCTTTACGGCAATGAGCGGGGTGCTGGTGATTCTGTAAAATTATTACAGTGCTGTGATTCTGAATTACAGTATAGCACTGCAATTAAAGGCAATGCAATGATGGTTCCTTCTTTAAATGAATGCTTATTAATGTAAATCTCATTATCAGCAATACAAAAATGATAACTGACTTTGAATTAAAATCTCATGGTGCCAGTAATTCATTGTTATTTTTACAGTGAATTTTTTTACAGTGTGGTGTAGAGCACCAAGCAAACTAAACAATGGGAACTGTCTTTAGCAACCAGGGAGTGGGGATGCAAAGTTGCCATCTTGGAATGTGAGTGCTTTGTCAGCGAGTGGAATGCCTGTCTCATTCTGCCTCTTCGTAAAGTTCTCTTGAATAGCCTCAACAGATTCCACAAAGAGGACACCTCCATCCTCACGGTGGGACCATAGCTCTTTGTCATGTGGGCTAGCCTAACAGCTCACATCCTGGGAGAGCAGCTGGTCAACCAGCTGCACATTTTTTGAGTGATAGCTTCAAGGCGTCAAAGTGGTCTGTCCAGTTTGCCATGGGGCCTTCCAAAGGAAAATCCTCATCACTGGAGTGGGACAGATGGTTGATCATCGGCTGGTCAATTCAGTTCCAGTGAAGCAGCCTCCGCTGTCCCCAGGGTCCTCTTGACTAGCAACATTTGGGGCAGTGGTGGCCTAATCGTTAGGGATGTGGACTGGGAACCCTGGAGTAGGAGGATCAGATCTGGGTGGGACAGATGACATAGCAGTGTTTGCCCCACCTTTATTAACCCTTCTGTAGTGTCCTTGAGGCTGGGTAGCAGGCTGAATTATGCCTCAGCTTTCATCTGACGTAATTCACGACATAATTACTCTATAACAAAGTCTAACACGTAGAAATAGGGTAGACATGGGGAAAAAGAGAGAAAACCAGGAAAAAACTGAAACATTATGCTTCAGAGAAGTGAAACCTGAAAGTGTGTTGTGTTTACTGAATGTCTATATGTCATATGGACTGCTGGATCATTTTTGAAAAAACTACTGACAGGGTGGAAAGTCTTTATTGTAACCAGGAATGGATGTCTGTGTTTATGTTGACGCGTCACAGAGAAGTTAAATGAGAGCATTTATTCTGACTGAGTCACTGTTTGCTGATTGTCTGTCTGCTTCCTGGTGCTGATAAAGGCGAGATAAACAGTCCGCAGTTCAATATTGTCACAGTTCATCAAAGAAAAAGAAGAATTTTATTTAGACAGGAGCTATTTTTCAAGGAAGACTTCACAGATCTTTGAATCAATATAATTTTGTGTGAACAGTGAAGAATACTGATCAGTGCTAACTCAGTACAGGCCTGATGGGGCTTGGTGCAGCTTTTTTAGCACAGCCTGTGCAACTAAAGCTGTTTTGCTTAGCCTTCCCATTGTTTCACAAGAATCTTTGGATTCCTTTCTTTTTCAATTCACTTTCTACGGGCCCAGTTATAGCCGCTGGACTGGTTGTTGCACACATGAACCACAATGTTTGCAGCCTTTTATAGTTATGCTGGGGGCACTTTTGATGTAATACCCCCTTTACACAGGGTTGGAGATTGTTGAGTGATGAAAAAATGGCCAGATCTTTCAATGACCTTTCAAGGAGCGCCCAGTGATCTCTGAAAACTTTCAGTTATCTTCCAGTGATCTCCATGGTCACCATGGTCTCCACAAAGTTTTGACTCAGTGGAAATGAATCTCTCAACAATCATCAAAGGGAAGCAATCTCTCTAGGTGTGCTCAATGGTCTAATTGATCTCTCAATGATCTCTCAGTTAACACCAAATTTTTTCACCACAAAGGTAGAGATGGTTGATAGATCAGTGAGGGATCACTGAGTATTTGATGAAAGACCAATACAGTTCATTTAAAGACCCCAGCAGAGATCATTGGGAGGGCTTAAAGGCCTCGGACAGTGACATTTTTTTATTGAACCAATCAACTGATTGTATGAAAATATTCAATTCTGCCGATTCCCGTGATTTAATATGTGTCACCAGCCTCCATAAATGACCTTATTTGGTCATAGCCCAGCCTTCACTTAGTGAGGCTGCAGTACCGCCATCTCTCGATTGGTGCGGGCATTAGTGACGTCACCCCAGGAATACAAAGAAAATGGCAGAACGAGAGCAAAGTGATTCAGACAGCGATGATTTTGTCGAGTTTGACGACCTCAATATAAATGATGACATTGAAAATGAAGAATCGGATGATGAAGTAGTTTTGGGTGGTGCTGAGGGGGGTATTCAGCCTTATTTGTTCGAGCCAGAGGGAGAGGAGGAAGACGAAACAGAGACGGGAACAGACCAAGTTGACGACGATCGGCTCGAAGATTTATCTTGGTAAAAGATGCTTAGAAATATTTTTTTTGGCGACATGCATGGTCACACACTTAATTTTCAAACTAAAACTACCAATTGGTCACTCGCTGCCTTATTTGGCGACTTAGAAACATTTTCATTCGAAATAAATGGATAATCTATGTGAGCGATAATAGGTGTACTTTACGAGTTTCTCATGACATGTTGTTAATCATCATCATGTTAATACTTGTGTCAAAAGCTACAGAATTCTCTAAGAGATTGATGGATCATGTTTAAGAATTATTGTGATTCATTATTGTTTTACTATAAGTTTTCTTTCCGGTCAAAACTTTTTACATGTTTTTAATATTTTCTAATCAAACTTCATAGACTAATTTATATAGCACTCCCACGAGCCATTAGTTTATTATAAGCATCTGATTATACCATTTTTTTGCACAGGTGCACTTGTGCGAAATGTAACATTATGCCAACATCAAGTGAATGTCGGTGCTGCCAGGAGATATTGAAGGTGAAGGAGAAACTAGAAGAACTGAAGGGCTGTGGATACACCGATGATAACCTACCAAAGTGTATCACTGATCACCCAGGTTTTCGTTCTGTCTGTCTTGACATCTGGGTTTTACAGACAGCTTATCTGGCCTACAGACAGCAATATGGTGATCAAGACGCAAGTCAACACGAGTGAGTTTATAAACAATATTTATTCATGTGATTTACTTTTCCAGATGAATTATGAACAAATCATTCAATACATTCAATAATCAATGCAAATGATAAATTTAATAATGAAACCCCATATTTTTCAGGCGATACAGATTCATAGCCTACAGGCAACTGGTACGGTGGTGTTGGGGATTTCTTGGGAAAGAAGTGAGGGTTATGTTGCCTGCCTGTGCAGTGAGCCTCATCAGAGAAACATTCCCATCTGATCACTACAAGGGATTTTGCCTACCAAGATTAGATTTGTGAACAATGATATGTAAATAAAGTTTGGTAAAATCATATATTGAGTTTATTAATGTTCATGTCAATGTTATAATTCTCATAGTTCAGCATTCATCAAAGTCGCATTTCATATACATTTGAATAATTTGAACACACTAAATTCTTCTCAATTTGAAACGAAATATTACATACTATACTACCTTTGTATGAATGTTTGAAAACACAGCAGAAATATACAAAGAAATACAAAAATCAATGGAGTATCACTACATTGTAAGAAAACAACTAGTTTCCAGATATAGCAATTATTATATTCCCCTAAATAACATTTCACAGTTATAATGGGCACCATTTTATGGTAGAAAATTGGGGTTCCATTTTTAAAAGCACATTTCTCTTACAATCTTAGGCTTATATTTGTTTTTCTTAGTAAATATGTTGTTTCCCTAAAAAGTAATTAATTTGATTTCTGAAATCCTAATCTTCATAAATAATCTATTTGTAATCCACAAGTATTCCGAGAAATATCCGTAATCGCCGATTTTAACACGTAAACATCAAGTGTTGCATGAAGCAAAACACAGCAGTGGCCGCCGACCGTGTGCGTGTGTTTGCCTGGGGTGACGTCACACAGTCAGTGGCCATCTTAGCCGCTGATCGCTTGGCTGGGTCCGCCCACTCTCGACAACAGCATACTTCAAGAGCGCATTGTCACCTTATGCGACATTCGTTGACACCAAAACATGTGCAGTTCGCCTTAGCTCGTCTGAGACAACAATTTGAGATACGAATTAGCAATATTGAATTTTCGTCTGTCCGAGGTCTTTAAAACAATTTAATCATCAGAATTTTGAAGTTGCATAAAAATTTGAAATGATTTGGAATGATTTCAAAACAATATTTTAGTTTCACATCCAGTCCTGGTCTCAGAAACAATACCCTGTCCCTGCCATCGCCTGCTGTTCTACCCTTATTAGCCACTCCCAGCAGACATCCAGGAGAGAGAACCCACCCTCAGGCTAATTTCAGGCCATCTGTGCCAATGCCAGTTCATTAATCTGATTCCCAGCATGAAGCAAGACTTTTTCATTATCAGTGTCACCTCACCCATATCCGTCTACACTCATTCCGTCGTGGTTATTGACAGAGCTAAGTTATCACAGGAGCTGTAGTCAATTCAACAAAGCACTCTCAATATACGTAGATAGAAGGTCTTTGTTTTGGTCTGTTGCTGACCAAGACTTGAAATGGTTCTACATTTCAGTCAGCTCATCTGAAGTGGAAAGTATTTGGCCGAATGTGAGTTTGCATAGTTGTGCAGTTTGTGCAGATGTATGATTGGTTATGTTTACCAAGGCTGTGAGGCCCAAATACTGTTCACAAATACAGTTCACACGTAGTCATGGTCCTGGTATGGCTGTGCATCTGTCACTGAAGGCAGTGGTTCCCAACCTTGTCTCCACAAAGCACTGGTTCCTCCCATCGCCACCCCTGTCCCCCCCCCCACACACACACACACACGCACACACACGTCATTACAAATTCCACTGTGAACAATATGTTTTAGTGCATTTAAGTGGCTTTATAATGTATTTTCAGCTGGATTGTGTACCTGATTACTGCCACATCTGTTGAATCAAGAAATTAACTTAACCTTTTGTTTTCATTGTCTGACATTAAATCAGACTAAACTTTTCTTGTTTTAGGTCAGTTAAGATTATCAAAATTATTTCTATTTACTAAATATTTTTAGAGACTTTCTTACTACTTTCTTCAAAGTCAGAAGTTTCCATCCATTTCCTCAGTATTTGGTAGCATTGCCTTTAAACTGCATGACTTGGGTCAAACGTTTTGGTCTCCTTCCATAAATTTCTCACAATAGTTTGCTGGAATTTTGGCCCATTCCTCCGACAGAACTGGTGGAACTGAGTCAGGTTTGTAGGTCGTCTTGCTCTCACATGTCTTTTCAGTTCTGCCCACAAATTTGAGATCAGGGCTTTGTGATGGCCACTCCAAAACACTGACTTTGTTGTCCTTAAGCCACTTTGTAATAAATTTGTTGGTATGCTTAGTCACTGTCCATCTGAAGACCCATTTTTGCCCAAGCTTTAACTTCCTGGCTGATGTCTTGAGATGTTGCTTCAATCTTTCCACATACAGTGGTGTGAAAAAATGTTTGCCCCCTCTCTGATTTCTCATTTTTTTGTATGTTTGTCACACTTAAATGTTTCAGATCATCAAACAAATTTAAATATTAGACAAAGAGGGGATAAGGGATAAGGACCTGTACTTATATAGTGCTTTTCTACTCTCAAAGACCACTCAAAGAGCTTCATTAGCACTAACCCTCTACTCTAAGGGCCTATAGGAGACAGATATTTAGAGACAATTTAGAACAACCAATTAACATAACATGCATGTCTTTGGATTGTGGGAGGAAACCAGAGCCTGAAGCAGCAAAACAGCCCCAGACCATTACACTACCACCACCATATTTTACTGTTGGTATGGTGTTCCTTTTCTGAAATGCTGCTACTTTTACACCAGATGTAATGGGACACACACCTTCCAAATAGTTCAACTTTTGTCTCGTCAGTCCACAGAGTATTTTCCCAAAAGTCTTGGGGATCATCAAGATGCTTTCTGGCAAAACTGAGATGAGCCTTTATATTCTTTTTGCTCAGCAGTGCTTGTTGTCTTGGAACTCTGCCACACAGGCCATTTTTGCCCAGTCGCTTTCTTATGGTGGAGTCATGAACACTGACCTTAACTGAGGCAAGTGAAGCCTGCAGTTCTTTGGATGTTGCTGTGGGGTCTTTTGGGACCTCTTGGATGAGTTGCACTCTTGGGGTAATTTTGGTCGGCGGGCCACTCCTGGGAAGGTTCACCATTGTTCCATGTTTTCACCATTTGTGGATAATGGCTCTCACTGTGGTTCGCTGCAGTCCCAAAGCTTTAGAAATGGCTTTATAACCTTTTCCAGACTGATAGATCTCAATTACTTTGTTTCTCATTTGTTCCTGAATTTCAAATCAAATCAAAATCAAATCAATTCAAACTTTATTGTCATATTGCTGTACATACAACTGTAGTGCAGGCAAGATTAAATTGCGTTTCTCTTGGCATCCATATAAGAAGCAGCATGATTTAAGACACATTCCCACATAGCTACCCCCCACCCCCCACCCCCCATCCATTCACACATCCCTGAGACATACTTGGGGAAAAAGAAGAATAACTAACTATAATATACAAAATGACCGTAGGTGCAGTAGTGTGTATGAGAGATTCTGGGTCAACTGTTCAGCATCCTGACAGCTTGTGGAAGGAAGCTGTTTATCAGTCTGGTGGTTCTGCCTCTGATGCTCCGGAATCGTTTACCAGATGGAAGAAGTTCAAAGTGTTTATGCAGAGGGTGAGAACGGTCCTTGACAATGTTTAGTGCCCTGTTCCTACAACGGTTCTGAAAAAGTTCTTGGACAGAGGGGAGGGAGACTCCAATTACCCTCTCCGCCCCCTTGACTATCCTCTGCAGGGCTTTTTTGTCTGACATACTGCAGCTGGAGTACCATGTAGCAATGCAGTACGTCAGAACACTCTCCACCACACCTCTGTAGAAGGTCCTGAGGATGCAGATGGGGAGAGAGGCCTGTTTGAGTTTCCTCAAGAAGTGCAGTCTCTGCTGAGCCCGCTTCCTTATCTCCAAGGAATTCTTGCTCCAGGTCAGGTCCTGCGAGATCTGCACTCCGAGGAACTTGATGTTCTCTACTCTCTCCACTAAACGGCCGCCGATGCTGAGGGGGGCGTGCTCAGGCTGCGACCGCCGGAAGTCGATAATCATCTCCTTCGTTTTGTCCACGTTGAGCACCAGATTGTTCTCCCTGCATCAGCCCTCCAGGTCTCTCACTTCTTCCCTGTACATTGATTCCTCATCCCTCTGGATAAGTCCCACCACCGTGGTGTCATCTGCAAACTTAATAATCTGGTTCCCCTCATGTCTGGATACACAGTCATGTGTTAGAAGTGTAAACAACAGTGGACTGAGTACACAGCCTTGAGGGGATCCGGTACTCAGCGTGACAGACTTGGAGATGTTGTTTCCAACCCGGACAGACTGAGGTCTCTCAGTCAGAAAATCCAGGATCCAGAGACATGTGGTGGTGTTCAGACCGAGAAGGAGTAATTTCTCCATCAGTCTCTGGGGAATAATGGTGTTGAATGCTGAACTGAAATTAATGTACAGGAGTCTGGCGTAGGTGTCTTTCTGGTCCAGGTGGGTGATGACAGAGTGTAGGGTGGTGACTATAGCATCCTCCGTGGAGCGGTTTGAACGATATGCAAACTGGAGCGGGTCATGTGATGCAGGGAGGCAGGCTGTAATGTGTGGTTTGACAAGCCGTTCAAAACACTTCATCACAATTGGTGTCAGTGCAACAGGACGATAGTCATTCAAACAGGACACCACTGGTTTCTTTGCCACCGGTACAATGATAGAGGTCTTGAAGCATCTGGGAACGATGGCCTGACTCAGGGAGATGTTATAAATGTCAGTCAGGACATCCGCCAACTCGCTCGTGCAGTCTCGGAGCACTCGTCCCGGAATGTTGTCTGGACCTGCAGCTTTGCGTGGGTTTCTTTGGATTGCAACATGATGTCTAGCTTTTGAGGATCTTTTGGTCGACTTCACTTTTTCAGGCAGGTCCTATTTAAGTGATTTCTTGATTGAGAACAGGTGTGGCAGTAATCAGGCTTGGGTGTGGCTAGAGAAATTGAACTCAGCTTTCCAAAGATGTGATAAACCACAGTTAATACAGTATATATTTTAACAGTTTTAACAATCACTTCTTCACACAGGGCCATGTAGGTTTGGATTTTTTTTACCCTTAATAACAAACACCTTCATTTAAAAACTGCATTTTGTATTTAGTTGTGTTATATCTGTCTAATATTTAAATTTGTTTGATGATCTGTAACATTTAAGTGTGACATACAAAAAAATGACAGATCAGGAAAGGGGCAAACACTTTTTCACACCACTGTATATGTGCCTGTGCGTCACACAGATATACCCCACCTCTTGTTTGTTGCTATCTGTTGTTGCTGTGAGGTGCTTGGGTGCATGTGTGTGTACGCATACACAGCACTTCACCCATGTTACATTTGAATGTTTTGCTTTGTGACACCTTAACTCTATAGCATATCCACTTTGTACAGTTTCATTGCAGTTGTTCTGTTTATGTATAATTGTTTGTTTGTGTGTTTTTGTGACCTGCCGGGTGACTACAGATGCAAATTTGCAGCTTTGCTAAATCTGGCACACTTATATTTGTATGAATGTTCATTAGTATGCAGTGTTGCTTTCAAATAAATATTCGATCTAAACGGTAGTGGCTGCAGGGGTGGGAGTGGTGGCATGCTAGTTTTCCCCCTGGCCAGGCAGGGCGCACATTCTCTCAACATGACCTCCACATCCTTGTCAATCCCTGGCCACCATACTGAGCCTCTACACCAGTGGTCCCCAAACTATGGCCCGCGGGCCGAATACGACCCGCCTCCACATTTGGCCCAGCCCCCTGAACAATACCAGAGACGCTTACTCCCACCCCCCTCCACCTCCTCCTGCACAGAGCTTTTCCCGCACCTCGCTTCCAAAGCCGGCAGAGCGCCGTCTCGTTCCCCTGCTGAGCCCCTGCTCTTAGACAACCGCTCAGAGCTCACTCACAGCGCACAGCCAGAGTGCTGGGTGAGCCTCGTGATGGAGGAGTAAAACACCTTTAAACTTTGGCTTGCTGTGTCCGCCTGCACTTATTTTTTCCTCCACACTGGTGACCTGACGTGATGGACTGTCTCTCCCTTCTGCCGCGCTGTGGACTATTTTTTGCCTCCACACTGGTAAGCATTATGATTTTTTTTTTCCAGTCTGGCCACGCGATCGGGACTAATACACGCATAGAACGTGACATTCTATTCCACCCTTCTGCAGTCTATGCCCCTATCTGACCCCCCCCCCCCCCAGAAAAAAAAAATCCTAGTCTCACCTCTGTCAAATAAAACGGAATATTGGCGAAAAGGTTTGGTAAGAGAAAAATTGATTCAGACTGCAGGGTATTTAACCTGCAGTGGACAAACAATTATTTTTTTGTTCAATGCAAAGAAAAGGCTGTTCAGCAGCGGTGTCTACAAGCCTGCTAGAACCTGCAAAAGGATTATGAGGAAGAAACACAAGAACTTTGAGAGACTGCTCATAGGAGTCATTTAAGAAAGAGATTCTGCTCTGACAACTAAGCTGAACTTTTACCTGTTCATATTGTGCACGGCACAACACAAAGTTAATGTTCCATGGACTTTTTTTTCTGTGAAGAACCCAGAGAGGGTTATTTGGTTATTATTTATTTCATTAATAGTGTTATTTATTTTCTGACTTTTTTTCCTGTGAAGATCCTGGAAAGGGTTATTAATATTTGGTTATGTGTGGCTTTCTGGAAAACAATAAATGTTTACGTTTAGGCGCCCGTGCGATTGTCACACTTTTTCTGTTACAAACTGACCCCGGCCCCCATCAGAGAAGGCAAAAGTTATGTGGCCCTCACAGGAAAAAGTTTGGGGACCCCTGCTCTACACCGTTATTTAACCCTGACAACACCTAGGTGACCTTTGTGTAGCAAATCAACGGAATCACCGTGCAGTGCCCCCTTGCCATGCAGGCGTCAATGCGGCATGATAAATCGTCCCTGACTCTGTGGAGAGGTGCAAATTCCCACGGCACCTTGGTCAGCCAGCCCTCGCGAATGAAATTGCGCAGCATGGTCAGTGTTGGGTCCTGTTCAGATGCCTCCTGGAGCTCTTGTAGGGAAACAGTCTTTTGGAGTAGCCCATGTAGCATGTGAATCAGTTTCAGCTCCAGGGGGTCTCGATGGCCATTTGAAGTGGGGATAGGTGTGGTCCGGGACAGGAGGTCCGCCACCACATTTTCTCTGCCCGGTGTAAACTGGGTGTCAAAGTTGTATTCCTGCAGTCTTTCAGTCCGCCTGTAGATGCACAGGGGTCTGTGCCCTGACCCCGATGTTTCTAGCAATGCCATGAGGGCTCTGTGGTATGTTCGCAGGGTGAAGTGTCGTCCACACAGGTACATGTGCCAACGTTCACAGGCCCAAATGCACGCCAGTGCCACCCTCTCTCCCACTGAGTATTTCTGCTCGGCCAAGGGGAGTGACCTCGAGGCAAATGCCACTGGGTGCTCGGTTCCTCCTTGCAGTTGTGATAAAATGGCTCATACTGCTGTGCTGGAAGCTTCACACATCACAAATGTGGGGTTTTGTGGGTCAAAGTGGGCAAGTACTGGTGGGGAGGTGATCCATGTCTTTAATTCACTGATGGCGGCAGAGCACACCAAGGGTCCATACTCAGATTGTATCCTGCTTTATGAGGGCGCGTAGTGGGTCTATCGTCTCTGAGTACTGAGGGATAAAATGCCCATAAAAATCCCACATGCCTAAGAAGGATGAGAGCTGCACGGGGCATGATGGTTCAGGCAGCTGGAGTATCGACTCGACATTCGAGTGCAGGAGGCTCAGACCCTTGGCCGACAGACATAAACCCACAAACTTGATGGTCATTGCTCCAAAGATGCACTTCTCCCCATTGAGTGTGAGGCCATGTCTTGCCAGTACCTCCATGACTTCATCAAGGTGGGCGACATGGGAGGCTGCTGTTGCACCGTGGACCACAATGTCTTCCAAGTACACCACCATTCCTGGGAGACTGGCAAAGATGGTAGCCATGATCTTTTGAAAACAGCTTAGATTGGAGCTAAGGCCGAAGGGCATGCGGGTGTACCTGAATACTCCCATGTGGGTGATGAAGGCTGTCAGGTTGTGGCTGTCTGGGTGAAGAGGAACCTGTAGGTAGCCTTGGCGGAGGTCTAGTTTGAAAAAAGAAACCTTCAAGCCATGGAACGCTGCCACTAACTAACTAACTAACTAACCTACACTTATATAGCGCTTTTCTAGTCACAAAGACCACTCAAAGCGCTTTCATTAATACTAACCCTCTATTCTAAGGGCCTATAGGAAACAGATATCTAGGGACAATTTAGAACAGCCAATTAACTTAACATGCATGTTTTTGGCATGTGGGAGGAAACCGGAGAAATCCCGGAGTAAACCCACGCAACACGGGGAGAACATGCAAACTCCACACAGATCACTGTTGGTCGGGGGCTGGGATCAAACCCACGATCCCACGATCCCCACAATCCCCCGGCCAAGGGTAAACTGTGCTGCCGCAGTGCTAACCACTGCGCCACCGTGCAGCCCACCAGCTCCTCTGTCGTGGGCAGGGGATATTTGTTGGGGATCACTGCTTTGTTTACCATTCTGAGGTTGATACACAGTTGTAGGCCACCCGTCTTCTTCTTTGCTACCACCAGGTTTGAGATCAAGGGAGATGTGTTGACCTGCTTGATGCTGCTGGCGTCCAGCAGCTTCTGCAGCTCTGTTGTGATGTTGTCCCGTAGTGCAAGGGGTAGCCGGCACAGAGGCTGAACTTTTGGGAGCACCATTGCAGGTGCAGTTGGTGGTTGAAAGAGGTGAGGCAGCCCAGCCCCATGAAAAGTGTTGGCCGGTGGTGTTGCCAGGATGAAAAGGGATACGGGGATAAGGACCTGTACTTATATAGCGCTTTTTCTAGTCTCAAAGACCACTCAAAGCGCTTCACTAGTACTAACCCCCTATTCTAAGGGCCTATAGGAGACAGATATCTAGGGACAATTTAGAACAGCCAATTAACCTAATATGCATGTCTTTGGATTGTGGGAGGAAACCGGAGCCCCTGGAGTAAACCCATGCAGCACAGGGAGAACATGCAAACTCCACGCAAAAAGGTTCCCACCCCTGCCAGCCTGGGGATTTGAACCTGGAACCTTCTAGCTGTTAGGCAACAGTGCAAACCACTGCACCACCATGCTGATGTGACCGGCAGAATGGTGGCGCCCATTGGGTTAGTGATGGAGAAACCCAGTTTGCTATCAGGTTGATTCCCATCAGATCGGTTTCCCTGCGCATTGCTTGGAAGGTAAACGATGGAACGGTCTTGGGGGCGTACTGCACAGAAAAACTGACAGTCCCTACCATACCAATTTTGGTGTGGCCATAACCGAATAAGTCCTCTGCATCAGCTGCAATGGTTTTCTGAGGAAACAGCTTCCTGACCATAGCCACGCTCAGAAGGGACCTCGAGGCCCCCGTGGCCAGCAGCAGCAGCATGTTGACACCATCCAGTTCCACTGCTTGAACAGCAGGTATTTAGTGTCAATTGAGTGAATGGTGTCTGAGCCCGGTGAGCGGGCCATTGAGTCAGTGCAGGTTGAGTGACAGACCCTGGATAAATAAATTAGGTTCCTGCAGCGGAAGTGGTGCCATTTGACTCCTCTGGCTCGGCAGGCGAGTGACTGAGTCTGATATTTAGATGAACCACAACCACTGCAGTGGTCCCGTTTTCCACCTTTCTTCTTTCGGTTGCAGCGGGGGGGGGGGGGGCTGGGCAGTGACAGTGGCGACCTGTGTTCTTGGAGCGGGCAAGGCGCTTCTTGGCTAGGTGGCGTTATCAGTTAATATCATTATATTTCTTGGTGTAGAGGGTCCATAGTTGTTAAGGTTACGGGGCTCCTTTTCAACCATGAGAAAAACACTTAAATTTTTAAAACTAGAAGGCCCTCCTTCCACTATCTTCCTTTCGACTGCTAGAGTTTTACTCACACTTACAAAACAATTCAGTTCTTTATTACCTCCGCCAAGGAGGTCATGTTTTTACTGGGGTCTGTCTGTCTGTCTGTTACCAACAAAAGTCAAAAAGTTATGAACTGATTTTGATGAAATTTTCAGGAAAGGTGTGTAATGGCACAGGGAAGAGATGATGAGATTTTGGTGATGATCTGAGAGTGCATACCTCCACCAAGGGCTTTGTTTGTATTTGTGCAGCAGGATTACACAAAAAGTACTGGATGGATTTGGATGAAATTTTCACCAAAGGTGGTTCTTGGGCTACAGAGGAACCCATTATATTTTGGTGATGATCTGAGAATGCATACCTCAGCCAAGGCTCTGATCTTCTCACAGTCTGTTAGCAACAATACTCCAAAACTGATGGACAGACTTGGATGCAATTTTCACCACAAGTGGCTCTAGGCCTAGACACAAACCCGTTACATTCTGGAGGTGAGCCATGAGAAACAGAAGGAGCCTTGGCTGAGTTATGCGCTCTATGAGTGCTTTTCTAGTTAAGAAATGTTCACCTATCTATGTCTAACCTTGTTTGTGTTTTTATTTGAATTTTTTAAAATTTATTTTAGCCATTGTAAGTGGGAATGAATGTGGGGGTGTCCTAAAAAAAAGATGGGGGCGCACCCTAATTTATTTCTCACTATTCGTTTAGAATTACATTTTACAGAAAATCTGAAAAAAGTCTTTAATTCATTTTTAATTGTTTAGTTGTATTACATGAATCTCCCGGTATTTTTAGCATTGATATTAAATATCCATATGTCCCAATATGTTAAAAAAACACACAGGCTTATACAGGGTGTCCTAATTTTTTCACATGACTGTACATGGAAAAAGTCACTTTTTGTGTATATTACATTTTCTCTAGGGTGGGTAAAGTTACATCTTAGAAGCCTTTTTTGTTAGACTGGGCTCATAAGCATCTGTGTGTGACTCATGTTCACATTAAATAATCTCTACTGTAAGTAAAACAGGGAGAAATTTGAAAAAATCTGCATTGTAATGTTAGCAGTGACTTCACTGTAAACAAACCACTTCAGACTATCCATATCTCCTGACAGTCTGTGTAAAGGTTTTTAGAGATTTATGATACTCTCAAAGACTCAGAACACAATTCCTTGATGTTTCCATATCTGTCAGGCTGACCCACCTCCAACTCCTATGGCAGAGGTTTGTTCATAACACATGTCTGCATGAGGAAGTGAAGCACTTAAAGGTTCTTTAAGTATTTTATGCTGCAGACATCTGCCTTTTCCTGCAGCAGGCATGGATTTAGATTCAAGAATACAACTTTCAGTGTGAATCTCAGGTTCAGGTTCAGGTTCCTTTATTTGTACCCGTAGGTAGATTTGTTTTGCAGTCTGGTGACGTCCAGATTTACAAACCACAATTACATTCAACATGAACACAAACACAGGCACACATGAAGCTGACTAGAAACATGATAAAAATACTCAAGGCTCCACCAATCAGGACATAAGACAAAGAGATGAGAGAACCCCCCCCCCCCGCCCCCAAGGAGATAAGAGAGAAGGGTCATATTAAAAAGTTAAAGACTAGTCAAAGAGGTTAAAAACTCAAAAGTCTAAAACCCAATAAAAGATTGAGAACCCAAATAAAAAAAAACCTACAAAATAAGTAAATATAAAATGGAGTTAATAAATAGGCAACTAAATTATGTGCAATATATTGTTATTGTATTGTATTGTATTGTTGAATCTAAAAATATATCACAGTCAGGAACAAAACTGTTGATGGGTGTTTTTTTGTTTTGTTTTGTTTGTTTTTTTTAATGCGGCCGGGGGTGTTAAAGGTTAAAAATTATTATCCAAATGTCACATGGGCGGCGCAGTGGTAGGGTGTTCCTCCACTTGGCACTGTTGCCTCACATTTGAAAGGTTCCTAAGGGTGCTTTCACACCTGGAGGCTTTAGTCTGTTTCAGTCGAACTCAAGTTCGTTTTCTCCGTTAGTGCAGTTCGTTTTGTCTGGTGAGAACACAGTAATCACACTCAAGTGCGTACCAAAACAACCGAATCAAATGGCGAACTCTGGTGTGGTCCTGCAGGTGAGAAAGCAACCGCACTAAAACAGGACCAGTGGCAAACGGTAAAACATTTTATGTCACTGTACATACCTGATAGCTCTTTGAAAATATGTATGGTTGAGCATGTCACGGTTCTGGAGGATTAATGAACGTTAACATGTCATTTCTCATCCATAGCAGCACTTCATTTTCAAACTGTACAATTTGCCAAAAGTGGTATATACACGTATGTAATAAAAGATAATCAGAGTGACGAAAAAAAACCATAGATTGCACTACGAATTGTATTATTTTCTCCCCAGAAATGCATAAATACACAGTAGTCATCCTACTTCCTGTATTTCTTTCCTGCTCTCGCTGCAAAAAAACTGACCAATAAGAACAGAGAACATTCTGACGTAAGTCTCATGGGATTTAGCGTGACGCAGTTTGGTCTGCTTCAATTTTTGCCACCAAACCGAGAAGAAAATGATACAAAGTAACAAACTTGTCATCTGATTCGGACCAAATTAAACAAATTTAGGTGTGAAAGCACCCAGGCTAGCAGGGGTAGGGACCTTCCTGTATGGAGTTTTTGTGTGCAATGTGGGTTTAATCCAAGCGCTCTTGTTTCCTCTTAAAATCCAGAGACATGCATGTTAGGTTAACCAGTGACTTTAAATTGTCTATATGTATCTGTCTTTAAGCCTGTAGAATAGAGGGTTCGTTACTAGAGAACTGCTCTGAGTGGTGTATGAGAATAGAAAAAGTGCTACATAAATACAGCCCCACTCAACATCGTTCTAGCTAGATCGATAGATAGATAGATAGATGGATGTACTTTATTGATCCCAAACTGGGAAATTACAGTGTAATGTGTCTACAGTGTAGTAAATGTAGGCAACATTAATAAATAAAATATTAGGCTTAGGATTCTGTGTATAGTTAGGAACACTGTATCAGTGCTGCAAAGTCTCACTCTTTTGTCACTCCAAAATAAGATAAGATAAAAATGGTAAATGGCATTCACTTATATAGCGCTTTTATTCTCATCTCTTGATGACCAAAGCGCTTTACAGATCCTGCTATCCACCCATTCACACACACACATTCACTGTCATAAACCTCCGTGTGCCGTGGCTCGGTGCACAAGAGAGAGAATGAATAAGCCCAACAGCAAGAGTAGATAGTGCACTTTTATTAATAACACAAAGGAAACAACACGTCCAGTTATCACCAAGTTCAGTTCAGAACAACCACAGAAATACAGAGAGATGTAATGACAAGGTTTGGCCACCAAACGTGCAGGGCGCCAGCCGAACACTCAACAGCCTGGTCTAAAATGGAGCCTAGTGCTGCAGGGCTGCATAAAGCACAAAAGGAAAGGCGTACGGCCTCGTGCTGCAGGGCTGCAGAGCACAGGAGAAAAGACGAAGAAAGACACTTACTGAGCTGGAGCAGATCGGGGCGAAACCGAGCAGTCTGGTGGAAAAGGATTAGAAGCTGAGGCAACCACCAACACCCAGGGATGGATCGTCTGAAGATGTCAGGCTGAGTACGAGAAAGGAGTGGTACGTCATTCATGGAGAGCTTGCTGCCATGAACGAGGGTGAATGCCCCGACAAGCTCTTTTCTCTGGCGCAGCAAACATATACTCTAGAAGCTAACGAGGAAAGAGATTGCCGGTGTGAAAATGCGTGGGCAGAACTGAATGGCATCAGGTGTGTGAGAGCGTGTGTGAATGAGAGTGAATGGAGCGTGTGCTTGTGTGTCCGCGGGTGTGGGTGTGTGTGTATGTGTGAGCACCCGTGACAGTGCAGCTGACGGAGCTTGACAGGAGGAGGGGGCGTGCCCGAGTTGTCAGGAGGAAACTAGGTCAAAGCATAACCGTGAGTCAGAATCAGATTTGGCCTCCAAACCCGGATTCAAGACAGCCCCCCCCCCCCAGGGGTGGACACCAGACACCCCAGTACCATCAGCAAAGAAGAAAAGAAGCAACATCCCTTAAGGGAACCCCTCCCCCCGGCAACAAACACTAACCCAAGGTGGGAGGTGGGGGAAAACCGGTAAGGAGGGAAGCAACCAGTGAAAACACAATCAGAACAAAAATAGAGTAAGGAGCAAAACCCCTCCTAACGACCCCCAACCTGGAACACTAACCCCCCTCCCCCGAAGTCCAAATTTAAGGGGGTTGACCTGAGTCCCAGGCCTCCAGTATGTTGAGGAGTGGTAGATTGGGTGGCCTGCCCCAGTCCCAAGTCCAGCAGGCAGCCCGTAGGATAGTGTCCGGTGGCCTGCCCGGTCCGATGGGCCACCTGACCCATGAGCCAAGTCGTTAGGGTGGCCGACTAGCGGGCTGGAGCCACCAGGACCTGAGAGGAGGATGGAGAGGCAGCCTCCAAACTCGGGAACCTCAGTGGCAAAGCCACGGAACAGGAGCCCCCCTGCCATTCGAGGCTTGGGGCAGGGGGACCATAGCACCCGCGACGGTCCCAGTCTGGAACGTGGCTGCACCCGTGATGGACCCTGGCTCAGACCCAGCTGCACCACCAGTTGATGTTCACTGTACTGCACCACCATGCTGTTCAGCATGCTGGGGTGGGTGTGGTTTGGTTTTCACCATCCCTGAGGTTACATACTGTATACTGTACATAGATCGACAGAGTCCATAAGTCTACTCTCTATAGTGGACCAGCTTGCTAGCTAGCTAGCTACCTAGCCCTCAACTGGTACCTCTGCTTTTGCTTATGTTCTTTCCGCCACCTTCTTACAGGAATCATCAGATGAAGTAATGAGTCAGAAGCATCCATTATATTGTGAGGCTTAACAATAAACTGTATGCTGTGAGGTTTTAATCTCAACCCTGGTGTTATTAAAAAAGTATCTTCCCACAGTTAAGTATTAGCATGACCCCAGAATGCAGTAGCACAGCAGCGCCTCTGGGTTGGCTGGCTTGTGAAGTCCACCTCTTTTCAAACAGCACACAGTACAACCTTCACATATCATAATATGTTCTGATATATCACTGTTCTGATAATTATCTGAACAGTGCTGAAGCTCAGTGATACACAACCTGAAAGCATCCCAGTGCAGTAATCAGTCAGTAGAGTAACCAGTGTTGCCAGGTTTCACAAGAGAAACAAGCAACCAGCTCTATGGAAACAAGCCCCCCAAAAAACCAACAGGCAACCTACTGCATTGTGTAAAAGAGAGGCCTGCTTGATAACATATATGGATATATAGATATATTTTTCTTTGCAGTGAATTGACTGTAAACACAGTCAGCATTGAATATTGGAATTTTATAAACTCTAATTAAAGGAAAATACATATGCATTCTGCATAAGCAATAGCAAATTTATAGTAAACACAGTCAACATAAAAAACTTTGAATAAATTACATTTTTAAACTCTGATCAAAAGAAAAGACATGAGCATTCTGCATAAGTAACAGCACTAAACACCATTACAGTTCAGTGACGTGGGATGATGGCAGTTGTTGTCCACTAGTCCTTTAAACAAAACTAAATATTACTCTGTTACTATACAACAGCCAGCGACAACTCATCCAAGAAGTCACAAAAGACCCCACAGCAACATCCAAAGAACTCAGTGGATGCTTTAATGGCGCATGTGTCGGTGTCTGTCGTCGTCGTCTGTTTGAAACCTCAGTCACTCTTACGCGGACTGGTTATTTTATCTGTTTTTATTTATTTTACTTACTCCGTTTTAAATTTTTATCTTTTTTATTGATATTAACTTTCTATCTAGTGATATTAACTTTTTAAACTGGAGCTAGAACTTTATTGATCGGCAATATTGATCATACAGCTCCCAACGGCTGGACCGTTTATGTTTTTAGTCGAAAATGGACATGACAGTGCCTGGGGATGAAAAAATTCTCCTACAGAAAGCACAAAAGAAAATTGCTGACCTGGAAGAGGATATCTGACGATTCTCTGATGAATTGCAGCAGAAAAACACGCTCTTCTCCAACTTCAGCTTACGTCTTCCTCTGCTGTCACAGACGATGAGTCTTTTAGCGGCCCAAGAGTCCAAAAAAACGGCCTTGAGTGACTCAGCCCTCCGAGACACAGTCGCCTGGGACCCATCCGCCTGTCCATGGCCCTCGTCCTGCTCAACGCCAAATCAGATGGCCTGGTCTGAGGTGATGGTCCGGGGCAGGAAAAGGGCCTCAGACGCATCAACCACCAGCCCTCCTCTGCCTGTCTCCAACTGCTCTGAGGCTCTGGCAACAGCTGATAATCCACCTTCCGCCAATGCTCCAGTTTCACCGGTTCCAGTTTGCCCGGGCTCCACTGGGCACGCAGCCACCGCTGACGTCGCACCCATCCCTTCACTGGAAGACCTGCCAGCCTTTCCTCTGCTGAGGACTGACAGCAGTGGGGCGACTGGCATGGCCCCAGCTGAGCCACAGCGGACCAGCCCCGTTCTGGAGAGTCCTGCGCCCAACGTATGCTCCTGAGGGAGGCTATTCGCTGGCACTCCGGGAGGCCTCACTGCACGGAGCAGTCGGGGAATCCCTCCTCCAGTTCTGGTGCCACTTTGCTGCCCTGCTCATCGGCTGGTGAGGCCCTACCTGCCCCAACGACAGGTCCCCCACTCTGCCGCCACTTCACTGCATTGACTCTTGCCAAAGGACCCTGCAACCACCAACATCCCACCTGCTTTTTCCTCCAACCACGATGATCGTTGGTGACTCCATCATAAGGTACATCAGGTATTTTAACTCTATCACTCACTGTTTCCCAGGAGCTACTGTCCCTGACCTGTTAGAAAAGCTCCCGGATCTGCTGCAGTCATAACCTCCCTTCATCACACGGATTATTATTCATGTAGGGACCAACAACACCACCCACAGACAGTCTGAAACCAGTAAAAATTACTTCTGCAAACTTTTAATATTTTATCAAACAGCAGAAAGTCTGTTTTTATTTCTGGCCCCATTCCCACACTGCGCCATGGATCAGACCGTTTTAGCCGTATTCTTGCCCGCTCAACTTGGCTCAAGTCTGTCTGCAGCAGCAACATTAATTTTATTGACAATTTTAACTTGTTTTGGGGCTGCAACAATCTCTGTAAATCTGACGGCATGCATTTAAATGCATCAGACAGCCGGCTTTTAGCAGCAAACCTGATGCATATCATTCAAACCACAACACACAACTGACTGTTTACATCCCACGACCCCCCCCCCCCCCCCGGATCCACTCACATCTCTGACCCCAAGGAAGACTACCCAGCACCAGTCCCGTTTTTGTCAGCCTCCACCATCTGGTCTGGAAATTAATTCACTACCCACCTTCCCCATTAGGACATTGATCACGGACAGACCTCCATCCATAAAACATTCAGTTCATAAGAACTCACGCCCACGCTGCCTACGTTCTATGGATCAGTCTCCTAACAGTAATCCACAGAAAACAAATTATCCACCCATAAACAACTTACCACCTACCCTAAATATGGCTCTTTTAAATATACGGTCACTTGCTAACAAGACTTTTATCACCAATGATCTGATTTTAGATAAAAACATTGACTGTTTATTTTTAATGGACCGTGGCTTGGCACGGATGCACCAGCGGTTTTCACTTTTAGTTCAGTTTTTTCCATAAGAAAGGGCAGGAAGGGTGGGGGTACTGCATCAATTTTTTCTTCCTCACTTACAGTAAAGCAAATTTTACCTCCATATACCGCATTTGAGCACCACGCTTTTGTCTTTAGCAACCCCGTAATTTTATGCGTCACAGTTTACAGACCACCCAAATACGATCCTGTTTTTATTAATGAGTTCTCTGAGTTTTTATCAATAATCCACTCCTCATATAATTTTATTCTCATTTCTGGTGATTTTTAATCTACACACTGATAAGCAGGGTGACCATATGTCAGAAGATTTTAATGGCCTGCTTCATGTCCATGAATTTTACTCAACATGTCATGCAGCCGACTCACAATGGGGGACACACTCTGGATCTTGTCATTAGCCATGGTCTGCCCACGAGTGTGTCCTCTGTTGCTGACTTGGCTGTATCTGACCATTACTGTGTATTTTTTAACATCACTGGTTTTATGCAAAGGGAGATCTTGGTGCGAACTGTGAGGAAGCGCCATCTGACACCTGAAGTGGCTGCTGATTCCATCCATCCATCCATCTTCTACCGCTTTTCCGGAGGTCCGGGTCGCGGAGGCAGCAGTTCAAGCAGAGAAGCCCAGACTTCCCTCTCCCCAGCCACCTGCTCCAGCTCTTCAGAGGGGATACCAAGGCGTTCCCAGACTAGCTGGGAGACATAGTCTCTCCACCGAGTCCTGGGTCTGCCCCGGGGTCTCCTCCCAGTGGGACGTGCCTGAAACACCTCAAGTGGGAGGCGTCCAGGAGGCATCCTAATCAGATGCCCATACCACCTCAACTGACTCCTTTCAATGTGGAGGAGCAGCGGTTCTACTCTGAGCCTCTCCCGGATGACTGAGCTCCTCACCCTATCTCTGAGGGTGAGTCCAGCAATCCTACGGAGAAAGCTCATTTCAGCTGCTTGTATCCGCGATCTCGTTCTTTCGGTCATTACCCAAAGCTCGTGACCATAGGTGAGAGTAGGAACGTAGATTGACTGGTAAATCGAGAGCTTTGCCTTAGAACTAAGCTCCCTCTTCACCACAACAGACCGGTACAACGTCCGCATCACTGCAGATGCTGCTCCAATCCGTCTGTCGATCTCTCGCTCCATTTTCCCCTCACTCGTGAACAAGACCCCAAGATACTTAAACTCCTCCACTTGGGGCAGGAGCCTGTCCCCAACCCGGAGAGGACAATCCACCTTTTTCCGGCTGAGGACCATGGACTCGGACTTGGAGGTGCTGATTCTCATCCCAGCCGCTTCACACTCAGCGGCAAACCGTCCCAGCAAGAGCTGTAGGTCATTGCTGGATGAAGCCAACAGGACAACATCATCTGCAAACAACAGAGATGAGATCCTGTGGTCACCAAGCATGACACCCTCCATTCCCTGGCTGCGCCTAGAAATCCTGTCCATAAAAATTATGAACAGGACCGGTGACAAAGGGCAGCCCTGGCGGAGTCCAACTCTCACTGGGAATGACTCCGACCGAGTGTTGGCAATACGAACTAAACTCTCACAATGGTCGTACAGAGACCGAATAGCTCGTAACAACAAGCCCGATACCCCATACTCCCGAAGCACCCCCCACAAAAATCCACGAGGGACGCGGTCAAATGCCTTCTCCAAGTCCACAAAACACATGTAAACTGGTTGGGCAAACTCCCACGAACCCTCAAGAATTCTCGAGAGGGTAAAGAGCTGGTCCGATGTGCCACGGCCAGGACGAAAACCACATTGCTCCTCCTGAATCCGAGGTTCGACCAACGGCCGGACTCTCCTCTCCAGTACCTTGGCGTAGACCTTCCCAGGGAGGCTGAGGAGTGTGATCCCTCTAAAGTTGGAGCACACCCTCCGGTCCCCTTTTTTGAAGAGAGGAACCACCACCCCGGTTTGCCATGCCAAAGGCACTGCCCCCGACCTCCACGCAATGTTGCAGAGGCGTGTCAACCATGACAACCCAACAACATCCAGGGCCTTGAGGTACTCGGGGCGAATCTCGTCCACCCCTGGGGCCCGGCCACCAAGGAGATTTTTAACCACCTTGGCGACCTCAGCCCCTGTGATAGGCGAGTCATCCCCCTTGTCCCCAAACCCTGCTTCCTCTGTGGAAGGCGTATCAGTGGGATTGAGGAGATCCTCGAAGTATTCCTTCCACCGCCCGACGATATCCCCAGTTGAAGTCAACAGTGTCCCATCCGCACCATACACAGTGTGGACAGGGAGCTGCTTTCCCCTCCTGAGCCGCCGAACAGTTTGCCAGAATCTCTTTGAAGCCGACCGAAAGTCTTGTTCCATGGCCTCACCGAACTCCTCCCATACCCGGGTTTTTGCTTCAGCAACCACCCGAGCTGCACTCCGCTTGGCCTGCCGGTACACCTCAGCTGCTTCGGGAGTCCCACAAGCCAACCAAGCTTGATAGGACTCCTTCTTCAGCTTAATGGCCCCCCTCACCACTGGTGTCCACCACTTGGTTCGGGGGTTGCCACCACGAGATGCACCGACCACCTTGCGGCCGCAGCTCTGGGCCGCCGCTTCAACAACAGAGGTGGAGAACATGGCCCATTCAGACTCCATGTCTCCAGACTCCCTCGGAATGTGGTTGAAGTTCTTCCGGAGGTGGGAGTTGAAGACCTCCCGGACAGGGGCCTCAGCCAGACGCTCCCAGCACACCCTCACTATACGTTTGGGTCTACCAGGTCTGAATGGCTTCCTCCCCTGCCATCGGATCCAACTCACCACCAGGTGGTGATCAGTTGACAGCTCTGCACCTCTCTTTACTCGGGTGTCCAAGACATACGGTCGCAGGTCTGATGATACGATAACAAAATCGATCATCGACCTGCGGCCTAGGGTGTCCTGGTGCCAGGTGCACATATGGACACCCTTATGCTTGAACATGGTATTCATTATGGACAGACTGTGGTTAGCACAGAAGTCCAATAACTGAACACCACTCGGGTTTAGATCGGGCAGGCCGTTCCTCCCAATCACCCCCCTCCAGGTTTCACTGTCGTTGCCCACGTGCGCATTGAAGTCCCCCAGTAGGACAATGGAGTCTCCAGGAGGAGCACCCTCCAGCACCCCAGTCACAGACTCCAAAAAGGGTGGGTACTCTGAAACATCATTTGGTGCATAGGCACAAATGATGGTCAGGACCCGTTTCCCAACCCGAAGGCGCAGGGAAGCAACCCTTTCGTCCACCGGGGAAAACTCCAATATAGAGGCAGCAAGGTGGGGCGATACAAGAATACCTACCCCTGCTCGTCGCCTCTCGCCCGGGGCAACTCCAGAAAAGGCCAAGCTCCAGCCCCTCTCCAGGAGACTGGTTCCGGAACCGGAGCTGTGTGTTGAGGTGAGGCCGACTATATCTAGCCGGTATCGCTCAATCTCGTACACCAGCTCAGGCTCCTTCCCCACCAGAGAGGTGACATTCCACGTACCAAAAGCCAGTTTAGAAAGCTTGGGATCAGTCCGCCAAGGTCTCCGCCTTTGACTGCCACCTAATCCACATAGCACCGGACTTCCATGATCCCTCCTGCAGGTGGTGAACCTACTGGAGGGCGGACCCATGTAACTCCTTCGGGCTGAGCCCGGCCGGGTCCCATGGGTGGAAACCCGGCCACCAGACGCTAGCCTTCGAGCCCCTCCCCCAGGCCTGGCTCCAGGGTGGGGCCCCGGTAACCCCATACCGGGCGGGGTACACTGAATCCTTGATATACAATTCATGAGAGTCTGTTGGATCGTTCTTAGTCTGGCCCTTCACCCAGGACCAGTTTGTCTTGGGAGACCCTATCAGAGGCAAATTGCCCCGGACAACATAGCTCCTGGGATCACTGGGGCACGCAAACCCCCCCACCACGATAAGGTGACGATCCATGAGGGGCTGCTGATTTTATCAAACTATTACACAACACTCCCCCAGTTATTTCACCTGCATCGTGCGATTTTATTGTTGATAATTTTAAAAGTAAATTAAGCTCAGCTATCAACAGAGTTACCCCAATAGTCACAAGGACAGTTAGGAATAAACCTAGGCCTCCATGGAGAAATAACCAAATCCCAAAACTGAAGAGAGAGTGCAGGATGGCTGAGAGGAAATGGAGGAAAAACAAATTAACTATCAATTACCAAGTACTACAGAATAAATTAAAAATATACAATAATGCAGTCAAGACATTGAGAACAGAGTATTTTTCCAACATAATCTCAACCCATAACAATAACCCTAAAGTCCTTTTTGCAACCATTGATCAGTTAATCAACCCAGATTTTAATAAAAACACAAACCTGCTATCCAACTCTCTCTGTGAGAGTTTTGCAGACCACTTCAGGTGCAAGGTTGATTCTATTAGAGCCAACATTTTATCTGACCAGAAGACTGTTTTTAATGGAATCTTGTACTCACCTTTAGCTGGGGAAATGCTGGACTGTTTTGCCCCGGTTGATGCTAAGATGCTTGGTAGAGTTTTCTCCCAGGTAAACTTGACCTCCTGCCTTTTTGATCCGATTCCCAAATCATTTTTTAAAACATTATATGGATTCTTCTAACATGAGATTTTAAACATTGTAAATTGCTCTCTTCAGACTGGTGTTTTCCCCGCTGCCTTTAAAACGGCTTTGGTGAGGCCCCTTTTGAAGAAGAGTAATTTAGATCCTGATATCCTCAGTAACTATCGACCTGTATCCAACTTACCGTTTTTAAGTAAAGTTTTGGAAAAAATTGTTTTTGTCCAGTTAAACAATTTTCTTATGGACCACAACATTCTTGAGAAATTTCAGTCTGGTTTTAGGACAAACTACAGTACCGAGACAGCCCTTTTAAAAATCGCTAATGATATGAGGTGTAATATGGACTCCCACAAACTGTCAGTCCTGGTGCTGCTGGATCTCAGCGCTGCCTTTGATACAGTAGATCACCACATTTTATTATGCAGACTCAAACACCTGGTGGGCCTCTCAGGTACTGTTCTCAAATGGTTTCATTCCTATCTCACAGATTGCCACTATTTTTTAAGTATGGATACACGTTCTTCGGCAATCCATAAAATCAAGTGTGGGGTACCCCAAGGTTCAATTTTAGGGCCAATACATTTTAATTTTTATATGTTACCACTTGGGGATGTTATCAGGAGACATGGCATCAATTTTCATAGATATGCTGATGATACTCAACTGTACATTTCCACGTCTCCTGATGACATAAAACCAATTAATGCCCTCTGGAACTGTATTTTAGATATAAAGTCATGGATGGCAGAGAACTTCCTACAGCTCAACCAGGGCAAAACAGAAGTTTTAATCATTGGTCCTGAAGACAAGAGAGAGAAACTTCTACCAAAATTACTAGGTCTAAAACCTACATATTGTGTCAAGAACCTGGGTGTTCTTCTAGACGCTGACTTTAATTTTATTTCACACGTTAAAAATGTAACAAAAATCGCATTTTACCCTCTTAGGAATATAGCCAGAGTCCGCCCTTTTCTCTCTCTTGCCGGCACAGAGGTCTTGATGCATGCTTTTATTACTAGTCGTATAGACTATTGTAATGCCCTGCTCTCTGGTCTTCCTCAAAAAAGAATATCACATCTCCAACTGCTCCAAAATTCAGCAGCACGAGGCTGCATTGGCTCCCTGTGTGTTTTAGGATTGATTTTAAGGTTCTCTTAGTAGTTTTTAAATGCCTCAGTGGTCTTGGGCCTTCTTATCTATCTGAGCTGCTTTTATCTTATGTGCCTTCGAGAACCCTGAGGTCCTCTGGTTCTGGCCTTTTAATGGTTCCCAAAGTCAAGACCAAGACCTTTGGTGAAGCTTCCTTTCACTATTACGGTCCTTGTCTGTGGAACAGCCTGCCAAAAAGCCTCAGGGCCACAGAGTCAATAGATGTTTTTAAGAACAGGCTCAAGACCCACCTTTTTAATTTGGCTTTTAATAAACCAGTTTAACTATTACTGAAGTAGTCATTTATGTTCCATTGTTTTATGTTCTTTTTGGCACCATTTATTCTTAGATTTTCTCATCTTCTTATTGATGTGTTTAGTTCAGGGGTTTTTTTTAAGTATGGGTTTTTAGTTCCTGTTTTTATGTGTTCTTAGTTCTTTTTGTACCTTTTTAAATTTTGGCTTTTAACAAACCGTTTATTATTGAAGTAGTCATTTAGGTTTGATTGTTTTTACGTACATTCTTCTTGGCTCCATTTGCTTTTAGATTTTCTTATTTTGATGTGTTCTTAGCTCATTTTCTAAGTATGAGTCTTTAGTTCCCTTTGCTCTTTGTGTTCTTAGTTTTATTTTGTATTTACGTGTTTTAGCTCCAGTGTTTCCTCAGGATGGTTGCTCCTTCATGTGGTGCCTCGGTGCCGAGCAATGTCTCCTTTATTTTATATGTGTGTAGAGAAGTAGGGGATGATGGATGTGCCTGTGTGTGTTGTATTTGTGGGTATGTTTATGGGAGGGATGGAAGGGGTGGGGATGTATCATGTAAAATATGTAATTAAATGTGTCTATTGTTTTTATCTATGTAAAGCACTTTGCACAGCATCTAATGTTTTAAAAGTGTTATACAAATAAAGTTTGATTGGTTGATTGATTTTAAATTGACAAACATCATATGTGTAACTCGTGGCAAATTTGATAAGGATCAAAAGATAATTTTGCTCTTGCCATTCATTTCTATGGAGAATTTTTTTCAATTTAAGGTCTCATATGCAAAAAATCCCTGGATAGCTCATTAGCGAGTACAGAGCCGGGTGGAGTCGGGCGGGCCACTGATCTCTATAGAAAAACTGGATGGATCATTGGCTGCCAGAAGTGAAGCCTCTGGCCGGCCACTTTTAGCTCAATACTACCCCAAAAATTTACAGATTTTGAACTTCTTGGTATGGAGACACAGCTTATAATCTTGTGGAACCAGTGAACTAGAGAAATCCAGTTGACATTATGTTTAGCGGCCGTCGACTTGGATGTACTAGTGTTTTGGGTGTACTAACCACCGGAGTCACCACCAGAGTGGTGGCTCAGTTGGTAGAGCATCCGCCCCACACCCGGGAGGCTGGGGTTCAAATCCCTGCCGGGTCATGCCGAAGACCATATAAAAGCGGAACTTCCTGCCGTCCAGCTTGGTGCTTAGCAATATTGGAATGGAGGAGGGAAATCTGTGGCGGCGCCTTGCATGGCAGCGGCCCTCTGATTCTGCACTTGGGGTGTGTGATTAACACTGTAGATAGGAAAAGCACAATTTTGTTCGACTGTACATGATTGGTTGAATGACAATAAAGGGTGATTTAATTAATATTGCGGTCAGGTGGCTTCACTTCTGGCGGCCAATGATCCATCTAGTTTTTCTATAGAGATCAGTGGGGTGGGCGCGGTAACGAGGAAACGGGGGTGTGGATGGGTCCTGTAAACAAACTCTCACTCATGTTTTGTGGGGAGCTGGGAGAGCTGTCACACAGAGAGGAAAGCAAGCCCAAATAAACGACTACACGTTAAAAAACAAGCCCAATAACCCGCAATCCGCGACTGATGAGATTTGCAAGCGACTGTAGAGAAAAACAAGCCCAAAGTTACTTATAATAAGTGGACTTAGCAACTATGAAATCCCACCTGGGCCATGTCGAAGACCATATAAAAGCGGAACTTCCTGCCGTGCAGCTTGGTGCTCAGCAATAATGGAATGGAGGAGGGAAATTTGTGGCGGTGCCTTGCATGGCAGCGACCCCTCTGATTCTAGATGTGATTAACATTGTAGATAGGAGAAACGTCATTTAGTTCTACTGTATATGATTGGCTGTATGGACTGAATGACAATAAAGCTGGCTTTACCTTTTTACCTTTATGACAGTAACTCCTCCGGTTTCTATTGTTCAATCAACTTGCTTGGTTGGAACTAATTGTTGTATCAGTTACAATAGTTACAATACTTTTTGTATTGTGTTGTGCTCACATGGTGGTTAATGTTCTTTTTATCATTGTGCATCATACCTTTTAAGGTCCCAAATTTAAGAGAACGTTAGAGAATGTACAGTTAAAAAGTCTTGAAGTTACAAGAAAAAGAGAAAGAAGCTGCAAATTTTCAAGTAAAAAGATGCAAATGTACAAGAGAAAAGTTGCAAATTTATGAGAAAGATGTCACAATTTTAGGCAAAATAAAAATCATAAACTCAGTAGAAAATAAAATAGCAAATTTACAGTAAAAATGTAGATTTCTGACAGAAAAGCTGTATGTTAAGCTATTATTTTACTTGTAATTTAAGGCTTAAACTTTTTTGTAGCTCCCTGCAGATTTTTTTTGTTTGTTTTGCTTCTTCCAGACTGACCTGTGTGGCAGACAAGAGCAGCTGATGTCAAGATACCAGGATGGACTCATGTGCTGTTTGATATGAAGATCATAATGAACTGCATCCCAGAGTTTGTATGTTAAGGTGCGAGGGAGGACCTGTCACAATAACACTATGACACAATAAAACTAATGATTAGGGTGATACGCATTTCTTTTCACTTTCTGTCAACCTGGTAAATAGTCGAAATAAATCGTCTCACCTATATTGCGCTCCTGTCTCCCGCTGACTCAGCTGATGGTTGTGAAGGCTTTTATTCCCACTGAAAAACTCAAATGAAAACTCCAGCATGCCTGATGACAGTCCACCACATGCCTGTGAGCTGGAGGAACAGAGAGAGAGAGAGAGAGAGAGAGAGAGAGAGAGAGAGAGAGAGAGAGATGGTCGATGCTGCCATCACCTGGTCATGTGATGCAATGACGCTACTCCCCCCTGCAGCAATAATAGAATCACCATTCGTCAAGGATGTTCATTTGGATGTTTTATTTGCAGAAAAAATAATAGATTTAACAAAACTAATCTTATATAACAGCTGAACACCCTGGCTTTGTAAAACAAATCTTTGAAAGAAAAGGAAATTGGTGTAATTATTGCCATTTTCTTACTAAATAATAAGCCATTTTCAAGTTAAAATTAGCATAAATGAACACCTAAAGAGTCCTGGATGTTTTTATGTTTGTTTTTTGGTTTTTTTTTCAAACTAAGCAGACCAAGGTCTGTTTTCCTACAGATAAGGCTGCATGTCTCCACTGTGTCAGGCAGGCACGCCTCGTGGACACATACAGTCCTATGCCCTCTGAAGTGCCCTTTTGGGTGGAATAGCATTTTTTAAATTACTGTAGATTTCAGTCCCCCCTAAACCCCAGCCTCCCCCACCCAAGGTGGCACTGATTGTCAATCAAATGTGTTTTAATGGCCGATAACTACAGTTGTTATAGAAATTGTTCAACCCCCACTGCAAATTAGGTTTAGTGGCAAAATTTAAATATTTTCAGGTGTTTGCAATAAACAAATTACACAAGAACAGTTGAAATAGTTAAATAAAATTAATATTACAAGGATTCTATCCAAATTCAACACTAAATCCTACTTTTAATGACTACTGCAGTCTCAAAATTATTCAACCCCCCGAATAGAATTCCTTATAAGATCACACATTTTCAAATCAGGTGTAGTCTCCAGCACACCCGATGTGACCAATCAAGGGCTTCATTAGTTGCATCAAGCGTGCTTGAGATAGAACACCTCAGATACCTGAACTGTTGATGGTGGTGTTTGAGTGCATGTTAGAAATATGAAATAAGAGAACTGTTCAAAAATTTCAAAGAAGAGATCATTATCTTGCACAAACAAGGAAAATGATACAAAAAGATACCAAAGGCACTGAATGTTCCTAGAGATACAGTTGGAAGCATAATTCACAAGCTTAAAGTTAAAGGAACAGTGGATACAGGACCTGGCTGCCTCCAGAGTTCTGAGGAGGCAGGTGGTCAAAAACCCTCAACTGGTTTCAATTTCTACAGTAAGGCACACATTAAACGCTGATGGGCTCCATGCCCAAACTCCAAGACGTACACCACTACTGACCCAAAAGCACAAGAAAACTCAGCTCCAATTCGATCAAAATTATATAAATAAGCCAAGCAGGTTTTGGGATTCTGTTCTGTGGAGTGATGAAACAAAACTGGAAGTTTTCAGGCCTATGGATTAGCGGTATGTCTGGAGGAGGAAGAATGAAGCCTATGCTGAAAAGAATACCCTGCCTACAGCGAAGCATGGTAGTGGCTCAGTGATGCTCTGGGGCTGCTTTGCTTCCTGTGGCACTGAAAACCTGCACATCGGGGGACCATGCTCACCCTTTAAGTTTATTTCTGTTTTTGTTCTGTTTTGGTTATGTAGTTACTTAAAGAATAGATATCAGTATGTATGTGTTGGTAACAAAAACTCACAGTTACTGAAGGTTACTTGTGGAGTCCCACAGGGTTCAGTTTTGGAGCCATTGTTATTCAATATGTATATAAATGATATATGTAAAGTTTCAGAAAAAATGGATTTAATATTGTTTGCCAATGACACTAATCTATTATGCAGTGGAAGCAATTTGGAACAACTTCTGGATACACTCAGAAAGGAATTAGGAAAGCTTAAACTGTGGTTTGATTCAAACAAATTAATGCTCAATTTAAGTAAGACAAAATTTATAGTTTTTGACAACCATCACAACAACTTAGTATCTAAACTCAGTGTAAATGGTGTAGAGATTGAAAGGGTATCCAAAACTAAATTTCTTGGAGTAATAATTGATAATAAACTGTGTTGGAAGTCACATATTAATTATATTAAAGGTAAAATATCCAAATCATTTGCAATACTACACAGAGTGAAATATTTGCTGAATCAACCCACACTATATACCTTGTATCATTCATTAATACTCCCATACATGACATATTGTACTGAAGTATGGGGAAATACATATAAAACAAACATATATCCAGTCTTTATGCTTCAGAAGAGAGCTATTAGAATAATAAACAAAGCTGCTTACAGGGAACCAACAAACCCACTTTTTCTTAAATTAAAAGCTCTCAAGTTGAAAGATCTGGTTGACTTTAAAACTGCAGTAATGATGTTTAAAGTGAAGAATCTATCACTGCCTGCAAATATCCAAAAGTTGTTCCAAATAAGGGAGAAACAATATCATTTCAGAGGAACATGGATATTTCAAAAACCTTCAGTGAGAACTACCACCAAGCAACACTGTGTTTCAGTGCAAGGAGGGGGGGCAATGGATCAGCGTTCTCGTCGCGCCCTCCGCCAGTACCCGGGCTCGCCTGGGGAAGCTAATGATCCTACCAGCAGACTAAATTCGAAGAGACGACGCCGCTGTGCCAAGTCAAAGAAGAATCCTAGTCACAGTCCTAAAGCCGAAAGCAAACAGCCCCAAAAGCACTTTGTGGTAGGATCTGCCCTTCGCATATTACAACTAAACGTTGAAGGCCTATCTGCAGCCAAGCGAAGCCTTATTGATGTCCTCGCCTTCCAACATTCGATTGATGTAATCTGCCTCCAAGAGACTCATATTGGCACAGAGGAAGCTGGCCGCTTCACCATCAAAGGCTTTGACCTCCTGTGCTATGTTCTACATGCTAAACATGGATGTGCCACCTATGTGCGTTCTGACATAGTTGAAGCAAATCACCTGATAACAACACATTTCTCAGACACCATAATCATTGGTGGCTTCCATATTGTCAATGTGTACAAGCCCCCTAATGCCAACTGGGATCTGCAGGTCTTACCCACCCTACCCCACCCTGCCATCTATGTGGGGGACTTTAACAGCCATCACCCTGACTGGGGGTACCCAGCAGTGGACAGTGATGGGGAGGCACTTTCAGACTGGGCATCCAGAAATGACCTCACTTTGATATACGACCCCAAACAAAGAGGAACCTTCCACTCTGCTAGGTGGAAGAAGGACTATTCTCCTGACCTGTGTTGGGTCAGCTCTTTGAATGGGGAGCCATATCCTACACAGATCCTCATTCTTGATGATTTTCCACACAGCCAACACCGGCCCCTGCTTGTACACATTGGCCTACAACTTCCAGTCATAAACAGCCCAAGGAAGATGCGCTGGAACTTCCGCAAAGCCAACTGGAAGAAATTCAGTGAAACTCTGGACCGGAGCATTGTTACTATCCCACTCCACACATCACTGTAGATGAAGCATACAACCGCTTCTGCAGCGCAATCTTCAAGGCTGCCCATACTGCAATCCCACGAGGCTACCGACCCCTCTATGTCCCATGTTTGGACGGAGAAAGTGCTGCCCTCCTACAATCCTATCAAACATCAGGGGACCCAGAGGTAGCAGACCATCTCATTGAATCGCTAAATACAGCCCGGCGAAAGAAATGGAAGGAGACAGTTGCTGACCGGAGCTTTACCCACTCTAGCAGGAAATGTTGGAGCCTCATCCGTCGCCTAGGAGCTGCCCAGAAGCCCCCTAGCCAAAGCCGAGCATCCGTCACACCCAACCAAGTTGCATCCCACCTACTGACTATTGCCAAAGCACCCCAAGACAAAGACACCACAAGAGCAGTTACAACTGAGCTAAAAAAACCACCAAAAAATGCCTGTAGAGGAAACGAACCCTGAACCCTTCGAGGCTGCTGAACTGGAGAAAGTCCTACAGGGCCTGAAATGTGGAAAGGCAGCAGGATACGATAACATCTTCCCAGAATTCATGAAAAATCTTGGCCCCCGAGCCCTAACCTGGTTGACACAATTCTACACAAGGATCACACAAACAAACTCGATCCCAAAGAAATGGCGGACAGCAAAGGTCATTGCCATCCCCAAACCTGGCAAAGACCACAAACTACCAGCAAGCTACCGCCCAATCGCCCTACTCAGCGTTCCTTACAAAATCATGGAGCGCCTAATACTGCAACGCATTTCCCCAGAAATAGAGGATATTCTAAGTGTGGATCAAGCAGGTTTCCGCAAGGACCGCAGTACAGGAGAACAAGTACTGGCCCTAACCACCTTCATCGAAAATGGCTTCGAGAGCAGACTGAAGACAGGGGCTGTGTTTCTCGATCTTACAGCCGCCTATGATACGGTCTGGCACAAAGGCCTCCTCCTGAAACTTATAAAGGCGATCCCTGCTTGGGCAACAGCAATTATAAAAACCCTGCTGACCAACCGAAGGTTCAGAGTCCACCTCAGTCAGAACACAAGTGCATGGAGAATGCAGAAAAACGGACTCCCACAAGGCTCAGTTCTAGCTCCAACTCTGTTCAACCTCTACATAAACGACCTGCCTACTACAAAATCCCGCAAATTCATCTATGCAGACGACATCTGTTTGGCATTCCAAGCACCAGACTTTGAACCACTGGAACGGGTGCTCACGGAAGATCTTGCCAAACTGGACCAGTTCTGCAAAATCTGGCGCCTAAAACCAAGCCCAGCAAAAACCGTCTCCAGTGTATTCCATCTCCACAATGCAAAAGCTGCCAGAGAACTAAACATCCACCTGAGCGGACTCAAGCTTAAGCATGCCCCAAATCCAACTTATCTTGGAGTGACCCTTGATAGGACCTTATCCTTCAAGGAACATCTAAAGGGGATGGCTGCTAAGGTGAAGGTACGAAACAACCTGCTCTGCAAGCTCGCTGGTGCAAAATGGGGGGCGGCAGTCTCCACCCTGCGCACCTCAGCACTGGCCCTTTCATACTCTGTAGCAGAATATTGTGCCCCTGTCTGGTCCAGGTCATCTTACACACACCATGTAGACACCCAGCTCAACTCAACCATGAGAACTATAACTGGAACAATCCGCTCAACACCACTCCCCTGGCTCTCTGTACTGTCAAACATAGCCCCTCCACACATCCGGCGAGCAGCATTAACTCAAAGGATGCTCCAAAAAGTTAAAGGTTTTCCTCACTTGCCAATCCATGCAGATATCTACACCCCACCCACTGCCCGACTTTCATCCAGACGGCCGATTTGGAAAAACCCTCCCCCAGCTGACTTTACCATTCAGACAGCTTGGCAAGAGGAATGGGAGACCAAGGAGGTCCCAAACAAACAGCTGGTGATAAACCCCAACCAACAGGTCCTGGGCACCAACCTCCCAAGGAGACAGTGGTCTACACTCAACCGCTTCAGGACTGGACATGGCCCCTGCTTGGCCAGCCTTCACAGATGGGGCAGTAGCCCTAGCCCACTGTGCGCATGTGGAGAGGAGCAAACAATGGAACACATCATAGAGGTTTGCCCGCTCCAAAGACTGGAAGGAGGATTACACACCCTCCATACAGCAAACCAGGAGGCAACTGCTTGGCTTAAGGACTTTGCATTCGCTAAATAAATAAATAATAGTGCAAGGAGTCAGATTATGGAACGATTTTGGACCTGAATTAAAATCATGTACAACGCTTGGACAATTTAAACAAAAACTAAAGGAAGAAATACTCCAAACATATATACAAGATGACATGTAAAATCACATAAGGATTGTCATATCCAGCCTGTGTTGTGTTGTAGCTTAGTTTTTTGTCACATTTTGTCTTAGCTTTGTTCTGAATTGTAATCGCTCTTGTTTTGTTTTTCTTTTGAATTCTTGGATGGAATATGGGTGGGCAATATAAGCTGCGGCTTCAGCCACCACCCATTTCAGATAACTTATGTTGAACTGTATAATCAGAGGAGTTATTGTCTAATTTGACCTTGTTGGATTTTTTTCCCCCTTTGTTATATTATTCAGTTTCTTTTAATCTGTACTTTTAATCTATCCGAAATAAAGATTCATTCATTAATTCATTCATTCATTCTGTTCACCTTTCATCGGTGTTTTTGTTAGCTTCGGGTTAGCCACTAGCTATGGCTACTAGCCCTCCTTCCTCTCCTCCTCTGGTGTGCTCTCTCTGTCAGATGTTTAGCTACACCTCTGCCTCTTTTAGTGATAACGGTAAATATAATAAATGTTGTCGTTTTGAGGCGCTCGAGGTGAGGTTGTCTGATTTGGAATCCCGGCTCCGCTGCATTGAAACACCGTCTGCGCCAGTTAATCTTGACGGACGTCTCCTAGCTGCAGCAGAGCTCACTAGCATAGGGCAACCCATTAGCGGTCCTCCGGTCCTCCTCAGCAGCGAGGAGACTGGGTGGGTGACAGTGAGAAGGAAGCCTAGCCGCAAAGCCCTGGTTAACCACCAACCTGTTCACGTTTCTAATCGTTTTTCCCCGCTCAGCGACACACCCGCTGAGGAAAAAACTCTGATCATTGGCGACTCTGTAGTCAGAAACGTGAACCTAGAGACTCCAGCAGCCATAGTCAAATGCATTCCTGGGGCCAGAGCAGACAACATCGAGTCAAATTTGAAGATGCTGGCTAAAAGTGGGCGCATGCGCACGCAGCGACCGGCAGCTGGTGAAAAAAGTCTGTCGTCTCTGTCTGTGTTTTTACGCACTTTAATGTGTTTAAACGAAATTCTCTGTGTCGTTTTTGTCCTTGAATGTTTGTGGACTGTATAACGAAGAGCTCCCTGGTTCCATCAATATGGATTTCCTCCTTATTTTTGCACTGCTGCTTCTTTACCACCGGCTCTTTGTCTCTGAGGTGAGCGCAATCACGATCATGCTGGGGAGAATACAATATTCCAGAGACATGTTACTGCATTTAAACACGGATAATGCAGAATCTGTGATTGAGTCTATGCCGCAACTGCCGGACTTTATTTTAAGAGACTTTCATGGACACAGCGATGAAAAGAGAGACAACAGGAGGAAACGCGGAAAGCGTGGAGGCATAAAATTAAGCCTGAGGAGACATCAGTTTAACAGTATTCCTCTTCCTTCCATGATTTTGGGGAATGTACAATCCCTGAGAGATAAAGTAGATGAAATTCAAGGGAATGTACGCTTACCAGAAGGACTTCAAGAACTACTGTGCCATGGCTTACACGGAGACGTGGCTTACGGCGCAAGACCCAGATGCGGACCTGTGGATTGACGGCTTTGGAGCCCCACTTCGCTCGGATCGGCAGGAAGAAGTAACGGGGAAATGTCAGGGGGGCGGCGTATGTTTATACATTAATAAACAGTACTGTACATCTGTCATGGTCAGAGAGCGCATCTGTACACCCGATGTGGAGCTTCTGTCCGTATCGCTACGCCCCTTTTATCTGCCCCGCAAGTTCCCCCAACTTTTCATCACGACTGTGTACATTCACCAGAGGGCAGACGCTGACTCCGCCTCCAGCACCGTCTTTGATGTGGTCCAGCGGCTGCAGTCAATTTCACCAGAGGCTCCAAACCTTTTTTTTTTTTCCCGGTTCCGGTTCCGCCGGACCGGCGGCGCCACACGAGTTGGCTGCCTTTTGCAACTGCCTTTTTTTTTTATCTTCCTTCTTCTTTCTACACCTTTCACTCTATATATATATCACTGACACACAGATCGCCCCAAAGGTCTCCCGAGTCGGCGGACGGAGCCACTGTTTACAGCAGGAGACGATACAGCAGGGAAGAGCTAGCTAGCACTCAACCGCCACCCGGTGCTAACGGAGAAACTCGACATACCGGGGAACTGTAGCGAAAATGACGCGGGTGCCGGGCTGGAGTTTAGGCGGCGTGCAAGAAATATAAGACAGAATAATAAAGAGTGATGGCAAGAACCAAGCAGACCGCTCGTAAATCTACTGGAGGAAAAGCCCCCAGGAAGCAGCTAGCCACCAAGGCTGCTCGGAAAAAGCGCTCTGGCCACCGGCGGAGTGAAGAAGCCTCACCATTACAGGCCCGGTACCGTGGCTCTGAGAGAGATCCGTCGCTACCAGAAATCCACGGAGCTGCTCATCCGTAAGCTGCCCTTCCAGCGCCTGGTGAGGGAGATCGCTCAGGACTTCAAGGCCGACCTGCGCTTCCAGAGCTCCACCGTCATGGCTCTGCAGGAGGCCAGCGAGGCCTACCTGGTGGGTCTCTTCGAGGACACCAACCTGTGCGCCGTCCACGCCAAGAGGGTCACCATCATGCCCAAAGACATCCAGCTGGCCCGCCGCATCCACGGAGAGAGAGCTTAGACTTTCTGCTGCACATCCACCAACCACAATGCTCCGCACTGTGTCTATATATATATATATATATATATATATACACTGTATATACAGTATATATATATATACTGTATATATATAGTAATATGTACATATGTTTACTAGCTGTTCTTGTTTTTTCTTGCCTTCTGATTGTTGCTCTGAGTGTTGCTATCCCTGTGCTGTTGCAATCCTGGAATTTCCCCATTGTTGGACTAATAAAGGCTTATCTTATCTTATCTTATCTTATCTTAAACTTTATTCTTGGGGATTTTAACCATGTTTCTTTAAAGAAGACACTTAAAAACTTTTATCAGTATGTCTCCTGCCCAACCAGGCGACAAAAGACATTGGACCTGTGCTATGGATCCATTGAGAGAGCCTATAAATCACTTCCCCTTCCTCCTTTAGGATCCTCAGATCACAACTGTGTACATTTGCTGCCCACATATAAAACTGATTCAGAAGAGGCAAGGTGGAGACCAGAGACATAGATGTGTGGACAGAGGATTCAGTGCTCTGCCTCCAGGAATGCTTTAACTGTACGGACTGGGAGATGTTCACACTGTCCTGCGGGGATGATTTGGACTCTTTGGTAGACGTCACATGCTCATACATGGCTTTCTGTAAAAATATGATCGTTCCACGTAAACGTGTCAAAATATATCCCAACAATAAGCCCTGGGTTACTAAATCAGTTAAATCCTGCTTACAGAGGAAAGCTCTTGCCTTTAAACAGGGGTCTGTTTCTGAGCTACCGGTTGCCACAAAAGAGCTGAAGGCAGAAATTTTAAGAGCAAAACAGAATTATAAATCAGAGTTGGAAAGCAAGATGGCAACAAAGAAATTTGGTTCAGCCTGGGCCAGTATGAAAACTATTGCAGGCCTTCAGAGCACAGAGCACAGTAATCATGTATTTTTAGATGGTTTTAATTCAGACACAGAGCTGGCTAATGCTCTTAATTGTTTTTATGGTCGTTTTGACTCCTTTAATTTTAGCACAGAAACCCAAGATTTGAAACAGAAACTCAAAGACAATCAGCACTTTAATATTGAGGTGCAGGATGTTAAAAGGGAGTTCTGTGCTGTAAAAGTGAACAAAAGTCAGGGCCCTGATAATATATGTGGGCGATTGGTAAAGTCCTGTGCACATGAACTGAGTCCTGTGTTTCACTACATTTTCAATAAGTCCTTACAGACACAACATGTGCCTAAGATCTGGAAAGATGCCGTGGCTGTCCCCGTTCCAAAATCCAGCTGTCCTAAAACAGTAAATGATTTTAGACCAGTTGCTTTGACTTCAATTTTAATGAAAATTTTTTGAAAAACTGGTCAGATGTGAGGTCCTAAAGCAGACTGAACATGCATTGGATCCTTTGCAGTTTGCCTACAGGCCTCACAAAGGAGTGGAGGACGCCACTGTCACTCTGTTTAACATGCTTTTTAAACATCTGGATTTTAATGGGACACACGCCAGGCTTTTATTTGTGGACTTTTCCTCCGCCTTTAATACAATCCAACCTCATATTTTAGTTGAAAGGCTCCTGCAACAATTTGATTTGAGCAATAATCTGGTGGGTTGGATTCTGGATTTCTTAACCAACAGGACACAGAGAGTAAGGGTCAATGGTACATTGTCTGACCAAAAGTGTTCTTCTACTGGCTCTCCTCAGGGGTGTGTGTTGTCACCACTACTCTTCATCCTGTACACAAACATGTGTCGGAGCAGACATGACAACAGACACATTATAAAGTATGCTGATGATTCAGTTATTGTCAGTCTCCTCCAGGATGGTGAGTGTGGCCACGGCCCAGTAGTTGATGATTTTGTTCACTGGTGTGAGGATTCCTACCTGCAGCTGAATACGACAAAAACTAAAGATATGATTATTGACTTTAGGAGGAAAGCTCCCAGGCACAAAGTCACCGTACTAAAAGGCCAGACCACTGAATGTGTACAATCCTACAAATATCTTGGGACGATTATTGATAGTAATTTAAACTTTGAAGAGAACTGTGAAAGGGTGTCCAAAAAGGGTCAGCAACATTTGCATTGTTTGAGAAAACTTGCACGCTTCCAAGTTGACCGAACCATAATGACTATGTTTTATCGGGCTTTTATTGAATCTGTTTTATCCTTTTCTTTAGTGTCATGGTTTGGTCAGATAAAACTGAAACAGAGGAAATCCTTGGATCAGGTAGTTAGATGGTCCAGTCGTTTGCTTGGTGAGTCACAGCTGAGCCTGACATCCCTGTACACCAGACAGGTACAGAGGATGGCTACCTCCATTTTAAATGATGACTCCCACCGTTTGCACTGCAACTTTCAGCTTCTTTCCTCAAGACGGAGGTTTGCTGTCCCAAAAAGTAAAACCCAGCGCTACAAAAACAGCTTTGTTCCTGCTGCTGTCAAAGAGTTGAACAAGCTGTAACAATATATTGCACATAATTTAGGTACCTATTTATTAACTCCATTTTATATTTACTTATTTTTTGTAGGATTTTTATTTGGGTTCTAAATCTTTTATTGGGTTCTAGACCTTTGAGTTTTTAACCTCTTTGACTAGTCTTTAACTTTTTAATATGACCCTTCTCTCTTATCTCCGGTTTTTCTCCCATCTCTTTGTCTTTATATCCTGATTGATGGAGCCTTGAGTATTTTTATCAAGTTTATAGTCAGCTTCATGTGTGCCTGTGTTTGTGTTTATGTTGAATGTAATTGTGGTTTGTAAATATGGATGTCACCTGACTGCAAAACAAATCTACCTACGGGTACAAATAAAGGAACCTGAACCTGAACTTGAAAAGTAACTGTAAATACTCCACAATTGTTATTCACGCTGGCATTAATGACATCCGTCTCCGGCAGTCGGAAGTCACGAAACTTAATGTAGAATCAGTGTGTGACTTTGCCAAAACAATGTCTGCCTCTGTAGTATTCTCTGGGCCCCTCCCCAATCTGACCAGTGATGACATGTTTAGCCGCTTGTCATCCTTCAACCGCTGGCTGTCTGTGTGGTGTCCTGCAAACAACGTGGACTACATTGACAATTGGAGCTCATTTTGGGGAAAACCTGGTCTTATGAGACGAGATGGCGTCCATCCCACTTTGGATGGTGCATCTCATTTATCTAACAATCTGGCATCTCTTTCATCCAAATTTCCAAAACCGTGACAACTCAAGAGTTGGAACCAGGAAGCAGAGTCGCAGTCTTACACGCCTCTCTGCAGCTCCTCTTCATCTGCCACCCCTCAACTTAGCCCCTGTCTTCCCCACCAGAGAATCATTGTCTGCTCCCTCCAAAGCAAATAAAAATATAATATATAAGCATCCCAAAATGATTAAACAAAAAATTTGGTAAAACTCAAATTAAACATGAAGCCTCTAAATTGAATGATTTGGCCTCTGTTTCTCCTCATAATTTAAAAATTAAATGCAGTTTATTAAATATTAGGTCTCTAACTCCCAAGTCTCTGCTAGTCCATGATCTGTTAATTGATCATCAGATTGATTTAATATCCCTTACAGAGACTTGGTTAGGGCAAGAGGATTATGTTGGTTTAAATGAATCAACTCCCTCTGGTTATTTAAACTGTCAAAATCCCAGAAGTTCTGGTAGTGGAGGAGGAGTAGCAACAATTTACCATTCCAAATTACTAGTTAATGTAAAGCAAAAAACATGCTATATTTCCTTTGAAGACCTGGTCTTCAGTATTGGGCACTGTAGCAATTTTAGGCTAAACCCAATTTTATTTGACATAGTTTATCGTCCTCCATCAACCTACTCAGAATTTTTATCTGAATTTGCTGAATTCTTAGCTGATTTAGTGCTGAAATCAGATAGAATAATTATAGTAGGGGACTTTAATATACATGTAGATTGGTTTGCTTACTACCGGATAACCATGAAAACCGGTACTACCTGTCTCATGGGTCTGGCCGTCGGTGACTCAACTGGCAAACCCGCCCTTCCGAGGGTGTGGAGGGTGAAACTGGGCATCCTGGCAGAACTAAAAACAATATCTGTCATAGGTCTGTGGTGGACTACTCCCAGTTACACGGGATGAGACTGGACATCCCGGCAGATAAGCACATCATTATTTTTTTTCTACTTCCGGCGCCACACGAGTTGGCTGCCTTTTTGCAACAGCGGCTCAATTCTGAGTTTTTTCTTCCTCTATCTTTCCGATCCGGCAACACCTTACACACTTTATACATCACGGACACACAGATCGCCCCAAATGTCTCCCGAGCTGGCGGACGGAGCCACTGTTTACAGCAGGAGACGGTACAGCAGGGAACAGCTGCTTGCACTTAATCGCCACTCGGCGCTAATGGAAAAACTCGACGTACCAGGAGAAATAAGGCGAAAACTACGTGGTTGTCGGGCTGGTGTTAAATGGTGGACAAGGAATATAAGGTACAGACCCACCCTCCCATCCGTTATTATGGGGAATGTACGCTCTATATTGGGAAAGGTAGATGAGCTAGCGGCTATCTCCCGCTACAATAGCATATACCGGGAGTGCTTCCTCCTTTTGTTTACCGAGACGTGGCTAACTGAACTAGTAGCAGATGCTAACATTGAGCTGGAGGGTTTCCACGTGATACGGGCAGACCAAACACCAGACAGTGGCAAAGAAAGGGGCGGTGGAGTGTTGATCTATGTTAATAACAACTGGTGCAGACTGGGACACATCACTGTTAAATAACAACACTGCAGCAAAGACATCAAGTTGCTAGCTGTTAGCATGCGGCCTACCTATCTCCCGAGGGAATACTCACACGTGATCTGCATTGTTATTTACGCAAATCCGACGGCGAATGCTGGGACAGCGCGTGACATCATCCACTCAGTAACTGGCAGGCTGCAGACAGAACACCCAGACGCTCTTCTCCTCATCTCAGGCAATTTCAACCATGTTTCACTGTCTCCCATTCTACCCACGTTTACCCAGTATGTCACATGCCACACTAGAAACAATAAAACACTGGACTTAATCTACGCAAACACTAAGGAGGCGTACACCTCATCACAACTCCCCCCACTCGGGAGATCGGATCACAACTTGGTTCATCTCCGGCCGGTGTACAAACCCCTAGTGCACAGACAACCTCCGGCCATGCGCACAGTGAAGTTATGGTCTGAGGAGGCAATGGACGCTCTAAAGAACTGTTTTGAAACCACCGCCTGGGAGCAGCTCTGCGATCCACATGGTGAGGGCATCGATGGCCTCATTCACACCATCACGGACTACATCAGCTTCTGTGTGGACAACACCGTACCCACCAAGACCATACGGTGTTGATCAAACAACAAACCCTGGATCAACCCTGAGATAAAAACACTTCTGAGAGAGAAGAAGAGGATCTTCAGGTCGGGGAACAGGGAGATGCTGAAGTCCGTACAGAGGGAGCTGAGGAGAAAGATCAGAGAAGGCAAGGACAGCTTCAGGAAGAAGATGGAGGACAAGCTGCAACAGAGCGACATCAGCGGGGTCTGGAGAAACCTTAAAACCATCTCTGGGCTCCAGAATACCTCCCCCCAGGCCACGGGGGGCAGGGAGTGGGCGAACAATCTGAATCTGTTTTTTAATAGGATTGACCAACCGCCCTCCCCCCCGACTGCACAACAACCACTGCTGCCTCTGAAGACATCAAGTCCTGCTGCCCACTCCCCACTCCGCCATCACCCCCCCACTCCCAACACACAGCACCCCAACCTGACCCTCACTAAGACCCAGGTGAGGATGGAGCTGAGGAAGATCAAGGCGAGGAAGGCGTCGGGACCGGAAGGCAACAGTGCAAAGCTCCTCAAGTCCTGTGCAGACCAGCTGTGTGGGATTGTGGAGTACATCTTCAACCTGAGCCTGAAGCTGGGGAGGGTACCACAGTTGTGGAAAACATCTTGTGTGGTACCTGTACCAAAGACTTCCCACCCCAAAGATCTGAACAGCTACAGACCAGTGGCCCTGACGTCCCACATGATGAAGACCCTGGAGAGACTGCTCCTTGCTCACCTCCGCCCCCTGGTGGGACCAGCGATGGATCCACTCCAGTTCGCATACCAGCATGGTATTGGGGTGGAGGATGCGGTCATCTTCCTCCTTCACCGTTCTCTGTTCCACCTGGAGAAGCCCGAGAATGAAGTGAGGATCATGTTCTTTGACTTCTCCAGTGCTTTCAACACCATCCAACCGATGATCCTGAAGGACAAGCTGCAGTGCGCAGGGGTGGACCAGCACCTGTCATCATGGATCCTGGACTACCTCACAAGCTGGCCACAGTTTGTGAGAACCCGGGACTGTGTGTCCGACACGATCATCGGCAGCACGGGGGCCCCCCAGGGAACGGTTTGGCTCCCTTCCTGTTCACCCTCTATACTGCGGACTTCTCACACAACACAACACACTGCAATCTACAGAAGTTCTCTGATGACTCTGCGATTGTTGGCCTCATCTCCAACGGAGATGAAGCTGAGTACAGAGGGCTTATCCAGGACTTTGTGGACTGGTGCCATCGGAACTGCCTCCAGATCAACAAGAGGAAAACTAAGGAGCTGGTGGTGGACTACCACAGGCAAGGACAACCCCTCACAGCACCAGTAAACATCCAGGGAACAGACATTGAGATGGTGGCATCCTACAAGTACCTGGGTGTTCATCTGAACAATAAACTAGACTGGTCACACAATACTGACGCACTCTACAAGAAGGGACAGCGCAGGCTGTTCCTACTGAGGAGACTCAGGTCTTTTGGTGTACAAGGGGTGCTGCTTCACTTCCGCCCTCCCAAGAGAGTAGACGCTTTTTTCTTCTCTCCTGCTCTGATTTTTCCTTCCCTCCTAACTACTGGATCCCAGCTTGCTGTTGTCTGTCTGCGTCTAACTGCGACCACCGAAAAGAAATTATGGAGTTAATAAGCTGGGCTTTGAACACAATTGACACTATTTTTTCAACAATGAAAAGTGCTCCGGGGGAAGCTGTCTGCCCCGCTGGAACGGCTCCAGCGGGCTATTTACGTGACACAGGTAATTGGAGAATGCTGTGTCTCACTAATCTCTCTATCGAAGATATTGAAGATTTGTTTATCTTCGTAATATTGGTGAACGGGATCTTTCTGATTGGGACTGGAATTGTCCTGGTTTACTGCAAATTGCTGAAGATGGATTCAACCTATCAAAATGCTGGCCAGGCGAGATGCATCCATCAAATTGAAAAACTGGAGAAGACCCTGATAGCGACTACTGGAGAACTGTCTCGTAAGGTGGATTACATCATGATTTTGCTTAGGTCTTTCCACGACGGATTTAAAGCCCCGCAATGAATGAAGGGTTAAGTACTGAATCTACAGAAGAAATATAAGTCTTCTCTGTGATCAGTCCTATTTGGCTCATTCCCCATGAAAATTTCTCCTGGCTGTCTGCAACTGTGTTTTCAAAATCATCGAGCACAAGGCCTTGGACAGCCAGCTGCACAGCGCCAGATAAGGACTGGGCGCCAGCCAGACAAAACATCTCTGCCAAGAGTCCTTGGTGTCTCTCTTATTATCATTAACACTGCTCAACACCGCACACACACTGATCCATGAACTGAATAAAGATATACACTGCTCTCTTGTGTCTCGTGAATCCTGTGTAGCGAATGTATGTGCAGAGAGCTTTTTTTTTCCTTGATCTCCTAATATTGATTAATTATGTAACCAGTATTTTGAATCAATGATTTTTTTGCTCCTTCCTATTGTATTATCCTTATGCTACCTGTACCCTCCTGCTGATAGGCGCGTTTCAGATGCGCCGCGGCACGGAAATGCAGGTTCATTACTGTGTCAAGTCAAATTCTCTCGTATGTTATCAGTCTGTTAATGTACTTGGCAATAAATCTTTTTCTGATTTCTGCTGAAGACATTCTACGACACGGTGGTGCCATCAGCCATCACTTTTGGAGTGGTCTGCTGGGGCAGTGGCATTACAGCAGCCGATAGGAAGAGACTAAACAAACTGATTAAGAAAGGTAGCTCTGTCCTGGGGCAGCGCCTTGACCCAGTGGAGGAGATGGGAGAGAGAAGGATGGTGGCTAAACTGTCATCTCTGCTGGAGTCCGAGTTCCACCCTATGCAGGACACACTGAATGCACTAAGGAGCTCATTTAGCAACAGACCACATCATCCTAGGAGCACAACCGAGAGGTTTCGCAGGTCCTTCCTACCAACGGCTGTCAGACTGTATAACCTAAGCAGGGCTGCTCGCAGAGATAGCAAAAAGACGTGACAACCTAATGGTATTGAATGCAAAAGACGCAATAGACTCACACAATGGTCCCCTCTGGTATACAACTAGGAAAATACCGGTAGCTACGGAGGGTGACAATATGTATGGGTACATAATCATACCATGGAGGATAACTAAGTATATGGTTATGCTGTTTCATTCCATCTAGCTACAATGCTCCGCACTGTGTGTGTTTATATATTTACATATCTATTCCATCTAGCTACAATGCTCTGCACTGTGTGTGTGTTTATATATTTACATATTTATTCCATCTAGCTACAATGTTCTGCACTGTGTGTTTATATACCTATATATTTATTCCATCTAGCTACAATGCTCCGCACCGTGTGTCTATATATTTATATGTACATAGGTATACTCGCTGCTCTTGTTTTTTCTTGCCTTCTGATTGTTGCTATCCCTGTGCTGCTGCAATCCTGGAATTTCCCCATTGTGGGACTAATAAAGGCTTATCTTATCTTATCTTATCTGTTGCAAGGTCTGTGGTGGACTTTTGCCAGTCCGGTATATCGTGATATGCACTACACAAAGGGCAGAGATAAACAAAGCTATCATCTGGTCAGTCACTGCAACAGATACTGGAGTCAGTTTGTCTTGGCCTGTCCTTGCCACTGATAATACCTATATCTGCCAAGAATGTGCCGCTAGTCCAGCAAAAGCTAGCAGTACTCAGTTACTTTGCAAGCAGTTTCATGAAATGGTCAGTCAGAAAGCAACTCATACTGGCTCGGATGTCACCTGGGTTAACAAGGCCAGGAGTTCCTGGCAGCGGAGGGTGAAGGAAAGAGCTGCGTGGAGGAATATGATCAGACCTAAATGAAACAGTCATTGTCGCCCCCGACAGACTGCTATGATGATGATGATGATATGTAGATAGTGATTGCCTTAATGTGGCATTTAATTCAATATTACTCGATGGGGTTTTCTCAGAAAGTAGGAAATTCTACTCATTATCTCCACCATGTTGGACCTTGTTCTGACATATGGCATAGAAATAGTAAAATCAAAGGTTAACAGACAATGGTCTGACAGTACAGGGTTAGGAGGAGACACTACAAGATTTTCTATTTCTGACTATTTGGCTCCTAAAGAAAAATATTGCTACAGTAGATGCCTCTCTTATGATGTTGTTACCAAATTTATGCAGATTGTTTCCTCTATGCTATGTGTCAACACAATGGAAATAAGCTATAGACAGCTTGCTCCTTCTGTAATTGATAGCATGGTAGATAGTGTTACAGCTTCTCTGCATCAGACTCTAGACATGGTGGCCCCCATAACAAAGAAAAAGTCTAATCAGAGATTTCTAACTCCTTGGTTCAACACAGAAACTCGTAGCTTAAAACAGAAGACTCGTCAATTAGAAAGAAAATGGCGCTCCACTAATTTAGATGAAATCTATTTAGCTTGGAGAAATCATCTTTTAACTTATAAAAAATCTCTTAGAAAAGCTAGAACAAGTTATTATTCTGCATTAATAGAAGAGAACAAGAATAATCCCAGGTTTCTTTTCAGTACTGTAGCCAGGTTGACAAAGAGTCAGGACTCTGTCAATCCTAGCATTCCCTTAGAGCTTACTAGTCAGGACTTTATGAACTTTTTCAATAATAAAATTTCATCCATCAGAGATAAAATCAATCAGATTCTTCCCACTGTTAACTTAAATACATTAACTACTACAACTCCTTCAAATGATATCTGCCTTGATGAGTTTACTCCAATCGACCTTTGTGAGTTAGACAAAATAGTTTCCTCATCCAAACCTTCAACTTGTCTTTTAGACCCTATTCCTACCAGGTTATTTAAAGAAGCCTTCCAACTTACTGGTAGCTTTATTCTTCATATAATCAATTCTTCATTAACTTTAGGCCATGTACCGCAGGCTTTTAAAACGGCTGTAATTAAACCCTTACTCAAAAAGCCAACGCTAGATCCAGGAGCTTTAGCTAACTATAGACCAATCTCTAATCTCCCTTTCATTTCAAAAATCTTAGAAAGAGTTGTTGCTACGCAATTACTTGACCACCTGCAGGGAAATGGTTTACTTGAAGAGTTTCAATCTGGGTTTAGAATCCATCATAGTACTGAAACAGCCTTAGCGAAGGTCACTAACGACCTCCTCATCGCATCTGATAATGGACTAGTTTCTGTACTTGTCCTTTTAGACCTTAGTGCAGTTTTTGATACTATTGATCATAATATTCTACTTGATAGATTAGAACACTATGTTGGACTTAATGGAACTTTGTTTCAGTGGTTTAGATCTTATTTATCTGATAGGTTCCAGTTTGTTCATGTCAGTAATGAGTTTTCTTCCAATTCAAAGCTCAGTCATGGAGTTCCACAGGGATCTGTGCTAGGTCCTACTCTTTTTAGTTTATATATGCTTCCTTTAGGCAACATTATTAGAAAGCACTGTATACATTTTCAGTGTTATGCAGATGACACACAATTATACCTGTCAATGAAGCCAGATGGTAGTAATCAATTAGCCAAGTTGGAAGCCTGTCTTAAGGAAATCAAAGCTTGGATGACTTGTAATTTCCTGCTATTAAATTCAGATACGACTGAAATCATTCTTGCTGGTCCAAAAAACCTTAGAAATACTTTTCCAAATCAAACTTTCAGTTTGGATGCGGTTACTCTTTCTCTTAATAGCTCTGTGAGGAACCTTGGAATTATTTTTGATCAAGATCTGTCTTTCAGTTCACATATTAAATTTGTTTCTATGACTGCCTTCTGTCATTTGCGTAATATTGCCAAGATTAGGAGCATCTTGTCTCAAGAGTGATGCTGAGAAACTGATCCACGCTTTTGTTAGCTCGAGATTGGATTATTGTAATTCTTTATTATCAGGTTGACCTAAAACATCTTTAAAAAGTCTTCAGTTGATCCAAAATGCTGCAGCAAGAGTTTTAGCAGGTACTAGAAAGAGAGATCATATCTCTCCGGTTCTGGCCTCCCTTCATTGGCTTCCCATAGAGTTTAGAATTAAGTTTAAAATCCTTCTTCTTACTTACAAAGCTCTAAACAATCAGGCCCCTTTTTATTTAAAAGATCTGATACTACCGTATTATCCTAACAGAGCACTACTCTCCCAAAATGCAGGATTACTTGTAATACCTAGAATCTCCAAAAATACAATGGGAGGCAGAGCCTTCAGTTATCAAGCTCCTCTCCTGTGGAACCAGCTGCCAATTTGGATTCGGGAGTCAGACTCAATCTCTGTTTTTAGGAATAGGGTTAAAACCTTCCTTTTTGATATAGCATACAATTAGGGAGGGATCATGTGTTTCTGAACCCTCCCTTAGTTATGCTGCTAATAGGTTTAGTGAGCTGGGGGACCTCCAGTAAAGCACTGTGCCTCACTCTTTCTTCACTCTCAATAATTTTATTTATTTATTTTTTTTTGCTGGTCATTAACATCTGTTTGTTCTCTCCCATAGATTGAGTCCCCATCGTGCTGTTTGCTCTCTACATGTCTGTTCTTTTCATCTTCTCTATCCCCTCACCCCCCAGCCAGTCGCAGCAGATGACTGCCCCTCCCTGAGCCTGGTTCTGCTGGAGGTTTCTTCCTGTTAAAAGGGAGTTTTTCCTCTCCACTGTCACCAAGCGCTTGCTCACAGGGGATCGCCTGATTGCTGGGGTCTTTCTGCAACTGTGGGGGTTCCCCCTACAGTTGATAGTGCTATGAGATGACTGTTGTTGTGAAATGGCGCTAATATAAATAAAGCTGAATTGACTTGGTCCGTGCTTGAGGAAAGGAACGTCCACAGTGAATACGGGCCAGACGACAGCCAATGAAACACCGGGAACACCTGCACATCGTGGCTAAGCTGGGCACAGCTTACTTCCAGCTGTCGGAAGGATTGGCGAGGCATGCCAATGAGCTGTGACATGTCTGGGAGGTGGCTTCTGATGGCAGGGCTGGACAAGAGCGGCGATCGGTGGCAATGAGGTCAGCCGCTATCCCGGGGGCCTGCTGCTTCCAGGGGCGTGTCTGCTGAGAGGCTGCCCTGGGCCCCTCCGAGCCAGTTCTACCCTTTTCTGCCCAAGGGACAGTAATGTAAAGATTAGTAAACAGTTGTAATGTTCATGTGTTTATATCAGTGAAATGCTATGGTTTTGTGTGTTTTGTTAGTCTAGGAACACAACAATAATTTTAGGTTATTAAAGGACTTTAATTTACTTTCACAGGTGGCAGAATAATCCATCTTGCCATGCGGGCAGGACAGTAGTCCACCCATCCTCCTTATTTTAGGTTCTGTTGTGTGAATGTGTTAGGCCATTTAGAGGTATCTGTTTCCATTTTGTTAGTGCGTGATTCAGGTCCTAAATTGGGGAGGATCTTAATTGAGTGAGTGGTTTTGGACTTCCTAAAGGGGGGGGGGAGGAATTGTGGTGTTGGGGTTTAATGCCCTTATTGTGAAGTGCGGTGTAGTGGCGGCCACTTCCTGTTCTGCAACTGCACCGCCCTATAAATAGCAGAGGGCATCCATTACACAGTCTCTTTGAGCGGTGCCCTCTGCCTGGTGGCTGTTCTATATCGATTGTGATTTCAGTATCAATAAAGCTGAGTTTGTCCATTCACCTGGCCTCATCATTCCAGAAGGTATTTATTCAGATACAACAATCTATCCTTCCACATTTCTCTCCTTAAGACAATACCTACCCAGGACCTCCTCATCACCTGTTCCCTTCACCTACATGTCCATTAAAGTCCGCTCCAATCACCACTCTCTCCTGCCTGGGAACACTCTCTACCACTTAATCCAGCTTACTTCAGAATTCCTCTTTGTCTTCTACCTGAAATCCACCTTGTGCAATCTATCCTTCCACATTTCTCTCCTTAAGACAATACCTACCCAGGACCTCCTCATCACCTGTTCCCTTCACCTACATGTCCATTAAAGTCCGCTCCAATCACCACTCTCTCCTGCCTGGGAACACTCTCTACCACTTAATCCAGCTTACTTCAGAATTCCTCTTTGTCTTCTACCTGAAATCCACCTTGTGCGGCATACACACTGACAACATTCAACATCACACCTTTGACTTCTAGTTTCAAAATCATGATTCTGTCTGACTCCCTCTTTACCGCTACTTTCAATAAAGTAAAATAAAATGAGAATAAAATATCAACCAAAAAACAAAAAAAGGAGCACCAATAAATCAAGTAAGAGACTTCAAAAGAGCAAGGGCTGGGAGACCGATAACTTTTTTTTTACCTTTTCTATTCTTTTTCTCCAAAATTTTTAGGGATGTGAAGTAGCTAGCAAAACTGTGCATAGATGCTGTGTAGCAATATTGAATAAAATATAGTATAATAAGGTACAGGAATTATTTATTTTATTTAGAAGTGAGTGTGTGTATGGGGACAGAGTTACAGTCACCCCGACACTCACTAAAGAAGAGAGAAAAGCATTCGTAAAAGGGGGCACCAGTTCTAAAAGAATGAATTATTGATTAATTCATTACTGTACCTTAAATATTAATCAGTCTCAAAAATTAGTGAGTCCTTTACTGCCGTGACCAGGAAAGCACATATGCAAAGGAAGACACTTCAACTTTTCTCGTTTACAAGTTTATTAAATGAAACTCATTCGGGTTAAATGACATTACATCCAAATGATTGATCAACAGGTGTCAAATATCACATCAGCTGTTAATGGATTACTGAACATAAAATCTATAGTTAAACCTTTGTGGAACCAAGAGGAAACCAGATTTTATATTTCAACTGTAATGCAATGGAAGGCTAAGGTAACTAACAAATCAGAACGCAATTTTAAGGGGGGAAACTACATAAGCTGATTACCTAGAAAGGAATTTCTGAATTAATCTATAAAAATGAAAGGAGGTTACTAAAAAAAGAATAAGAGTTTTTCTTCAGTTTATAGCTGTGTCCTACGGATGAGGGACTGATTGTACCATGAAGTATTGGTTATGTTCAATTATAATTGATATTTAGGACATCTTTGTTTAGACCCAGCAGATAGGAAGGTGGGAGTCTCACTTACGAACAGCTGTAGCTCCAGGTATTCAGCGGTGGTCGGCTGATTTCAGCGGCAATCACAAAGTCAGTACAATGGCAAACAGGGGAAAGCGACGGCCCGCCGTCTTTCAGGTCGTTCACAGCTGTGAGAAGCGTAGACTTGGCTGGGGGCTCCAGGAGCATGCAGCACTTAGCCAGCAGAAGGATGAAAGGGGCTCCAGGAGCAGACGTGACGTCTTTTGGCAACCAGTCCAAATTTTGGATGTCCCCGGCACACAGGACAACCCCAAAGGCTGAAAGAAAATGTATTTAGTCAGTTTCACCCACCAACTCCTGGTTTCTTAATGTTGTCATACGTGGGTAAGGCAGGGAAAGAAGGTCCAAAAATCTCGATCAGTTCACTTTAAAGGCAGAAAAATTAAGAGTCCACTTTAACGACAGGAAAAGTCAAAAAGTCCAGGAAAAACATTTAAATAAGATAAGAACGGCTTCTGAGGCAAGGAAGGAAAAAAGTTGAGAGTTTGACCCTCATTTAAAGGTGAGCTCACAGGAAAAAGGATGGTTTCCCCTCAGTTACCAGAAAAACAGGCAAAAGCTTATCAAAAGACGATTTAAGAAACTAGCACAGGACTTGACAAGGTTCAGACACACAGAACTTAAGACTCAGAAAATTTAGACAAAACTGAGCTTACAGAACACTTAGACAAAAAAAACTGAGCTGCCGGGGTGGCTCTGTTGGCATTTAACTGAAGCATGCTGCTGGGTCATAAACATAGGACTGGCAGCAAGATGGACCAATTATCTTCCATAAAGAGGAGTTTGAATGGGCTTTTGTCCAATGAGGGAACAGTTCTTTATCTGTGAACAGCCAATCAAATGCAAGGGCGTTATCCAACAGAGAGGCAGCCTAGTGATTGGTTGTCGCGAGTTGGAAGACGGACAACAGACTTTCAGAAAACATTCATTCAGTGCCTATGAAATTCATTATATACTCAATACAAAATCTAACTAAATTAAGTGACTCAAGGCTAATATTCAGTGACCATGCATTTATACTATTACTAATAAGTTTAACCTTCATTTGAATAATATTGATGAAAAAAAAACATTCCTAAGACATGCACTCACATTTAAATCAAGGATTAATGAATTATTGCAAACCATTATTGTCCATGACAAAAGGGTGATTATCTTCACAGTGTCCATAGCTATCCTGTGGAATGTAAATTATAAAAAGTGTTAATGTTCAGTCAGAAATAGCAAGGTTCCAGATTGCACAAGTAATGAAACATATCGGTAGATGTCCACTAGGAGGTACTGTTGAGCTGGAGATGATTTTTTGGTCTTGGTATGTGAAGAGAAGGGCAACCTACAGAGTTTTATGGGGCTTCTGGAAAGGCTCCAAGAGTTTATCAATCAATCAATCAACCAATCTTTATTTCAGATAGATTAAAAATAGAGATTAAAAGAAACAGAATAATATAACAAAGGGGGAAAGAAAATCCAACAAGGTCAAATTAGACAATAACTCCTCTGATTACACAGTTCAACATAAGTTATCCGAAATGGGTGATGGCTGAAGCCGCAGCTTATATTGCCCACCCATATTCCATCCAAGAATTCAAAAGAAAAAAAAAAAACAAGAGCGATTACAATTCAGAACAAAGCTAAGACAAAATGTGACCAAAAAAAAAAAACCCAAAAAAACTAAGCAACAACACAACCCAGACTGGATATGACAATCCTTATGTGATTTTATACATCAGCTTGCATATATGTTTGGAGTATTTCTTCCTTTAGTTTTTGTTTAAATTGTCCAAGCGTTGTACATGATTTTAATTCAGGTCCAAAATCATTCCATAATCTGACTCCTTGCACTGAAACACAGTGTTGCTTGGTGGTAGTTCTCACTGAAGGTTTTTGAAATATACATGTTCCGCTGAAATGATATTGTTTCTCCCTTATTTGGAACAGCTTTTGGATATTTGCGGGCAGTGATAGATTCTTCACTTTAAACATTATTACTGCAGTTTTAAAGTCAACTAGATCTTTAAACTTGAGAGCTTTTAATTTAAGAAAAAGTGGGTTTGTTGGTTCCCTGTAAGCAGCTTTGTTTATTATTCTAATAGCTCTCTTCTGAAGCATAAAGACTGGATATATGTTTGTTTTATATGTATTTCCCCATACTTCAGTACAATATGTCATGTATGGGAGTATTAATGAATGACACAAGGTATATAGTGTGGGTTGATTCAGCAAATATTTCACTCTGTGTAGTATTGCAAATGATTTGGATATTTTACCTTTAATATAATTAATATGTGACTTCCAACACAGTTTATTATCAATTATTACACCAAGAAATTTAGTTTCGGTTACCCTTTCAATCTCTACACCATTTACACTGAGTTTAGATACTAAGTTGTTGTGATGGTTGTTAAAAACTATAATTTTTGTCTTACTTAAATTAAGCGTTAATTTGTTTGAATCAAACCACAGTTTAAGCTTTCCTAATTCCTTTCCGAGTGTATCCAAAAGTTGTTCCAAATTGCTTCCACTGCATAATAAATTAGTGTCATTGGCAAACAATATTAAATCCATTTTTTGTGAAAATTTACATATATCATTTATATACATATTGAATAACAATGGCCCCAAAACTGAACCCTGTGGGACTCCACAAGTAACCTTCAGTAACTGTGAGTTGTTGTTACCAGCACATACATACTGATATCTATTCTTTAAGTAACTACATAACCAGGACAGTGCTACTCCCCTAATACCACAATTTTGTAGTTTCTTTAATAATAAATTATGATCCACTGTATCAAATGCTTTTTTAAGATCCAGGAATACCCCAACTGAATACTCTTTATTTTCAACGGCAGTTGATATTTTTTCTATAATTCCATTAGAGCAAATGCAGTTGTCCTCTTGTGTCTGAACCCATATTGCTGCTCACACAATAAATTATTCTTCAGTATGAAGTTGTCAATTCTCTCATAGAATATTTTTTCAAGTATCTTGGAAAATTGCGGCAATAGTGAAATTGGTCTATAGTTTGAAAGTTCCCCTCTGTCACCCGTCTTGTATATCGGAATTACTTTAGCTATTTTCATTGCATTGGGAAATATACCTGTTTGGAGAGACAGGTTACAGATATACGTCAGTGGTTTCACTAAGTATTCAATAATAGTTTTGACTAAGAGCATGTCAATACCATCACAGTCCGTAGATGTTTTACTTTTAAACGATTTAACAATTTCAATGACCTCTCTCTTGTCTGTGTTCTCTATGAAAATGGAGTCTTTTATAGCAGTGTTTTTGCTTATTGTATCACCTGTGGGTGCCGTAATGGGTATTTCTCAAGCCAAATTAGGACCAATGTTAACAAAAAAGTTATTAAATTCATCTGCAGGTGAAGCTGCATTCACACTCTGAGTTGTTTTATTATTTTTTGAAAAATTGGTTGGGTAGCTTGTATTTCTGTTTTTATTTCCAAGAATATTGTTAAGTATTGTCCATGTATTTTTAATATTGTCTCTGTTTTTCTCCAGTTCTTGACTGTAATAGTCTCTTTTACTACATCTTATTATATATGTTAACTTATTTTTGTATGTTTTATACTGCTGCTCTGCTTCTTTTGTCCTTTTCTTTAGAAAAGCTTTATATAATAAATTTTTCTTTTTACACGCCTTTTGTAATCCTTTGGTTAACCATGGCTTATCGGCAAATTTATGTTTAAGCTTTTTCTTTACTAATGGACAATTTTTTTCATAAAGAGTGGTTACAATGTTTATAAATGTGTCATAGGCTTCATTTACATCTGATACATAGACTTTTGTCCAGTCTTGCTTCAGCAAGTCTTCTTTAAAAGAACTGATTGCATTTTGTGATTTGTATCTGAACGATTTTAAAAAATTGTTCTGTATTGGCCCCCGTGTGGCCATGGATAAGTGCAAAGGTTGGCAAATGGTCACTTATATCATTTATCAATAATCCACTTTCTATTTTCTTATCAATAATATTAACAAACAGGTTGTCAAGTGTAGCAGTGTGAACTGTGATTCTACTGGGATGTGTTATTGTGGGATATAGACTCATGCTGTACATAGAATTTATGAACTCTGTAATTACATTTTGTTGATATGGATTTAGTAAATCAACACTGAAATCTCCACAAATTACTACCATTTTCTTAATAGTAATATTATTGTACAGCTCAACTAATTTATCTCTGAATGTCTCAATGCAAGTTCCCAGTGTTCTATATATACAACTTATAATTAGATTTTTTGTTTTATCTTGGTCATTCTCAACAGTAACACATTCCAAAATCCCTGGTAGTGCAAAAGACATTCCATTTACAAGCTTACACCTATACAGGTCATCAATATACAGTGCAACACCACCACCCTTTTTTTGAGATCTGTTAATATGAAACATCTGATATCCCTCTATTGCCATCAGGGGAGCCTGCTGTTCATTAAGCCAAGTTTCAGAGACTGTGATAGCTGTAAATTTTCTGTCTAGCTGTTTTAAATAGTCCTGAATCTGTGAAAAGTTTTTGTTAAGACTTCTGCTGTTGAAGTGTATTATTGATAATTTACCATCTAGTTGCACTTGACTTTTGAATTGCTTTTCGGTGTAATATTCACAATGATTATGAATATTATTGAAAAAGTGGTTATCAGGATCAATATCATTTTCCATCTCTTGTAGTTTATGTTCAGCATAATGGCATATTTTCAGAGTTTGAATTTCCTCACTCTGTGTCAAATGACTTCCTCCAACTGGGGATAATTGATGTCTACTCAAGTTAGTCATAAGTTTTTTTGTTTGTTTTGTTTATTTTTTGTTTTTGTTTTTGTTTTTTTTTAAAAAGTACATTGACATGGTATGTCAAAAGAACTATTCTTGCCGTGCGTGTGGATATGAATTTTTATAGCCTCTTAATTTTCTTAATCAGTGTTCGTCTGTATTTATTTAAGTCAGTAACATCTCTGATTATTATACTCTTTGCTTCCTCAGGTGTTCCATTTAGTTTGATCCAAACTCTACAATTTCTTGTCCATGTTGCCTGTATCTTATTTTGTCTTTTCAACATCCGTGCTTGACATGCTATTTCAGCATTAGTTTTTGTTAGATGTTCATTTTGGTAAACTTCTGTTCCCCGTAGCTTTCTGGCCTGCCTCAGTATGTCATTCTTTACCCTTCTGTTCACAAAGTGCATCACAATTGATTTCTTTGTTTTATTATCTTTTCTGGGTAAAGCATGACAGGCTGAAATTGCATTTGCTTCGACCTTTATATTTCTACTATCAAGGAACTGAAGCACCTGGTTTTCCAGGGAGACTGATTCACTCAGGGGAGCATCCTCTCCTCTCATTCCTGCTGTAGCATGATCATATGATTGATATTTAATGTCTAGTCCACTTATAATTAAATCATCCATACGAGAATATTGTTCAAGATCCTTGACGCGTCGCTCCAAGTCTGCATTTTTTTTGTCTTTTTCCTTAACTGTTAATTTTAATTCTCGGACTTCTTCCATTAGCCCTATTATTTTAGCCTGCTGACTAACCACTTTGGTCAGTTCTTCTGACAAGAAGTTCAGGGATTTTTTGATCTCTTCCATTTCCTCCTTCTTTGGTGGCATTTTTACTGACCTGTGGATAGTAAAACAATCTCTGCTGGTGTCGCCGGTATCCGATCCGACCGACCTTGAATCCAGCTGGGCCTCAGCTAGCCCCCTCCGCTGCTAGTCCCGCTGCTTACCGCCGCCATAACCGAGCTCCTGTCCAGCCGGGGTACCGGAAGCTCCTCCACCGAGTCCCACCGTCCACCGCCGCTGTAGCCGAGCTCTGATCCTGCTTCTGTCCAGCTGGGGTCCCGGTAGATCCTCTGCTGAGCCCCGCCACCTACCGCCGTCTGCCTCAGTAGTTCCTCCGCCGAGCCCCGCCGCTGCGGGTTATCAGCATAACCTGACGGTTTAAGGAGTGAAATTTGGAAGTTTATGACTTTTAAGAGTATCAGTTCCTGGTACGAACAGATGCTGTCAGCATGAACTGTCTGGTTGGGGTTTGACTTCAGAAGTTTTGTAGTCCACTTAATCCTTTAAAAGCAAGCCCTTATCAGGTTTTTCTACAAAAGGGAAATTGTTTACACTGGGGTCCTGATGATGAACAATCACAGCAATTCTTGACCAGAGTTGAGTGAGAGTTTCTTTAAGATGAAGAAGTGTGATTTCCTGAATTAGACTGAGGATAAGCTGATGCTACAGCTGTAAAAGAAGGAGAGACTGTACTCCATTTACAAGTATGAGTGTGATATTTATGCAGAATAAAATTTCCATTAAGCAAATAATATCACCGCAGGCAAAAGGAGGTATGTCATCAATTTTTAGTGAAGACCAACTAAGTCAGACCAGAACATTCTAGTATGTATTTAAAAAAAAATAGATGGACAATAGTTTCAGCTTCCGAAGTAACAAAATACACAGGGATCAACTGCAAATTTAAATCTCTTGTGCAGAAAATCCTTTACAGGGTATTTGTTGATGCTATTTTGACATGAGTTTCTTTCACTTTAGGAGAAACAGGGTAAGACATGTAGAATGAGAAGGCCTGTTGCCTCAAAATGACCTCTATTAGGCCTTTTCCACTAGTATCGCCTTGGCCTTACTTACTTCTACTCTACTCGCTTTCTCGCCCTTTCCACTGTACCCAGCACGGTTTAACTAACACTATTTTCGTGCCCATGTGAAGGCAGGGTACAACCGAGCTGAAGCGAGCCGAGATGTGACGTCAACAGACTGCAAGCCGCTGATTGGTCAGGGCGTAACGTCACGAAAGCGCCCGTCTTCAGTGGAATCTTTACGACTGCCATTTGCAATCTTTCACAGACTAAATCGGTCACGGAGTAAATACGATATTAATACAGACAGCGTTGTAGGTTTTGCAGAAATCTACACCGTGGTCCAACGAAGAGGTGCGGGGTTTTCTCTGCTTGGTGGCAGATACACAGTGAGAGGAGTGATCCGGACCGATACAGATGGCAGCCCTGCATAGAACCGTACTACTGACAAGCTGAAGACGAACGTGAGAGAACCATCGATGGTGAGTGATTTGTAATAATGTGCATCTGTTCGCTTATTTATCCTGTTGGTGGTAAGCTCACTTTTTTTGAGCAATACAGCGCCATCCTGTGCTGGCTAACGAGTGTTAGCTATTAGCTAGCTAGTACCAACTGCTGATTTGCGCTTGTTTTCTCCTAAGTATTCGTTTGTGAGAGCAAAACGATGAAATATGTTAATCCTGGTTAAAGTCCTGGCTTTTGTACGTGCTGCACTTTGGTGCTGCGCATTAAATTGTGTGCAATTTAATGCTAGAATGTGTTTCCACATGCCAGGGGTTAGCCTTCCTGTTTATATTGTGGATACTGGTGAAATGGACCACAGGAGCCGAAATCTCAACAATATAAAAGTGCTTTTTCAAACCAGTGATTTAAAAAGTCATTCATATAATTTTCTAAAGCATCAGAATAGACCCACACACCTATTCTGTGGATTTTCCATAAAAGGTGCTGGAACAGTATTGTGCTGTTCCACCATAAATCCCTGGATTGATAATGTACTTGTAGATGTACAGAGTGGCTCCTGCGGTGCTTGTCAGGGAAACAAAGCATTTTTGTCACATCCCACCACTGACTTTCACAGGTGTATTTCCCTAATACAGGTACATCTCCAAAAATTAGAATGTCATGAAAAAATTCAATATTTTTTGACACTCATTTCAGAAAGAGAAATCCATATATCATATCGATTCATTACACAGACAGTGATATATTTCAAGCATTTATTTATTTTAATTTGGATGATTATGGCTTACAGCCCCTGAAAACCCCAAATTCAATTTGGCAAAAAATTAGAATATTACATAAACTTTAAAAAATTGTTTTTAAATAGAAATGTTGGCCGCTGAGGTGTTGGTTAATATGGCCTGTAGCCATAATCATCAATATTAAAATAAACACTTTCAATATATCACTGTCCCTGTAATGAATCTATATATGGGTTTCACTTTCTGAAATGAGTGACAAAAATATTTAACTTTTTCATGATATTCTAATTTGCCTTGATGGGATCACCACCTTATCATGGTGGGGCACTTTGAGCATCTCCATGACCCCTAGAGCTATGTCGGCTGGAGTCTCGTACTCCTGGCAGGGTCACCCAAGCCGAACAGGTCGAAGGGTAGAGGCCAGACTAAGAGTGATCCCGAAGACGAAGATGAAGACGAAGACATCAACGGTAGAGCAGGCAGAAGCTGGTAGTAACGATAAACACCACAATGGCTGTAATAGCGGACGAAGGCTAAGGGAGCACACCCTGACAAAAAGCAAGCTGGTGGTGGCACGCTTTGAGGCGGTTTCCCAAAAATCTGGATTCCAGCAGCCTCCTGCAGTTGTGAGAAGATGCCTGTCGTCTAGGGTCTCCCTCGCCACTGGAACCATCTTCTCTACAATCAAGGTAGTGGCATAGGGAAAAGCGCACCCCCCATGCCACTCTAAAAACCATCACTGCGCAGGTATCTTCTTTACCTGAGTCTCCGACCTCTAAAGTCTGGCGGCGATGGAGCATCCAGTAACGGGGGCAGGTTTGAATGAGCTGGAAGCTTCTAGCTGGAACTCTGCACGTCAGTGGCACAGGACAACGGTCGTTAGCAGTTGGGATTGAGTGGCAGCTGCTTCCGGCAGACTCCTGTGTGTCTGAGCAGCCCTATTTAGGGACCGCACTGCTCACCCCAACTGGGGAAAGGCCTAGAAAAGGTGGCCTAAACATTGCCCACTCAGCACAGCACCCGGATAGGAAACCGCACCTGTCGGGACATTCCACTATGCGGCCGAAAAATAAAAACAATACCATTTAGAATTGCAGCATGGAACATAAGGACACTCCTGGATGCCAGTCTGGACAGACCACAGCGCAGAACAGCACTCGTTGCCAGCGAGCTGAAGCATTACAATGTGGATGTGGCAGCACTCAGTGAGACACGACTCCTCGAGGAAGGTTCACTCAATGAAGTAGGAGAGGGTTATACATTCTTTTGGAAAGGATACCCCATTGGCGGTCAACTCCTTCATGGAGTTGGTTTTGCAATCAAGAACAGCCTCCTGCACAAGCTCACAGAATCACCAGTGGGTGTCAGTGAAAGGCTCATGACTCTTCGCACCCCCCTTGCAAAATGCAGGTATGTCACTTTGGTAAGTGCCTATGCACCAACTCTGTCATCGAACGCTGAAGAGAAGGACCGCTTCTACCAGGCACTCGATGACATCCTCAGTCACATCCCGAAGGGTGACAAAATCATGCTGCTTGGTGATTTCAACGCAAGAGTCGGAAAGAACTTGCAAAACTGGAATGGTGTGATCGGTGCCCATGGCATTGGTAAAGTCAACCCCAATGGCATGAGACTTCTTAGTCTCTGTGCGGAACATGATCTTACCATCACTAACACAATCTTCCAGCAAAAGAACAAATATAGGGCATCCTGGATGCATCCCAGGTCCAAACATTGGCACCTGATCGACTATGTGATCGTGAGGAGGGCTGACCTCAAGGACGTGCTCATCACACGAGCTATGCGAGGGGCAGACTGCTGGACTGACCACCGCATGATTCTGTCAAAGGTCAGAATACATGTTCGGCCCCTAGCTCGCCATGGTGGCCCAAAGAGGAAAACACTCCACTGTGCCAGACTCTCCAGCAGCGACATCTGTGACAACTTCCGTCGCTCCCTAGCTGAGAGGCTGGCAGGTATTGAACAACTGATCATCTCAGAGTCTGGGATGGATGAGAAGTGGACCACTCTATCTACCATTCTCTTTGACACTGCAGCCCAAGCCATCGGTTTCAAAACCAAGAAACATCAGGACTGGTTTGACCAGAATGCTGGAGAGATCTCCACCCTCCTGGACAGAATGCACAGGGCACACAGAGCCACCTTGAACAACCCACAATCCCAATTCCATAAGAAGCAATGGCAAGCCCTTCATTCTGAGGTCCAAACAACTCTCAGGAAACTGCAAGATGAGTGGTGGATCTCAAAGGCCAACGAAATCCAGACTCATGCTGATAGAAACGATATGCACAGTTTCTATGATGCAGTCAAAACCATCTACGGCCCCAGAAACTGCTCCCTGGCACCTGTGAGATCTGTTGATGGTTTTTCTTTAATCAAGGATCAGGCCATGATAGTGGAGCGGTGGGCTGAGCATTTTAACACCGTGCTTAACCAGCCCACCTCAGTGGACCCAACTGTCATTGCAGAGCTCCCTGAACATCCTACCTTGCCAGATCTCGACCTCCCCCCAACCTTTAAAGAAATCCTGCAAGCAGTAAAAACCCTGAAAAACAATAAATCCCCTGGACCTGATGGCATCCCAGCTGAACTTCTCAAGGAAGGAGGCTACCTCTGTACTCGGACACTGTATATCTATATCTCAGAGGTGTGGAGACGAGAGTGTGTCCCACAACAGTGGAAAGACAGCAACATTGTGACCATCTACAAGAACAAAGGAGACAAAGCCATCTGCTCCAATAGTAGGGGTATCTCTCTGTTGGCTACTGCTGGAAAGGTCCTTGCCAAGGTCGTGCTCCGCAGACTCATCTCTGCAATATCAGAACGGGTCACCCCAGAGTCACAGTGTGGTTTTCGGAAGGACAGGGGAACAGTTGACATGATCTTTGTGACGCGTCAGCTCCAAGAGAAATGTCGGGAGCAGCATAAGGACCTGTTCATTGCCTTTGTCGACCTGTCAAAGGCATTTGACACAGTGAACAGGGAACTACTGTGGCAAGTCCTAAAGAGATTTGGGTGTCCACCCAAGTTTCTCACCATCCTTGCGCAGTTCCATTCTGGGATGATGGCCCAAGTGGTAGTGGGAAGGCACAGCTCAGAACCTTTTGGAGTGCAAACCGGAGTGAGGCAAGGCTGTGTGCTGGCCCCAGTTCTCTTCAACATCTTCCTTGTCTGTGTAACAACTCTGCTACGTAGGAGAGTGGAGAAACAAGCTGGAGTCACCATTGACTTCAGGCTTGATGGTAACCTGTTTAACATCAGGAGGCTACAGGCAACTTCCAAACTGACATCAGAGACCATCATTGAGTTACAGTACGCCGATGACTGTGCCCTGGTTGCTCATACACCAGACGCTCTACAAAACATCCTCTCGGCAGCTGTAACTGCATACACCAGAATGGGACTGACAATCAACACCCAGAAGACAGAGCTACTCTGTCAGTCCAGTACCGACCCCCCACAAAACCCAATAACCCTCACAGCAGCAGGGCAACAGCTGCTCACAGTGCCCACATTCAAATACCTGGGGAGCATAATATCTGACACCTGCTCAATGGATGACGAGATCCAGAACCGCCTCAAGCAAGCATCAGCATCTTTTGGTCGTCTAAGGAGAAGGGTTCTTCAGAACAGCAATCTCAAACTCCACACCAAAGTGCTGGTCTACAGAGCTGTATGTATCACCACCTTACTATATGGATGTGAGGCATGGACTATTTACAGCCGCCATATGAGAAGCTTGGAGACCTTCCATGTAAGATGTCTCCAGAAGATCCTTGGCATCACTTGGAAGGACAGAGTGCCGCACACAGAAGTGCTGGAGAGAGCTGGCAGCTGTAGCGTGGAATCCATCATGGCCCAGCATCAACTCAGGTGGTTGGGGCATGTCATCCGGATGCCCAGCCACAGACTCCCACGCAGAATCCTGTATGGTCAGTTACACCGTGGCCAACGCAGCGCTGGTGGGCAGAAGAAGCGCTTCAAAGATCAAATGAAGTCCATCCTGAAGAGATGTCAGATCAACCCCTCTTCACTGGAGGAACTCGCTTCCTGCCGAGACATCTGGCGCTTCCACTCCTCACAGGGAGTGGATTATATGGAGGAACAGCGCACACAACACCGGACAGCAAAGCGTGCAAAGAGGCATGCTCGCCAAGTCCCCCCTGCTCCCCCCAGCACCTCCTTCACATGCCCGGTCTGTAACCGAATCTGCAGATCCAGGATCGGACTATTCAAACACCAGCAGACTCACAAATAAAGAAGATGGTCATCATCGAATCGATGGACTACCAGAGAGAGAGAGAGAGGTTAATATGGGCTGTAGCCATAATCATCAATATTAAAATAAACACTTTCAATATATCACTGTCCCTGTGATGAATCTATATATGGGTTTCACTTTCTGAAATGAGTGACAAAAATATTTAACTTTTTCATGATATTCTCATTTTTGAGATGTGCCTGTATAAGTGTTGAACTTGCTTGAAACTAACCACCATCCATTTCTGTCGTTCGTCTAGGCAGGAGGAAAGCAGCCGCTCAACAACGGACATCGCCACTGTGGAAAGTACTGAAATCCTTTGCTTTTATAGGTAAAGTGTCAAAACCAAAGTAGTGCAATTTCCACTTAATATAAAAGGGACTGAACTGAGATTTATTTGATTGTGTGAGTATTAATTACAGAATAATTGAAAAAGACTGGCGCATCAACTGTAAAATAAACCACTTGTTAATGTATTTATTTTTTTTGTCAGATCACTTGTGTGATCCTTTGTGAGTTATGTTCATAACTGTATCTTTTGGGGAATGGCAGTTGTTCAGTCATCAATGTAATTTAGTTTATATGTGTAGTTTATACTCTATCATCAATAAACTCATGCAGTAACAGGACACATTACAAATATTTGAGACCCACTGTAGTGCATCCTTTTATATTTTAGCAATAAAAGTACAAAACACCGCCCACACTTGAAGCCAGGGCAAGAAGAGACACTTTTACATTCAAGACAAACTTTTATTGATAAAAACTCCATATTATGACTGAGCGACTCCATACTCGGTGATGCACAGCTTCAGTTCCGTCCATCCATCCATCGTCTACCGCTTTTCCGGAGGTCCGGGTCGCGGAGGCAGCAGTTCAAGCAGAGAAGCCCAGACTTCCCTCTCCCCAGCCACCTGCTCCAGCTCTTCAGAGGGGATACCAAGGCGTTCCCAGACTAGCTGGGAGACATAGTCTCTCCACCGAGTCCTGGGTCTGCCCCGGGGTCTCCTCCCAGTGGGACGTGCCTGAAACACCTCAAGTGGGAGGCGTCCAGGAGGCATCCTAATCAGATGCCCATACCACCTCAACTGACTCCTTTCAATGTGGAGGAGCAGCGGTTCTACTCTGAGCCTCTCCCGGATGACTGAGCTCCTCACCCTATCTCTGAGGGTGAGTCCAGCAATCCTACGGAGAAAGCTCATTTCAGCCGCTTGTATCCGCGATCTCGTTCTTTCGGTCATTACCCAAAGCTCGTGACCATAGGTGAGAGTAGGAACGTAGATTGACTGGTAAATCGACAGCTTTGCCTTAGAACTAAGCTCCCTCTTCACCACAACAGACCAGTACAACGTCCGCATCACTGCAGATGCTGCTCCAATCCGTCTGTCGATCTCTCGCTCCATTTTCCCCTCACTCGTGAACAAGACCCCAAGATACTTAAACTCCTCCACTTGGGGCAGGAGCCTGTCCCCAACCCGGAGAGGACAATCCACCTTTTTCCGGCTGAGGACCATGGACTCGGACTTGGAGGTGCTGATTCTCATCCCAGCCGCTTCACACTCAGCGGCAAACCGTCCCAGCAAGAGCTGTAGGTCATTGCTGGATGAAGCCAACAGGACAACATCATCTGCAAACAACAGAGATGAGATCCTGTGGTCACCAAGCATGACACCCTCCATTCCCTGGCTGCGCCTAGAAATCCTGTCCATAAAAATTATGAACAGGACCGGTGACAAAGGGCAGCCCTGGCGGAGTCCAACTCTCACTGGGAATGACTCCGACCGAGTGTTCAGTTAAAGTACTATATTCCATCCAAGTGAATGTATTAATTCATTCTGATTGCTGAGGCCACTGTAAAAACAGATGATTTTAAATGTAACACAGCCCTTGTAAAATCGACTTTACATCAGTGCAGCTACATGAAAATTGTGGTTAAATACAACAACGAAGTACTTTATTGTCACATTGGAATTGTAATCGCTCCTGTTTTGTTTTTCTTTTGAATTCTTGGATGGAATATGGTGGGCAACATAAGCTGCAGCTTCAGCCATCACCCATTTCAGATAACCTATGTTGAACTGTATAATCAGAGGAGTTATTGTTTAATTTGACCTTATTAGATTTTTTTCCCCTTTGTTATATTATTCTATTTTCTTTTAATCTATCCGAAATAAAGATTCATTCATTCACATTCCACCACTGGCTTTTAGCAACAAGTGTATTTCCCAAATATGTTTTAAACTTCCTTTATTTAACCACCACCCATTTCTGTCTTTTGTCTAGGCAAGAGGTAAACGATCGATCCACCCCAAACTGGACCTTGTGTCACTATTTACAGAGATGCAGGCCTAAGATCTGCTGAACTGGGACCAGTGTGAGCTGCACATCCCAGCTGCTGAGTGACCCAGTCTTACAGTTTGAGTTTTGCACATTCTGAATAATCTGGAATTTGCTGCTGATTGTAATAAACAATTTAGTGACTTATGTGTTTGCATCATGATTTCTATTTTTGTCTGTTAATACACTGGTGGGAAAAGAGTCAATAGTACAAACCATTAATGGGTGACCTTGAAAATAATGGCTCATTTTTAAGAAAAGTAACCAAAACAATTATTTTATTAACTGAAGACTGTATTGTTGGAATGTGCCACCGCAGAAGACCCTGCATACTTTAGTGACAGTACCAGTATATGGAGGAATTCTGGGTCATATTAGCATCTACTCTTCATCATAATGGGTTTGGGCAGGGCTGTCCAATCATGTGCCATGGAGGGCCAAGACCCTACAGGCTTTAACTCCAACCAGTGTCTTCAACAGCAGATTCCACTGAACTTCTTCCACTGACTGCAGATCAATGAGAACACCTGTTGAAGAGACTGGGTAGAAGAGAACCTGCAGGGTCTTGGCCCTCCATGACACTAACTAACTAACTAACCTGCACTTATATAGCGCTTTTCTAGTCACAAAGACCACTCAAAGCGCTTTCACTAATACTAACCCTCTATTCTAAGGGCCTATAGGAAACAGATATCTAGGGACAATTTAGAACAGCCAATTAACCTAACATGCATGTCTTTGGATTGTGGGAGGAAACCGGAGCCCCCGGAATAAACCCACGCAGCACAGGGAGAACATGCAAACTCCACACAGAAAGGTTCCAACCCCTGCCAACCTGGGGAATCGAACCAGGAACCTTCTAGCTGTAAGGCAACAGTGCTAACCACTGCACCACCGTGCTGCCCGTGACACATGATTGGGCACCTGTGGGTTAGAGTTTAATGGGATTTAACATTTTAACATAAACTGCTTTATGGTTCATAATCCTGTTGACAGACTTACACCAAACTAAAAGTGATTTCTCAAACTGCTGGATTGTTCTTAGACAGCTTTTCCAATCTGTCAGTATTAAATTTATGTCACATGGTGGTAACCTTCACATATAAAAAAAAGAGACATCTGCAAAAACTTCAGAGGTTTATTGTCAGTGCAATTCCCAGTGCAATACTACAAGAATGCATGTACAGTACATTGATGCAGAGAATATATATTTCTACAGTATATGTATCTAGTAAATCAAGCATTTTCCATGTAACCTTGTGACTGCATTATTCTAATTGCTTTTAATCCTAGATCAAGTTTGTTTTGGCCTAAAATGCATCATAACTGTCAAATACACTACTGTTCAAAAGTTTGGGGTCACTTAGAAATTTCCCTATTTTTGAAAGAAAAGCACTGTTTTTTTCAATGAAGATAACTTTAAACTAATCAGAAATACACTCTAATATCTAATATACATTGCTAATGTGGTAAATGACTATTCTAGCTGCAAATGTCTGGTTTTTGGTGCAATATCTACATAGGTGTACAGAGGTCCATTTCCAGCAACTATCACTCCAGTGTTCTAATGGTACACTGTGTTTGCCCATTGAGTCAGAAGGTTAATGGATGATTAGAAAACCCTTGTGCAATCATGTTAGCACAGCTGAAAACAGTTTAGCTGGTAAGAGAAGCTATAAAACTGACCTTCCTTTGAGCAGGTTGAGTATCTGGAAAAAATTATTATTTCAAATACAAATCATTATTTCTAACCTTGTCAATGTCTTGACTATATTTTCTATTCATTTTACAACTCATGGTGGTAAATAAGTGTGACTTTTCATGGAAAACACAAAATGATTGTCTGGGTGACCCCAAACTTTTGAACGGTAGTGTATATCTTATTATACTTAACTCAGTACTGTTTACTTTTTGAATATATATTTTGTGGCTAATATAGTTATTAACATTGTGATCAAGTTGTGGCAGCTGATCATTTTTTGCTATGACACCACCTCAGACTCAGTGCAGCAGGTACGTGCATGATGTCTCAACAGTCTCTCCATGATTTTCACGCAGATCAATTTTTTTTTCCCACAATATTTTTATTGAACCTTTTTTTTTTTTACAAACATAGCACACACAGTCAGACACTAACACAAAAGTTATTTAAAAACTAAAAAGAACAATAACAAAATAACAAAAAAAGGTAATAAAAACAACAACCATTAACAAAAACAAGTCAACAACAATGCTCCTCTGTTTAGTCTAGGTAATCTATTACATAAGAATACATAATATACATTCACCATTTTGGAATTTGCAAGGTCCACACATATCATTCACCTTCTTCTTCAGAAGTTATGTTTAATTTCTTTACATAATCAATGAAAGGTCTCCATATATTCTCAAACACATTTTCCTTTGATTTCAGTATATACAGTATGTTATTCTTTCTAGTGGAAGGTTGGTAACATCTGTCTTAACCACTGAGTCACATCTGGTCTATGAGTTTTTCCACAGTAATGCAATACATTTTTTGGCATTAAGCAAACTGAGGTCTATGAATGTTCTTTCACTCTTATTAAAGTTATGTTTTTCTGGACACAGATCCAACAAAAACAGTTTAGGGTTCAATGTGATTTGTTTTGAAATTATTTTTTTCTATTGTTAACCTCACCGCATGGGCGCATGCGCACGCAGCGACCAGCAGCTTGGTGATATAGTGCGTGTGTGTGTTTTTTGTACTTTTTTACGTTTTTAGAAAATCCTCTGTGTCGTTTCTGCCCTGGAGCGTTTGTGGAATATATGGCGAACAGCTCCCTGGTATCTGCAACATGGATTTCCTCTCATATCTCGCACTGCTGCTATCTGTGCTGTGGCTCTTTGTCTCTGAGGTAAACGCGTTCGGCTCCATGACGAGCAGAATAGCGGGCAGAATACAATATTCCAGGGACGTGTTGCTGCGCTTTAACACAGCTGGTGCAGAGTCTCTGATTGCGCCCAAATTTCAGCTGCCGGACTTTATTTTGAGAGACGGACACAGCGGTGAAAAAAGAAGCGGCAGGAGGAAGCGTGGAAGACGTGGAGGTGTGAAATTGCGCCTTAGGAGACGTCAGTTTGGTAACATTCCTCTTCCTTCGATCATTTTTGGGAATGCACAGTCTGTGAGAAACAAGGTGGAGGAAATTCAAGGCAATGTACGTTACCAGAAGGATTTTAAGAACTGCTGCGTCATGGCTTTCACTGAATCTTGGCTTACTGCGCATGATCGAGATGCAGACCTGTGGATTGACGGCTTTGGAGCTCCGCTGCGCTCGGATCGGCAGGAAGAGGTAACGGGGAAGCGTCAGGGGGGCGGAGTATGTTTATACATTAATAAGCAGTACTGCACATCTGTCACGGTCAGAGAGCGCATCTGTACACCCCATGTGGAGCTGCTGTCTGTGTCACTACGCCCCTTTTATTTGCCTCGAGAGTTTCCCCAACTTTTCATCACAACTGTGTACATTCATCCGAGGGCAGACGCTGACTCTGCCTCCAGCACCATCTCTGATGTGGTGCAGCGGCTGCAGTCAATTTCTCCAGAGGCGCCAAACTTCATTCTTGGGGATTTTAACCATGTTTTTTTAAAGAAGACACTTAAAAACTTTCATCAGTATGTCTCCTGCCCAACCAGGCGAAAAAAGACATTGGACCTGTGCTATGGATCCATAGAGAGGGCCTATAAATCACTCCCCCTTCCTCCTTTAGGATCATCAGATCACAACTGTGTTCATTTGCTGCCCACATATAAAACTGCTCTCAGAAGAGGCAAAGTGGAGACCAGAGACATTGATGTGTGGACAGAGGATTCAGAGCACAGTCTCCAGGAATGCTTTGACTGTACAGACTGGAAGATGTTCATAATGGCCTGCGGGGATGATTTGGACTCTCTGGCTGAGCTCACATGCTCATACATGGCTTACTGTCAAAATAAGTTTGTTCCACATAAACGTGTCAAAATACACCCCAACAACAAACCATGGGTTACTAAATCAGTTAAATCCTGCTTACAGAGGAAAGCTCTTGCCTTTAAACAGGGGTCTGTTTCTGCGCTACAGGTTGCCACCAAGGAGCTGAAGGCCGAAATTTTAAGAGCAAAACAGAATTATAAATCAGAGTTGGAAAGCAAGATGGCAGCAAATAAACTTGGTTCGGCCTGGGCCAGTATGAAAACTATTGCAGGCCTTCAGAGCACAGAGCGCAGTAATCGTGTGTTTTTAGATGGTTTTAGTTCAGACACAGAGCTGGCTAATGCTCTCAATTGTTTTTATGGTCGTTTTGACTCCTTTGATTTTAGCACAGAAATCCAAGATTTGAAACAGAAACTCAAAGACAATCAGCACTTTAATATTGAGATGCAGGATGTTAAAAGGGAGTTCCGCGCTGTAAAAGTGAACAAAAGTCAGGGCCCTGATAATATATGTGGACGCCTGGTAAAGTCCTGTGCACATGAACTGAGTCCTATATTTCATTATATTTTCAATAAGTCCTTACAGACACAACATGTGCCTAAGATCTGGAAAGATGCCGTGGTTGTTCCCGTTCCAAAATCCAGCTGTCCTAAAATGGTAAACGACTTTAGACCAGTTGCTTTGACCTCAATTTTAATGAAAATTTTTGAAAAACTGGTCAGACGTGAGGTCCTAAGGCAGACTGAACATGCATTGGATCCTCTGCAGTTTGCCTATAGGCCTCACAGAGGAGTGGAGGATGCCACTGTCACTCTGTTTGACATGCTTTTTAAACATCTGGATTTTAATGGGACACACGCCAGGCTTTTATTTGTGGACTTTTCTTCTGCCTTTAATACAATCCAACCTCATATTTTAGTTGAAAGGCTCCTGCAACAATTTGATTTAAGCAATAATCTGGTGGGTTGGATTCTGGATTTCTTAACCAACAGGACGCAGAGAGTAAGGGTCAATGGCACATTGTCTGACCTAAAGTGCTCTTCTACTGGCTCTCCTCAGGGGTGTGTGTTGTCACCACTACTCTTCATCCTGTACACAAACATGTGTCGGAGCAGACATGACAACAGACACATTATAAAGTATGCTGATGACTCAGTCATTGTCAGTCTCCTCCAGGATGGTGAGAGTGGCCACGGCCCAGTAGTTGATGACTTTGTTCACTGGTGTGAGGATTCCTACCTGCAGCTGAATACAACAAAGACGAAAGATATGATTATTGACTTTAGGAGGAAAACTCCCAGGCACAAAGTCACCATACTAAAAGGCCAGACCACCAAATGTGTACAATCGTACAAATATCTTGGGACAATTATTGATAGTGGATTGAACTTTGAGGTGAACTGTGAAAGGGTGTGCAAAAAGGGTCAGCAAAATTTGCATTGTTTGAGGAAACTTGCACGCTTCCAAATTGACCGAACCATAATGACTATGTTCTATCGGGCTTTTATTGAATCTGTTTTATCCTTTTCTTTAATGTCATGGTTTGGTCAGATAAAACTGAAACAGAGGAAATCCTTGGATCAGGTAGTCAGATGGTCCAGTCGTTTGCTTGCTTGCTCACAGCTGAGCCTGACATCCCTGTACACCAGACAAGTACAGAGGATGGCCGACTCGATTTTAAATGATGACTCCCACCCTTTGCACTGCAACTTTCAGCTTCTTCCCTCCAGACGGAGGTTTGCTGTCCCAAAAAGTAGAACCCAGCGCTACAAAAACAGCTTTGTCCCTGCTGCTGTCAAAGAGTTGAACAAGCTATAAAAATTATATTGTACATATTTTATATTTACCTATTTTGTAAGATGTGTGCCTGTGTTTGTGTCTATGTTGAATGTAATTAGTGGCTTGTAAATATGGATGTCACCAACTGCAAAACAAATCTACCTACGGGTACAAATAAAGTAACCTGAACCTGAACCTGAACCACCTCTTCCCAAAACATTCTGATTTTTCTACATTCCCATAAACAGTGAAATAGGGTTCCTTTACTTAGATCAGAGCAATTTTTTGCACAGGAAATAAACCAGACATTCTTAAGCTCTACAACCACTGATCGTTTGTGAAGCTGTGTTGACATCAGTGACAGGCTGTGCTGAACGGCAGACTGACCGTTTGAAGCGGTAATTTTCCCACAACAGAGCCATCTGAAACACACACAGCGTACATATTTTAGTACCTAACAGCGATAACTTGCAGAGATTACAGTGTAGTACGACATACTTATAGCAAACTAGCATTAGCAACATTAGCTTACCGTCATATATGACCTAGTTTGTATCCTCACGTCTTCGGCTCTCCCAGAAGCTGCAGAACTATTCCAGAGTGTTTCATCTCACTGCCTGTACCCTTATCTGGCGGTCCTTTTTGGCATTTACGTAGAAAAAAGCCACAGACCGAGGAGTCACCTTGTAGAGCCGCCATGTTATGTTTTGCTTGGGTCACGTGTTTTACGTCACGGGAGTGTGGCGCCGCCTTGCTGTAAAAAAATTCCACCCACCACAGCTTAACCCCGCTTTACCCGGCTGCTATGGAGACACAACCGCGGCCGAACCGAGTAGTAACGAAACGAAACGAGGTGAGCCGAACTGGGCTAGTGGAAAAGACCCATAAGTCATCCCTAATAGACCATGAATTGTTGTCACATTTATTTATCTACCAAACTGACATCACCAGTTTTTAATTTAGAAAAAGAAGGAGTGATTGACGAAAACTACATGGTATTTTGTATCAGACGGAGTAAAGGAACAGGAAATGCTTGGCAGATTTTGTCATACCTCTTCTTGGAGATATATTTTGAGGTCATCAACAATCAATCAAAAATTGTGGGTTAAGATCATCTTCCCAAGTTGCAATGCTTGCTTTTGGAAATCAGAGAGCTTGAAAAGAAATCTTTGACACTTCAAAGTGTCATGATTTAACACCAGAGGCTCAAACGCAGAGCAAACCACACCAGATGAATGTTCAGACTCAGGCAGTGAAAAAGACACACAACTTTAATGTCAACACAAAACTCAAAATACACAAATTTAAATAAAGAAGCAATTATACTGAACAACGCAAAATAAGACACAAACTTAAATGGACACAAAACCGCAGGAGCACACTGGAGTGCACGCAGCCTGAGGGGAGAGAAGAGGGAGATAATTAATGACAAGGAATGCTCAGAGAAAGGGAGAGTAAAGATGAGAGGAGGTGGCTTACTTTATGAAGCAGAGGGCCCGGTAGGGAACTCCTGTATGGGATAAGGAAGAGGTGAGGACAGGAAACGTGCAGGTTGACCTGGGTGGAAAGTACCTTGTCTTGAAGGGTGAGTGGTACAGGTGAGCGTGGCCAGCCCCGGAGAGCACACCACTGAGATAGCAGCAAACCTGAGGAGAGGACACATAGGTAAGACAATGAGGAAAAATAACACCAAACAACATTTAGAGGAGTTGCTGTTTGGCAGCAATACCCAACGGTCCAGCAGAGAAGCACTCGCACACTGGCTCTTAAATATGCTGGCGATTCAGAGAGCAGTAGGTGCACCCAATCACGCAGGTGTGCAGATGACTCTGGAGCCGGGAAAAAAGAAACAGGAGGGAGGGGTTGCATGCTCACCTGATCATCACAGTGCCCCCCCCCCAAGGGGCGCCTCCTGGCATCCCACTGGGCTTCTGAGGGTGCGCTCGATGGAACGCCCACACCATACCCTTGTCAAGGATGTATGAACCAGTGATCCAAGACCTCTCTTCCGGTCTGTACCCCTTTCAGTGGACGAGGTACTGGAGACCTCAGCCCTGCCAAGAGATGTCCAGGATCTTCTGTACAGTATAGATGGTTTGACCATTCATGATCTGAGGGGAAGTGGGGGGGTCCAGAGGAGGGCAAAGAGGGCCGGCAGAGAGGGGTTTAATACAGGACATATGGAAGGTCGGATGAATGAGCAGTGAAGGTGGTAGATCCAGCCGAACAGTGACATCATTAATAATACGAGATGGTGAATGGACCCAGGTAGCGCGGTGACAGCTCCCAGGACTCCGTCTTCAATGGAATCTGCTTGGTGGAAAGCCAGACCTTCTGTCCCACTGCGTACTTCAGAGCCAGCACACGTCTGCAGTTTGCATTATGTTGGTTCCGCTCCAATGAGTGGAGAAGAGCAGCTCACATGGCCCTTCACAGACGCTGACAGCGGTGCGCGTGGGCCTGCACGGATGGAATAGTGATCCCCCTCTTCGCCACTGGTAACAGAGGCAGAGTGTTCCCCATCGAGGTCTCGAAAGGCGTCAGCCCAGTAGCGGAGGAGGTGGCAGTGTTATGGGCATACTCCACCCAGGTCAGGCGGGAGCTCCAAGTAGTCGGGTTACAGGATGCCACGCACCTCAGGGTGGCCTCCAAGGACTTGTTGGCATGCTCGACCTGACCGTTGCTCTGGGGATGGTATCCTGACATGAGGCTGGCAGTGTCACCCAGGGAATGACAAAACACTTTCCAAATATGTGATGTGTACTGTTATCACTACGTGTTGTATACACTGTGTATGTGAACGCAGATCAACAGCAAGCCAAACTCGTCTTTCATGAGCCAGGAAACCGAGCGTCTTGCTCCTTTATTACAGTCTTCTAGACAGCTTACAATTCTTTACAATTGTGGCTTGAAAAGCTCAATGAAAGGCCCGAGTGAAACTGAAAAATATAAACAGAAAATAAATATATTTTAGCTCTTCGTCAAGTGAAAAATAAATGCACCAAAAAATGGCTAACGTCAGAAACTTGCACAGAAGTTAACTCTAGCTGCTACTAAAGGCAAACAACACGTTTTTGCTATCTTTGCATATGCTAATTAGATCGCTAGTAGCAGCGTTACTATGCTAATACACAGCACTCTCGGTGTAAGGCAAGCTAGTAAGCTCCTGGGATAAGGCTAATTCCTGGTGACATCATATTCACAAAACGATCTCAAAATCACGTCTCATAAAACTTATAAAGTTAACAAGACACTAATTAAACTCACAGCCATTGCTTTCGAAGGTGTAGAAAAGGATATAACACACAGGAGTAGCATCTTAGACATTCACAGGCAGGTTTTTCTTTTCTCCTTTTTTGACTTCTCTCTCTCACTGACTTCTGCTTCTGCTACCCATAAAACATAGTGACCACTGGCTGCGCCTTCAACATGAAATACAGGTAAACCAGTACTGACTGTACAGAAGTTACTTTTAACCCAATGACTGTTTTTAGCATGAATTATTACAGATGAATTATGACATTTTATTATTAACTTATGGTGAACTATTTTTAACCTTCTATGAAACACACTCTACTGTGGGCAGAACACTCCCCGCCTTGCATTACTAATGCCACTACTGCTTTTTATCTATCACTTCATTTTCTAAGAGCATAACAACATCTGAGATGGGACGCAAGTAAGTCTTTGAAACACCCTGAGACGATGTCCTCACTTCGACCTTTCTGACCTTCCTGTCGCTGCTTGGAAAGGTGGATGTGATGATGGCCATTGTCCATTCATTTCTGGGTGCTTGATTTTGTTTCAACAGCACTATGTCACCTGTCTGTAGGTTGCGGTGTGTTGTATGCCACTTGTGCCTTGATTGGAGGGTGTTGAGATATTCGTTTCTCCAGCGGCTCCAAAATTCATTGGCGAGTGCTTGCACTTGTTTCCACTGGTTTTTGAGCAGGTCTTTTCCACAAAGTCTCCTGGTGGAGGGGGAACATGCTGCTTTTGGGTCAAGATCATTGCGGGACAGAGTAGAAATGGTGAGGACAGGTCCATTGAGATGGGAACTAAGGGCCTTGCATTGATTATAGACGATACCTCAGCCATTAAAGTACAAAGCACCTCATGCGTCAAACGAGAGTGTTTGTTTTGCAAAAGCATAGAGTCCAATATTCTGCGAGTGACCCCAATCAGTCTTTCCCAGATGCCCCCCATGTGGGAGGCATGTGGGGGATTGAACTCCCATGTGCAACCGTTGGCATGAAGATAGTTGACAATGTTGGGAGGGTTCTTGTTTGGTTGCGCCATGCCTAACTCCACACTCGCTGCAATGAAGTTAGTGCCTCTGTCAGATCACATTTTCTTTGCTGGGCCTCGTATTGCGAAGAATCTGCGTATTGCATTTATGCAGCTGCAAGTGTCCATGGAGTCAATGACTTCAATATGCACGCCTCTTGTGGTCATACACGTGAAGAGTATTGCCCACCTTTTTCCTTGTGCAGTGCCACCTCGTGTGTGTCGAGTGACTACTGACCATGGACCGAATACGTCCAACCTGACATATGAAAATGGAGGGCATGTTTTGAGTCTCTCAGGTGGGAGATCTGCCATTTTCTGAGTCTCTAGTTTTCCCCTGAGTTTCCTGCACGTTACACAATGGTGGATAATGGACGAGACCAGTCTTTTGCAACCTACAATCCACAGTCCGGCTTGCCTAACTGCGCTTTCCGTGAACTGCCTTCCTTGATGCACAACTTTGGCATGATAGTGTCGGACAAGCAGCTGAGTTACGTGATACTTGTTTGGGAGAATGATTGGATTCTTAGATGCTGTGTTCGATGAAGCATGTTTGAGGCGACCTCCAACCTTGATGAGGCTTTCACCCATATAGGGATCAAGAGCTACGATGGGACTTGAACTGTGGACGGTTTGGTTGGCATGGAGAGCAGCATACTCGTCGGGAAAAGCGTCCTTTTGAACAGACTGCAGGATGAGGTTACTGGCAGCATCCAGCTCCTCTGGAGTGCATGGCTTGCTACATTGATGCCAGCCCCTGCATGAATGATCTGACAAGTTGCTTGATGAGTGAGAATGAGCTTGGTGAATTAGGAATGCAATGGCACGTACTAATGAGTTCCGGCTTGAAAAGCGCTGGAAGCATTCTGGTAAGGGCCCGTTTTTCTGAATGTGAGTAGCAAAGGTAGTGACTTTTCTGATTTCAGAGTCTACTTCAGGCTCGATTAACTCAAAGGATTCAGGTGTCCCGGATTCAGGTAGTTTGTAAAGGAAGTCTGGTCCCTTAAACCACATAGTGTCCATAAGCTGTGATGCAGGTACTGACCTGGTGGCTAGATCAGCTGGGTTTTGCTCTGATGTGACGTAGTGGCACTGTTCAGGGGATGTGGACTGACGTATACGATGAACGCGATTATGCACACAGACATAGAAGCGCTTTGAATCATTGCAAATGTACCCAAGAACCACCCTGCTATCACAGTAGAATTTGACAGCGTTTGGTTTGTGATCGAGTTCGTCCAGAATGAGCTCCGCCATTTCAACTGCTAGAACTGCTCCACAAAGTTCGAGGCGAGGTATCGTGGGCTCTGGTTGTGGTGAAAGTTTTGCCTTTCCAAGCACAAACCCGACTTCACACTGTCCTTCTTCATTAACTGTCTTCAAGTACGCTACTGCCGCAATAGCCCAGCTTGAGACGTTGGAAAAGATACACAGTTCGGTGTAAGTGGACTTAGAGAGGGAAGCTGGTACATAGCAGCGTGGCACCTTAAGGCTGCTAAGATCTTGGAGGGACATTTTCCATGTTTCCCATGTGTCCATTTTGTCCTGAGGGAGAGGAGCATCCCAACCTTGGACACCATTCGACAGTTCACGTAACAAGAGTCTGCCTTTGATTGTCACTGGTGACGCTAGTCCCAAGGGGTCAAAGATACTGTTAACTATTGACAGAACCCCGCGGCGGGTGTAGGGTTTGTCATCAACAGCAACCTTGAACGTGAAAGAGTCAGTGTTTATGTCCCAGCACAGGCCTTGACTTCTCTGAGCTGGTAGAGTGTCATCGCCGAGACTCAAGTCTTTAATACCAGTGGCCAGGTCTTCTGGCTTGAAGGCTTGCATGACTGAGATACTATTCGAGGCGATTTTGTGGAGCTTGAGATTGGACTCGGCCAAGGATGCGCATGTGCACTTGAGCAAGTCTACGGCTGCAGATTCAGTGGGGAGCGAAATCAACCTTTCATCTACATAAAAGTGTCTCTCAACAAAATGTCTAGTGTCTGCTCCAAACTTTGACTCGCCTTTCTGGATAGCCCTGTGTAGGCAATAGATAGCTACCGCTGGCGACGGGCTGCTTCCAAAAACGTGCACCCGCATGCGGTACTCCTGCACCTCTTTTGACAAGTCATTTCCCTTGTGCCACAAGAACCTCAAATAGTCTCTATGGTCTGGTCCAACTAGGAACCCGTAAAACATTTGCTGGATATCGGCAGTGACTGCGATGAGCTCTTTCCTAAACCAAATCAGCACACCAAGGAGGGTATTATTAAGATCTGGGCCTGTTAACAGTACTGAGTTGAGCGACACACCAAATTGCTCGGCACTTGAATTAAAGACAGCCCGTATCTGATCGGGCTTCTGGGGATGATATACCCCGAAAATGGGCAGGTACCAGCATTCAGTGTTATCGGTGATGGGTGGAGCGATCTCTGCATGATTGTTCTCGAACAGCTTGTCCATAAACTCTGAGAACTGTTCTTTCATTTGAGGGTTTTTTGTTAAGTTGCGTCTTAGTGAGCCGAGTCTAGACAATGCTTGGTCCCTGTTATTTGGGAGTGGCAAGCGAGGAAACTTGAATGGCAGAGGAGCAATCCAGTTGTTATTTCCATCCTGGTGGACTTCTTCCTCCATTATCTTTAGAAAGGTCTCATCCTCGAAGGACACGGCACACTTGTTATCGTTCTCTGTGCACTCAAAAACTTTGTCCCCAAGCTTTCCTTCCACTGCATTGGGTTTTGAGCTGCGTTTAGAGAGGCCGTCCTTGTGCTCCCCGCCGTAGCATGGTTTCTCTTTGATGTTGATGCTGTTAGGACAAGGAGTGAAGAAATATGGGCGTCCGTTGGAGAGCATGTGCGTTTTATAAACATTGACGGTTGGCTTATGAGAGTTAAGGCACACCTCCCCCACAATTACCCAGCCTAGGTCCAGGCGTTGAGCAAAGGGAGCATTGTGGGGTCTGTTGACTTGTTGCCTTGCTTTGTGGACTTGTATGATGTCTTTGCCCAGTAAAATTGCTATCTGAGCATCTGGGTCGTACTTGGGAATGAGAGGAGTGAGGTGTTTTAAGTGGGCGTGAGCAAGAGCGACTTCGGGCGTAGGTATTTCATCTCTACTGAACGCTATCTCGTCGCATTCAATGAGAGGAGGGAGGTCTAAGCGTGGGCCTCCACCTACTGGCTCGATTTGGAACCTCACTGCTTCCCTGCCAAGCATTTCGGTTAGACCAGCACATGTTCTCATATGGTACGTCAGAGGGCTACCCTTGATCCCAAACAGCTCGAAGAATTCAGGACGGGCCAGCGATCTATTACTCTGATCGTCAAGGATTGCATACATCTTAACAGAGCGTTCTGGTTGGCCTTTGGGGAAAACTCAAACTAGACATACCTTTGAGCAAGAACGTGGGGGATTACCTTCGCCGCAGATCTCAGTGCACCGTGACGCTACCTCAGGTGATGTGTTGTCTCGGGGCTGAAGCTCTGGTTCAGGTGTGTTTTCTGGCTGGGGTTGCTGACTTGAATCGGGATGCATGGCAGAGCAATGCTTTTCACTTTGGCACTCTTCGCACTTGAGTTTCATGTCACAGTCCTTTATTGTGTGTATGGGAGAGCAGCAGTGGTTCCAGAGAGCAGTGGTTCCAAGGTTGTCATAGCCAGGAGCGGCACTGGGGTTAAGCTCCCAGTGCTCATAAAATGCTCCTTATGGCGTGCGTCTCGAAAAGCTTCTGACAACTAAGTCCAACTCCAAGCCTGCCCATGTGGTTTAGTCTCTAAGCCTGGCGGAACTGCTTTTACTAATAGGAGAAGGGGCGATGGCGGATCTCTGGCGCCTTAAAACCAGATGCTTTGGGTAGATGGTGGCTCATCAACCTGGGAAGGTAGCCCATCTAGGGGAAGGTAAACCCTGATTTCAAACCTCCGCTGCCTTGCGGCATACCCGGTCACGGGAAAGGCTTCGGGAGTCAACCCTGAGGAAAAATCTGGAGTCGGAGCCCCTAAGGCAGTTCTATGTTGTGCTCAACATCGTTCTGGCAGCTCCTGCAACGGCGCTGGTGCCAAACTGTAGCAGCCCTGCTGTTCCTTTGGATTCATCAGTGACGTGGAGAGGGGGGACATGCTGCATGGGCAACATCTTATCCTCCATATCTTCCTGCCCAGGCTTGAATCCTACCAATGCCCAACGCTGGAAGGTAGAACACCGGATCACTGGAGAGGACACTCCAGCTTCGCCTTTGGCGTAGACAAAACACAGGGAATGACAGTTACCGGTTATAAGCCACCGCTCAATTGGCATAGAGCTCGGCGCGAGGGGTTATTCCCGATGGTGGGAGGGATCATCGGATCTCACTGGACAGCTACCGCCCACCTCAAGCTGGGCAGCCCCCAGCCAATAAGGTGATGTCCCGCCACAGCTTGCTTTCCTCATTGGGTGCATGGGGATGAGGAGAAGTCCGAACAGCAGGCTGAGAACCTTCGCACCAGGCAAGACAATAAAAGAAAAGAGACCAACTCTAAAACTGGGAACTTGGAATATCCGCACTATGATGACAGGACTCGCTGCTAACCTCAAGGACATCAATGACACCAGGAAGACTGCCATCATCAATAATGAGCTGAAGAGACTGGGAGTGGATATCGCCACTCTCCAGGAAACACGGTTGGCTGACGCAGGCACACTGAGAGAGAAGGACTACACGTTCTACTGGCAGGGAAAGGGCAGTGGCGAACACAGGGAACACGGAGTGGGCTTCGCAGTGAAGAAAGCCTTGCTGAAGATGGTGGAACCGAGCAGCACTGGCTCTGCACGACTCCTCACCCTCCACCTGAACACCACTCAAGGCCCAGTCACCCTCGTCAGTGTGTATGCCCCAACACTGACAGCCACACCAGAGGCAAAAGACGAGTTCTATGAGAATCTCGCAACAACTGTCAGGATTGTCCCCAACTCTGAACAACTCATTCTCCTTGGAGACTTCAATGCCAGAGTGGGTGCTGACCACGACTCCTGGCCCTCCTGTCTTGGACCTTTTGGAGTGGGCAGAATGAATGGCAACGGACAGCGGCTGATCGAGTTCTGAACATATCACGATCTGTGCATCACAAACTCGTTCTTCAAGACCAAGCCCCAACACAAGGTTTCCTGGCAACATCCACGCTCAAAGCACTGGCACCAGCTGGACTTGATCCTGACCAGGCGCACCTCACTGAAGAACGTGCTAATCACCCGTTCGTTCCAGAGTGCAGATTGCGACACAGACCATTCATTGGTGTGTTGCAAGGTCAAGCTGCAGCTGAAGAAATTCCATCGTGCTAGACAACCTGGAAAGGCACGGATTGACACCAGCAAGATGGCTCAACCAGAACTTGTTGAGCAGTTTGCCTCCACCTTTGAGAAGGAACTTGGTGTACCACAAGAAGGAGAATCTGCAAAGCAGAAGTGGGAAGAGCTGCGAAACACCATCCACCGCACAGCCTTGGCTACCTTTGGGAGGAAGACCTCGAAGTCACAGGACTGGTTTGATGCCAAGTTGACCGAGATGACCCCCGTCATTGAAGCCAAGCGCTCAGCACTTGCTGAGTACAAGAAGTACCCAAACGAGAAGAATCTCCAGATTCTCAGGGCTGCGAGAAGCAAAGTTCAGCAGACTGCTCGGCGCTGTGCCAACGAGTACTGGACTCAGCTCAGCCAAGACATTCAAACCGCTGCCATAACAGGGAACATCCGTGGTATGTACGATGGCATCTGGAAAGCACTTGGTCTGGCTCAGAGCAAGACGGCCCCCCTCAAATCCTCCACTGGGGAGATGATCACAGAAAAGAACAAGCAGATGGAGAGATGGGTGGAACACTACTCCGACCCCTACTCCAGACAGAACACCGTGACACCGTCAGCCCTTGATGCCATCGACTGCCTGCCATCCATGGACGAACTTGACGCCGAGCCAACCATCGACGAACTCAGCAAGGCCATTGATAGCTTGGCCACTGGCAAGGCACCCGGCAACGACGGCATACCCCCTGACCTGATCAAGCACTGCAAGACCGCCCTACTGCTGCCATTGCATGACGTCTTCTGCCAGTGTTGGAAGGAAGGTGCCGTACCACAGGACATGAGGGACGACAAGATCATCACCCTCTACAAAAACAAAGGGGAGAGAAGCGACTGCAACAACTACAGGGGCATCTCCCTCCTCAGCGTTGTTGGCAAAGTCTACGCACGAGTTGTTCTTGTTCGTCTACAGAAGCTTGCCAAACGTGCCTACCCCGAGTCTCAGTGTGGCTTCCGCGCTGAGCGATCGACGGTAGACATGATATTCTCCATCTGCCAACTCCAGGAGAAATGCAGAGAACAGAACATGCCCCTGTACGTCGCCTTCATCGACCTCACCAAAGCGTTCGATCTGGTCAGCAGAGAGGGCCTTTTCAAGATCCTGCCAAAGATAGGATGCCCACCAAAGTTGCAAAGCCTCATTGAATCGTTTCACACCAACATGCAGGGGATAGTGCAGCACGATGGCAACGTCTCAGAGGCATTCAACATACGCAGCAGAGTGAAACAGGGCTGTGTACTTGCGCCAACCCTCTTTGGGATTTTCTTTGCTATGCTCCTGAGGCATGCCTTCAGCGCAGCAACAGAGGGAATCTACCTGCACACAAGATCTGACGGCAGGCTTTTCAACCTCGCCCGCCTGAAAGCCAGAACCAAAGTACGCGAGGCTCTAATCAGAGACATGCTGTTCGCAGACGACGCTGCAGTCGCAACTCACACACAGCAGGAGCTTCAGACCCTGATGGACCGCTTCTCCCAGGCATGCAAGGACTTCGGGCTTACCATCAGCCTGAAGAAGACTACCGTCTTGGCGCAAGGCACGGAAGCACCACCAACCATCACCATCGACGACTATGAGCTGGAGGTCGTGAATCAGTTCACGTACCTGGGGTCCACGATCAGCAACAACCTCTCCCTTGATACAGAGATCAACAAGAGGATTGGAAAATCAGCCTTCACACTCGCTCGCCTCACCACACAAGTGTGGGAGAATCCCAAACTCTCTGTCAAGACGAAGATGGCAGTGTACAACGCCTGCGTCATCAGCACACTGCTCTATGGGAGTGAGACGTGGACAACATACGCCCGGCAGGAAAAGAGACTGAACTCCTTCCACTTGCGCTGCATTCGCCACATCCTGGACATATCCTGGCAGGACAAAGTGCCCAACACAGAAGTTCTGTCCCGCGCCGGCCTTCCCTCCATGTTCACTCTGCTCAGGCAGCGCAGGCTCTGCTGGCTAGGCCACGTTCACCGTATGGAGGATGGCAGAATCCCCAAAGACGTCCTCTATGGAGAACTGGCAACTGGCAGGAGAGACGGTGGCCGCCCACAGCTGCGCTTTAGAGACGTCTGCAAGAGAGACATGAAGGCCCTGGAGATCAACACAGAGCGCTGGGAGGACCTTGCAACGGACCGCTCCAAATGGAGAGGCACCCTGACCAGACAGCTCAAGGCGGGTGAAGAGAGACTGACTGCTGCTGCAGATGAAAAAAGGACCCGCAGGTAGAACCGCCACAGACCCAGCAGCATGGAGACCACCCACAAGTGCGACCTGTGTGACAGGGACTGCCATTCGCGCATCGGCCTATTCAGCCACAGGCGGTGCTGTTCCAGCAGAGTAGACGTTTAGGATTCTCTTCCATGGCCATCATAGACCGACGGAGGCCGATGACGACGACGACGGGAGAGCAGCAGCGAAAACATCGTTTGTGTTCTTTGAGTATGTTTCGCCTTTCTTGTAGCGGTTTAATCTGGAAAGCTCTACATTTGGCTAGAGGATGCATTTTCTTATGGACTGGACAGTAGTGTGTTAAATCATCCCCTTTAGTACTAGCGGGAGCAGTTGTGTTGACCTCTGTTTTGTTTACAGTTAGAGGTGTTCTGTAGCTAGTTTGTTTGAATGGTAGTCTCTCACCTTTGCTGAAGGGTTGGCTGCTGCATGTCGCAAAACTTGGGTCATTTCTTGCTTTAGCCTCGTCTTGGACAAACTTTACAAAATATGAGAAGGGAGGGAAGGTTACATCATATTTTTGTTTGTATTTTGAGCCTGTGTGCAGCCATTTATCTTGTAAACTTGGAGGTAACTTTTCAACTATGAGCTTAACACCACGGGGTGTGTCGAGGTAGGCGAGGCCTGGGAGATAAGCTTCATCTTTAGCGACCAGCATCTCTAAGAGCAAATCTCCAAGTTCCCTGAGTTTTACATTATCTTTGTTTGTAAGGCGAGGGAAGTTATCTAATTTTTTGAACAAGGCGTTTTCTACTACTTCTGGAGTAGCATAACATTCTTCTAACCTGTCCCATGACAATTGGAGAGCAGCTTTGGGGTTAGTGGCATAGACAGCTTTGATTATTTTAACATGCTCTGAGGACTCTTTACCAAGCCACTTGACTAGGAGATCTAACTCCTGGCTATATGTGAGACCAACATCTTCAGTTGCATTTATGAATGACGACTGCCATGCTCTAAAGTTTTCGGGGGTGTCGTCAAACTTAAAGAGTCCGGTTGTGATTAGCTCTCTGCGTGCGAGGAACCTAGCAAAGTCTGCCATAGGTGGGTCACCATTGTGGGAAGCATGGTAGCTGTTTGGCTTGACATAGTCTCTTGGTATGTCGATGGATTCACTTTTTACGTACATTTTCTTGAATGCTGGTGGAGAGAGAGTTTGTTCGGGTCTCCTTGGAGTGAATAATTGCGCCTTTTGTGCAGGTTCGACTTGAGGTGCTTCTTCTTCGGCTGGTCGCACCTGTGACTCTAGCTGGGTTTGGTGGTGCACATAATCCATGGTTCTCTGTCTGACAACTTGTAATGAAACTGTGCTCTTTACACTCTCTCCTTTGTCTTGCTCGGCAGCTGCAGCAGCTTCTAGAACTTCTGCTTTTGCTGTAGCGGCCACTGCTTCCTTCTCTATCTCCAGCATCTCTAGATCCAGTTCTAGCTTTGCTTGTTGCTTTTTAATTTCTAGTTGTTTCTTACTGTACAAGGCTTTAGCATTCGCAGCTTCGGCAGAGGTTCGTGCCATGATGGCTGCTTCCAGTACGCTGGACTTTGAGGATAACTTGGAGCTAGAATGTTTGGAGCTGGAGCTAGCTTTGTATGATGTTTTGGCTTCAGAGTTCACCTTTTCTTCTGCTCTCTTCTCTTGAGTGTCGTCCATCACTGTGTCGTGAATCTTATCTTCCCCAACTGCTGATATGGCTTTTCACTGTACTGTTATCACTACGTGTTGTATACACTGTGTATGTGAACGCAGATCAACAGCAAGCCAAACTCGTCTTTCATGAGCCAGGAAACCGAGCGTCTTGCTCCTTTATTACAGTCTTCTAGACAGCTTACAATTCTTTACAATTGTGGCTTGAAAAGCTCAATGAAAGGCCCGAGTGAAACTGAAAAATATAAACAGAAAATAAATATATTTTAGCTCTTCGTCAAGTGAAAAATAAATGCACCAAAAAATGGCTAACGTCAGAAACTTGCACAGAAGTTAACTCTAGCTGCTACTAAAGGCAAACAACACGTTTTCGCTATCTTTTCATATGCTAATTAGATTGCTAGTAGCAGCGTTACTATGTTAATACACAGCACTCTCGGGTAAGGCAAGCTAGTAAGCTCCTGGGATAATTCCTGGTGACATCATATTCACAAAACGATCTCAAAATCACGTCTTATAAAACTTATAAAGTTAACAAGACACTAATTAAACTCACAGCCATTGCTTTCGAAGGTGTAGAAAAGGATATAACACACAGGAGGAGCATCTTAGACATTCACAGGCAGGTTTTTCTTTTCTCCTTTTTTTTCTTCTCTCTCTCACTGACTTCCGCTTCTGCTACCCATAAAACATAGCGACCACTGGCTGCGCCTTCAACATGAAATACAGGTAAACCAGTACTGACTGTATAGAAGTTACTTTTAACCCAATGACTGTTTTTTAGCATGAATTATTACAGATGAATTATGACGTTTTATTATTAACTTATGGTGAACTATTTTTAACCTTCTATGAAACACACTCTACTGTGGGCAGAACATGATGTAAACTGAGGACCTCGGTCAGAGACAATTTTATGGGGATCCCATGCAGGCGGATGACATGGAGGGTCAGCAAATTGGCCGTTTCCACAGCCGAGGGCAATTTGGGGAGAGGAACGAGGTGGATGGCTTTGGAGAAATGATCAATGATGGTGAGGATGACTGAATTACCCTGGGATGGAGGGAGAGCCATGACAAAATCCACGGCAATATGGGACCACTGATGACTCGGCACCGGGAGGGGATGGAGGAGGCTGGCTGGAGGAGAAGAGTCTGTTTTGTTGGTTGCACAGACATGACAGGCCTTCACATACTCCTGCACATCCCTTCTGAGTGTAGGCCACCAAAACACTTGTTGCAGCAGCTCGACAGTCCGTGAGATCCCGGGATGGCAGGCAAAAAGGCTGGTGTGCCCCCACTTGATGACTTTGCGGTGTAAGGAGGAGGGCACAAACAGTCGCTCAGATGGACCTCCCTCCGGGATAGGTTTTGAGGACTGGGCCTGCCGGATTCTCTGCTCGATCTCCCACGAGAGAGCCCCAAGAAAGCAGGAAGAGGGAAGGATGGTCTCTGGCGGAGAGGCAGCAGCTGCGGAGAGAGAGGAGTCAGAAGAGAACTGCCTCGAGAGGGCATCAGCCTTGGTATTATGGGACCCTGGGTGGTACAAGATGGAGAGATTGAATCTGAGGAAGAACAGGGCCCACCGAGCCTGCTGAGAATTCAACTGTCTGGCAGATCTAAGATATTCTAAATTTTTATGATCTGTCCAGATAATGACCAGTTGGGTAGCTCCCTCGAGCCAGTGCCTCCACTCCTCCAACACCAACTTGATAGCCAGTAGTTCACGGTCCTCCCGTGTTGTTCTTCCTCTTGGCTGGCGTCAGCCGCCGAGAGAAATACGCACACGGATGGAGCTTCTGATCGGAGCTGGAGTGCTGGGAGAGAACAGCGCCCACCCCCGAGTCAGAAGCATCCACCTCAACCACAAACTGCGCTTGAGGGTCCACCGGCGCCAAAACGCGCGCATTGGTGAAGAGGCCTTTCAGGGTCACAAAAGCCCATTCAGCAGCCTTGAACCACTTGAACAGACTATTGGTAGAGGTCAGTTGCATCAGAGGTTGTGCCACCTTGCTGTAATCGTGGATAAATCAGCGGTAGAAGTTGGCAAAGCCCAGGAAGCGTTGGAGTTGCTTCCTGGACTTGGGGGGGGGGGGGGTCAGCCAGTCTACTACCGCCTTGATTTTCACTGGATAGGCCTTTAACGCGCCTTTGGCAATGATGAACCCCAAGAAAGGAGTGGAGCGGGTGGTAAACTCGCACTTCTCGGCTTTAACAAAAAGCTGATTCCCCAGCAGCTGCTGCAGGACAGCCTAGACGTGGACTACGTGCTTCTCCAGCATGCGGGAAAAAAATCAAAATGCTGTCCAAATAAACAAAAACAATGTCCTATGCTCAACTGCTGGAAGACGGCAGGGGTGTTGGTCAGCCTGAATGGCATGACCAAGTATTCGAACTAGCCCAGGTGTGTTTTAAAAGCCGTCTTCCACTTGTCCCCCTCATAAATGCGAACCAGGTGGTACACATTATGGAGGTGGAGTTTGGTGAACATGCATGCCCGTTGGAGAAGTTCAAAAGCAGAAGCGGGACAGCGGGTATTTATCCTTATGGGTAATAGCGTTAAGTTGACGGTAATCAATGCATGGCCACAACGTCCCTTCCTTTTTCCCTACAAAAAAGAACCCAGTGCTGAGAGGGGCAAATGACGGACGAATAAGGCCGGCGCTGAGGGAGTCTTTGATGTAGGTCTCCATCACCTCCCTCTCCAGCGCAGATAAACTGGAGAGCTGGCTGGATGGCAACCGTGCACCCCTAAGGAGATCTTTACCACCGATAAGGTGGTAAAGAAAGGGACCTTGACTTGCTAAAGACCTCCCCTAAGTTATGATAGACCTCGGGCATGGAGCTGAGATCCGTCGACTCAGCCGGAGTGGAGGAGATTGTGAGAGAGGGCAAACATTCTACGCCAGCATGGAATTTTGGTGGAGTCCCCGCTGGAAGCTACCCGGGAGAGGAGGAAGCGGAAGCGGAGCGAACGCAAGCAAAAGCGAGGAAAAAGGGCCTGGATCCATGCTAGGCTAAAGGCTAACCCCTCCAGACCAGTGGTACCGTCGCTTCTTCTGTCAAACGTCCGCGCCCTTGAAAACAAGGTGGACAAGTTGCGTTTGCTGAGAGAAACCCGGAGAGAATGGAGGGACTGCTGTGTGTTTGTTTTCACCGAGACATGGCTCCACGACAACATTCCTGAGGAGGCCATTCAGCTGGAAGATATGGCGATGTTCCGTGCCGACAGGGAAACGGCGAGCTCCGGTAAGAGCCGGGGGGGTGGGCTATGCATCTATGTTAACAAGAACTGGTGCGTTAATGCCACGTTAGTGTCTAAACACTGCTCGCCGTTGGCGGAGTTCCTTATTGTTAATTGTCGGCCATTTTATCTGCCGAGGGAATTCAGCAACATGTTTGTAGTTGGTGTTTACATAGCGCCGAGTGCTAATGCTAAAGCTAATGCTAAGAAGGCACTCGGGGTACTGCACAATGCGATCAGTGAAATCCAAACGTCACACCCGGACAGTTTTGTGGTGGTTGCGGGGGATTTTAACCACACCAGCTTAAAGACTGTGCTCCCCAAGTTTAAACAATGTGTAGACTTTAAGACCAGAGGAGAGAATATGTTGGACTTAGTGTACACAAACACAGATGCATATAAAGCGATACCCCGCCCCCATCTCGGCCGTTCTGATCACACGTCCGTGATGCTGCTGCCTGCCTACAAACCTTTATTGAAGCGCAGCAGGCCAGCAGTGAAACAAATCAGGATTTTGCCAGAGAGTGCAACGTCTGCACTGCAAGACTGTTTTCAGCACACGGACTGGAAGATCTTCAAAATAGCAGCCTCCCAGGAAGACAGGACAGATGTGGAGGAGTATGCTGATACGGTCACCAGCTACATCGTGAAGTGCACAGAGGATTTCACTACAGTGAAGACCATCACTATGCGGGGTAATCATAAGCCCTGGATGACTGCAGAGGTGCGCTCGCTGCTTACAGCCAGAGATGCAGCCTTCAGAGCGAAGGACAGGATTGCCCTCCACTCAGCCAGGTCTGCGCCTTCAAAGGGAATTAAGGCGGCAAAGCGCGCCTATGCGGAGAAAATCCAGGGACACCTCTGTGACACTAGGAACACCAAGCAGATGTGGCAGGGAGTTCGGACACTGACGGGCTTTAAGTCTAGGCAGGGGGTCGATGATGACGACGCTTCGCTTCCAGACAGGCTTAATGACTTCTTTGCACGTTTTGAAGCATCACTCTCGACAATCAGAGGGAGGGCCGGCCCACTCCCACCATCGGTCGGACCAGCTTTTACCATCAACACAGCGGACACACGGAGGACCCTATCCAGAGTCAACCCACACAAAGCTGCAGGTCCAGACAACATTCCTGGACTTGTGCTCCGAGACTGCGCGAGCGAGTTGGCGGATGTCCTGACTGACATTTATAACATTTCCCTGAGTCAGGCCATCGTTCCCAGATGCTTCAAGACCTCTATCATTGTACTGGTGGCAAAGAAACCAGTGGTGTCCTGTTTGAATGACTATCGTCCTGTTGCACTTACACCAATTGTGATGAAGTGTTTTGAACGGCTTGTCAAACCACACATCACAGCCTGCCTCCCTGCATCACACGACCCGCTCCAGTTTGCATATCGTTCAAACCGCTCCACGGAGGATGCTATAGTCACCACCCTACACTCTGTCATCACCCACCTGGACCAGAAAGACACCTACGCCAGACTCCTGTACATTGATTTCAGTTCAGCATTCAACACCATTATTCCCCAGACACTGATAGAGAAATTACTCCTTCTCGGTCTGAACACCTCCACATATCTCTGGATCCTGGATTTCCTGACTGAGAGACCTCAGTCTGTCCGGGTTGGAAACAACATCTCCAACTCTGTCACGCTGAGTACCGGAACCCTTCAAGGCTGTGTACTCAGTCCACTGTTGTTTACACTTCTAACACATGACTGTGTATCTAAACACGAGGGGAACCAGATTATTAAGTTTGCAGATGACACCACGGTGGTGGGACTTATTCAGAGGGATGAGGAATCAATGTACAGGGAAGAAGTGAGAGACCTGGAGGGCTGGTGCAGGGAGAACAATCTGGTGCTCAACGTGGACAAAACGAAGGAGATGATTATCGATTTCCGGCGGTCACAGCCTGAGCACGTCCCCCTCAGCATCGGCGGCCGTTTAGTGGAGAGAGTAGAGAACATCAAGTTCCTCGGAGTGCAGATCTCGCAGGACCTGACCTGGAGCAAGAATTCCTTGGAGATCAGGAAGCGTGCTCAGCAGAGACTACACTTCTTGAGGAAACTCAAACAGGCCTCTCTCCCCATCCGCATCCTCAGGACCTTCTACAGAGGTGTGGTGGAGAGTGTTCTGACGTACTGCATTGCTACATGGTACTCCAGCTGCAGTATGTCAGACAAAAAAGCCCTGCAGAGGATAGTCAATGGGGCGGAGAGGGTAATTGGAGTCTCCCTCCCCTCTGTCCAAGAACTTTTTCAGAACCGTTGTAGGAGCAGGGCACTGAACATTGTCAAGGACCGTTCTCACCCTCTGCATAAACACTTTGAACTTCTTCCATCTGGTAAACGATTCCGGAGCATTAGAGGCAGAACCACCAGACTGATCAACAGCTTCCTTCCACAAGCTGTCAGGATGCTGAACAGCTGACCCGGAATCTCTCATACACACTACTGCACCTATGGACATTTTGTATATTATAGTTAGTTATTCTTTTTCCCCAAGTATGTCTCAGGGATGTGTGAATGGATGGGGGGGGGGGTGGGGGTGGGGGTGGGGGGGTGAAGCTATGTGGGAGTGTGTCTTAATCATGTTGCTTCTTATATGGATGCCGAGAGAAACGCAATTTCATCTTGCCTGCACTAAATCAAATCAAATCAAACTTTATTGTCATATTGCTGTACATACAACTGTAGTGCAGGCAAGATGAAATTGCGTTTCTCTCGGCATCCATATAAGAAGCAGCATGATTAAGACACACTCCCACATAGCTCCCACCCCCCCATCCATTCACACATCCCTGAGACATACTTGGGGAAAAAGAATAACTAACTATAATATACAAAATGTCCATAGGTGCAGTAGTGTGTATGTGAGATTCCGGGTCAGCTGTTCAGCATCCTGACAGCTTGTGGGAGGAAGCTGTTGATCAGTCTGGTGGTTCTGCCTCTGATGCTCTGGAATACAGTTGTATGTACAGCAATATGACAATAAAGTTTGATTTGATTTGATTTTGATTTGACATGCGGCAAGCGGAGACACGAAGAGAGGCAAAAAGGGCTCCAGGAGGAAATGGAGCCCTGACTCCAATTAATTATGGGGTTGTGTTTATGGAGCCACAAATACCCCAGGATCATGGGGTGTAGATGATTGAGGCAGTACATAGAACTGGATGGTCTCGCAGTGGTGACCGGACAAAATTGACCGAAATGGGTTCCGTTTGTGAGGTAACTGCTGCGATCCTGCTGCCAGACAGGGCCGAGACAATCAACTGTGTTGGGAGGTTCGTGGTGGGAATCTTAAATTTTTGGACCAACACGTGGTGAATGAAATTCTGCTCTGCCCTGGAATCAATCAGAGCAGACGTTGTGAACTGAGCTCCCGGTAACTGAATGAGGGCCGGGAGCTCAAAACAGTTGCGAGGATTTTGGGAAGATCCTCCTCCCAGATCCCCCCCCCCCCCCATGGTTACTGACGGGCTGGATCTTTTGGTCGAATTTGGGCATTTTGATATTGCGTGGTCAGTGGCCCCACAATACATGCACGCCCCCGCCTTCTCTCAATGCCGGCAGTATATATATACAGTACATACATACACACATACTATATATATTACACTTCTTGGTGACTGGGAAAAGTCTTTCCAATAGTTTTACACAAATTCTTGTTGTTGTTCTCCTTTGCATTTATAAATCACTGGATTGAGAATGTACTGGATTGAGAATGTACTTGTACATGTACAGTGTATGTGTCTGGATGTGCTGCTGGTCCCCGTTCAGCAGATCTTCAGCCTGCGGTGGGACTCTAGAATGAAAATACACACACAACTTAAGTACATGCACAGCACGAAAGTGCAACATGTAAAAAACTACTTTTTAACCAGGATTAACACTAGCTTATTTCGTCAGATGTTGTCGACATAAACGCAAAATACAAGCACAGCACGGAGTTAGCATTGATAGCTAACTAGCTAGCTCATTGGCTGCATACAGGAGACAACGGTGCTGTTCATCCAAAGTGAGCTTTCCACCACTGGGATAAATAATGGCAAAGATGTATAATATCACATCACTCACCATCCTCTGTCACCGTTTTCAACAATGATGATGCTGTGGTTGGGTCTACGCCACTCTGCTTCCCGTCTGCCTTCGCGTGAATTCATTTCGGGTCGCTCCATCCAGCTCCTTTTGGATTTCTTTAATCAGCTACCAAGAACAGAAAAGTCTGCACCTTGTTGTTGGACCACGATGTTGATTTGTGTGCAGCCATTTATCTCGTTGATTACATTCACTCACGCTTGCTGTTGGTGATTTGACTGTTTGTTGCCGTCCAAAATGGCTCAGTAAACAAAAGACACGCGACCCATGTGACATCAGTGCAACCCCTCTATAGAATAGGTTTGTTCTTAAATGCACTGTCCTAGCCTGTGATTTTTCAAGTAATTTTAGTACATATGATAGTTTGGGTCAAAATGTGATCATTTTAAAGTGACAGTACGATATTTCTTCATTTCCCATCTGGCAACACTGCCCAAAACATTCAGCGAGCTGTCATTGGATAATGAATGGGTTTTAAACGGTGCCACTTTTACCTCAATAACTTCCGCCCAAAATTATCAGATTTTGAACTTCTTGGTATGGAGACCCAGCTTATAATCTTGCACAACCGGTGAACTATAGAAATCGAATTGACATTATATTTAGCAGCTGTGGAAAGGCTGGATAATCAGAAAAGTCAAGCCAAGGTGAGTAGGCCTAATACATGCAAAGCAAGAAATCTGTGTGTGTGTGTGTCTGTCACGTTTATAGGACATCATAGGACGGCCTATCATCTCTACCTGATCATCATAGGACGACTCACGATGCCTATATGATGGCACATGGAAAATGTGTCTTTATGATGTCATATACAATAATATCAGGCAACATGATGTCATATACATCAAGGCTGCCTTCATGTCTTTATGATGTAAGATACAGTGAGTCCATGCCGGAAAGCCTCTTTTTGCTCAGATCCATTTTCATGACTCTGTCCATGAACTGAAATTACGACGCACCTATCCCTCAACCAGTGATTTCAACGGAGAAGGAGAAGAAGACCCACCAGATGGAGAGCAATAGAATAACGACAACTGCTGCACGTCAGAAAAGATGCCATGAAGATGAAACACCTGAGGTTCCAGCAGTACATCGCACCCGTCTGAGACAGGAGGACACCCTTCACCAGCATAGGGTACGGCAGACTTTAAAGCATGTTTTTAGGACATCATAGGATGGCCTATGATCTCCGCCTCATCATCATAGGATGTCCTATGAACTCAGGCATCATAGGACAACTCGTGATGCCTATACGACAGCAAATGTGTAACCTTGAAGAATGCCAGTTTACACTACAAATGTGTAAAATGCCAAACAAAGCGCTGATTTTCTCCGGGTGCTCCAGTTTCTTGGTTTCTACGGGCATGCACGGACCTTCCTGAACAGGGTTGAAAGCCACTTTTTGCTCAGATCTATTTTCAGGATCGTGCCTATGAACTGGAATTATGACGCACCTATGCCTAACCAGTGGTCTGAATGAAGAAGAAGACCCACCAGATGGAGAGCAATAGAATGAGGAGAACTGCTGCACGTCAGAAAGGATGCCGTGAAGATGAAACACCTCAGGTTCCAGCAGTACGCCGCAGGCATGACTGTAAACAACACAGCTGTCTGAGACAGGAGGAGACCCTTCAGCAACAGGCATCCAGGAATACTTGCTTATGCTTGGTTTCTACGGGCATGGATGGGTATGTACTAGTATGAGTTAACTAAAATATCATGCAGTGCTTTAATCTTGCTATAAGTGCCTAGGCCTGATCTAATTTGCAAAATATTGGATCACAACCTTTTCACAAAGGTCCTATTTAAATTGAGGTAAAAATTTGAGGAAAAAAGTCTCACATATTTTCTGTGATGATGTAGATTTAGGCCTCGCTATACATAGCCTACTTAACTAGTATAAACTAACCATATATTGAAATAATTTGTCACCCTGTGAAGAATAGGCCCAGATGGAATTAAACTTAAGGCCTAATGCTAATTTTTACATAATTGTCTGAATCAATTTTAGGATTCTGATACAAAACATGACACCTTTCCTCCTGCTTCCACATCCTGGACTTGGGACCAGGGGCGGACTTAGCCCATTTGGGGCCTAAGGCAAAGACAGAAATGAGGCCCTAGTTTTTCTTTGTTCTACACTTTCTTTTCAGGCCTTATTGAAATCCTACCTGAAACTTATTGTCCTCAGAAGTCTTTAAATGGTGACATCATTCAGGCATCAGGAAAGACATCTGTAGAAAAACAAAGAAGTTTAACAAACTGAATGTAGACTCTTGTCTATTACAATTAAAAAAAACAACAGTTCACTTGGAAGATCTGTTGTTTGTTCACACTACCAGTCCCTCCAGGATTTCACGATATTGCCAATCGCACTAATTCACGTGAAATCAGTGACTGGCCACATTTTTTGTGTGACCTTACAACTTTGTACAATTACTGCAACATTCCTGCAATTTTGGCTAATCCTCGTCAGCTTCCACCAATTTTGCCAATCAAATTTGTCCCCAAGTAGTGCTCAAACACTCAGTCTAACCAATCACATGCGTTGCTGCACCACACTCATTTCCATGTTTACAGTGAGTATTAACAGAACACAGCAGCAAAAAACACCGTGTGTGATTGAAAAAAAAAAACAAACACCCACCCACACGTCCTGTCCTCCGTTTCCCGCGGCCCACTAGTGGATGCCTCCCCACGTCTCTGTCTTGACCGGGTGTAAGTGCCGGGTTTGTGTTGAAAAAAGTCTGCCTGCCTGAAAAGCACCCCACTGCAGAAGCACGCGTGAGGAGAGACGCTGTAAAATCACAAACAAGCGAGCAAATATAAAACTACAGCCGGTGTTGTAACATTTTATCCACCTTTAGAGGTAAAATCCTTTCTACAACTTGTCAATGAGCTTTAAAGCTGTGAATCTCCAGTCTGGACACGGACCAACATGTGCCCCTGTGCCAGCAAACCCCCAAGGAGAGCCCCTCCTCCTGGTAAAACTCCCGGTAAAGGAAAGATGAGTATCTGATGAGACAGGTGTGTGTCAAGACGTGCATCAGATGGACAGGAAGGTAGAAGTCAGGCATGGAAAGAAAGAATATTCAGTACTTTTTTCAGAAAAACACTTTGATAGGCAATACAGAGCAACTGAATAAATTATTATTTTTCTCTGCACTCAGTGACGAGTGGTTGGGGACCGCTGTGGTCAGGGAGTTTTCAAATGAAGGTGCTGCCATAATTTCCAAGTCTGTACTCTTTAATGTGCATTGAGTGCAGTTCAGCTGTTGAAATGGATAATTATTTTTCATCCTTTTTATTCATGTTCTCAGCAAGAGTAGCCTACAGTGTTGGTCATTTTTATGACAAATTTATGAGTAGCTGCTTCATTCTCACTAAATTGTGTTAAAATCTTTATTTGCTGTTGCCCAAAAGAGTTTTTCTGTATAGTAGAAGTTTCTGCTTAATTTAAAAGTCACTGTTTAATAGGAAATTTTTAACAATCCTGTGCTTTTCTTGTGGTGTTATATAGAATATCACTGCAGTAAACTATGAAAAAGCATCTGCTTTAAAATTTGGAATTCTTCCCATAACTTTTAGTGCAAAAAAACTCTCAAAACATCACAACTTTTACTGCAACTTTTTAAAAAAGCTCCCACAAATTCAGGCTTTTTGGGCCACAACAATCATAAAAACATCCCGTGAAATCCTGGAGGGACTAACTTCCCCACATTTGCCAGGTGGGTCCTGTTCATGGTTTGCTGACTGGTCCATTTTGCAGAGGATCTACTGTGCTCCCTCCTATGTACATCGTAGACACGAGGGAGAATATATATGTTGGACCTTATGAAGAACAGCCAATGTTTTATACAAGTGCTAATGGGGATCTTAATAAGACAAACACACTATATTTAATCTCAAGTAATGTCATCTGTAACCCACGGACAACAGATGGAAATTAGCCAATGGCTACAATCTGGCAAATTTACACTGACTGATATCAATGTGTGTCAACTTGCACTGCCCTTAAAAATAAAAAACAACAATGTGCTGAGACTGTGCATGCCTGGGGAGCACAGTTGGTCACATCGAAATTTAACCTCATGAGCCTTGGCCTCTGCAAATCTTGCAATTAGAAAAAAATAGTAAAAAAAATAAATAAAATAAAATTGTTGTTTACCTGTACTGTCAGCAACCCGCATCACCACTGCCTCCTCATTAACAACAGGTGCTCATCGTTAGCATCATGTGTGCTCATACAAGCAGTGTTGCCACCTGCTGCTTGGGAGGGTAAGCCTCCTCACTGGTTGAAGTGAAAAAGGTTGTTCTGATAAAATTTTCTGTGCCCTTCTCGTTTTCTTCGTTTCTCTGCACTGCTCGGATAACTTTCATTTTGCCGCTACTCTCTTCACGCTGTACGGTTTGTTTACAATGTAACCAAAGACACACGCATGTCTCAGGGACAGCATGGAAGAGTCCAACAGTCTGAGGAGGAGAAGGGGGGAGGATGCTACGTTTGGGATTTAATTTGCTGTTTCTGTAAATACTGGTGTTTATTTATTTTCTCGGACGTCATGTTAAATATGCTAAACACTGAAAAAAAATATATGGGGCAGATCGGGGCCTTAAGCTGTGTTCACACCAAACGTGAACAGGCGGCACAAATCCATACAAAGTGAATGGGAAGACGCGAGTATACGCACATTTTCTTCATTGCATGTTTGCGTCTGCTAGCTAGCTACACTAACAGCTAGCTAGCGGACGGAGTAAAATTATCACCATTGCAGAGTAAACTAGTTAGAAAATGAAACTGACTCACCAGGAGACTGGAGGACCGGAAGCTCTTCAGCTGAATCATGTTTTTGGAGTTATTTACCCACGGTTTCTGGCCACAGACGTCCTAGCAAGCTAGCAAGCTAGCAACGTAAACACTGATCACCTGTTAAGTGTTGGAGGCTTGAGACAACATTTCCAAGTGAGTCCCCAGTCGGCTAATGTAAACATGAGCATGACGTTATTTTGGGAATTTCCACAGCAGGTTGAACACAGCTGCAGAAGTTTTAAAGACAACTTCACCTGTCTGCATCTCACTATTTCATGTCTGTTGGCGTGTTTTACATTGAGTTGTGCGAAAAATTTGCCTGTTCGCATTTGGTGTGAACACACCTTAAGGCAGTCGCCTATCTTTGCCTAATGGTAAGTCCGCCTCTGCTTGGGACCAGGCAATGGTGCAGTTAAAGGTGATTGGTAATCAGCAAAAATGGGCATGGAGAATTGATCCAGGGTTTATGGCTGAGATGAAGCTGAGTACAGAGGACTCATCCAGGACTTCGTGGACTAGTGCCATAGGAACTGCCTCCAGATCAACGCGAGGAAAACTAAGGAGCTGGTGGTGGACTGCTGCAGGCAAGGACGACCCCTCACAGCACCAGGAAACATCCAGGGAACAGACATTGAGATGGTGACATCCTACAAGTACCTGGGTGTTCATCTGAACAATAAACTAGACTGGTCACACAATACTGACGCACTCTACAAGAAGGGACAGCGCAGGCTGTTCCTACTGAGGAGACTCAGGTCTTTTGGTGTACAAGGGGCGCTGCTGAAGACATTCTATGACACAGTGGTGGCATCAGCCATCACTTTTGGAGTGGTCTGCTGGGGCAGTGGCATTACAGCAGCTGATAGGAAGAGACTGAACAAACTAATCAAGAAAGCTAGCTCTGTCCTGGGGCAGCGCCTTGACCCAGTGGAGGAGATAGGAGAGAGAAGGACGGTGGCTAAACTGTCATCTCTGCTGGAGTCCAAGTTCCACCCTATGCAGGACATACTGAATGCACTGAGGAGCTCATTTAGCAGCAGACTACATCATCCCAGGTGCACAACCGAGAGGTTTTGCAGGTCCTTCCTACCTACGGCTGTCAGACTTTATAACCTAAGGAGGGCTGCTCGCAGAGACGGCAAAAAAACGTGACGACCTAATAGTAATGAATGCTAAAGACGCAACTTTTTTATCTATTTTAGACGCAACTTTTTTGTCTATTTTAGATTATGGAGACCTCTTGTATATGAACGCTTCAGCTCAGTGTCTGAGTAAGATTGACTCTGTATATCATGCTGTTTTGAGGTTTGTTACAAACTGTAGAGCCTAGACCCATCACTGTGAACTGTATTCTAGAGTGGGATGGCCCTCTTTGTCCACCAGGAGGTTGACTCACAGGCACATTTTTATTTACAAGGCCATGCTTGGACTGTTGCCCCCTTACATCTGTAATTTGATCACACTGAGAAGTGTTGATTCTTATGGTTTGCGTTCTAATGATCATTTGTTGCTTTCTGTTTGATTTGCTCGTACTGAGCTGGGAAAAAGAGCTTTCATGTTCTCAGCCCCCTCTACATGGAACATGTTGCAAAAAGACTGGAAACTAACAGAACTTGTTTCATTGAACGACTTTAAAACCAGATTGAGAACACTTGAGACGGCCTCACTAATTTGTAACTGTTTTATATGATTTATATGTCATTGTAAGTGTATTTGTGATTTTTTTTGCTGCCTCTTGGCCAGGACTCCCTTGAAAAAGAGGTTTTTAATCTCAACAGGTTTTTTCCTGGTTAAATAAAGGTAAAATAAAAATAAAATAAATAAATAAAAATAGACTTACACAATGGCCCCCTCCAATATACAACTAGGACAATATCGGTCGCTACGGAGGGTGACAATATGTATGGGTACATATTCATACTATGTAGGATAACTAAGTAGATGGTTATGCTGTTTATTCCATCTAGCTACAATGCTCCGCACTGTGTGTTTATATATTTATATGTACATATGTGTATTCACTGCTTTTGTTTTTCCTGTCTTCTTGATTGTTGCTCTGAGTGTTACTATACCTGTGCTGTTGCAATCCTGGAATTTCCCCATTGTGGGACTAATAAAGGCTTATCTTATCTTATCTTACTGATAATCAGTAGTTGACAACCAGAATAGAATAGAACAGAATAGAATAGAATAGGCTTTGTCATTGTACAGTAGTACAGTACAACAAAATTGTGGGTGCTCTACCAGGCTGCTGCGCAATAAATTAAGAGAGAAGAATTAGATCAAACACGGTTACAGAACACACAATTAAACACACAACTAAAATAAAAAGAAATGAAATAAAAATATCTCAGGATTATGGAAATATACACAGGTGTGGTAGTGGCTACACGGGTGGAACAATGTACATAAGAGTGCAGACACAACTGAACACACAACTGAGGATAACGGCCCAAGGGTTATGGAAAATATACATAGTCGTGGTTTCACTGATGGGTCAATGGACATGAAAGTGCGGAGTGCAAAGACAGGTGTGTTATTGTGATAAATAAAAGGTCCTCACTTCTGAGCATGTGAGCGTTCAGATGGAGGGGGTGGGGCCTCTGACCGTTTGCAGTCTGGATGGCCCAGGGGAAGAAACTGTCAGTCTGGAGGTGTGGGACCTGGTTGATCTGAATCATCATCAAGAGGGAAGCAGGTCAAACAGGTGGTGGGCGGGATGTGAGGAGCCGGCGTACCACACACCCAGACAGTAGATGAGCACGCTTTCCACTGAGCACCGGTAGAAGGCCAGCAGCAGCTTCTGGTCCAGGTTGTTCTTCCTCAGGACACGGAGGAAGTGCAGCTGCTGCTGGGCTCTCTTCACCAGGGCTTAGTGTTGACAGTCCAGGAGAGGTCAGAGGAGACATGGGTGCCCAGGAACCTGAAGGCGGGGACGGTTTCCATGCGGTTGCCATTTATGATTGGGAGTGGGGGGGTCATGTCTGTTCTTCCTTAAGTCCAGTGTGAGTTCTTTGGGTTTTTGGACATTCAGTTTCAGGTTGTTTGCCTGGCACCACAGCAGCAGATTGTCTGCCTCCGCCCTGTATGCCTTCACATAATCATCGGTGATGAGCCCAACCAAGGTGGTGTTGTCCGCATATTTTATGATGACGGTGGTTGGGTGGGTTGAAGTACAGTCAAAGGTGTACAGGGAGTACAGTAGAGGGCTTAGCACACAGCCCTGCGGGGAGCCAGTGCTAAGAGACAGTGTAGAGGAGCGGTGGGGGACAAGTGTGACTGTGGGCGGTTGGTGAGAAAGTTTTTTTATCCAGAAGCAGGTGGAGGGGGTGTCTGGAGGAGGAGCAGTTTGTTGATCAGGATGCCTGGGATGATTGTGTTGAAAGCTGAGCTGTAGTCCACAAACAGCATTGTCACATAGCTCCTTGAGTTCTCCAGCTAGCCTTTTCCACCAAAACCGTTCCAGTGCTTAACTAGAGCCAGAGCCTGATTGGCACCAGTTCTTTGGTTTTCCACTGCCTGAAGCACCATTTCCAGGCTCTCAAAAGTGGGGCTATCGTGGCTCCAACTCCTAGCTGGGCCAGCGACAGCACCAGTTTACGCTGGTTACGTCCACAGCCATGGGCGTGGTTAACTGACCAGCTTCAAAACATTACTGACCATTATGTTGAACAGCCAAGCAAGCGAGATTTGGAGCGAAGAGGAGATACATTTCTTGGTTCTATGGACATGAGCAGAAGTACAAGATAAGCTGGAGGGGGCCACTCATCTGATGAACTCTTCTGGGGGACAGGCCAGCCAGCTGGACCATCGTCACTGCCGTGGATTAGTCCGTACAACAAACTGCTCAAAACACACTGGTATGTGTATTGTCTTTAAAATGCCAGAAGTTAATTAATATATATACATATACGTATATCCGCATGTATTGATATGTAACAGCCAAAGTGCGGATATACTGCACGCTGGGCTGCACGGTGGCGCAGTGGTTTAGCACTGTGGCAGCACAGTTTACCCTCGGCCGGGGGACCGCGGGGATCATGAGATCGTGGGTTCGATCCCAGCCCCCGACCAACAGTGAGCTGTGTGGAGTTTGCATGTTCTCCCCGTGTTGTGTGGGTTTACTCCGGGATTTCTCCGGTTTCCTCCCGCATACCAAAAACATGTAGGTTTAGGGCGCTCGCGCACGCAGCGACCGGCAGCCGGTGGCTTGTCACCAGACTGCAAACCAAATCTACCTACGGGTACAAATAAGTAACAAAAAAAAAAAAGTACTGTATATAGTATACTAAAATACTATAATATTTTCCGTTAGTTATGCTAACAAGCTAACAGTACTCAGTACGACCAAACATTTCTCCTCATCATAAAAAAATGAACAGGCCGTCTCTGCTGACAAATGTATATTGCTTGTATTGATATGTAACGGCCAAAGTGCGGATATTTTTGTAGTCATTCTTGTACCTGATAGTATTTTTGGTTAGCTATGCTAACAAGCTAACAGTGTTTTTACCACAAACGTCTCTCCTCGCCATAAAGAAATGCGCGTTTGAGAAACTAGAACAAAAATCTTAGGGTCTTACAGAATACTTTGTTAGATATCCAGTGAAAAATACGCTGTGTTCAGTATCAGTACTGTTTATTGTTAGCAGAGTCACCATATATCTTGAAATGCTCATTTGAGAGAAAACAAGAACAAAAATCTTAGCGTCTCACAGAATACTTTAAATAAAAATATCCAGTGCAAAATACACTTTTTGTGGCATCAATACTGTGTATGAATAGGTGCCTTGCGTTGTGTTATGGGAGATTTTTCTACCAAAGACACTAGTAACGTTGTCATTTTTACTATTTTGGTAATATTTCCATAATCATGGGCCTGTAGAGGATGCCTTTCACAGACGCAACTGAGTTTATTTCTCAGGATTGGTTTATTGAGAGGTCACATCCTCTATCAAGCACAGAATCTCAAAAAGAGGCAGAACAGTCATCTTCCACAGTTCTTATACTCTCCAAAGTCACAAACCCCCAACATCAAATAACACACCCCCAACCCACAGTCCTTTAGTAAACATACAGCCCCCGAGACTCCTTGGCGTCTCCATTGTCTCTTATCCTTCTAGCCTCCGGGGCTCCTGCTGGGACATTCTCTCCAACTTCCCATCTCCTGCCAGACCAACTTCACACCTCCCGTAGGTCTCTGCAGGGTCAGGTCCTCTTTGTCCATTAAGACGTGAAGCTTCCAGAATATGCACCGTCATGCCTACTAGGTATATGTGGGGAATATGGATACAATATATGCACCCTAAATATGCGCCATATAACCCCCCCAAACGTCTAAATAAGGACAAAGTACATCCCAATATGCATAGAATCATGTCATATCACACAGAACAGAAAAATGGCACAACATATCACACTTCCGACTGCTTGGGCTTCAACCTCCTGCCATATCTGCTGTAAGCAGGTTTCAATCTGCCTGTAGCCGTTTCTTGCATCTGTGGATTTCTTGCATATACTCAAGATGGCGACCGGGATGGTCACACTTTTTCAGTGCTGAGACAAAGTCACTGATTTTGCCATTAAAAGTGGCTGGCCTGCAGCGATCGGCGCTCGTGGCGAACACGCACGGGCTGAATTGCCACCTCCGTTGGATTGCCCTTTAATCGCCTTTCTCCAGCGACTTCCTGCGCCTTCCTGAAGCGATTGCTAAGCTAACACTAGTTAGCTTAATGCTACCTGAAGAGATTGCTAAGCTAACGCTAGTTAGCTTAATGCTGGCGCCAGTCTCTAAAAATCTAACCTACAGCGATCGGATATACCTCCGGTGGATTACCCCTTTGATCGCTTTTATCCGGCCACTGTGAGTAAACTGACCAGCGATTCCAGCGCTTCCTTGTGATTCACTGATGTGCCCTACCTGAAGCGATTGCTAAGCTAACGCTAGTTAGCTTAATGCTGGCGCCAGCCATTCCACCTAACACCAGCCTGAATCAAAGCCCAGCTGCGAGGCCCAGCGGAGATACTACCAGGCAGGCGGCTATTTGTTTGACGGGGCTCAGCAGAGATTTCACCCAGGCAGACGGCGGTAGGCGGCGGTGCCCAGCGGAGGACTTACCGTGACTGCAGCGGCGGTGTGCGACGAGACTACCCGAAGCGATTGCTAAGCTAACGCTAGTTAGCTTAATGCTGGCGCCAGTCATTCCACCTTACACCAGCCGGAATCGAAGCCCAGCTGCGAGGCCCAGCGGAGATACTACCAGGCAAGCGGCTATTTGTTGACGGGGCTCAGCAGAGATTTCACCCAGGCAGACAACGGTAGGTGGCGGTGCCTAGCGGAGGACTTACCGTGACCTCAGCGGAGCTCGGTGGCAGCGGCGGTGTGTGACGAGACTCGGTTGGAGGAGCGGGACGGGAGACCAGTTACGGCGACTATGAGCAACGAGACCAGCAACGGAAGGGGCTAGTTGGCTAGCTGAGGCCCAGCTGGATTCGAGGACGATTGGATCAGATTCTGGCGATATAAGCAGAATTTATTTTACTATCCACAGATTTTCTTTTTCCTTCTTTCCAAGAAAGACTGAAGATGGCGGCCACCGGATTAAAAAGTGGGCTGATGGGCACCACTAATAAGCCTTCTCTACTTCTCTACTTCCTCTTCGTTTTGTCTTTGTGTGTCTGGACCTGCAACAAGAAGGATTTTCCGACAAACTCAACCAAAGGTGAAGTTAAAAAGTTTTATCTGTATGGATTTGGGCTTGGACATCTCACCCTACACTCTATGTGGTCTTTAAAAGCCCTGAGCAAAAACTTCCAAATTAAGGCAAACATGGCTGTTAAGCAAAAATCACAATATGGCAGAGGATATACAGTTAAAGTTCTGTTAGTTCTGCTACTTCTGGCAGGAGATATTCACCTTAACCCTGGACCTGCCACTATTAAACAGCAGACCACTGGGTTAGCACAAAACCGAGCTGTACAAAAGCAAAAACAACATTTATTTTTCCAAACTGTTAATCATGCACGAGTTCTTTGGGACACCAAGGCTAAACCAAAGGGGATCCTCGGCGGTCATTTAAACATACGGAGCATAATCCCCAAAAGAGATGAGATTTCGGTGTTGCTGTTGGACTCAAATCTGGACTACCTTTGTCTCTCAGAAAGCTGGCTACACAGTAACATAGACACTAATATGATCGATATTGTGGGCTACCAGTGTTTTAGAAAAGACAGGCAGGTAGGGAGGGGAGGAGGTGTTTTAATTTACATCAAAGACAAATATAAATGTCAACTGGTTGATTTGAATACTTCACTTGAATGTTTAGCTGTTAATGTATGTCTCTCTCCGGTAATGAATTTCAACATTGCAGTAGTGTACAACCCACCGTCACACAACTCTTCCTTTTATAATGAATTAAGTGATCTGGTTAAACAACTTGAGAAGAACAGAGAAACAATAATTCATGGTGACTTTAATATCAACTGGTCTGATAAAAAAGACAAACAAAAACTGAAAAGCCTCATGACTAAATTTAATTACCAGCAAATCATCAAAGGACCCACCAGGATAACCAAACAATCCAGAACACTTATTGACATGGTATTTACTAATAAACCAGAACGAATAACCAGAACCTATAATCTTGTAACTGGTCTCTCAGATCATAACATGGTTCTTGCTGTCAGGAAACTTACTAAAAAGCGACTACAGTATTTTGGGGGAGTCGATATTGACAAATCAAATTTTATTATCCCCAAATCAAAAAATGAGGAGTTTGAACATTACTTAGAGAATCAAAATTGGGAGCAGCTCATGTCAACATGTGAAGTAGATGATTGTTGTAATTTTATAACTGCAACAATCACAAAGTCTATAGAAAAATTTTCAAAGCAAATTAAAAGTAGACAACAGAAGATTAGCCTACCATGGTTAAATAATGAAATAAGAAAACTTATGAAGAGGCGAGACTATGCACTGAAAACATCACTAACCTCCAAACTACAAAATGATCACCTTGTGTACAAAAGTTTAAGAAATAAAGTGGTACATGAGCTGCGAAAATCAAAAATATCTTATTACAATAAACTGATAGATCATGCAAAGGGTAACAACAGTTCCCTATGGAGGCATTTAAATAACTTAACTAATAAAAAAAACGATCAGAAGGGGGTAAAGGAACTTAGAATCAATGGCAAGACCGTCAGTGACAAGGCTACTTTGGCAAATGAATTTAATTCACACTTTGTGGGCTCTGTGGAAGACTTAACAAAAATTTTTGTGCTGCCAAATGTGCTCAACAACACAAATTCCATACTTCCAACAGATACTTTTCACATCGATGAGGTAAATGAGAAGTTAATTGCTGGTATTGTTAAAACACTGTCAAACTCAAAAACTAATGATATCTACAATATGAACACCTCCTTTCTCAAAATGCACAGCAAAATATTAATCAAACCACTGACTCATCTCATTAATCTCTCCATTAGGTCTAGTACATTTCCATCTGGCTGGAAAAAGCTGTCGTCATACCAGTTCATAAATCAGGCAGTAAAGACGATATATGCAATTACCGCCCAATCTCTATCTTACCAGTCCTATCTAAGGTTCTTGAAAAAGTTGTAGCTACACAGCTGATAGACTACTTACAAGACAATCAACTTCTTCATCCACATCAATTTGGTTTTAGACCAGGATACTCAACAGAAACAGCAAATTGTTGCCTTATTGAAAACGTCAAACAGTCCTTGGACAGGGGTAATGTGGTAGGAGCTGTTTTTCTAGATCTCAAAAAGGCTTTCGATACTGTAAACCACAGTTTGCTTTTATCCAAAATGGTATCTTTTAACTTCTCCCCAAATACATTAGAATGGTTTGCATCTTATCTCCAGAATAGAGAACAGTGTGTAAAAGTTCACCAGGATAAATCCTCATTTTTAAACAACCGCATGGGTATCCCACAAGGGTCCATTCTTGGTCCTTTACTTTTCAGCATTTTTATTAATGACCTGCCGTTACACTGCTCAGCTGCAACATGCCAACTTTATGCAGATGATGCAGTTATTTACACAGCTGCCAAGACTCCAGCACAGGCTGCAGATGTACTGTCTACAAGTATGGTTGATGTCCAAGAGTGGCTCCTCAAGAACCATCTATTGCTGAACCTTCAGAAAACAGTCTCAATGTGCTTTTCAATCAAAAAATGTAACCTGCAACATTTTAAAGTTAATATACATGATCATGACATCAGTTTAGCTACAGAATTCAAATACCTTGGCATTGTACTAGATCCTCAACTCAAATTTAATCTTTATATAAAGAAAATTTCAAAAACAGTAAAAAAAAATCTGAACTGCTTTAAATTAATTAGATATTACATACCTTACGAAGCAGCTGCACTGTATATGCATTCTATGGTTTTTTCTCATATATCATACTGTTTGACAGTCTGGGCTCAAGCAGCCCCTTCCACAATAAGACATATAGGTTCATTATATAATCAAACCCTAAAAATCTTGGACAAAAAGCCCATTAGGTGGCATCACTGTAATGTTTTAAAAAAATACAACCTATTGAGTTTTGAGAGCTTCATTGACCTCTGTCTTCTGAAATTAACGTTCAAATGTTTCCATAAATCAGCACCCGAGCCACTTGCTGGTTTTGTCCAAAGACAGGACAGCAGCAGAGCCACCAGGAGTTCTGTTAACAATAACTGTAAAATATTCCACCGCAGAACCACATTTGGACAAACAGCTTTCTCTATAAAGGGCAGTCACATCTGGAACACAATGCCAAATGAAATTAAAATAATAACGGACTTTAAAACATTCACTAAAAATGTTAAAAACTGGCTGAAAAATAAACAAGAATGTACTCATGTATGAATTAATTGTCTGCAAAGTGAGAGTGAATGAAGGGAAGGAATAAATGTGTTTGTTTATAGTGAGTGACGGAGGGAGGAAGGCCTGAAATAGGCAAATGTGAGTTATGTTATATGTGTTAAATGTGAGTCAGGCTGTTATATTTGTGTGATATCCTACCGTGTAGCAATGATCACACTTGAGTTATTTCTTTGGCTAACTCTGCCGTTTATTCTGCAACACACATAATAGACTGAACATGGATTCTGCGCGGGGTTTTCACACTCTTGTTCTAATGTGTCCCCTTAATAGTAGTGCTGAACAATACAGGTAGTTCCCCCTAGAGGCATGTGCCAGTAATGTTTTAAATTAGACTTGCAGTCTACCACATCCCTCCCCTCTAGATTAAACTACTTTTAATTACACTAGCCAATTATGCTAGACATCCTGGAACTCCCATTTAACCCTAAACAATCACAGTTACTTTTAACTTCTTAAACACATGTGCCATACACATAATTTCTCTCTTTTTTTTTTTTTTTTTTTACATGTATAACACACATAACAGTCTAACTGGGGAATTGGTTTGACTACCGCATCCCAGTGAGGTTCCAGGATGCATTCTTGTCCTGTGGCTGGGGAACTCACTACTGACTAAGTATAGTCCTTCAAGTAGTCTGGAGCTTTCCTAGCTCGCTGAGATCTTCTCACGGCGGGTGAGCCAACTGCAGGTGAAGACTCAGACTGCTCCACTGTTTCGGCTGCTGCAGTGCTGCCCGTAGAATCTGCAGAGACGGTTACCTCAGGTTTCACCTGAAGTGGTGGTTCGTTGATGCTCTCCTCAGGATGGGTGTCAGACAACACCTCTGGTGCCATCGGCAGGGGAATGGAGCTCCTACCATGAACTTGGTCGATGTGTCGCCTCACCACTTGTCCATGACCTAATGTCACCTTGAATGACACAGGGCCTGTTTTTTCTGTTATTTCTCCTGGTACCCAGGCTGGTCCTGAGCCAAAGTTGCGGGTGTAGACCACGTCTCCTTCTCTCAGTATTCTCTCTCTAGCATGCATGTCATGATAACCTTTTTGTTTCTCTTGTTTATCATGCACTTTGTTTCTGAAGTCTGGATGTATTAAGTCAAATGTTGACCTCAACTTTCTTCCCATCCATGGACCTGCGTAGTCAATGTGAATTCTTCTCCATGGTTTATCTGGAACTTCCCAGGGATGTAGTGGGGCTGCTGGAGGACTGTTCCTGTTCTCCTGGCATGCCGCACATGACTTCACAAGCGCCTCCACCTCTGCATCCATGTTGGGCCACCACATGTAGCTCCTCGCCAACGCTTTCATGCGAGTGATGCCAGGGTGTGCTTGGTGTAGTTGTTGCAGTAAGGCATTCCTACCAGGTGGTGGAACAACCACGCGTCCTCCCCACAGGATACAACCTTCCTGGTTGCTGAGCTCATCCTGTCGTCGGGCATAGGGAATGAACTCAGGACTGTTCATCTTCGGCCATCCTCGCAAGATGTATTCTCGCACTCTTGCTAGAACAGGGTCTTTGTCTGTCCACTTCTTTATTTGTTGTGCGTTCACCAGGGGCACGCCGATATCTTCAAACAATAGCACTCTCTCCTCCTCCTCAGGCGTGCTGTCTCTTCCTCCATCCAAGGGTAGCCTACTCATCGCGTCAGCATTCGTATGGTCCCGTCCGGCTTTGTAAACGATGGTGTACTCATACGCTGCTAATGTAACGGCCCATCTCTGAATTCTCTGAGATGTCATCTGGGGTATGGCTCTCATTTCACTGAACAGTGAAATTAGTGGCTTGTGGTCAGTCACTATAGCGAACTGTCTCCCGTACAGGTATTTGTGGAATTTTTTTACACCAAATACTACTGCAAGGCCCTCCTTGTCTAGCTGGGAGTAGTTTTTCTCAGCTGCACTAAGAGTTCTTGAGACGAACCCTATGGGTCTCTCTGAGCCATCCTCCATACGATGAGAGAGTACAGCACCCACACCGTAGGGTGATGCGTCACACGCCAGGATGAGTGGTTTGTTTGAATCATAGTGCACTAACACACTACAGGACTGAAGTAGCGCTTTGGACTCTTCAAACGCCTTCTGCTGCTTGACCCCCCATGACCATTTTTCTTCCTTCTTAAGTAAGGTATGTAGTGGTGCCAGCAGCGTGGAGAGCTTTGGGAGGAACCTATGGTAATAGTTCAACAAGCCCAGGTAGGCTTTTAACTCAGTAACATTTTGTGGCTCAGGCGCCTCCGCAATGGCTTCCACTTTGTCTGTTAGAGGGTGTAGACCACTGGCGTTGATCTTGTGGCCTAGGAACACCACCTCTTTTCCCATGAACTCACACTTGCTTCTTTTCAACCTCAGACCGCTTTTCTCCAACCGTTGAAGCACTTCCTCCAGCGTTTTCAGATGTTCTTGTTCATTTGGTCCTGTACAAAGGATGTCATCCAAATAAATGGCAACATTCGGAATTCCACCTAGGATGCCCTCCATAGTTCTCTGGAATATAGCAGGACTGGAAGCTACTCCAAATGGTAAGCGTGTGTAGGTATATAAGCCTTTGTGTGTATTGATGGTTACATACTTTCTTGATTCTTCTTCCAGGACTACTTGTTGGTAGGCGTGACTCATGTCTAATTTCGTGAAGTGTCGGCCGCCGTTCAGCTGTGCGAAGAGGTCCTCCACTTTAGAAATTGGATACTGATCCACCCGTGATGCTCGATTGACAGTGAGTTTGTAATCTCCACATATTCTAATGGAGCCATCCGGCTTTCTCACTGGGACTATGGGCGCCGCCCATTCTGCAACCTGCACTGGCTCAATGATCTTGTCATCCAGCAGCCTCTGTAGCTCGCTTTCAACCAGTGGCTTGACTGCATAGGGTACCGGTCGGGGTTTGCAGAATCGTGGTTGGGCCTCCTTGTCCACATTAATCTTTGCAGTGACACCTTTTAGCTGTCCTAAGCCTTCTTTGAACACCTCAGCGTGTCTTTCGAGGATCTCCTCCAGCTGCAATTTGGGCTGAGATTCCACTTTATTCACCAACTGATCAATCATGGCCAGTTCTTGTAGCCAACTTCGCCCTAGTAGATTTGGTCCTTCGCTCCCAACTACTACTACAGGTAAGTCCTTTTCTTTGTTTTCGTGCTGCACCTTCACTTGTTCCATGCCTAGCACGTCTAGCTTCTCTCCTGTGTATGTTTTTAATTTTAATGAACAGGGGTTTAATTCTGCTGTGTCTGTTTTCTTCCACAGTTGTGTATATTGCTGTTTACTTAATATGGTTACTCCACAGCCTGTATCAACTTCAAATGTTACTTTCATTCCATTAACATTCATGGTACGCGTGATGGGCGCTACCTTGGTCAGCTCCTCTGACGTGTTGTAAATTGTGTGAAAACCCATGTCTTCTGTATCACTTTCTCCCTCCCCTCTCAGTTGATTCGCTCGCTGTTCCTTTCCTGGGCCCTTGTTTTCATACTTTTGCCCATTAACTGTCGCTTTCAGCACCTGTGCGCTGTCCACCTTTATTCTACATGCTTTCTTAATGTGCCCTCGCTTGCCACAATTATGACACAGCTCAGTGGCAAATTTGCACTCGGCGGCATTGTGCTGGCCTTTGCAGCGATAACAACTGGGGAATTTGTGCTGAGTTTTGTCAGTCGACACTTTGTGGACACCTACTTGGGTCTTAGGCACACGAACATGCGTTGCTGTGTCCTCTGCTAGTTTCCTTTGCATTTCTCTCACATCTTTAGATGCTGTTTCCATCGCTTGGCATAATTCCAAAGCCTTTGCAAAAGTGAGTTTTGTTTCAGATAAAAGTCGCCGTTGCATTCGGTCATCATTCACTCCACACACAAGTCTGTCTCTTAACATTTCTTCCAATGAGTCTTTGTAGTCACAGTGCAGTGTTAATTTCTTCAATTCTGCCACATACTCTGCTATGGACTCAGTGTTCCTCCTTATGCGTGAATTAAATTTAAATCGTTGTACGATTTCACTCGGTTTGGGGCTGAAGTGCTTCTGAAGCTCAGCAGTAAGCTGGTCGTACGTTTTATCTTTCGGTAATGCAGGGCTTATTAAATTTCTCAACAAGCTGTAAGTAGTTGCACCAACTCCACTCAACAGTACAGCCTTCCTTTTGTCTGGCTCCTCAATGTCATTAGCTTCGAAGAAAAAGTCCAACATTTCACTATATTCTTCCCATGACTGAGTCGAGTTATCAAAAGGGGTTACCGTTCCGATTACAGCCGCCATTGCTCGTCGTGGTGGGGAAACCTCGTTTTTCCTCCTCTGAACTTGCACTCAAACTACTGGAGTCACTTGAGTTCGCCACACTTGCAATGTTCTCTGTTTCTCGCCGCTGATTTTTTTCTTTTAATCCTCGTCGCCAATTGTGTGATATCCTACCGTGTAGCAATGCTCACACTTGAGTTATTTCTTTGGCTAACTCTGCCGTTTATTCTGTAACACACACAACAAGACTGAACATGGATTCTGCGCGGGGTTTTCACACTCTTGTTCTAATGTGTCCCCTTAATAGTAGTGCTGAACAATACAGGTAGTTCCCCCTAGAGGCATGTGCCAGTAATGTTTTAAATTAGACTTGCAGTCTACCACAATTTGTGTATTTATAATATTTATAATATTTATGTTAAATGTGAGTCAGGCTGTTATATTTGTGTATTTATAATATTTATAATATTTATAATTGTGTATTTATAATTTTTCTGCATTGATGTATGTGGTTATTGTGTATATTTTTTATCTTGATTCTTTTTTCTAAAGCCCATCCAGGGACAAGAGTTGCAAATTAGCTAATAGCTATACACTCTATGTGCAACACATCAGATTGATTGTCTTTGATTAATTGTCTATGTTTATTGCACTGTCCCTGTCAAATAAACTAATCTACTGGATTACAGTCGTTAGTACATCCTTGTGAAAGCTTAGTACAGTGTCTCCCCGGCGGCCTGCTGCGACGGGGGGCCCTGGCTAACTGCACTTGTTCATCGGCCAAAACAAAAGCGGGTTTGAGTCTGTTAATGCAGACTAATTCCCTCCTGTCACCCAAATTGAGCGAAAAATGTTTTTCCCCAGTTTCCAACACTCTGAACGGTCCATCATAAGGCGGTCTTAAACCTGGCCTCTGAGCATCGTGCCTGACAAAGACAAATTCTGCGTTCTTTAAGGCTTTAGGCACAAAAACGCGTGGGAAACTGTCATGAACTGGGCCGGGGAGGGTGTTTGATCCCGTGTCGCTCTGCAGCAGCTGAGCGGGGGGGGCGATTTGGCGCAGGGTTCTCTGGAAGGAATTCGCCCGGTAACCGGAGGGGTTGGGCAAAAACTAGCTCAGCCGGAGAGGCTTGCAAATCTTCCTTAGGCACCGAACGCAACCCTAATAAAACCCATGGAAGTTTATCAACCCAATTTGTGTCCGTGAGAGCCGCTCTGAGGGCTGCTTTCAATGACCAGTGAAAGCGTTCGCACAAACCATTGGCCTGGGGGTTATATGCGGTAGTGCGGTGAATTTTCACCCCCAGACTGAGTGCCATGGCTGACCAGAGCTCGGAAACGAATTGGGGACCTCTGTCAGATGTTATGTCTGACGGGACTCCAAAACGCGCGACCCAAGCCGTTAAAAACGCGCGCGCAACATCTGCTGCTGTAGTTGAAGCCAGGGGGACCGCTTCTGGCCAGCGCGTGATGCGGTCCACCATGGTTAGAAGGTGTGTGAACCCCTGCAACAGCGGGAGGGGTCCCACCAAGTCGATATGCACGTGATCGAAGCGTTTGGCCGGGATGTGAAAAGGTTCTAGAGGGGCCTGCGTGTGCTTGTGTATCTTTGCTCTTTGACAAGCTGATCAGGCTGCGGCCCACTCTTTGACCTGTTTACCCAGCCCCGGCCAAACGAATTTTTCTCCCACCATTTTGATCGATGCGCGAACCCCCGGATGTGCCAGCGAATGGATTAAGTCAAAAACGCGGCGGCGCCACACAGCTGGGACCACGGGGCGGGGGTGCCCCGTGGAGACATCGCAGATTAGAGGGGGCATACCTATTTGATGCACCCTGTGCTCCAGCCTTAGCCCTGTTGGCCCAGACTGGAGCGCGCACACATCCGCATCGCTAACCTGCTCGGCGGCCATGGCTGCGTAATCTAAGCCCACGCAGACCGGGGCTGCGAGTGCTTCTGCGCCGCAAGCCTGGCCCGCGTCCACAGCCACCATGTCTGCCCCCTGGGGGCCTGGCGTTGCAACTGCGCGCGAGAGACAATCTGCCACTACATTGTGTTTGCCCGCCACGCACGTGTTGAATGTCGGTGGTAAACTCCGAAATCGCGGCCAGCTGTCTCTGCTGTCGGCCCGACCAAGGCTCTGAAATCTTAGCCATTGCAAATGTTAATGGTTTGTGGTCTACAAACGCGGTGAAACGGCACCCTTCCAGCCAGAACTGGAAGTGGCGGATGGCCAAATGCAGGGCTAAAAGCTCCCTATCGAACGCGCTGTATTTCCGCTCGTTATCGCGCAATGTTTTGCTGAAAAACGCAAGCGGTTGCCAGCTCCCTGCTACCAGTTGCTCGACAACCGCCCCAACTGCTACGTCGGAAGCATCCGTGGTTAGCGCCATGCGAGCTGCTGGCACTGGGTGTGCCAACAACACAGCGTTCGCCAGGGCCGACTTGACCTGGGAGAAAGCGCGCTCCCGTTCCGGGGACCACTCGACCTTATTTGCAGGTTTTAGTTTCTTTAGTGCCGCGTACAGTGAGTGCATGAGCTGTGCCGCGCTGGGGAGGAAATGGTTATAAAAATTGACCATCCCCAAAAATTCTTGCAATGCTTTAACTGTCTGCGGTTGGGGAAACTCCGTTATCGCGCGTACTTTATCGGGCAGCGGGACCGCTTCTTCAGGAGAAATGCGGTGCCCCAAAAAATCGATTTGCGCTGCCCCGAACTGGCATTTCGCTGGGTTAATTATTAACCCATGCTCTGTCAGCCTCTGAAAAACTGCTGTGAGGTGGCGTTCGTGTTCGTCCTCGGATGTACTGGCTACTAAAATATCATCCAAGTAGACGAACACGAAAGGGAGGCCGCGCAACACTGCATACATCATGCGTTGGAATGTCTGTGCAGCGCCCTTGAGGCCGAAAGGCATGCGCAAAAATTCGAACAGCCCAAAGGGGGTTATTACTGCCGTTTTGGGGAATGTCTTGAGCGCGGACTGGAACTTGGTGATAACCGCGCACCAAACCTATTTTGGAAAAGATGCGCGCCCCTGCCAAATGTGCCGAAAAATCCTGGATGTGCGGAATCGGGTAGTGGTCGTGTGCTGAAGCATTATTTAACCTGCGGAAATCACCGCAAGGCCGCCACGAGCCGTCGGCCTTAGGGACCATGTGCAGCGGTGAAGAGCGCCTAATGATGCCCAGTTTTTCCAAGTTGGCGAATTCCTTGCGCGTGATGGCCAGTTTAGCTGGGTCCAAGCGCAGAGCTTTCGCAAAAACAGGGGGGCCAGAGATAGTTATGAAGTGCTCGACCCCGTGTTTGGCTACTGACGCTGAAAATGTTGGGACCGTGAGTGCTGGGAACTAATTGAGTAGTGCATGAAACTTACCACCCGCAGCTGTGACATTGGGATGTGCAGAAGGCGGGGCCACCCGAGCTGTACAGGAGATAGAGTGGAAAGACAGTGCATTTACCATACGTCTATTAGTAAGATCAACTAATAAACCATTTGAGCATAAAAAATCAGCACCTAGCATGTTGTTGCTAACTGCAGCTACGACGAAAGTCCACTCGAAGGTGCGACCGTGGAAGGATAGGAGGAGCGTCTTCTCCCCATAGGTCTTGATCGTCGAGCCGTTTGCCACTAGCACCAGGGGTCCGCTGGAAGGCGCCAGCAGGTCCGTGTAGGAAGGCTTGACGAAACTCAGCTGGGAGCCTGTGTCCACCAGGAAATCCTTCCCTGAATTCGCGTCCGTCACGAAAAGCAGCTTGTTCTTCGCGCCGAGAACAGCAGCTGCTACCGACTCTTGGTCTTGGCATTTCCCTGGCGCTTGTACCGGCACGGAGGGATGCATCTGCGCGCCCTCTCGGCGAAACGTCGATGGTAAAAGCAGAGGGTGCCGTCCGCTCCGCTTCTCCTGGTCTCTGCCGCTGCTGACGTCAGTGGGTCCGGTGCTGCGGCCTCTGGTCTCCCCTCGTCTTGCGGGGATGCGTTCAGCTCCGTTGCCGCCGTCGTGGCTGCGTGTCGTCTATGGGCGTCGACGAGCCGCTGCGCCTCCTGGCCTAGCCCGTGGTAGTCATGGTTGTTGAGCAGCTGTGAGCTGGCCAGGGTGACTCTCACTGCTGGCGGTAGTGTTCTAAGAAAGAGGTGGGCGAAGATAAAACTGTCATCATCTTCGCCTCTCAGGTTCATCATCCTCGCCATCAGATCTGCCGGCCTGTCTGCTTCGCCTTCTGTTAGCGCCAGAAGCTTCTCTGCTCGCTCTCCCTGTGAGGGAGTGAAGGCTCGAATGAGGGTGGCTTTCAGTGCGCCATATTTGTCGTCTTGGGGCGGGTGGTTGGTCAGGCTCGCCACCCGCTGCACTGTGAGGCTGTCCAGCTTTGCGACGACATGGTAGAACCTCGTTGCGTCCGCTGAGATTCCCCGAAGGTGGAACTGCGCCTCCACAGTGGTAAACCAGGAGCGCGGGTTATGTTGCCAGAAATCGGGCAGCTGTAGTGTGGTAGCTGCGTTAACCCGGTTGGCTCCTGAAGAGTCCGGTGTGGGAAGATCGTTGCCACCGGCCATAGTTTGTCGTAGGTCACCAGTGTAGAGGATGCCTTTCACAGACGAGACTGAGTTTATTTCTCAGGATGGGTTTATTGAGAGTCTACATCCTCTATCAAGCACAGAATCTCAAAAAGAGGCAGAACAGTCATCTTCCACAGTTCTTATACTCTCCAAAGTCACAAACCCCCAACATCAAATAACACACCCCCAACCCACAGTCCTTTAGTAAACATACAGCCCCCGAGACTCCTTGGCGTCTCCATTGTCTCTTATCCTTCTAGCCTCCGGGGCTCCTGCTGGGGCAATCTCTCCAACTTCCCATCTCCTGCCAGACCAACTTCACACCTCCCGTAGGTCTCTGCAGGGTCAGGTCCTCTTTGTCCATTAAGACGTGAAGCTTCCAGAATATGCACCGTCATGCCTACTAGGTATATGTGGGGAATATGGATGCAATATATGCGCCCTAAATATGCGCCATAGGCCATTTTTTTTTAAAATTTCACTCATGTTTGTGTGTTGTGTAACCATATTTTATCTAATCCTTCTCTTACTTTATTGCGCAGTAGCCTGGTGAAGCTCCTACAATGTCAGTTGTACAATGTACAACTGTACAGTGACAATGAAGCCTATTCTATTCCTATTCTTCTATTCTATAATCAGACATGTAAGCTTTGCTAATATTGATATTGAATAAAATCACCTTCTATGTCTGCACATTTAATGGAAGACCTAGTTGTACTCTGCTCAAACAAACACTTTTTTTGTATTTACAGATGTATCACAGCTGGATGATGAGGGAGAAGCAGCCAGACCTGTGGTGTCCAGCTCACCTTCACCAGCACCAAGCTTGTCCTCCTCCTGCTCTTCCTCTTCTCATCAGACCAGATTAGGTCATATATGTTCAGATCATGATCCAGTCACACAAAGGAGGGAGTGAATTAAACCAGTTATACACTTGAATTGAATGTTGTGATGCCACTAACAGGAAATTGACGATTCCTGCATTTTTCAGTGTGTGGTTATTTTATATTGCTTATTATTTTTGTCCTTTAAAACAGGGAAACAGAAGCGGGACACAGACATGGACCTCCTTCTAGACTCCCTGGAGAGGTCAGAGGAGAGACAGCAGGAGCAGAGCAGGAGGGAGGAGCAGCTGACCTCCGCTTTGCTGCAAAGAATCCAGAAGATGGAGGACAGGACCAACACCCTTGTTGGACTGATGGGACACGTGTCTGTGCTTGAGGGACTGCAGACAAAGTAACTATCACAGCATTGATATTTTTGGCTGTGTGGACATAATATTTCATATGTAGCAGTCTGAAGTTTTTGCACATTTTGTCAATAAAACCTTTCTTTCCTTCAGTGTTTTTCTGCTTCTACATCAAATAATTGTTATCCTCACACCAAACATGTGCATGAAATGTAAAGCTATTTAGGACAAACAATGCAAACCACTATAACATTGTAGTGGTGGGAAGTGAAAGTACAAGTACTGAATTACTGCACTTAAAGTTCATTTTTTCAGGTATTGGACAATATATCAGGTATTTGTGGACTTACTCATATTTTTGACAACTTTTTTACATTTTCTAAAGAAGCAGCAGCAACAAACTTTAAATCTGTGCACTTTTTCTGTGGAAAATGTTCCAAATTGCCAGCTTCAAAAATGATAATGAGTTTATGTTCTTTTGACAACGTCCCACATGACATTCTGTCAGCTCTGGACAAGATCATTTCTGGGGAGAGAACTTTTAACTTGTACACTTTAAAGTCTGTCTCTGGTTACCCCTTCATGAATAAAAACTGGAATCAGTACTTTAACAGGAATAGATGACATACACTAAGTACTGTTTATCTGTTGAAATATGTATTTAACGACTAATATAAACCCATAACAATATGGCCAACTGGCAATAATTTTTTGGGCAGCTGATCACTTTTTGACATGACATAACAGGCGACCTCTGTCTCGTAATGCGTCGTAACACCACCTATTACAGAACTAACATAAATATTATGTTTAAAAGTGTAGTCAATGCTCGCACTACAGACTTGATCCAACAACAGCTGATAACTGAAATATTGATAATTGCTGGTCTCCTTAAACATAGCCGCCGTTCTCTGCCATTAAGAATCAAACTGTTTTTGGATGGTAATACAGGTTTGGAATCAAAAGCAGCGCTCCCAAAGAGACAAACTCCTCAATGTTGACAAGCTGGCGCTGCTACTTCTTCTTCTGTGGTGTTCTGCGGGGTTGCATAAAGGCGCTTTACGCTCGTAATGACGTAACCTGACGTAATGCCCCACTAGATCCATATCAGTGGAAAACCAACTGGTTCTTATGAGGCACTACACTTGAACTGGTAAAGCACTGGCACCAGCCCCAGAACCGAACTAGCACTGGCTCTTATTTTGGTGGAAATGAGCCCCAGGTGACTCAGCGCTCTGTGGAGAGTGGAGGCGATGGCGTCTTTAGCACTGATACGGTCATGTGAAAAAATTAGAACACCCTGTACAAGCCTGTGTGTTTTTTGAACATAGTTGGACGTATGGATATTTAATATCAATATTAAAAATACTGGGAGATTCATGTAATACAACTAAACAATTAAAAATGAATTAAAGACTTCTCAAATTTTCTGTAAAATGTAATTCTAAAAAAATAATGAATAAATTAGTAGGACACCCCCTGTCTTCTTTAGGACACACCCCACATTCATTCCCACTTAAAATGGCTAAAATAAATGTTAAAAAAATGCAAATAAAAACACAAACAAGGTTAGACATAGATATGTGAACATTTATTAATAAAGAACTGAATATTTAATAGGGTGTCCCAATTTTTTCACATGACTGTATAAACATGATCAGATGATCAGGAATCAGAAGCCCTCCTGAGGTGTCCTTGGTGATCACTGTTCCTGGTAAATATATTATAAATAATTCAGTCATATGTGTACCACCATCATGACCATTATGCTTGTCCAACATTCAAAAAGGGTATAGGATGAAGTGCAAACCTTATCTAGTCCTAACCCATTTTCCAAGGATAAAAATTGTTAATTCAAAAGATTCAGTATTAAAAAACTCGTACATACCTGTGAATACCCGTCCATGCCCATAGAAACCAAGTATAAGCAAGTATTTCTACACGCCTGTTGCTGAAGGGTCTCCTCCTGTCTCAGACAGCTGTGTTGTCCACAGTCATGCCTGCGGCGTACTGCTGGAACCTGAGGTGTTTCATGTTCACGGCATCTTTTCTGACGTGCAGCAGTTCTCACTCTGTTGCTCTCCATCTGGTGGGTCTTCTTCCTCTTCGTTCAGACCACTGGTTGAGGGATAGGTGCATCATAATTCCAATTCATGGGCAGGATCCTGAAAAAGTGGCTTTTGACCCTGTTCAGGAAGGCCCGTGCATGCCCGTAGAAACCGGAGCACCCGGAGAAAATCAGCGCTTTGCTTGGCATTTTACACATTTGTAGTGTAGACTGGCATTCGTCAAGGTTACACATTTGCCGTCATGTAGGCATGGCGAGTTATCCTATGATGTCCGAGTTCATAGGACGCGCTATGATGATGAGACAGATCTTAGGCCGTCCAATGATGTCCTAGAAACGTGCTTTAAAGTCTTTTATACCCTATGCTGGTGAAGGGTGTCCTCCTGTCTCAGACGGGTGTGATGTACTACTGGAACCTCAGGTGTTTCATCTTCATGGCATCTTTTCTGAGGTGCAGCAGTTGTCGTCATTTTATTGCTCTCTATGTGGTGGGTCTTCTTCTTCTTCTTTTTCTTTGTTGAGACCACTGGTTGAGGGATAGGTGCGTCGTAATTCCAGTTCATGGACAGGATCATTACTACACTACTACACTTGATCTTAGCCAAAAGGCCAAGAAGCGATCATGAAAATAGATCTGGGTAAAAGATCTGAGTAAAAAGAGGCTTTCTTGCATGGACTCACTGTATATGACATCATAAAGACATGAAGGCAGCCTTGATGTATATGACGTCATAAAGACATTTGTCTGTGTGCCGTCATATAGGCGTAGAGAGTCGTCCTATGATGCCTGAGTTCATATGCCGTGCTATGATGTTCAGGCAGAGACGTCCTATGATGTCCTATAAACGTGACACACACACAGACACACAGAGATTTCTTGCTTTTATACGTAGATAGTGATAATAAAAAAAACAAAGAAGCAACTGAGGCATTTACAGTATTATAAAAAAATACAGTTAGTCACAAGACATCCAAATACGAGGAACAATTGAAATATAAGCTATCTGCAACATAGCTTCCTCCAGTCTGTATTGTTTAAGTATAAAATTTTTAAACATTTGTTTAAACTTACCTATTGTTTTACATGTTTTCATTCACAAGTAAATTAAGACCTCACAGATATTTCCACTGTATGATGACCAGCATCGTGAATAAATTACAACTTTACAGATACATTGGTGTGAAAAAGTGTTTGCCTCCTTCCTGATTTCTCATTTTTTGTATGTTTGTCACACTTTAATGTTTCAGATCATCAAACAAATTTAAATACAGTATTAGACAAAGATAACACAAGTAAACACAAAATTCAGTTTTTAAATGAAGGGGTTTATTATTAAGGAAAAAAAATCCAAACCTAGATGGCCCTGTGTGAAAAAGTGATTGCCCCCTAAACCTAATAACTGGTTGGGCCACCCTTAGCAGTGACAACTGCAATCAAGCATTTGTGATAACTGGCAATGAGTCTTTTACAGCGCTGAGGAGGAATTATGGCCCACTCATCTTTGCAGAATTGTTTTAATTCAGCTACATTGTAGGGTTTTTGAGCATGAACCACCTTTTTAAGGTCATGCCACAGCATCTCAATCGGATTCAGGTCAGGACTTTGACCAGGCCACTCCAAAGTCTTCATTTTGTTTTTCTTAAGCCCTTCGGAGTTGGACTTGCTGGTGTGTTTTGGATCATTGTCCTGCTGCAGAACCCAAGGGTCCTTCAGCTTGAGGTCACGAATAGATGGACAGACATTTTCCTTCAGGATTTTTTGCTAGACAGCAGAATTCATGGTTCCATTTACCACAGCAAGTCTTCCTGGTCCTGATGCAGCAAGATATCCCCAGACCATCACACTACCACCACCATATTTTACTGTTGGTATGATGTTCCTTTTCTGAAATGCTGTTACTTTTACGCCGGATGTAATGGGACAAACACCTTCCAAAAAGTTCAACTTTTGTCTTGTCAGTCCACAGAGTATTTTCCCAAAAGTCTTGGGGATCATCAAGATGTTTTCTGGCAAAACTGAGATGAGCCTTTGTTCTTTTTGCTCAGCAGTGGTTTTCATCTTGGAACTCTGCCATGCAGGCTATTTTTGCCCAGTCTCTTTCTTATGGTGGAGTCATGAACACTGACCTTAACTGAGGCAAGTGAGGCCTGCAGTTCTTTGGATGTTGTTGTGGGGTCGTTTGTGACCTCTTGGATGAGTCGTTGCTGCACTCTAGGGGTAATTTTGGTTGGCCGGCACCCTGGGAAGGTTCATCACTGTTCCATGTTTTCACCATTTGTGGATAATGGCTCTCACTGTGGTTCACTGCAGTCCCAAAGCTTTAGAAATGGCTTTGTAATCTCAATTACTTTGTTTCTCATTTGTTCCTGAATTTCTTTGGATCGCAGCATGATGTCTAGCTTTTGAGGATCTTTTGGTCTACTTCATTTTGTCAGGCAGGTCCTATTTAAGTGATTTCTTGATTGAGAACAGGTGTGGCAGTAATCAGGCCTGGGTGTGGCTAGAAAAATTGAACTTGTAGAAGAGCCTGGAATAACGAGGCGATGCGACTTATAAACCAAAGTTTATTAACAGCTTCGCTCCTCTAACAAGTCTCATCTCAGTGCAGAAGCAGAAGTAGAAAGAGAGCGAACACATTCGGCTCTGTGTACTTATACTCACACACAACAAAAGACATGCATACAAAGCTGACATCCCCCATTAACTTAATTATCCTCCTTTGTCTCCGTACCCCTCCACCTGGCCCTGGGAGGTCAGGGCGACCTATCTGGTCTCCACCGCAGCGCCTCGGATGCTCTTTGATCTTTACTGGCGGTTGAGACCTTTTGTCCTGTTCTGAGGTGTGAAGTCGCTTTACATATGTAATCACCAAACATTCTCACATGCTTATACATATGTAGGTTATGGGATATATGATTAATATAGACCACAAACTCAGCTTTCCAAAGATGTGATAAACCACAGTTAATTTATGTTTTAACGGGGAAGGGGGGCACTTTTTCCACACAGGGCCATTAAGGTTTGGATTTTTTTTTACCTTTAATAATAAACACTTTCATTTAGAAAACTGCATTTTGTGTTTACTTGTGTTATTTTTGTTTCATATTTAAATTTGTTTGATCATCTAAAACTAAGTGTAACAAACATGCAAAAAAAAAAAATCAGGAAGGGGCAAACACTTTTTCACACCACTGTATTTACACTGTACCAGCATCCTGATTAAATTCATTATTCAGCATACTGGTCATCATATTTTGCAAATTAGATTAGGGCTAGGCTCTTAAAAGCCAGATTAAAGCACTGCATGATATTTTAATTTGCTCACCTAGGACCAGCGTCAGGACTGCTATGATGACCACAGGCATCATAGCACAGGCCACAGCGCAGATTAAAGCACTGCATGATATTCTGATTTGCTCACCTAGGACCAGCATCAGGACTGCTATGATGACCACAGGCATCATAGCACAGGCCACAGCGCAGATTAAAGCACTGCATGATATTCTGATTTGCTCACCTAGGACCAGCATCAGGACTGCTATGATGACCACAGGCCTGAACACAGTAACTGCAGGGATTACTCACAGAAGCCGTCCCACGGCTACTAAACATAATGTCAACTCCATTTCTATAGTTCACCAGTTGCCCAATATTATACGCTGGGTCTCTATACCAAGAAGTTCAAAATCTGTTAATTTTTTGGGAAGTTATTGAGGTAAAAGTGGCACCATTTACTACTAAGCCCATTCATTCTTCATTGACTCGCTGAGTGTTTTGGGTGTACCAATATGGCGGCCAGGTGGCTTCACTCGGTTCTGTACTCGCTAATGGGACGTGCTTGAGCTACTGTTTTTTTTTTTTTAAATACAGATCATTGTAAATTAATGGTATCGTATGGAAAGGAGAAAATGCTGGTATCACCCATCCATACTGCAGACTGGAAATACATGGCTTTTAGGCCCCCATTAATCAGTTGAACACCAAACAAAACAGTCAAGATTCTGATTAGGAAACTGATGGTGGTGCTTGTTGGTTTGTTACGTCAGAAAACTCAAGAAGTGAAATCTGCTCATTTCTTTACGAGTTTCATTAATTATAGTGCGCATTTTTTTGTAAAGTGAGCATTTTATCATTTAATGGCATGCATGTGTCCTGCGCATGGATTTTATTAGATTAAAACCCATACAACACAATTCTGCAGTTCATGGGACGTTAAAGAGCAGCTGAGCTTTGTTTTCCTACCGTGAAGACAGCCAGTGAAAGCATCAGTGTCAGGTAGATACTTTGGGTCGCCTCGGACAAAAGAGCTTCAGTGAGGCAGAAGCTCGGCGGGGCGAGACGGTCAGGTCAGGGCGGATCAGCGTCACCGTAGACGGCGGCGGACGGAGCCCGGCTCTCCCCTCACCGCTGCCCAAGTTCTGAACAAGTTCTAGCGCGGACTGACTGGAACCACGGCAACGAACTGCGCGTCCTCGTCTGAAATGTCCAAACTACCAGGAAGTGCAGGTGTCTCGTTGCTCGGGGACAAGTCCCTGGGTTTCTACCGGGACCCGGTGCTCTTCTGCCGGCACAGGATGGAAAAACACGGCAGCAGGGAGTTCGTGTGTCGGCTGCTGAACAGACCCACCGCCTTCATCTGTTCTGTGAAGGGGGCCAGAGAGCTGCTGCGGGGTATGTGCGTGCGTGTGCGTGTGCGTGTGCGTGTGTGTGTGTAGGGGGCTGGAGAGGTGGGGCCGGTTTTTCTCACCTGAGAGCAAAATGATAAAAAGTGACCAGAGGAGAAAAGCTGCGCTGCTCCCCGTCCGGAGACTGGTCTCTGCAGGTCCAGGACCAGAGCCCGCGTCCCTGTGTGGCACTTCTGCTGCTTTTAGAGCTGAATGGTTGGCAACCAGCTCGCAGGTGCATTAGCGCCACTGACTTGATGCTCATGCAACTGCATGGAGAAGACCAGCTGGTTGTGTGTAAAAGCTGCTCCGTCTCTCAGCCTTGATGCTCGTGACTGTAAAGCAAAGTGTCCCGGCATGGTTGGTGGGCCAGACTCCATCAGTTCTGGGTTTTTGACATGTTAATACCTAAATTCTGACGTCACGGTAAAGATGAGTGTATTTAGTAATGGACAGTTAAAGGTTACTGCTAGTGAACTTTAATAAAGAGCTATTTCCAAGGATCTTGACTTCATGAAGAATATGACGAGTGAAACCGTAATAGTGTAGGGAGCTTGAAATGAAGAAGCGATGTGACTTTATAAATCAAAGTTTAATATCAGCTTCACCTCCCTAACATCTCATCTCGGTGCAGAAGCAGAATAAGAGGTCGAGCACAGTCAGACCTTCATACTTATACCCACACTCAACAAAAGACATTGCATATCAAAGCTGACATCCCGCATTAACCTAATCCCCCTCCATTGTCCTCCGTCTCCTCCACCTGACCCTGGGTGGTCAGGAAGTTCGATCCGGTCTCCACCGCTGCGACTCCGTCTGCTCTTTGATCCTCGCTGGCGGTTGAGACCTCTTGTCCTGTTCTGAGGCGTGAGGTCATTGCACATATGTAATCACTAAACATTCTAATATGTCTATACTAGTCCCACAATGGGGAAATTCCAGGATTGCAACAGTACAGGGATAGCAACACTCAGAGCAACAATCAGAAGGCAAGAAAAAACAAGAACATCTTGTAAACATATGTACATATTACTATAAATATATATATATAGACACACAGTGCGGAGCATTATGGTTGGTTGGTGAATGTGCAGCAGAAAGTCTAAGCTCTCTCTCCGCGGATGCGGAGTAATATATGATTACTATAAGCCACAATAGAGTATAAAAAGAAAAGGGCAGTAGCTCAAAGGATTATTAAAAACAGGAAAAGGTCAACATGGAGAGAATTTTGTTCCACCCTTGGTAGGAAAACAGAACTAGGTGATGTCTGGGGCAGGTTTTAAAAAATGAGTGGGAAAAGGGTATCGGTTAAAATTCCAGCTCTAGTGGATGGAGACAAGGTGGCTGTATCAGACAAAGAAAAGGCAGAAGTCCTAGGTAGAGCATTTGCAGCAGTGCCTAGAGGAGACCGTCTTGGTGAGAGCCATAGACAGCAAAGGCAGCATAATCCCAGAGAACTTTAAAAGAACTGTAAAAGTTATATAAAGAACTTTCTCCATAAAAGGGGCAAACTTATGGAACTCTCTACCAACTCACTTAAGATTAAAGACAAATGCCAACCTCTTCAACAGAGGCGCTAAAGATGGGCTAAAATCCCACCAGCAAAGTGTGCATGTCTAGTCTGAATTGTTGTGTTTGTTGTAATCATGGATCTCTTGCTCTATTTATAATTTGTAACGTATTTATAATTTTAATTAGATTATAAATTTTGTATGTATAGGCTAATTTATGACCTATATAAGCCACCAATGAACTGGTGTTGAGAATTAGCACTTGTGCTATATACACCTATGCAAAACATCTGGTCTCTCCTTGTGATTGTGCTAATGTAATTTGTTATGTCCATATTAAATAAAGAATAAAAAAAATGCAAACTTAAAAAATGAAGTGAAAGAGGACATGACTGTGTTAGACCTTGAGCTCACAATGTCGGAGCTTAAGAGAGCTTTGCAAGATAGTGGATACACAGCTCCAGGATATGATCAATTAAGCTATGCTATGTTCCGGCAGTTGCCTATGCAATCAGTGCAACTGGTGCTGAACTTGTTTAACAGGATATGGAAGGAGGGGGTTATCCCAAGTGGGTGGAAAAAGGCTGTAAGTTTACCATTTAATAAGCCAAGGAAAGCTCCAGCTCATCCAGGCAACTACAGGCCAATACCTTAACGTCACATTTAGGAAAATGGATGGAGAAAGTGCTAGTTTACCTCTCATATGTATTAGAGCAAAAATGATTAATAAACGACTCTCAGAATGGTTTTGGAAGAGGAAGATCCACAGTGGATGCTCTAGTTAGGGTAAGTAATGATACTGAAAAGACTCTCAAAATGAAAGAAGTAATGGTTATAGTTTATCTGGATATTGAAAAGGCTTATGACTCACTGTGGAGGGATGGACTTCTTATGAAATTGAATAAAATGGACATTGGTGGTAGGATGTATAATTGGATAATGGATTTTTTAACACACAGGACAATTAGGGTTAAAGTAGGATCAGAAGTTTCTAATGACTTTGAAATAGAAAATGGTGTTCCTCAGGGGAGTGTGATAAGCCCTGTTTTATTCAATATAATGATTAATGACATGTTTGAGAATCAAGAGAGAGCCATCAAAACGGCACTATATGCAGATGATGGAGCCATATGGACGAGGGGAAGAAATAAGAAATTTGTGTTCAAAAACATCAGGAAAGCAATGGAGAAAGTGGAAAAGTGGTCATATGACTGGGGATTTAAATTTTCAACCAGTAAAACCTGCTATATGACTTTCACAAAAAAAATGCAGAACTGGTGCAGAACCATTAACATTATATAATCAACCAATAGAGAAAGTCACTGAGTTCAAATATCTAGGACTGTGGTTTGATAGTGCATACACATGGAGAGTTCATGTTGAAAATCTGGAGACAAAATGCAAAAAAGTCATTAATCTCATAAAAGCTGTAGCTGGACAGGAATGGGGTGCAGATAAACAGGCATTAATTGACATTTACAGAGCACTAATGCAATCGACAATAGACTACAGATGCATGATTTATGGAACAGCAGCAAAGACGACTCTGGAAAAAGACAAAATGCAGCATAGAGCACTTCGCCTGTGCATTGGAGCCGTCAAAACAACACCAAACAATGCAGTTTTAATAGAAGCAGGAGAAATGCCAATGGATTTGAGAAGAGATAAACTTGCATTGTCATACTGGGTCAAGCTGAAAGGAAGTGACGAAGCAAATATTTCAAAAACACTACAAGACTGCTGGGAATACTCTAATTTCCAGGGACATGGGTTTGGGTGGACAATTGAAAGAAGGACCAGAATGTATGGGCTGCACACTATTGATATAGCTAACACCAGTCCAGTGAGTAATGTTCCCCCTTGGCTGTTTCTGGGAATAGAAGTAGATGCTAGTCTGCTAATGAGGAAAAAGGATTGGCATATGAGTGAAGTTGGTGTTAAAACAAGCATTTACCTCAGGAACAACTACTATAACTTCTTACAGCTCTATACTGACGGTTCAAAGAATAAAGAGGGCTCTGTTGGAGTTGGAGTATACATCCCAGAATTTAAAGTGACCATCACAAAAAGACTCTCCAACAATACATCTGTGTTTACAGCAGAGATGGTGGCAATAATTATTTCTTTGCAGTGGGCGGAGGAGGTCAGACCAGACTGGGTGGTGGTGTGCACGGACTCACTTGCAGCGCTAAAAACCATACAGACACTAAAATCTACAAGGGAAGACCTGGTGATTGAGCTAAATCACAGTTTATTTAGGGTACAAAGGGGTGGTGGAGAAGTTCAGTTTTGTTGGGTTCCTGCACATGAAGGGTTGAAAGGGAAGGACTGTGCAGACAAATTTGCAAAAAGTGCTCTTGGAAAAGAAATAACTATGCCACTGTCTCTTGGAAAAGGTGAAGGGAAAGCAGTAATCAAGAAAAAAGGAACTGAGTTATGGCAAAAAAGACGGGATGAAGGTCATAAAGGTAGATCGTATTACAAATTACAAAAATCTGTTGCAATAAAGAATTTCATAACAACCAAAAGGAGGGAAGACATCATTATGGAAAGACTCAGACTGGATCACACAGGTTTAAACGGCACTTTATTCACCATGGAGAAAAGTGAAAGTGACAAATGTAGAGAATGTGGAGTAAAAGAAAATGTCGTGCACATCTTATTGCACTGTCACAAATATGGAAATGAAAGACAGATAATGGAAAATGAAGTTCGAGAAGCTGGTAGGGAATGGGATTTAACTGGGATTCTGGGAAGAGATGGAGATGGAGAGGCAATAAGAATCATGAGGAGGGCTCTTTTCTCTTTTTTAAATAACACAGGATTAAGTCATAGAATTTAAAGTAGAACTGAACTGAACGGCATTGAACGGCACTGGGTGATAGTACATACAATTATAAAGATAATTTATCATTGGCACCTCCTCCACAAATCCCGGAATCTTGGAGAAAATCGCGATTTTGAATTTCCCGCCCTGAAAAATCAGACAAATCCGCCGAAGTGCAGCCGGAGTTCCGCGTGACGTCACGAGTGTGACCCAGTCCTCATGTTTACCATTGCGAGCACGTCGACACTGGTTGTTTTTGGTGCATTTTGTCGTGATAGTCGACTACAAAACACTTCCAACACCTGGGAAGATCTGTTCAGTGGCCAAGGAAAGCTGTCATGGCGACGAAAGAAAAGAAAGGGGGAGGAAAAGCGACCGGGAAGCGATGCGTTTCTAGATATAGATATTACAGTGATCCCTCACTTATCGCGTTTAATGGGGACCAGAACCGACCGCGAAAAGTGAAAAACCGCGACGTAGCGTCACCCCCCCCCCCCAAGGGCGTCACAAGCACTATTTTGCACAAAAAGGCACAAGAGAACAGCGAAAAGTGCCACTAAGCAACACGAGCAATAAAGAACAATGAATGCGGTCTTCCTTCGCTGGGTAAAACGTCTCGGCCAATCTATCAATTCTAATGTAGTCTCCCTGCCTTCTCCCTGCCTTCTACATTAGAACATTAGGTATCAACACGGAGAGCCCGCACAACTGAAAATCCACCTCTCTGACCACCGCTCCACTCCTCTCCGCCCACCTCTTCACCGCTCGGGAATCTCGCAAGCTGATTGGCCGAGACGTTTTACCCAGCTTCGCTCCCTGCCGAGCGCCTATACCCAGCGAAGGAAGACCGCATTCATTGTTCTTTATCGCTCGTGTTGCTTAGTGGCACTTTTCGCTGTTCTCCTGTGCCTTTTTGTGCAAAATAGTGCTTGTGACGCCCTTGGGGGGGGGGGGGGGGGTGACGCTACTTCGCGGTTTTTCACTTTTCGCGGTCGGTTCTGGTCCCCATTAAACGCGATAAGTGAGGGATCACTGTAATAAGTTGGAAAAATGCTGATGTTTTTTTTCCCCTTTCTTTTTTATTGTTAATTTTCCTTATCCTGACACCCCAAACCTGCCAAAGTAAAGACTCACCATTCTGTATTCAATAAGCGACTCTCCTCCCCATCACTGCTGCGGTCTGAGTCGGTGCCGGAATCCCCCGAAAATTCTGGCTCTAATCTGTACGGTTCGATGCCTCCCTCGCTCTCTTCCTGTTTACTTGACACTCCTGCATCCTCCTCTGTCTCGTCACCGATCCTGAATGCCTCTTCACTCTGAAAACTCTGGTGTTCTTGACTGCTGGAACTGCTATCATCTGCCATTGTTGTTTTGATAAGGGTCACACTCGTGACGTCACGCAGCGTTGTCTGCACTACTTCCGGTTTGTTTGGCACTGCCAGCCAGAAGCAAAAGTTTATCGGCTTATAGCTTGGCCATCGCACGGCCTTAAAATTTCTTTTATGTGTTGAAAAATACAATAGGTAATAAGGAATTAATCTGCTATTCTACTTTTTTGGCAAAAAGGTGAGTTCAGTTCTACTTTAAGGGCCGGGCTCAGATGACATAATGTTACACACTCTTGTACAGTAGGTGGTGGTATGCACCTTTCAGTTGTTTGCTCTCCACCAGTAACCGAGAGAAGAAGAAGATGGCAGTTTGGCAGTTTATATAGAGTGAAGTACGTGGTGGTAATGCACCTGTAAGCTGGTTGCCAACCGCCAATCAAATCTAATAGAAGAAGAAGAACTCCCTGAGCTAACTCCATAGCGCCCCTATGGACGTTCATTAAAGCTTTCCCCTCCTAAACTTCCTCATATCCGGGGAGGCTGAAATTCGGGGATGCACACCCTCGTAACCTTAGTACAGCACTTATAAAATCTGAGTTCAGTCTGACAAACGGCTTGAGAGATCTGTGCGGAACACACACAGAGATTCCTTGCATTTATAGATGGACGGATGTACTTTATTAATCCCAAACTGGGAAATTACAGGGTTACAGGGGGCACAGTTTCCAGATGTGTTAATGAAATGTCTGTGACATGCTTTGGTCAAAATATGTCAGAGTTTAAATATTGTCCACCCAGCCGAAAGAATTGTCTTCCAGTTTTAAGGCATTTTGCTTTAAATGATGTGCTAATGAGCCTCGGTTGTCTCCACCCTCCTCTTTCATCATTTCAGAGATCTGTTGATGGTGTGGCTGGCACCATTTTGAGGTTACTGTTAGTCAGCAGCTACTTGCTTCAATAATGAGCTTGAGCTGACTCATGTGAAATAGGCTGAATGTGAGGATGTAATAATGTAGCGTTAATCCGGGACAGAGGTGTGTAGTTTTTCATAGTTGATATGACTGGTACCTGGGGTATTATAAGCATAGAAATAACCCTAAATGAGTGAATAGGTAACTCAGCTAATCATGGCCAACTTCTGCAAATTGAGGAACTGTCCACACTAGGGTATAATATAATAAAAAAGCTAAAATAAGACACGCCTTTATTAGTCCCACAATGGGGAAATTCCAGATAACTTTGAGGAAAGCGATATAAGGTCAAAGGTTGGCGTATGAGCCAGCTGAGAGCAGGAATGTCTAGTGGGGGTGGATAGATGTAACCATAAACTGTCCCACTCTTCCTAGATAAGTTTGAGTCCTGTGGGCTGATGTCTTGAGCTTTCCTGACCAGGGTGACTACTGCTCGGCTAGAAAATCCAGGTCTGGCACTTCAACACTGCAGAAGTACAGAAGCACTGCATGTGCACAAGATGACTCAGTCCACATAGTGGAAAACTGAATGTTAACGGAACAAAATTTAAGTTGACTAGTACATACTCGTGCATGCCCATAGAAGTCCAGTATAAGCAAGTATTTCTGCATGCCCGTAGAAAGCAGGTGTAAGCAAGCACGTCAGCACTCATTCAGTGATGGCCACCTTTGATCTTTGATGATGTCATAGGGAGTGCTATGATTGTGAGTCATGCCTGCGTTTGATCTTTGAAACTGTCCTATGTCCTATGATCTTTGATGATGGCATAGCGATGATGTACTGCTTCGAATGGGTGTAAGATTTGCAGATTTACACACAAACTGACAGAGATTTCTTGAATTTATCCAGTCCTTGCCACTGATAATACCTGTATCTGCCAAGAATGTGCCGCTAGTCCAGCAGAAGCTAGCGGTACTCATAAATACTTCGCAAGCAGTGATGATTTTTTAAGATTTCCAGATTTACTGCTTCGAATGGGTGTGGTTTAAAGTGCTGTGTCCTATTGTGTATATGACGGCATGGTCCTATTGTCTATATGACAGCATCGCGAGTCCTACTGGTCTATATGACGTGATAAAAGACATCAAGGCAGGCATAGGACATTATGGTCTATATGTTTACTGTACAGACGTGGACAAAATTGTTGGTACCCCTCTGTTAATGAAAGAAAAACCCACAGTGGTCACAGAAATAACTTGAATCTGACAAAAGATTGAGATTGAGATTGAGATTCAACTTTATTGTCATTACACATGTATGAATACAAGGTAACGAAACGTGACTTGGCATTTGGGCACGCTCTGCAGAGCGCATCCAAGGCCGGGGCAGCCGCTAGGCGCCAGTCATAGTCATTTGGTCTCCCTCTGAATGGTCTCTGAGACTAGAAAAAGACCCAAGGGTCCTTATCCCTTATCCTGTTGTCTGATGGGGCTATGTGTGCTACCTGACGTGGGCTAAATGACCCTGTAAGGGATGTGGGCCGTTGGCCACCTCACCTCAGCGAACACTTGAATAGGACAACATGGATAAACACTCAATGAAGTAGGTGTCACTGTCACCACGTCACAGCACAGCGACAGAGTAGAAACGAATTAGGAGGCTGGCTGTCATTGTTATGACAGATTATATTCATCTTGAAGCTGCAGCAGACAACTTTGGATGCCACAACTATACAAATATCACAGCTGCTAACAGTGAGAGGTTTCTTTAAAGAGCATTTTTTCCCCACTTACTCCCCTGGAGTTTGCAGCAGCTCTCTGACCGTCTCTGGCTGTTGTGAAGCAGAGGCCAGCCTGTGCTGTTAGTCCAAACCAAGCTCCTCTACTGCTGTGTTGAAATGTTGTCTTAGTGGTAACTCAGGTCTGGTCTGCCTTCCTGTCTAGCAGCGGGTTGAAGGCAGCAGGGATGGGTTTTGAGCTTGTGTAGTCTTTTTCCTGCTCTGGTCCATTTCCACACCCTGCTGATGTAGGTGGGTGGCTCTTCAAGCTTGCATGCCACTGGAACTTGTTTTTGCTCTCCAACGTACCCCGGAAGGACAAGGTTTTTTGCTGTGCACAGTGCATGTGCTCTGGGGGCTGGGCATCTTCTTCTGCTCTTTTTATTTAGTTTTGGTTGAAAGGTGGCAATGGGTGACCGCGTGTGCCCCCACCTGAACAGTGATGCCACTACAGTTTATAAAATAAACAACCATTGAAAAGGACTACTGAGTTATCATTTAACTGACAACTAATTTAATTTAGTCGACTAAATTCATAATTAGTTGGAAGTCAATCATTAGCATCCCTATTGGTGACCCTAGCTTTCTTTGCTGTTGAAATATAGCTTACATGGCAATTTTATGGCAACCTTTGATCTTGCAGTCCCAAACCCATAGTCACAGTTCGGGGTCCTAGGGTGAACCTGTGTACCAAATTTGGTGACCCTAGTATTACTTCTATAATAACAGGCCATAGGGAATGCCAACCTTGACATTTGACCTTTTGCCCCAAAAGTCCTGCAAAAATCATCCAATCAGAGCCAAGTTACCATATGCACATCATCAGTGTCTATCAAACCCTGGTACCAACTTTCCAAACAATCAGAACAAAACTGTAGCAAGAGTTAATTTCACAAAAGTAGGACAGAAGGACCGCCCCATGACATACCCCCCCCCCCCGACAAAAAAAATGATCCAAATGTATTATTGGTGAATAACGGTCAGAAAATTCTACTTTGTATAATACAAATACTGTAAAACATAATTCAAATTATTTTCACTAAGTGTTTTTCCTCTGAGCATCTCCACCCCACTGCAGTGATTCTAAGTAAGGCTGCAACTACCGACTATTTTGGTAGTTGACTAATCTAACAACTATTAGTCAACTAATCATGATTATTTCTCTCATGCCCACCATCTTTGCTTTCACCAACATTGGCTCATTTTAGACTATGAGCTTAGTGTAGCTTTAAATGATCCTGGAGAAGGATTGGGGGGGGGGGGGGGGCTATCCTGATTGTGATTATCAGTTTTATCAGTAAAAACACTACTAGGCAGCCTACTGAGGATGCCGACACACTGACTGACCCTCTGATTATTTTACTGAGGATGTATAATGGCTCAGGATGAGATTAAACTAAAACTCGTTTGCTGCAGTGCTAACGAGTTCCTATTTTCACTCACTGGCGAATGACCGTGTCCATCCAGGAGGAGTTGCACTCAGGAACCTTGAGGCAGGCCAGAGCGCTGGCTTTGATGATGAAGTCGTTCACAAAGTGGTAATAAATAAAAATTCTATGAAAATTAACCAATGAAAATCAGACAATGCTTTTGAATTGTGGTTCAACAGAATTATTTTGAAAAACAAACTCATGAAACAGGCCTGGACAATAATGATGGTACCGCTAGAAAAGATTGAAAATAATGTGACCATAGGGACATGTTCAACCAAGATGTGTCCTCTAATTAACATCACAGGTGTCTACAAACTTGTAATCAGTCAGTTGGTCTATTTAAAGGGTGACAAGTAGTCACTGTGCTGTTTGGTGACATGGTGTGTACAACACTAAACATGGACCAGAGGAAGCAAAGGAGAGAGTTGTCTCAGGAGATTAGAAAGAAAATTATAGACAAGCATGTTAAAGGTAAAGGCTATAAGACCATCTCCAAGCTGCTTGATGTTCCTGTGACTACAGTTGCACACATTATTCAGAAATTTAAGATCCACGGGACTGTAGCCAATCTCCCTGGACGTGGCCGCAGGAGGAGACGAATAATACGAATGGTAACAGAAGAGCCCAGAACAACCTCTAAACACATTCATGGTGAACTCCAAGGTCAAGGTACATCAGTGTCAGATCGCACCATCCGTCGTCGCTTAAGTCAAAGTGGACTCCATGAGAGATGACCAAGGAGGACACCACTGAAAACAAATCATCATCATCACCATCTGAAAACAAATCATCATCATATTGAAAACAAATCATAAAAAAGCCAGACTGGAATTTGCCAAACTGCATGTTGACAAGCCACAAAGCTTCTGGGAGAATGTCCTATGGACAGACAAGACAAAACTGCAACTTTTTGGCAAGGCACATCAGCTCTATGTTCACAGATGCAAAAATGAAGCATACCAAGAAAAGAACACTGTCCCTACTGTGAAACATGGAGGAGGTTCTGTTATGTTCTGGGGCTGCTTTGCTGCATCTGGCACATGGTGTCTTGAATCTGTGCAGGGTTCAATGAAATCTCAAGACTATCAAGGTATTCTAGAGAGAAATGTGCTGCCCAGTGTCAGACAGCTTGGTCTCAGTCGCAGGTCATGGGTCTTGCAACAGGATAATGACCCAAAACACACAGCTACAAACACCCAAGAATGGCTAAGAGCCAAACATTGGACTATTCTAAAGTGGCCTTCTATGAGCCCTGATCTAAATCCTATTGAACATCTGTGGAAGGAGCTGAAACATGGCGTCTGGAGAAGGCACCCTTCAAACCTGAGACAACTGGAGCAGTTTGCTGATGAGGAGTGGGCCAGAATACCTGCTGAGAGGTGCAGAAGTCTCATTGACAGTTACAGAAATGGTTTGATTGCAGTGATTGCCTCAAAAGGTTGTGCAACAAAATATTAAGTTAAGGGTACCATCATTTTTGTCCAGGCCTGTGTCATGAGTTTGTTTTTTTAAAATAATTTTGTTGAACCACAATTCAAAAGCATTGTCTGGTTTTCATTGGTTCATTTTCATAGAATTTTTATTTCTTACCACTTTTGTCAGATTCAAGTTATTTCTGTGACTATTGTGGGTTTTTCTTTCATTAACAGAGGGGTACCAACAATTTTGTCCACGTCTGTATATGACATCATAAAGACATCAATGACAGCATCATATCACACGCTGTCAGGCAGGCATCACTGTATGTGACATCATAAAGACGTGAAGGCAGGCTTGATGTTCTATGCTGCAGACATCATAGGGGCGTCATAGAAACATCATGGACTGTCCTATGATGCCGACATCATAGGGTCATCATAGGCCGTCCTATGATGTCCTATGATCATGACACACACACACACACACACACACACACACACACACACACACACACACACACACAGAGATTTCTTGAATTTCTAGAGTGATGATGATAGATATAGATAGGTACGTGTATATAGAGTGATATTCCTTGTCTCCAGTGCATGGGTCCCAGCCCATATTATCGTCATTATTGCCTTGGTCATGTCTCCCCTCTGGTCCCCTGTGTGTGATTATCTGTGCAGCCCCGCCCATGCCGTTTTCTGTAACCATGCCCTGCCCTCTCTGTTTGCCCGTACTTGTTACGATTCTGTGTTACGTTGCTTACCTGTGTCTATGTGTATGTCTTTTAGTGAGTCCTGTGGTCTGTATGATGTCATATAGACATCCTTCCGAGATCCTAGGAACTTCAGCCTTACGGTTTATGTGACATCATATAGACTGCGGTTTATATGATGTCACATAAACATGTAGGCGGTCCTGTGATTGCCGACATCATAGGGACATCATAGGTCAGCCAGCAGACATCTTATGATCGTGACACACAGACACACAAAAAAAGATTTCTTGAATTTATAGAGTGATGAAACAATCAAGTGTAGACATTTTTCTTTGTATGAGAATGTTTTCACACCTAAAGTTGTCATGGATTGCCTCCAGCAGACAGGAAAAACAGACTCCTTAAGGCGGGCAGGATATTAACAGAACAAATGAAGACAGTATGGAGCTGTAAAACGTAACGGTGGCAGCTAGGCTAAGTTGGCTAACCTACGGTAGAAGAAGAACAGGAGCCGGAGGAATGTCTGGAGTCTCTGACTCAGTGTTGTAGCCAAAGGTAACAGAAAGTCACAACTAATATAGGAAACGAATAATTAATGGGACTAATTAGGAACTAAATGACAATGTAAGGGAAACTGAAAACTGGAACTGAAACTACAAGGCAGGAAAAACAAAGGAACCTTTCACAAGAGCCGGACTAGGAACTAAGGCTAAACAAGGAGTCCTAACAATAACAGCATGACGATAATGAGACAGTGAGTCCAAAAAAACAACAGAAAGCGTGGTGGGCATGATAAGCGACCGTGTCCAGAGCATGACAAAAAACTTAATATAAGAAGCATTTCTATAAAAATATGAAGTATAAAAGTGTGGAATGAGATAATTCATAAGTTTTTAAACATTGTTCATGTAAATTGTGTCAAACAGTGATGTCCTTGTCCTGGAGCCACTTTTTTTTTTTTTTTCCAAACCTGTCCTGTGCAGCAGCTTGGCAAGCAGAGAAGATAACTGCTCGTCTTATTGTACCAGATTTTCTTTGCCAAAAGGAGCTCTGCTCATATTTATGTATATGTTTTTTGATTTTGTGTACTTTATTGATCCCCAGAGGGGAAATTGAGGGCCTCCACCTGGATGGATGAAGCAGCCACGTTACGGCGCTATCCCTTCACCGTTCACACCGAGGGCCACTTTAGAGTCTCCAGTTAAGCTAACCTGCAGGTTTCTGGCCTGTGCTTAGATGTGCTTCATAAAAATAGTTATAGACTCCTCTTGCTATGTAAACTTTAATACTTTTATTTGTATCGTCTTACTTATGCTGGACCTGACAGGGAGGAATGGGGGAGGGAATTGGAGGGCTATGAAGTGGTCGGAAGAGGTGGGGGGTGAAGGAGTGGGGGGATAATGGAAAACAGTCTTCGTGGTAATGGTGATCGGGATCTTTCTGATTGGAACTGGGATTGTCCTGGTGTACCGCAAATTGCTGAAGATGGATTCAACCTATCAAAATGCTGGCCAGGCGAGGTGCATCTGTCAAATTGAAAAATTGGAGAAGACCCTGATAGCGACAAATGGAGAACTGTCTCGGAAGGTGGATTACATCATGGTCTCGCTTAGGTCTTTCCACGATGGATTTAAAGCCCCGCAATGAAGGATTAAGTACTGAATCTACAGAAGAAATAAAAAGCCTTCTCTGTGATCAGTCCGATTTGGCTCAATTTCCCCATGAAAATTCCTCCTGGCTGTCTGCAGTCTGTGTTTTCAAAATCATCGAGCATAAGGCCTTGGACAGCCATCTGCACAGCCTGCCAAGATAAGGACTCGGCGGCAGCCAGACAAAACATCTCCTGCCAAGTGTCCTTGTTGTCTCTCTTATTATCATCAACACTGCTCAACACCGCACACACATTGATCCATGAACTGAATAAAGATACACACACTGCTCTCTTGTGTCTTGTGAATCCTGTGTAGCGAATGTGCATCGAGAGCTTTTTTTTTTCCTTGAAATCTTAATATTGATTAATTATGTAACCAGTATTTTGAATCAATGATTTTTTTGCTCCTTCCTATTGTTCCTCGTATTATTCTTATTCTTATGCTTGTACCCACTATCCTGTTGGCAGGTGCGTCTCTGATGCAGCCGCGTCACTGGAAATGCAGGTTCATTTTCTGTGTCAAGTCAAATTCTCTCGTATGTTATCAGTGATCTGTTAATGTACTTGGCAATAAATCTTTTCTGATTCTGAACAGATGAAGAGAAAACACAAGAAACAGTTGCTGCTTCTGAGAAGTTCTGCACACTGGCCTGACAACCTGCAGTCCCTGCAGATCACACTGAACCCCAGGACACTCAGCCACCTGCCCCAGGAGGGAGGGTGGCGCCTCGGCCACTTGATAGTCGAGGACTTTTGCGTTGTAAGCCCCCCCCCATTCTGAGGTTGGGAGATTCATGCACGGTGTTCTCCAGTGTCTGTAATAAACCACAGAAACAGATGCTGTCCTCACAGTCGCTGATGGACTTGCAGCATCAACATGGGGGGCGGCTGTGGCGCAGGTGTAGTGTGGCCGACTACCAATCGGAGGGTCAGGGGTTCGATTCCTGCTCTGTCTGCAGTCCGCATGTCCAAGTGTCCTTGAGCAACACACCGAACCCCCAGTTGCTCCTGGTGGGTCAGGCCAGCACCTTGCATGGCAGCTGCACCACCATCAGTGTGTGAATGTGTGGACAGCAGGATCTGTGGAGGGAAAGCGTGGCCACTGTGTACAGTTCTGTGTTCTCTCAGTAAAGTTCAGCTAGAGATCCCCAAGACGTGCACACCTCGGACACAGTCCAGAGACGGATAGTTCTTTCACACATAAGGAGTTGTTCAGAACTCTTCATACAAAGCTATAGAGTGATGAGAATCAAGTCAGTGGCGGCAATGCACCTTTAAGCTGGCTGCCAACTGCCAATCAAATCTAGAAAGAGGAGGAGGAGGAGGAGGAGGAGGAAGAGGAGGCTTGACTTTTTAAAAAAGGCTTTATTGCACATTTCAAAATTGCAGAAAGACCAATGTCAGTTGTCCAAGTGTGTCACATGTCAGAAGTGCAAACAGAACTCTTCCCCCTGACCCACTGAACACAAAACCTTCCCTACAGTCCATCTATTGATGAACACCTCCAGATCGTCCACCATTTGATAGTAAGAGAACTCCACCCAGAGTCTGACTGTCAACAAGACCTTGAAAGTGGACACAGGATCCACATTGCCAGCATTGCTTGCCCGATTTTTCCTCATCAGCCAGATGGCAAGCTTAGCAGTCCCAGATAGGAAGAAGACCAGTGTGGAGATGGTTCAGTACTCTGGCCTGACAGCAACTGGACGTCACAAGTTTTTGAATCACAGAATATATAAGATAAGATAAGATAAGATAAGCCTTTATTAGTCCCACAATGGGGAAATTCCAGGATTGCAACAGCACAGGGATAGCAACACTCAGAGCAACAATCAGAAGGCAAGAAAAAAAAACAAGCAAGCAAGAGCAGCTAATATACATATGTACATATTACTATAAAATATATATATACACACACACACACACAGTGCAGAGCATTGTAGCTGGATGGAATAAATATATGAATATATAAACACACAGTGCTGAGCATTGTAGCTAGATGGAATAAATATGTAAATATATAAACACACACAGTGCAGAGCATTGTTGCTAGATGGGATGAAACAGCATAACCCTCTACTTAGTTATCCTACATGGATAACTAACATCCTATATATATATATAAAAAAAAGATAGAAGTTTAAATGATCAGAAATAAAGGCATGTCCATAATGAATCAACAGATGTGGAGGCTGTGTCTGCCTGGACTGAACAGTGTGCTGACATGTTTGCTGTGGTGTCGCTGGTGTGTTTCAGAGAAGTCCAACTTGTTTGTGAAGGATCCCACTGACTTGATGACTAACGTGTATGGGGACACCGTGGTTACAGCTAATGGTAAGTCCACCGAGCACAGGTGAAGGAGAACTGGAGGAAACATCACACTTGTATTGTTGTCTGTGTAAGCATCACCTTTCAGAAAATGAGCCTGTGTTAAGCACGGCAGTGGAGCAGGTAGAAGCAGAGAGGAGTGTGTTGACTGAGATCACAGGAGCGTGCTTGTTCTCCCATGGAGGAGCAGTCAACAACCTCTATCATGGAAAGAGCCATTATAAACAGTTTTTCACACAAAAATCTACTACAAAACATACTTCAGCCTTAAACAGAATTCAGATATGTCAGAACAGTGCAGTCTTTCTGCTTTTACAGAGGCGTTATGCTGGATTGTGTGTGGAGGGAACCTGTTTTTGTAATGGGGAAGAGTTCAGATCTTTTAACCGTCATTTACTGCACTTTTTCCACATTGTAAAATGTCACACAGGTGTTAATGAAATATTTGTACATATTTTGGCCATATTCATTTTTTTAATTATTGCAGCATCATTGTGAATCATCTTTTGCAGCCTTCCTCAGAACAGCTTGTTTCAGTGCATGTCTCTTTAAATGCCCAAGGACCTCCATTAACTGTGCCCTCCCTCTTCTGTCACTGTTGCCAAGCTTTCTAGCTCAAATAGCAAACCTGAACCAACTAACGCAAATTTGTCTCAAAGAATGAATGAAATATTGATACCTGTGTGGTTTCAGTTGTTGATAGAATAGGACCAGTCTTTTGAGTGCAATAAGCACAGAAACATTCATGAACGAGTAGCTAAAGTGCTAGCTTCAACTAGCAGTCTTGAGATTTGGTTACAGAAAATAACATGCTAATGGTTTGATGTAGCATCACGGCGTGAATATAACAAAATGAAAGCAGCATAGGTACTGATAACTCCGTGTTTGGGGCATGGTAGCATGGGATAGCTCAGTTCTGTGTCAGTCCATTCAAGCAAGCTTTTGAAATTCTTGCTGTTTGTTTAGATCAGGGGTGTCAAACTCATTCCATGGAGGGCCAAGACCCTGCAGGTTTTATCTCCACCCAGTGTCTTCAACAGGTGATTTCACTGAATTTCTTCCCACTGATTGCTGATCAATGAAAACACCTGCTGAAGACACTGGGTGGAGGTAAAACCTGTAGGGTCTTGGCCCTCCATGGAATGAGTTTGACACCCCTGGTTTAGATGTTTGATGCTGATGTCAGTGTTACAACACACACGAGGCGCCTCTCATTAAATGTAGCTGAATGGCAGCAATACATGGAAACTGTTGAGCGCTCCATAAACCTGAAAGCTAAAACCTTCCAGCTTGCTTAGCCATTTTAAATGTTAACTCACTGAGTTTAATAATTGCTGTTTTCTTCCTTTCTTTATTTTTCTTCATATATGTGGATAGCCCCAGGTATGTTCAGGAATAACCTCTATTTTCAAAGTTCACAATGTGATACGTGGTGCTGTAAAAAAGGCGCAGTGCCACCTACTTCCCCGGCAGAGTTATTACAACTTTTTCACAGCTTCAGTGACTGTGAACGTGTATCATTTTTGTGTTTATCTTGACAACAAATTCTTGTCTCGAAGTGTTGGCAAATGAAAAGTGGAGAAACCTGGTGATACATTGAGACGAGCCTTTAGTTAAGTGCAGGAGCTGAAGACCTTGTAACAGATAGACGGGTTATGAACTGAGCACCAAGGCATAATAAGCCAAAATGATGCTCCATCTGTTATTGACTGTGCATTAATGAACCAGGTGGAGATGGGTACAGTGCTGTGAAAAAGTATTTGCCCCTTCCTGATTTCTTATATTTTTGCATATTCGTCACACTTAAATGTTTCAGATCATCAAACAAATTTTAATATTAGACAAAGATAACCTGAATAAATACAAAATGCGGTTTTCAAATGATGATTTCATTTATTAAAGGGAAAAAAAAACTATCCAAACCTACCTGGCCCTATGTAGAAAAGTAGTTGCCCCTCTTGTTACGTCATGAATTAGCTGTGATTAACCACTTTTTGGAAAGCGGAGTTCAATTTCAGTAGCTACACCCAAGCCTGATTAATACCAGACTTGTTGAATCAAGAAATCACTTAAATAGAACCTGTCTGACAACCTGAAGTAGGCTAAAAGATCGCAAAAAAGCAACACATCCCACTGTGCTCTAAAGAAATTCAAGATCAGATGAGAAACAAAAAACCACAGAATTTCTAAAGACCTGCAGGCCTCACTTGCCTCAGTTTGGACAGTGGTCCACGATGGAACATTAAGAAAGAGACTGGGCAAAAATGGCATCCATGGGAGAGTTCCAAGACAAAAACCGCTGCTGGACCAAAAGAACACAAAGACTCCTCAGATTTGCCAGAAAACATCTTGATCAGGGGCATTCAACTACAAAATTAGTTGGGCCACAATTTGAAATCAAGACATGCAATTGGGCTGCACATGTTCAGCGATCTGTTGAAGGACAAATTTCAAACCAACAACGATCATTATGATGAAAAATACACTTTTTATTCATTGTCTTGGTTTTACAGTGGTGTGAAAAAGTGTTTGCCCCTTCCTGATTTCTCAATGTTTTTGTATGTTTGTCACACTGAAATGTTTCAGATCATAAAACAAATTTAAGTATTAGACAAAGATAACACAAGTAAACACAAAATGCAGTTTTTAAACGAAGGTGTTTATTATGAAGGGTAAAAAAAAAAAAAAAATCCAAACCTACATGGCCCTGTGTGAAAAAGTGATTGTTCCCTGTTAAAACATAAATTAACTGTGGTTTATCACATCTTTGGAAAGCTGAGTTCAATTTCTCTAGCCACACCCAGGCCTGATTACTGCCACACCTGTTCTCAATCAAGAAAGCAGAGCCTTCAGTTATCAAGCTCCTCTCCTGTGGAACCAGCTGCCAATCTGGATTCAGGAGTCAGACTCGATCTCTGTTTTTAAGAATAGGGCTAAAACCTACCTTTTTGATATAGCCTACAATTAGGGAGGGATCATGTGTTTCTGAACCCTCCCTTAGTTATGCTGCTAATAGGTTTAGTCAGCCGGGGGACCTCCAGTAATGCACTGGGCTTCACTCCTTTCCTCACTCTCAATGAAATATTTTTTTTGCTGGTCATTAACATCTGTTTGTTCTCTCCCATAGATTGAGTCTCCATCGTGCTGTTTGCTCTCTACATGTCTGTTCTTTTCTTCTTCTCTATCGCCTCACCCCCCAGCCAGTCGCAGCAGATGACTGCCCCTCCCTGAGCCTGGTTCTGCTTGAGGTTTCTTCCTGTTAAAAGGGAGTTTTTCCTCTCCACCGTTGCCAAGCGCTGCTCACAGGGGATCGCCTGATTGCTGGGGTCTTTCTGCAACTGTGGGGGTTCCCCCTGCAGTTGATAGTGCTATGAGATGACTGTTGTTGTGAAATGGCGCTATATAAATAAAGTTGAATTGAATTGAATTGAAAATCACTTAAACCTCTCTGAAAAAGGGAAGTAGACCAAAAGATCCTCAAAAGCTACACATCATGCTGCAATCCAAAGAAATTCAGGAACAAATGAGAAACAAAATAATTGAGATCTATCAGTCTGGAAAAGGTTATGAAGCCATTTCTAAAGCTTTGGTACTCCAGCAAACCACAGTGAGAGCCATTATCCACAAATGGAAAACATGGAACAGTGGTGAACCTTCCCAGGAGTGCCCGGCCAACCCAAATTACACCAAGAGCATAGCGATGACTCATCCAAGAGGTCCCAAAAGACCCCACAACAACATCCAAAGAACTGCAGGCCTCATTTGCCTCAGTTAAGATCAGTGTTCATGACTCCACCATAAGAAAGAGACTGAGCAAAAATGGCCTGCATGGCAGAGTTCCAAGACGAAAACCACTGCTGAGCAAAAAGAACATAAAGGCTCATCTCAGTTTTGCCAGAAAACATCTTGATGATTCCCAAGACTTTTGGGAAAATACTCTGTGGACAAAAGTTGAACTTTTTTGGAAGGTGTGTGTCCCATTACACCCATTACATCCGGAGCAAAAGTAACAGCATTTCAGAAAAGGAACATCATACCAACAGTAAAATATGGTGGTGGTAGTGTGATGGTCTGGGGCTGTTTTGCTGCTTCAGGACCTGGAAGACTTGCTGTGATAATTGGAACCATGAATTCTGCTGTCCACTAAAAAATCTTGAAGAATAATTTCCGGCTATCTGTTCGTGACCTCAAGCTGAAGCACATTTGGGTTCTGCAGCAGGACAATGATCCAAAACACACCAGCAAATCCACCTCTGAAGGGCTTATGAAAAACAAAATGAAGACTTTGGAGTGGCCTAGTAAAAGTCTTGACCTAAATCCAACTGAGATGCTGTGGCATGACCTTAAAAGAGGGAATGGCAAAGGGAGATGGTGGCGTGCTTGGACGCTGCGGCCCCTCTAGGCATCAGTGAGTGTAAGAGTTTTGAGTGTTTTGATCATCCCAGACGTACATTCTGTAAAACTTACAACCGTGAGACCTTATTAAACATCAAGGCACTGCACGCTGCAAGAATTGCGGCGCTCGGTTGTGACTTGGACATTCTACGCCAGCATGGAATACTGTCGGAGATTTCGCTGGCAGCTACCCGGGAAAGGAGGAGGCGTAAACGGAGCGAACGCAAGAAAAAGTGAGGAAAAAGGGCCAGGATTCATGCTAGGCTCAAGGCTAACCCCTCCAGACCAGCAGTACCATCGCTCCTTCTTTCCAGTGTCCGCTCCCTCGACAACAAGCTGGACGAGCTGCATCTGCTGAGAGAAACCTGGAGGGAGTGGAGGGACTGCGGTGTGTTTGCGTTCACGGAGACATGGCTCCATGACAACATCCCTGACACGGCCATTCAGCTGGAAGGGATGACATCGTTCCGGGCGGACAGAGAGGCTGCTAGCTCCGGTAAGAGCCGGCGGGGGGGGGGGGGGGGGGGGGGGCTATGCATCTATATTAACAAGAACTGGTGCGTTAACGCCACATTAGTATCTAAACACTGCTCTCCGTTGGTGGAGTTCCTTATTGTAAATTGTCGGCCATTTTATCTGCCGAGGGAATTCACCAACGTGTTTGTAGCTGCTGTTTACATAGCTCCTAGTGCTAATGCTAAAGCTAATGTTAACGAGGCACTCGGAGAGCTGCACAATGCTATTAGTGAATTTCAAACTTCACACCCGGACAGTTTTGTGGTGGTTGCGGGGGATTTTAATCACACCAGTTTAAAGACTGTGCTCCCCAAGTTTAAACAATGTGTGGACTTTAAGACCAGAGGAGAGAATATGTTGGACTTGGTGTACACAAACTTTCCAGATGCTTATAAGGCAACACCTCGCTCCCACCTCGGCCATTCTGACCACCTATCCATGATGCTGGTGCCTGCCTACAAACCTTTACTAAAGCGCAGCAGGCCAGTAGTAAAACAAATCAGGATTTTGCCAGAGAGTGCAACCTCAGCACTAAAAGACTGTTTTCTGCACACAGACTGGGAGGTCTTCAAAATAGCAGCCTCCCAGGGAGACAGGACAGATGTGGAGGAGTACGCTGAAACAGTCACCAGCAACATTGCGAAGTGCACAGATAATGTCACTGTAGTGAAGACTATCACTGCACGGGGAAACTATAAGCCCTGGATGACGGCAGAGGTGCGCTTGCTGCTCACAGCCAGAGATGCAGCCTTCAGAGTGACGGACAGGATCGCCCTCCGCTCAGCCAGGTCTGCGCTTTCAAAGGGAATTAAGACGGCGAAGCGCGCCTATGTGGAGAAAATCCAGGGACACCTCTGTGGCACAAGGAACACCAAACGGAAGTGACAGGGAGTTCGGGCGCTGACTGATTATAAGTCTAGGCAGGGTGTCGATGATGATGACGCTTCGCTTCCAGACAGGCTCAACAACTTCTTTGCACGTTTTGAAGCATCAAACCTGACAGTCAGAGGGGGGGCTGGCCCATCTCCACCATCGGTTGGGCCAGCTATCACCGTCAACGCAGCGGACACACGGAGGGCCATAATCAGGGTCAACCCACGTAAAGCTGCAGGTCCGGACAACATCCTGGGACGTGTACTCCGAGACTGTGCGAGCGAGTTGGCGGATGTCCTGACTGACATTTATAACATCTCCCTGAGTCAGGCCATCGTTCCCAGATGCTTTAAGACCTCTACCATAGTACCGGTGGCAAAGAAACCAGTTGTGTCCTGTCTGAATGACTATCGTCCTGTTGCACTGACACCAATTGTGATGAAGTGCTTTGAACGGCTTGTCAAACCACACATCACAGCCTGCCTCCCTGCATCACATGACCCGCTCCAGTTTGCATATCATTCAAACCGCTCCACGGAGGATGCTATAGTCACCACCCTGCCCTCTGTCATCACCCACCTGGATCAGAAAGACACCTACACCAGACTCCTGTACATTGATTTCAGTTCAGCATTCAACACCATTATTCCCCAGAGACTGATGGAGAAATTACTCCTCCTCGGTCTGAACACCGCCACATGTCTCTGGATCCTGGATTTCCTGGCTGAGAGGCCTCAGTCTGTCCGTGTTGGAAATAACATGTCCAACTCTATCACGCTGAGCACCGGATCCCCTCAAGGCTGCGTACTCAGTCCACTGTTGTTTACACTTCTAACACATGACTGTGTATCCAGCCACGAGGGGAACCAGATTATAAAGTTTGCAGATGACACCACGGTGGTGGGACTTATTCAGAGGGATGAGGAATCAATGTACAGGGAAGAAGTTAAGAGACCTGGAGGGCTGGTGCAGGGAGAACAATCTGGTGCTCAACGTGGACAAAATGAAGGAGATGATAATCGACTTCCGGCGGTCACAGCCTGAACACATCCCTCTCAGTGTCGGCGGCCGTTTAGTGGAGAGAGTGGAGAACATCAAGTTCCTCGGAGTGCAGATCTCGCAGGACCTGACCTGGAGCAAGAATTCCTTGGGAATCAGGAAGCCAGTTTTTCTAAACTGGCTTTTGGTACGTGGAATGTTACCTCTCTGGTGGGGAAGGAGCCTGAGCTGGTGTACGAGGTTGAGAGATACCGGCTAGATATAGTCGGCCTCACCTCAACACACAGCTCCGATTCCGGAACCAGTCTCCTGGAGAGGGGCTGGAGCTTGGCCTTTTCTGGAGTTTCCCCGGGCGAGAGGCGACGAGCAGGGGTGGGTATTCTTGTATCCCCCCACCTTGCTGCCTCTATATTGGAGTTTTCCCTGGTGGATGAAAGGGTTGCTTCCCTGTGCCTTCGGGTTGGGAAACGGGTCCTGACCATCATTTGTGCCTATGCACCAAATGATTTTCAGAGTATCCCCTCTTTTTGGAGTCTGTGACTGGGGTGTTGGATGGTGCTCCTCTTGGAGACTCCATTGTCCTACTTGGGGACTTCAATGCGCACGTGGGCAACGACGGTGAAACCTGGAGGGGGGTGATTGGGAGGAACGGCCTGCCCGATCTGAACCCGAGTGGTGTTCAGTTATTGGAGTTCTGTGCTGACCACAGTTTGTCCATAAAGAACACCTTGTTCAAGCATAAGGGTGTCCATATGTGCACCTAGAACCAGGACACCCTAGGTCGCAGGTCAATGGTCGATTTTGTTATCGTGTCATCAGTTCTGCAAACGTATGTCTTAGACACTCGGGTAAAGAGAGGTGCAGAGCTGTCAACTGATCACCACCTGGTGGTGAGTTGGATCCGATGGCGGGGGAGGAAGCCATTCAGACCTGGTAGACCCAAACGTATAGTGAGGGTGTGCTGGGAACATCTGGCTGAGGCCCCTGTCCGGGAGGTCTTCAACTCCCACCTCCGGAAGAACTTCAACCACATTCCGAGGGAGTGTGGAGACATGGAGCCATGTTCTCCACCTCTGTTGTTGAAGCGGCGGCCCAGAGCTGCGGCCGCAAGGTGGTCGGTGCATCTCGTGGTGGCAACCCCCGAACCAGGTGGTGGACACCAGTGGTGAGGGGGGCCAATAAGCTGAAGAAGGAGTCCTATCAAGCTTGGTTGGCTTGTGGGACTCCCGAAGCAGCTGAGGTGTACCGGCAGGCCAAGTGGAGTGCAGTTCGGGTGTTTGCTGAAGCAAAAACCCGGGTATGGGAGGAGTTCGGTGAGGGCATGGAACAAGACTTTCGGTCGGCGTCAAAGAGATTCCAGCAAACTGTCTGGTGGCTCAGGAGGGGAAAGGAGCTCCCTGTCCACACTGTGTATGGTGCAGATGGGGCGCTGTTGACTTGACTGGGGATATCGTTGGGCGGTGGAAGGAATACTTTGAGGATCTCCTCAATCCCACTGATACGCCTTCCACAGAGGAAGCAGGGTTTGTGGACGAGGGGGATGACTCGCCTATCACAGGGGCTGAGGTTGCCAAGGGTTAAAAATCTCCTTGATGGCCGGGCCCCGGGGGTGGACGAGATTCGCCCTGAGTACCTCAAGGCCCTGGATGTTGTTGGGCTGTCATGGTTGACACGCCTTTGCAACATTGCGTGGAGGTCGGGGGCAGTGCCTTTGGCATGGCAAACCGGGGTGGTGGTTCCTTTCTTCAAAAAAGGGGACCGGAGGGTGTGCTCCAACTTTAGAGGGATCACACTCCTCAGCCTCCCTGGGAAGGTTTATGCCAAGGTACTGGAGAGGAAAGTCCGGCCGTTGGTTGAACCTCAGATTTAAGAGGAGCAATGTGGTTTTCGTCCTGGCCGTGGCACATCGGGCCAGCTCTTTACCCTCTCGAGAATTCTCGAGGGTTCGTGGGAGTTTGCCCAACCAGTTTACATGTGTTTTGTGGACTTGGAGAAGGCATTTGACCGCGTCCCTCGTGGTTTTTTGTGGGGGGTGCTTCAGGAGTATGGGGTATCGGGCTTGTTGTTACGAGCTATTCGGTCTCTGTACTACCGTTGTGAGAGTTTGGTTCGTATTGCCAACACTCGGTCAGACTCATTCCCAGTGAGAGTTAGACTCCGCCAGGACTGTCCTTTTTCACCGATCCTGTTCATAATTTTTATGGACAGGATTTCTAGGCACAGCCAGGGAATGGAGGGTGTCATGCTTGGTGACCACAGGATCTCATCTCTGTTGTTTGCAGATGATGTTGTCCTGTTGGCTTCATCCAGCAATGACCTACAGCTCTTGCTGGGACGGTTTGCCGCTGAGTGTGAAGCGGCTGGGATGAGAATCAGCACCTCCAAGTCCGAGTCCATGGTCCTCAGCCAGAAAAAGGTGGATTGGTCTTTCTGGGTTGGGGACAGGCTCCTGCCCCAAGTGGAGGAGTTTAAGTATCTTGGGGTCTTATTCACGAGTGAGGGGAAAATGGAACGAGATTGACAGACGGATCGGAGCAGCATCTGCAGTGATGCGGACGTTGTACCGGTCTGTTGTGGTGAAGAGGGAGCTTAGTTCTAAGGCAAAGCTGTCGATTTACCAGTCAATCTACGTTCCTACTCTCACCTATGGTCACGAGCTTTGGGTAATGACCGAAAGAACGAGATCGCAGATACAGTGGGGCAAAAAAGTATTTAGTCAGCCACCAATTGTGCAAGTTCTCCCACTTAAAAGATGAGAGAGGTCTCCAATTTTCATCATAGGTATACCTCAACTATGACAGACAAAATGAGAAAAAAAAATCCAGAAAATCACATTGAAGGATTTTTAATGAATTAATTGGTAAATTCCTCAGTAAAATAAGTATTTGGTCACCCACAAACAAGCAAGATTTCTGGCTCTCACAGACCTGTAACTTCTTCTTTAAGCGGCTCCTCTGTCCTCCACTCGTTACCTGTATTAATGGAACCTGTTTGAACTCGTTATTAATATAAAAAACACCTGTCCACAAACTCAAACAGTCAGACTCCAAACTCCGCTATGGCCAAGACCAAAGAGCTGTCAAAAGACACCAGAAACAAAATTGTAGACCTGCACCAGGCTGGGAAGACTGAATCTGCAATAGGTAAGCAGCTTGGTGTGAAGAAATCAACTGTGGGAGCAATTATAAGAAAATGGAAAACATACAAGACCACTGATAATCTCCCTCGATCTGGGGCTCCATGTAAGATCTCACCCCGTGGGGTCAAAATTGTCACGAGAACGGTGAGCAAAAATCCCAGAACCACATGGGGGGACCTAGTGAATGACCTGCAGAGAGCTGGGACCAAAGTAACAAAGGCTACCATCAGAAACACACTACGCCGCCAGGGACTCAAATCCTGCAGTGCCAGACGTGTCCCCCTGCTTAAGCCAGTACATGTCCAGGCCTGTCTGAAGTTTGCTAGAGAGCATTTGGATGATCCAGAAGAGGATTGGGAGAATGTCATATGGTCAGATGAAACCAAAATAGAACTTTTTGGTAAAAACTCAACTTGTTGTGTTTGGAGGAGAAAGAACACCATACCTACTGTGAAGCATGGGGGTGGAAACATCATACTTTGGGGCTGTTTTTCTGCAAAGGGACCAGGACGACTGATCCGTGTAAATGAAAGAATGAATGGGGCCATGTATCGTGAGATTTTGAGTGAAAACCTCCTTCCATCAGCAAGGGCATTGAAGATGAAATGTGGCTAGGTTTTTCAGCATGACAATGATCCCAAACACACCGCCCGGGCAATGAAGGAGTGGCTTCGTAAGAAGCATTTCAAGGTCCTGGAGTGGCCTAGCCAGTCTCCAGATCTCAACCCCATAGAAAATCTTTGGAGGGAGTTGAAAGTCCGTGTTGCCCAGCGACAGCCCCAAAACATCACTGCTCTAGAGGAGATCTGCATGGAGGAATGGGCCAAAATACCAGCAACAGTGTGTGAAAACCTTGTGAAGACTTACAGAAAATGTTTGACCTCTGTCATTGCCAGCAAAGGGTATATAACAAAGTATTGAAATGAACTTTTGTTATTGACCAAATACTTATTTTACCGAGGAATTTACCAATTAATTCATTAAAAATCCTTCAATGTGATTTTCTAGATTTTTTTTTCTCATTTTGTCTCTCATAGTTGAGGTATACCTATGATGAAAATTGGAGACCTTCTCATCTTTTAAGTGGGAGAACTTGCACAATTGGTGGCTGACTAAATACTTTTTTTACCCCACTGTACAAGCAGCTGAAATGAGCTTTCTCCGTAGGATTGCTGGACTCACCCTCAGAGATGGGGTGAGGAGCTCAGTCATCCGGGAGAGGCTCAGAGTAGAACCGCTGCTCCTTCACATTGAAAGGAGTCAGTTGAGGTGGTTTGGGCATCTGATTAGGATGCCTCCTGGACGCCTCCCATTTGAGGTTTTTCGGGCATGTCCCACTGGGAGGAGACCCCGGGACAGACCCAAGACTCGGTGGAGAGACTATGTCTCCCAGCTGGTCTGGGAACGCCTTGGTATCCTCTCTGAAGAGCTGGAGCAGGTGGCTGGGGAGAGGGAAGTCTGGGCTTCTCTGCTTGAACTGCTGCCTCCGTGACCCGGACCTCCGGAAAAGTGGTAGAAGATGGATGGATCAGGAAGCAGGCCCAGCAGAGACTGCACTTCTTGAGGAAACAAACAGGCCTCTCTCCCCATCTGCATCCTCAGGACCTTTTACAGAGGTGTGGTGAAGAGTGTTCTGACGTACTGCATTGCTACATGGTACTCCAGCTGCAGTATGTCAGACAAAAAAGTCTTGCAGAGGATAGTTAAGGGAGCTGAGAGGGTAATTGGAGTTTCCCTCCCCTCTGTCCAAGAACTTTTTCAAAACCACTGTAAGAGCAAGGCACTGAACATTGTCAAGGACCACCGTCACCCTCTGCATAAACACTTTGAACTTCTGCCATCTGGCAAACGATTCCGGAGCATCAGAGGCAGAACCACCAGACTGATTAACAGCTTCCTTCCACAAGCTGTTAGGATGCTGAACAGTTGATCCGGAATCTCTCATACATACTACTGCACCTATGGACATAATGTATATTATTTGTATATTGTAGTTCTGGTTAGTTTTAGATAGATAGATAGATAGATAGATAGATGTACTTTATTGATCCCAAACTGGGAAATTGCAGTGTAACAGCAGCATGACAGTTGACAACCAAACAACAGAAACACACACATGACAGACAAAGGGATTACCCATGGAAAGTAAAACTAACACGACTATAAAAAACCTATATACATCATAGCTTAATATATGATGACCTGTATAAACACATGAATCATCCCATTGCACAAGAAGAACCATCAGGAGCAGAGTGAAATGTGAGATACCAGTTAGTCTGTAAGGTGCAGTGTTGCAGCATAGCTATGACCAGAATACAACATCACAGTGAATTATTGTACAGTGAAATTGCATGTGGCGGGAAAGATTTCCTGTACCTGGCCGTTCGACAACTAAGCTGTAGTAGTCTACTGGAGAAAGTGCTTCGCTGTCTGTCTAGTGTGTGGTGGAGGGGGTGATCAAGATTGTCCATGATTTATTTAGTGTCCTCCTCTCCACCACTGTCTCAAAGGTCTCCAGTCTGAGACCAATCACAGAGCCAGCCCTCTTGATAATCTTGTCAAGTCTGTTGGTGTCTCTGGCCCTAATACTGCTACCCCAACAGACAGCAGCAAAGAAGATGGCGCTGGCGACAGCAGTCTGGTAGAAAAGCTCCAGCATCCTGCTACACATGTTGAAGGATCTCTGCTTTCTCAGGAAGTAGAGTCTGCTCATCCCCTTCTTGTGCGCTGCATCGGTGTTGGATCTCCAGTCCAACTCGCTGCTGATCCTGACACCCAGATATTTGTAGTCCTCAACCACTCCCACATCCTCCCCCCTAATCTGCAGTGGATGAGAAGGCATCTTCCTCTTCCTGAAGTCAATCACCATCTCTCTAGTCTTGCTGACATTCAACCTCAGGTGATTCTGCTCTGTCCACTCCTACCAGTGCCCTGTACTCCCCCTCCTCTCCTCTTATAAACTCCACAACAGCTGAGTCATCAGAGAATTTCTGCAGCTGGCATGACTCTGTGTTGTACTGAAAGTCAGTGGTGTATAAGGTAAAGAGAAAAGGAGAAAGCACAGTCCCCTGTGGCGCTCCCATATCACTAGCCACCACTCCAGACAAGACATTGTCCAGCCGGACAAACTGTGGTCTGCCCGTCAGGTAGTCAGTAATCCAGGAGGTCACAGAGCTGTCAACCCCCATCACCCGCAGCTTCTCACCCAGCAGCAGTGGCTGGATGGTGTTAAAGGCACAGGAGAAATCAGTTATTCTCACAGTATCTCCTCCACCATCCAGGTGCAGATGGACTTGTTGCAGCAGGTAGATGACAGCATCTTAAACTCCTAAATGGGGCTGATATGCAAACTGCAGAGGGTCCAGCCACGTCTTCACCTGCGGCCTCAGGTGGGCTAAGACCAGTCTCTCCAGGATCTTCATCACATGAGATGTGAGGGCAACTGGTCGGTAGTCATTCAAATCCGATGGAGATGACTTCTTGGGGACAGGAACCAGGCAGGATGTCTTCCACAGTACCGGTACTCTCTCCAGACTCAGGCTCAGGTTGTACAGGTGTTTCAGTACCGGAGATAGTTGGTTGGCACAGGTCCTCAGGGTCCTTGCAGAGATACCATCAGGGCCCGGAGTCTTCCGCTAACAGAGTCTCTCCAGCTGTTTCTCCACCTGATCTGTAGTCACTGTGAAATGAGGGAGGGTCCTGGTGCCCCCTGAGGAGGAGGAGGAGGGGGGAGATGGAGAGAGGTTCTGCACAGGAGGGTGGGTGGGGAGGGGTGTGTGGGGGTCTGGTTGTGTTGCTTGGGTGACAGACTGTGAGTTGAACCTATTAAAAAACACATTCAGTTCCTCAGCTCTCTCCTGGCTCCCAGATGGCTGCCTGACTCTCCCCTTGCACCCAGTGATTTGCTTCATTCCCTCCCACACATCTTTAGTGTTGTTTTGCCTGAGTTTCTCTTCCAACTTCCTCCTATAATTGTCCTTGCACCTCCTCAGCATCTCTCTCAGCTCATGCTGCACTCCCCTCAGCTTCTCCTTGTCTCCAGCCCTAAAAGCTCTCTTCTTTTTGTTCAGGAGTGCTTTCAGGTCACTGGTGACTCATGGTCTGTTGTTGGAGAAGCAGTGTACAGTCTGAGCTGGCATGGTCGTGTCTTCATAGAATCTAATGTATTCTGTGATGCAGTCGGTCATATTGTCTATGTCCACCCCATGTGGTTCACAGAGTCCGCTCCAGTCTGTGGTCTCGAAGCAGTCCTGCAGTGCATCAGCAGCTTCCTGTGTCCACCTCCTCACAGTCCGTGTATAAGCAGGCTGCCTTTGCACAAGGGGGACGTACTTGGGTGTTAACATGACCATGTAGTGATCTGATTTGCCAATGGGGGGCAGAGCTATGGCACTATATGCATCTCTGACATTGGCATACAGTAAATCCAGTGTTTTGTTCTCTCTGGTGGGACAGTCAACAAACTGGTGAAAGTCTGGTAGTGTTTTTCCCACTGAGACATGGTTAAAATCACCTGTGATGGCCATGAATGCATCCGGGTGCTTCTCCAGTAATGTGGCCGCAGTGGAGCTGATGACGTCACAGGCGACCGCTGCGTCAGCTGACGGAGGGACACGGACGATAATAATTAAAGCGCACTTCATTTCTCGCGGCATATAGTAAGGTCTCATACTCACAGCCAGCAGTTCAGTGTCCGGGCTGCAGCACTTTTCCTTCACATAAATGTGTCCAGGATGACACCATCGTTCATTAACAAGAAGTGCCACTCCTCCTCCCCTCTTTTTCCTGCTGCTTTTCACGTCTCTGTCCCCCGTATAGTCTTGAAGCCAGTTTTCAAGTATGTCTCAGGGATATGTGAGTGGCTGTGTTGGGGTGGGGGGTGAGGGTGTGTGTGAGTGTGTCTTAAATTATGTTCTTTTTACTTATATGGATGCCGAGAGAAATGCAATTTCATCTTGCCTGCACTACAGTTGTATGTACAGCAATATGACAAAGGTTGATTTGATTTGAAAAAGGCGGTTCATGCTCGAAAACCCTCCAATGTGTCTAAAGATGAGTGGGCCAGGATTCCTCCACAGCGCTGTAAAAGACTCATTGCCAATTATCGCAAACGCTTGATTGCAGTTGTTGCTGCTAAGGGTGGCCCAACCAGTTATTAGGTTTAGGGGGCAATCACTTTTTCACACAGGGCCATGTAGGTTTGGATTTTTTTCACCTTAATAATAAACACCTTCATTTCAAAACTGCATTTTTTGTTTACTTGTGTTATCTTTGTCTAATATTTAACTGTTTAGCTGTGGTGCCTGGGGCACTACTCAAGGCCCTCCCCTAGTGGTCAAGAGTGGTAAAAAAATTGTCAATAAAATAGTTCAGATTTCCAAGGCTATAACTTCAAAGTTACAAGAGATAATGGCTTACTGTCAATTAGAAAGATGTAGAATATGATCCTAAGTTTCAGTTAGGAATAAATTTACTCATCTAATTTGCATAATGTTGCAGCAGCTATATCAATTACATAACTCAGTCAAAAGTGGACTTTGGATACATTTACATAAAGACTGGTCCATTTTTTTGACGCCGATTTGTCTACAGGGGTATGTTTTTATCTAGTCTTCAAAGTACATGAACCAGAAAATCAATAAAATGTCAAAAAAACAAACATATTTCTCTCTTACCTGTTACCAGGAGGGGGGCTCGCCCGCCCACGTGACCGGTCCATTTTCGTCCATCGTGGCCAATGTTTGTTTGTGTGTTTGCTCAGTCATTTACACTCGTGTACCACATCTACAAACTCTTATGATTACCCCATGTGAATTTCATTTGTATTACGTGGCTATTTTTTCTGTTTGGTGCATTATTCCTGTGGGAATCCATGCCGCCCGTGGGTGCCGCCATCTTGGTCCTGGGAGCTCCATTTTTTGTTATATCGAACTCGATGTAACACGTTTACTTAGTAATTTACACCAGTGTACCACATCTACAAACTCTTATGATTATCCCACGTGAATTTCGTTTGTATTACACGGCTATTTTTCCCGTTTCATGCAGTTTCCGTCATTAACGCTGTCACGATGACCAATCGTGAAGGCATCCACATTGGTGCTGTGAGCTCAAAGCGGAAAAAGGAGGAATAATAATGTGGATTTCTCCTTCTTTGCTATATTCCATGTCAGCCATGATTCATTCGGCGCGTGTCTGCCACCTTCTAAACTGTCAGATCAATAGAGATTAGTACAAACTCTCAGTATAGCCGGGGGACATCAATAAGTTGACATGTGCAGTTGCTGCACTGTACCACTGGGGGTGCGCAACCCATCCTTTTAATCTGGGCAGTTAAAGGGTTAAATTTGTTTGATCTAAAACATTTAAGTGTGACAAACATACAAAAAAAATGAGAAATCAGGAAGGGGGGAAACACTTTTTCACATCACTGAAAATGTGCACTTGGCACATGACAAAGGCACAACAAAAATGCATAAAACCGCAATAACAGGGCTGCGGTTAAGCAGTACTTCAAGTAGTAGAAATATTTTTCCTCTTGAACAATAATTAAATAAATAGAATGGGGGGGGATTCTGTAAATGACCAGTTTGGTCACATCTTACTCAGGCATATCTTAAAGTACATAAAAACTCAATGAGCACTGTTAGTAGCATTAACATACATCCTGGTCATAACTGACCTTGGCACATCACAAAGTGCATGTAGCTGAATAAAAAATCAACTGTCAAACACTTCAGTGCACAAACGCCCCAAGAAAAGATTGATAGCATTAACAAACATTTCACATTCACTATTGTGGTTTGCTTTGCTTTAAATCACCGTGTGTGTGAGAAGGAACCTCTTTTTATAACTACACATTCCATTACACACACACACACACACACACACACACACACACACACACACACACACACCAGTCAGCCAGAAATTTCTAGTAGAGTTAAGGATGCAGAAAGCACCCACTTTGAGGTTTTTCTCCAAAATTTATAACAATTTTCTTATAGTTTTCTACTTTTCTCTCTAAGTGTATCTAAATTTGAAACCATTTTCCTGAAATTTGTAATTTCCTCTTGTAAAATTGACTTTTCTTGTACGTTTGAGACTTTATTATAAATTTGTAGATTTTTTTTATGGGTAATTTTTATTTTTTTAAATAAAATTACTGTTTTTTTTAATAAATTTGAAACAGATTGTGGTAAAATTTTGACTTTTTTTCCTTATACAATTTACACTTTTGACCAGAAGTTTGCAGAGCCAGAACAGAACAATAATTTAACTCTGATTTCAAAGAAAAAAATATTAATTTATTTCATTAAATATAATTTTATTAACTTTAATGACCAAAGATGCAGTTACTTCTGTTATGATTTTTCTATATATTTGTAGTTTTTTCTCCTCACCACTCAGACAGCAGGACAACCCTCCTGTATTTTCAAATCCAAATGTTGGCACATTTAGTTTGTCTGAAGGCTGCTGATGGATTAAAGTCATTGACTTTGTGAACTTCGGTCATCTTAACTTGCCAGGTCCATAATACCCATCCACTGGTGGATAGTGTTATGTATGTAAAACGTGATCCAATGATGAGACCGAATGGTGAACTAGACAGGACTTCATTATAGACTCACAGAATACACAGAGGTGCTCCCGCTAGGCTGAGAGGTGGTCAAAGAGACCCCCCCCTCTTCCACACAGCCCTCTTATACTCCAGGTGACGTCAGCGCCCGTGTTACACCATAATGTGTCCTAAGAACAACACTACATCCCCCCCCCTTCAAAATTGTCCAAAACACACATACAGTCAAGACCCTCCCCAATTTAGAACCCGAATCACGCACTAACAGTAAACAGAAATATATCGGGGCCTATAACATTCGCACAAAACAACTAAGGCTAGGGGGAAACAGTGGACTACTGCCTCCCCCCCACACACACACACGGCCAGACAGATTATTTTGCCGTCTCTGCTAAAATATATACCATTAAACATAAAATCACCGTGCTCCTAAAATAAGTATCATAAAACAATCCCCATAACATAACATATATACAAACAGGTTATACCTCAATTAACAAATCCCATTTTAACATAACCAATATAACCCGGGCAACTGACATACCAACAACACGTATCAAACACATTGCCCCCTTCAACTACCAGTCAGTTCCCATAGAGAGACCCCCCCCCCCCCCCCCGGAGACCCGTCAGGCAAGTCCCTTCCAGAGCATTTTCTTCTCTTTGCGCCCGGAGACGACCCACGTCGAAGCCCAGACACCTCCTTCTTGTCATAGGTGCGCCGCAGCTCGTTGGGATGTCTCCATGAGCCATCAGATAGCTGAAGGTAACCGTCCTCCTGAACAGCCACCACCTGCAGCCGCCCCTGGTCCTCCCTATCATTTTCTCTTACCACGAAACCCTCTCGACCGGGCCTCCTCTCTGGGTCAGCCCATATCAGCGACCCCCAGAGGAGCCTGACTCGGCTTCCAGTGTCCCTGAGTGGCACGTCGTTTCACCGTGCCAGCCGGTTCTGCTCCACTCGCTTTCATTTCAGATGCTGGCGAAGCCGTTGTGGCCCCTTGCTTAGCAGTACCTCCCAGCTGAACTCCGGAAGCAGAATGGGCCAGCCACTCAGCTCCATCTGCCGTCACAGGCATCCCACCACGCCGCCCAGTTCCCTAAGCTAGGGTAACTTGGGTCCTGGTGCAGGAACCCTTCTGTGATGGCCCCGGATGAGGTTGGTCCTGCTCATCCTCCAGAATACTAGGCTAAGGTTCATCCCATACAGCGTCATCCACCACTCACGGAACTGGCCGGTTCCACAAGCGACAGCCCGACCACTCTCTTCCAACAGCACTGGTGATCGTAAAGCCCAGTCCATAAAAAAGTTCACAGCCCATAATATTCACACCACTGGCGGCCACCACAAACTATAGGTTGGATACCTCTGTTAACTTGTACCTAGCTGCCAGTTCCAGCGTACCCACAATGGCCAGTCTATTTCCTCCATATCCACAAAATGGCGCTGAAAGACCTCTCACTTGGTAGTATGGAGGGGAAAAAACTCCTCACAGTAGACCAATTCAACATGGACCTCACTGCGCCCATGTCAATCAGTAACGGCACCTCCACTCCGTCCAACTTCACCATACAGTACGTACGGCTATCGGTGCTCGGAGAGATGGTATGAATAACTGTGGGAGTTGGAACAGGGGCATCCGCTTTGCGTCGCCATTCCCCACGCTTGAACCTATTACAGGCTCCGGCAAAATGATGCAGGAGTACACACTTTCCGCAGCGTTTACCTCTTGCCTGACACTCTCTAGCCTTGTACCGGTGCTTAGTGGACCCACAACCCAGACACCTGGGCGATCCCGGGGCGGACCTTATCTTCACAGCCGTAGCGCATTCCTCCTGCTCGCTATCATTGCTGTCCGGATCCACAGCCTGCGCCGTTGATTGTGATTCATAGCGGTGCAGCGTAGCTCTCTCATCAAAGTCACGTGACGGTCTGTCTGCTGCTTCACACTGCTGAGCTATCGCTACAGCCATGGCTAATGACAGTGTGTGAGGAGCCTCTACCGTGCGGACGAGCAAAGCTTGTGCTCCGCCAACTGGTCGTGAACCATCTCTTCCTCCAATGCCCCAGACTGGCAGTCCCCGGCCAGCTGACGCAGGTCCGCAACACATCATTGGACCGACTTGCCGGTCCGCTGGTGGCGCTGCCAAAACTGAATCCACCGGACGATGATGTTCACAGGAGCGTGAAAATGTCGTGACATTAGCTCAGCAGTGTCCTCTAAGCTATCCCTAGCCCAAGGTAGCAAGGATACGCTGTCCTTCCATACCTGAATTATGGACCAGAATTGCCCGAGCCCACATCTTCTTTAGTTCACCAAGGTTCAGAGCCACCAAGTAATTTTGGAATGCGGCGAACCACCTTGTCCAAGGGACCGGAGGTTCTCCCAGAGACTCCAAAAATGGCTGAATTGTAGACACACCAGCATCCATACTTTTACCCTCGTTGCCAAATGTTACGTGTGTAAAACGTGATCCAGTGACAAGACCGAATGGTGAACTAGACAGGACTTTATTATAGACTCACAGAATCCACCGAGGCGCTCTCGCTAGGCTGAGAAGTGGTCAAAGAGACCACCCCTCTTCCGCACAACCCTCTTATACTCCGGGTGACGTCACCACCCGTGTTACACCATAATGTGCCCTAAGAGCAACTATACAGATATACTGTATATTGTAGTAGTTGGTGAAGTCAGTCCTCAGCAATATAGTCACACTTGCCTTTCCCTACATACAGTATGAAGCCTCACCACACGTTTGCTCAGCGACTTTTCATTATTGCTCCTGTTTCCAGCAGGTTAAAATCACCATAAATGTCTCCACTGCTTACATATCACTTCTGCATTTTTTCCACGTTTAAAGTACTTTAATAAGCTCATGTTTCTCTCAGACAGCAATGCTAGAAAACCACTCTGCCTGCCAATTGGAACGCTCACATGGGCTGGACGCTTCTGAACGCCGCGCGGATGACGGTCACGCGCGTTGTTCGTGTGCGCGCTTGTGGACTGTTCCTTAATATTTTTTCCTAAATTTTTATTTCCTTGGCATGGTTTGGGCCACTCGGAGGTTGGTTCTGGGCCACATGTGGCCCGTGGGCTGCTAATTGAATAGGCCTGATGTAGATGATCCTCAAGACTTTTGGCAAAATATTCTGGGGACTGACAAGACAAAAGTTGAACTTTTTGCTAGACATGTCCTGTTTTATCTGGCATTAAACTAACACAGAATTTCATAAAAAGAACATCGTATCAACAGTCAGACATGGTGGTCGTGTCATGGTCTGTGGCTGCTTTGCTGCTTCATGACCTGGACAACTTGTCCTAATTGACAGAACCATGAATTCTACTCTCTATCAGAAAATCCTGAAGGAGAATGTCTGGCCATCAGTTCGTGAAGCCCTCCAGTGTGACTGAATTTAAACAATTCTGCACAGAAGAGTGGGTCAAAATTTCTTAACAGCAGTGTAAAAGACTCATTGCCAGTTGTTGGCACCAATGGTGGCACAACCAGTTATTAGGTTTAGGGACAGTTAGGGGGCAGTTACTTTTTCACTTAGGGCCAGGTAGGTTTGTATAGCCTTTTTCTCTTAATAAATGAAATCATCATCTAAAAACTGCATTTTGTATTTACTCAGGTTATCTTTGTCTAATATTAAATTTGTTTGATGATTTGAAACATGTAGGTATAATATCCATCCATCCATCCATCTATCCATCTTCTACCGCTTTTCCGGAGGTCCGGGTCGCGGAGGCAGCAGTTCAAGCAGAGAAGCCCAGACTTCCCTCTCCCCAGCCACCTGCTCCAGCTCTTCAGAGGGGATACCAAGGCGTTCCCAGACCAGCTGGGAGACATAGTCTCTCCACCGAGTCCTGGGTCTGCCCCGGGGTCTCCTCCCAGTGGGACGTGCCCGAAACACCTCAAGTGGGAGGCGTCCAGGAGGCATCCTAATCAGATGCCCATACCACCTCAACTGACTCCTTTCAATGTGGAGGAGCAGCGGTTCTACTCTGAGCCTCTCCCGGATGACTGAGCTCCTCACCCTATCTCTGAGGGTGAGTCCAGCAATCCTACGGAGAAAGCTCATTTCAGCCGCTTGTATCCGCGATCTCGTTCTTTCGGTCATTACCCAAAGCTCGTGACCATAGGTGAGAGTAGGAACGTAGATTGACTGGTAAATCGACAGCTTTGCCTTAGAACTAAGCTCCCTCTTCACCACAACAGACCGGTACAACGTCCGCATCACTGCAGATGCTGCTCCAATCCGTCTGTCGACCTCTCGCTCCATTTTCCCCTCACTCGTGAACAAGACCCCAAGATACTTAAACTTCTCCACTTGGGGCAGGAGCCTGTCCCCAACCCGGAGAGGACAATCCACCTTTTTCCGGCTGAGGACCATGGACTCGGACTTGGAGGTGCTGATTCTCATCCCAGCCGCTTCACACTCAGCGGCAAACCGTCCCAGCAAGAGCTGTAGGTCATTGCTGGATGAAGCCAACAGGACAACATCATCTGCAAACAACAGAGATGAGATCCTGTGGTCACCAAGCATGACACCCTCCGTTCCCTGGCTGCGCCTAGAAATCCTGTCCATAAAAATTATGAACAGGATCGGTGACAAAGGGCAGCCCTGGCGGAGTCCAACTCTCACTGGGAATGACTCCGACCGAGTGTTGGCAATACGAACCAAACTCTCACAACGGTCGTACAGAGACCGAATAGCTCGTAACAACAAGCCCGATACCCCATACTCCCGAAGCACCCCCCACAAAAATCCACGAGGGACGCGGTCAAATGCCTTCTCCAAGTCCACAAAACACATGTAAACTGGTTGGGCAAACTCCCACGAACCCTCAAGAATTCTCGAGAGGGTAAAGAGCTGGTCCGATGTGCCACGGCCAGGACGAAAACCACATTGCTCCTCCTGAATCCGAGGTTCGACCGACGGCCGGACTCTCCTCTCCAGTACCTTGGCATAGACCTTCCCAGGGAGGGGAAGCCCAAGCTTTCTAGGTATAATAAACATGCAAAAATAAAAGAAATCAAGAAGCGGGCAAATACTTTTTCCCAACACTGTAAGTCTACTGTATTAGGGTGCATTCAGACCAAACGCGAACGGAAGAATTTTTCGCGTGACGCAATTAAATTGTAACTCAATGTAAACTTGTGACTAGGCATGAATTCACCATCTGAGTGAGTAACAAGACAGGCAAAGTTGCATTTATAACTTCTGCAGCTGTGTTCAACCTGCTGTGGAACTCCCCAAAACACCGCCATGCTTAGACTTACATTATCCAATGGGGTCTCACCTGAAAAAATTGTCCTTGCCTCCAAAATTTCACCTGTATGATTGGTTGTTTACGTTGCTAGCTTGCTAGCTTTGTTAGCACGTCCGTGACAGGAGTCAGTGGATAAAAAAACGCTGACATTCTGATTCAACTGCAGAGCTCCCGGTCCTTCTGTCTCTAGGTGAGTGTCTGTCTCATTTTCAAACTTGTTTACTCTGCAATGTTGATACTTTTACTGCGGTGAGAGCAGAATCTCAAGGCCATTACATGCTAGTGCTATCCCTCGGACATGAACATGCGAATGTGCGAGATTTGCACGTGCTCGCCTGTTTCCATTGACTTGGTATGCATTTGAAAAATTCCCTTCGTGTTTGGTCTGAATGCACCCTAGGGTGACAAATTTAAAGAAAGCACCCCACACACGTTTGCAGACAGACAACTCAGCTGGCCAATAATAAAACAGCAGGACGGTATCAAGGCTGGGTTTACCACGTCTAACATCAAAATAAAAAGAAAATAATTCAGACCATTACATACAGTGCATCTAGAAAGTCTTCACAGCGCTTCACTTTTTCCACATTTTATGTTACAGCCTTATTCCAAAATGCATGAAATTGATTTTTTTCCTCAAAATTCTACACACAATACCCCTTAATGACGATGTGAATTTTTTTTTTTTAGATTTTTGCTAATTTATTAAAAAACAACAAAAAAAACAAAACAAAAAAACTGAGAAATTACATGTACATAAGTATTCACAGCCTTTGCTCAATACTTTGTTGATGCACCTTTGCCAGCAATTACAGCCTCAAGTCTTTGAATGATGCCACAAGCTTGGCACACCCATCTTTGGGCAGTTTCCCCCATTCCTCTTTGCAGCACCTCTCAAGCTCCCATCGGGTTGGATGGGAAGCGTCGGTGCGCAGCCATTTTCAGATCTCTCCAGAGAAGTTCAGTTGGATTCAAGTCTGGGCTCTGGCTGGACCACTCAAGGACATTCACAGAGTTGTCCTGAAGCCACTCCTTTGATATCTTGGCTGTGTGCTTAGGGTTGCTGTCCTGCTGAAAGATGAACTGTTGTCCCAGTCTGAGGTCAAGAGTGCTTTGGAGCAGGTTTTCACCCAGGATGTCTCTGTACATTGCTGCATTCATCTTTCCCTCTATCCTGACTAGTCTCCCAGTTCCTGACATGGAAAACATCCCCAAAACATGAAGGGATGGTATTGGTCTGGTGATGAGCAGTGCCTGGTTTCCTCCAAACATGACACCTGGCATTCATGCCAAAGAGTTCAATCTTTGTCTCATCAGGCCAGAGAATTTTCCGTTTATTCGTTTACTGCCTAAACAATCACATTTTTGACCCTCTAAGTATTAACCAAAATGCAATTTTTTTTTTCACACACACCTCAGACTCGATGAAAAATTTGATAAACTGGAAAAAATATATGCCCCAAACATACAAGGTAAATGGAGATTGCCGACCATAAAGTTTGTTGTACAGACACAAAATTCGGGTGAGGTGTGCGTCACCTCAAGACATGCAAGAAACATAATTGTGGCACTGACCCATGGCCAACAGCAAGTCCGCCATCTTGCCTCAAAGCTTGGTCACCTCCCTGACTAAGGCCCTTCTTCCCCAATCACTCAGTTTAGATGGCCGGCCACCTCTAGGAAGCGTCCTGGTGGTTCCAAACTTCTTCCATTTACGGATGATGGAGGCCACTGTGCTCATTGGGACCTTCAAAGCAGCAGAAATATTTCTGGACCCTTCCCCAGATTTGTGCCTCAATACAGTCCTGTCTTGGCAGTCTACAGACAATTCCTTTGACTTCATGCTTGGTTTGTGCTCTGACATGCACTGTCAACTATGGGACCTTATATAGACAGGTGTGTGCCTTACCAAATCATGGCCAATCAACTGAATTTACCACAGGTGGACTCCAGTTAAGCTGTAGAAACATCTCAAGGATGATCAGTGGAAACAGGATGCACCTGAGCTCAATTTTTAGCTTCATGGCAAAGGCTGTGAATACTTATGTACATGGGATTTCTTAGTTTTTTAAATTTTGAATAAATTTGCAAAAATCTCAAAAAAACCCCAACAACAACTTTTTTTCACATTGCCATTCTGAGGAAAACCTGGTCTTCACTTCCGCCCTCCCAAGAGAGTAGACACTTTTTCCTCCTCTCCTGCTCTGACTTTTTTTTCCTTCCCCCCCAACTACTGGATCCCAGCTTGCTGTTGTCTGTCTGCGTCTAACTGCGACCGTCGAAAGAAAGAAATTATGGAGTTAATAAGCTGGGCTTTGAACACAATTGACACTATTTTTTCAACAAGGAAAAGTGCTCCGGGGGAAGCTGTCTGCCCCGCAGGTACGGCTCCAGCGGGCTATTTACGTGACACAAGTAATTGGAAAATCTTGTGTCTCACTAATCTCTCTATTGAAGATATTGAAGATTTGTATGTCTTCGTGGTAATGGTGATCGGGATCTTTCTGATTGGAACTGGGATTGTCCTGGTGTACCGCAAATTGCTGAAGATGGATACAACCTATCAAAATGCTGGCCAGGCGAGGTGCATCTGTCAAATTGAAAAATTGGAGAAGACCCTGATAGCGACAAATGGTGAACTGTCTCGGAAGGTGGATTACATCATGGTCTCGCTTAGGTCTTTCCACGATGGATTTAAAGCCCCGCAATGAAGGATTAAGTACTGAATCTCATTCATTCATTGGCTCCATCGATCTCGAAAGATCATGGGGGGGTTTTGTGCCTTGGGTCATCATTCAGGGAGCTGCACCATCGGGCGTGGCTGTAGAGGCCGATACGGGATCTGCAGGTCCTGCCGCAGCCGTTGCAGATGAATTCTTCACAGTGTAGTGGGGGTCTTGACAGTCTCCTCTGTCTGCGGAGTCTCTTCTCCCCCCAGCGAGTGTCTCTTCTTTCCTCTGCTGTTCGGATGACATCCTGGGTGGTGGTCCGCCAGTTGGAGCGGACGGAGGCGGCTGACTCCAGGTCGGAGGGGTTAAAGCCTCCAGCCTTGAGGTCACGCTTGCAAACATCCTTGAATCTGAGAGTTGGGCGTCCCTTTGATCTAGTTCCAGTAGCCAGCTCCCCATACAGTAAGTCTTTGGGGATGCGGCCATCCTCCATTCGGTTGACGTGGCCAAGCCATCGCAAGCGTCTCTTTGTCAGGATGGCAAACATACTGGGCACATCTGCTCTGGCCAGGACGTCGATGTTGGAGACACGGTCCTGCCAAGTGATGTGCAGTAGTCTGCGAAGGCAGCGCTGGTGGAAGGCGTTCAGTCGGCGTTCCTGGCAGGAGTAGAGGGTCCAAGCTTCACTGCCGTATAGGAGAGTACTCAGTACACAGGCCATGTAGACTCTTATCTTGGTGTTGATGGTTAGCATAGAGTTGTCCCAGACTCGCTTCGCCAGACGGGCCATCACCGTCGATGCCTTGCCGATACGGCCGTTCAGTTCGGCGTCTAGGGAGAGATTGCTGGAGATGATCGACCCGAGGTAGGTGAACTTGTCCACCACCGCAAGTGTGTGGTCGCCGATATTGATATTGGGAGCACTGCTGACATCCTGGCCCATGACCTCGGTCTTTTTAAGGCTGATGGTGAGGCCAAACTCAGAGCAGGCACGAGCAAAGCAGTTGATGAGACGCTGGAGCGCTCCCACGGTGTGGGCAACAAGACCAGCATCATCAGCAAAGAGCAGCTCCCTGATTAGAACGCTTCGCACCTTGGTCTTTGATCTGAGGCGTGCCACGTTGAAGAGGCCTCCGTCGCTCCTGGTGTGGAGAAAGACACCGTCTTCAGAGCCCCGGAAGGCGTAGCATAGAAGCAGGGAGAAAAAGATGCCAAATAGGGTAGGAGCCAGAACACAACCCTGCTTCACACCGTTCTTGATCGGGAAAGGGTCTGAGGATAATCTATCAAACTGGACAATGCCGTTCATGTCCTGGTGGAATGACTTGATCATGCTCAAAAGCTTGGGGGGACATCCAATTCGTTGGAGGAGGGCAAACAGTCCATCCCTGCTGACCAAGTCAAAAGCCTTGGTCAGATCAATAAAGGCCAAAAAGAGGGGTTGTCTCTGCTCCCGACACTTTTCTTGCAGCTGCCTCATAGAGAAGACCATATCTATGGTTGACCTTATCTATGGTTATCTAAGTACTGAATCTACAGAAGAAATAAAAAGCCTTCTCTGTGATCAGTCTGATTTGGCTCAATTTCCCCATGAAAATTCCTCCTGGCTGTCTGCAGTCTGTGTTTTCAAAATCATCGAGCATAAGGCCTTGGACAGCCATCTGGACAGCCTGCCAAGATATGGACTCGGCGGCAGCCAGACAAAACATCTCCTGCCAAGTGTCCTTGTTCTCTCTCTTATTATCATCAACACTGCTTCAACACCGCACACACATTGATCCATGAACTGAATAAAGATACACACACTGCTCTCTTGTGTCTTGTGAATCCTGTGTAGCGAATGTGCATCGAGAGCTTTTTTTTTTCCTTGAAATCTTAATATTGATTAATTATGTAACCAGTATTTTGAATCAATGTTTTTTTTGCTCCTTCCTATTGTTCCTCGTATTATTCTTATTCTTATGCTACTTTACCCACTATCCTGTTGGCAGGCGCGTCTCTGATGCAGCCGTGTCACTGGAAATGCAGGTTCATTTTCTGTGTCAAGTCAAATTCTCTCGTATGTTATCAGTGATCTGTTAATGTACTTGGCAATAAATCTTTTCTGATTCTGATTCTGATTCTGACGAGACGGTGTCTATCCCACTTTGGATGGTGTATCTCTTTTATCTAACAATCTGGCATCATTTTTATCCAAATTTCTAAAACCTTGACAACTCAAGAGTTGGGACCAGGAAGCAGAGTCGCAGTCTTACACGCCTCTCTGCAGCTCCTCTTCAACCGCCATCCTTCAACTTAGCCCCTGTCTTCCCCATCAGAGAATCATTGTCTGCTCCCTCCAACGTAAATAAAATTATAATGTACAGTATAAGCATCCCAAAGTGATTAAACAAAAAGTTGGTAAAACTCAAATTAAACATGAAGCCTCTAAATTGAATGATTTGGCCTCTGTTCTTCTACTTTGCAAGCAGTTTCATGAAATGATCAGTCAGAGAGCAATTCATACTGGCTCGGACGTCACCCGGGTTAACAAGGTCAGGAGTTCCTGGCAGCGGAAGGCAAATTACAGAGCTGAGTGGAGGAATCTGATCAGACCTAAACGAAACAGCCATTGTCGCCCCCGACAGACTGCTATGATGATGATGATGATACCTTAGTGCAGCTTTTAATACTATCGATCATAATATTCTACTTGATAGATTAGAACACTATGTTGGACTTAATGGAACTTTGTTGCAGTGGTTTAGATCTTATTTGTCTGATAGGTTCCAGTTTGTTCATGTCAATAATGAGTTTTCTTCCAACTCAAAGCTCAGTCATGGAGTTCCACAGGGATTTGTCCTAGGCCCTATTCTTTTTAGTTTATATATGCTTCCATTAGGCAACATTATTAGAAAGCACTGTATACATTTTCATTGTTATGCAGATGACACACAATTATATCTGTCAATGAAGCCAGATGATAGCAATCAATTAGCCAAGTTGGAAGGCTGTCTTAAGGAAATCAAAGCTTGGATGACTTGTAATTTCCTGCTATTAAATTCAGATAAGACTGAAGTCATTCTAGTTGGTCCAAAAAACTTAGAAATACCTTTCCAAATCAAACTCTTAGCTTGGATGCCGTTACTCTCTCTCTGAATAGTTCTGAGGAACCTTGGAATTATTTTTGATCAAGATCTGTTTTTCAATTCACATATTGAATTTGTTTCTAAGACTGCCTTCTATCATTTGCGTAATATTGCCAAGATTAGGAGCATCTTGTCTCAGTGATGCTGAGAAGCTGATCCACGCTTTTGTTAGCACGAGATTAGATTATTGTAACTCTTTATTATGAGGTTGTCCTAAAACATCTTTAAAAAGTCTTCAGCTGATCCAAAATGCTGCTGCCTAACAGAGCACTACACTCCCAAAATGCAGGATTACTTGTAATACCTAGAATCTCCAAAAGTATAATGGGAGGCAGAGCCTTCAGCTATCAAGCTCTTCTCTTGTGGAACCAGCTGCCAATCTGGATTTGGGAGTCAGACTGAATCTCTGTTTTTAAGAATAGGGTTAAAACCTTCCTTTTTGGTATAGCCTATAATTTGGGAGGGGTCATGTGCCTCTTAATCCTCCCTTACTTATGCTGCTAATAGGTTTAGTGAGCCGGGGGACCTCCAGTAAAGCACTGTGCCTCACTCTTTCTTCACTCTCAATGATTTTTTTTTTTTTTTTTTTGCTGGTCATTAACATCTGTGTGTTCTCTTCCATAGATTGAGTCCCCATCGTGCTGTTTGCTCTCTACATGTCTGTTCTTTTCTTCTTCTCTATCCCCTCACCCACCCAGCCAGTCGCAGCAGATGACTGCCCCTCCCTGAGCCTGGTTCTGCTGGAGGTTTCTTCCTGTTAAAAGGGAGTTTTTCCTCTCCATCGTCGCCAAGCGCTGCTCACAGGGGATCGCCTGATTGCTGGGGTCTTTCTGCAACTGTGGGGGTTCCCCCTACAGTTGAAAGTGCTATGAGATGACTGTTGTGAAATGGCGCTATATAAATAAAGTTGAATTGAATTTGAAAGTGCAAATAATAAAAAGAGTGTCTTTTTTTTGTTGTAATTTGAAAAGAATGGAAACTCCTTGCTTTGAGAAAATCCAAACTCTAAAATGCATAGTGTGTGTCAAGTAGGTTGGAATATAAACAGAGGTGAGTGAAGTCGTCAGCAGTTGTTCCACATAATATTAGTGTTTCCTTTTAATATTGATAATTTGGTCAGACTCTTCTCCATTGATTCCTGAATATTAAAGTGTCCATTAGAATGCTACTTTAATTGTGTGTCAGCATTTTCTCACACGTTTGCTGTGACATTTTACTCAAATTTGCAGCTGTATCATAAATGTTTGGGGCTTTGTCTTATAAATCTTCCTTGTAAGTCTGTTTTCTTGTATATTCATGTTTTTCTTATAAATTCCTGTCTTCTTTGTGATGAATATGTGAGGTTTTGCACATAAAATTGCCATGCTTTACTCATAAATGTTCAACTTTTTTTATCATAATTTTTTATGTTTAAGTTTTTACATGTAAAAGTTTGACTTTTTTCTAATTTCTAATTTAGTTTCTGTACTTGTCCTTTTAGATCTTAGTGCAGCTTTTGATACTATTGATCATAATATTCTACTTGATAGATTAGAACACTATGTTGGACTTAATGGAACTTCATTGCAATGGTTTAGATCTTATTTATCTGATAGGTTCCAGTTTGTTCATGTAAATGATGAGTTTTCTTTCAGCTCAAAGCTTAGTCATGGAGTTCCACAGGGATCTGTGCTAGGCCCTACTCTTTTTAGTTTATATATGCTTCCGTTAGGCAACATTATTAGAAAGCACTGTATACATTTTCATTGTTATGCAGATGACACACAGTTATGCCTGTCAATGAAGCCAGATGATACTAATCAATTAGCCAAGTTAGAAGCCTGTCTTAAGGAAATCAAAGCTTGGATGACTTGTAATTTCCTGCTATTAAATTCAGATAAGACTGAAGTCATTCTTGTTGGTCCAAAAAACCTTAGAAATTCCTTTCCAAATCAAACTTTCAGTTTGGATGCAGTTACTCTTTCTCTTAATAGCTCTGTGAGGAACCTTGGAGTTATTTTTGATCAGGATCTGTCCTTCAATTCACATATTAAATTTGTTTCTAAGACTGCCTTCTATCATTTGCGTAATATTGCCAAGATTAGGAGCATCTTGTCTCAGAGTGATGCTGAGAAACTGATCCACGCTTTTGTTAGCTCGAGATTAGATTATTGTAATTCTTTATTATCAGGTTGTCCTAAAACATCTTTAAAAAGTCTTCAGCTGATCCAAAATGCTGCAGCAAGAGTTTTTAACAGGTACTAGAAAGAGAGATCATATCTCTCCGGTTCTGGCCTCCCTTCATTGGCTTCCCATAGAGTTTAGAATTAAGTTTAAAATCCTTCTTCTTACTTACAAAGCTTTAAACAATCAGGCTCCTTTTTATTTAAAAGATCTGATACTACCGTATCATCCTAACAGAGCACTACGCTCCCAAAATGCAGGATTACTTGTAATACCTAGAATCTCCAAAAGTACAATGGGAGGCAGAGCCTTCAGTTATCAAGCTCCTCTCCTGTGGAACCAGCTGCCAATCTGGATTCGGGAGTCAGACTCGATCTCTGTTTTTAAGAATAGGGCTAAAACCTACCTTTTTGATATAGCCTACAATTAGGGAGGGATCATGTGTTTCTGAACCCTCCCTTAGTTATGCTGCTAATAGGTTTAGTCAGCCGGGGGACCTCCAGTAATGCACTGGGCCTCACTCCTTTCCTCACTCTCTATGAAATATTTTTTTTTTTGCTGGTCATTAACATTTGTTTGTTCTCTCCCATAGATTGAGTCCCCATCGTGCTGTTTGCTCTCTACATGTCTGTTCTTTTCTTCTTCTCTATCCCCTCACCCCCCAGCCAGTCGCAGCAGATGACTGCCCCTCCCTGAGCCTGGTTCTGCTGGAGGTTTCTTCCTGTTAAAAGGGAGTTTTTCCTCTCCACCGTCGCCAAGTGCTTGCTCACAGGGGATCACCTGATTGCTGGGGTCTTTCTGCAACTGTGGGGGTCCCCCCTACAGTTTTCAAGTGCTATGAGATGACTGTTGTTGTGAAATGGCGCTATATAAATAAAGTTGAATTGAATTAATAATTTGTGACTTTTGTTGATTGACAGCACTTTTCTTTTTAATTTGCCTCTTTTATTTTAGCAATTAACATTTTTTGCAGTTTGATTATCATTTTTCTTACATATGTGGATCTTTTCTTTTAACTTTTTTACATTAAGTTTGATTATTTTTCTCAAAATATTATTATTCTTAGAAATTTGCAACTTTATTTTTTTAATTTCACAGCATTCCTATGTACACATGTGGACAAAATAGTTGGTTTATTTATTTAGCGAATGCAAAGTCCTTAAGCCAAGCAGTTGCCTCCTGGTTTGCTGTATGGAGGGTGTGTAATCCTCCTTCCAGTCTTTGGAGCGGGCAAGCCTCTATGATGTGTTCCATTGTTTGCTCCTCTCCACATGCGCACAGTGGGCTAGGGCTACTGCCCCATCTGTAAAGGCTGGCCAAGCAGGGGCCATGTCCAGTCCTGAAGCGATTGAGTGTAGACCACTGTCTCCTTGGGAGGTTGGTGCCCGGGACCTGTTGGTTGGGGTTTATCACCAGCTGTTTGTTTGGGACCTCCTTGGTCTCCCATTCCTCTTGCCAAGCTGTCTGGATGGTAAAGTCAGCTGGGGGAGGGTTTTTCCAAATCGGCCGTCTGGATGAAAGTCGGGCAGTGGGTGGAGTGTAGATATCTGCATGGATTGGTAAGTGAGGAGAATCTTTAACTTTTTGGAGCATCCTTTGAGTTAATGCTGCTCGCCGGATGTGTGGAGGGGCTATGTTTGACAGTACAGAGAGCCAGGGGAGTGGTGTTGAGCGGATTGTTCCAGTTATAGTTCTCATGGTTGTGTTGAGCTGGGTGTCTACATGGTGTGTGTAAGATGACCTGGACCAGACAGGGGCACAATATTCTGCTACAGAGTATGAAAGGGCCAGTGCTGAGGTGCGCAGGGTGGAGACTGCCGCCCCCCATTTTGCACCAGCGAGCTTGCAGAGCAGGTTGTTTCGTACTTTCACCTTAGCAGCCGTCCCCTTTAGATGTTCCTTGAAGGATAAGGTCCTATCAAGGGTCACTCCAAGATAAGTTGGATTTGGGGCATGCTTAAGCTTGAGTCCGCTCAGGTGGATGTTTAGTTCTCTAGCAGCTTTTGCATTGTGGAGATGGAATACACTGGAGACGGTTTTTGCTGGGCTTGGTTTTAGGCGCCAGATTTTGCAGAACTGGTCCAGTTTGGCAAGATCTTCCGTGAGCACCCGTTCCAGTGGTTCAAAGTCTGGTGCTTGGAATGCCAAACAGATGTCGTCTGCATAGGTGAATTTGCGGGATTTTGTAGTAGGCAGGTCGTTTATGTAGAGGTTGAACAGAGTTGGAGCTAGAACTGAGCCTTGTGGGAGTCCGTTTTTCTGCATTCTCCATGCACTTGTCTTCTGACTGAGGTGGACTCTGAACCTTCGGTTGGTCAGCAGGGTTTTTATAATTGCTGTTGCCCAAGCAGGGATCGCCTTTATAAGTTTCAGGAGGAGGCCTTTGTGCCAGACCGTATCATAGGCGGCTGTAAGGTCGAGAAACACAGCCCCTGTCTTCAGTCTGCTCTCGAAGCCATTTTCGATGAAGGTGGTTAGGGCCAGTACTTGTTCTCCTGTACTGCGGTCCTTGCGGAAACCTGCTTGATCCACACTTAGAATATCCTCTACCTCTGGGGAAATGCGTTGCAGAATTAGGCGCTCCATGATTTTGTAAGGAACGCTGAGTAGGGAGATTGGGCGGTAGCTTGCTGGTAATTTGTGGTCTTTGCCAGGTTTTGGGATGGCAATGACCTTTGCTGTCCGCCATTTCTTTGGGATCGAGTTTGTTTGTGTGATCCTTGTGTAGAATTGTGTCAACCAGGTTAGGGCTCGGGGGCCAAGATTTTTCATGAATTCTGGGAAGATGTTATCGTATCCTGCTGCCTTTCCACATTTCAGGCTCTGTAGGACTTTCTCCAGTTCAGCAGCCTCGAAGGGTTCAGGGTTCGTTTCCTCTACAGGCATTTTTTGGTGTTTTTTTAGCTCAGTTGTAACTGCTCTTTTGGTGTCTTTGTCTTGGGGTGCTTTGGCGATAGTCAGTAGGTGGGATGCAACTTGGTTGGGTGTGACGGATGCTCGGCTTTGGCTAGGGGGCTTCTGTGCAGCTCCTAGGCGACGGATGAGGCTCCAACATTTCCTGCTAGAGTGGGTAAAGCTCCGGTCAGCAACTGTCTCCTCCCATTTCTTTCGCCGAGCTGTATTTAGCGATTCAATGAGATGGTCTGCTATCTCTGGGTCCCCTGATGTTTGATAGGATTGTAGGAGGGCAGCACTTTCTCCGTCCAAACATGGGACATAGAGGGGTCGGTAGCCTCGTGGGATTGCAGTATGGGCAGCCTTGAAGATTGCGCTGCAGAAGCGGTTGTATGCTTCATCTACAGTGATGGTGTGGAGTGGGATGGTAACAACGCTCCGGTCCAGAGTTTCACTGAATTTCTTCCAGTTGGCTTTGCGGAAGTTCCAGCGCATCTTCCTTGGGCTGTATATGACTGGAAGTTGTAGGCCAATGTGTACAAGCAGGGGCCGGTGTTGGCTGTGTGGAAAATCATCAAGAATGAGGATCTGTGTAGGATATGGCTCCCCATTCAAAGAGCTGACCCAACACAGGTCAGGAGAATAGTCCTTCTTCCACCTAGCAGAGTGGAAGGTTCCTCTTTGTTTGGGGTCGTATATCAAAGCGAGGTCATTTCTGGATGCCCAGTCTGAAAGTGCCTTCCCATCACTGTCCACTGCTGGGTACCCCCAGTCAGGGTGATGGCTGTTAAAGTCCCCCACATAGATGGCAGGGTGGGGTAGGGTGGGTAAGACCTGCAGATCCCAGTTGGCATTAGGGGGCTTGTACACATTGACAATATGGAAGCCACCAATGATTATGGTGTCTGAGAAATGTGTTGTTATCAGGTGATTTGCTTCAACTATGTCAGAACGCACATAGGTGGCACGTCCATGTTTAGCATGTAGAACATAGCACAGGAGGTCAAAGCCTTTGATGGTGAAGCGGCCAGCTTCCTCTGTGCCAATATGAGTCTCTTGGAGGCAGATTACATCAATCGAATGTTGGAAGGCGAGGACTTCGATAAGGCTTCGCTTGGCTGCAGATAGGCCTTCAACGTTTAGTTGTAATATGCGAAGGGCCGATCCTACCACAAAGTGCTCTTGGGGCTGTTTGCTTTCGGCTTTAGGACTGTGACTAGGATTCTTCTTTGACTTGGCACAGAGGCGTCGTCTCTTCGAATTTAGTCTGCTGGTAGGATCATTAGCTTCCCCAGGCGAGCCCGGGTACTGGCGGAGGGCGCGACGAGAACGCTGATCCATTGCCCCCCAAAAATACCAAATAGTTGGTACCCCTATGTTAATGAAAGAAAAACCCACAATGAATCTGACAAAAGTGGTCGTAAATAAAAATTCCATGAAAATTAGCCAATGAAAATCAGACAATGCTTTTGAATTGTGGTTCAACAGAATTACTTTAAATAACAAACTCATGAAACAGGCCTGGACAAAAATGATGGTACCCCTAGAAAAGATTGAAAATAATGTGAGCATAGGGACATGTCCTCTGTCCTCTAGTTAACATCACAGGTGTCTACAAACTTGTGATCAGTCAGTCGGCCTATTTAAAGGGTGACAAGTAGTCACTGTGCTGTTTGGTGACATGGTGTGTACCACACTAAACATGGACCAGAGGAAGCAATGGAGAGAGTTGTCTCAGGAGATTAGAAAGACAATTATAGACAAGCATGTTAAAGGTAAAGGCTATAAGACCATCTCCAAGCAGCTTGATGTTCCTGTGACTACAGTTGCACATATTATTCAGAAATTTAAGACATGGCTGCAGGAGGAAACTTGATGAAAAATGGAAGAGACGGCTAATACGAATGGTAACAAAAGAGCCCAGAACAACCTCTAAACACATTCATGGTGAACTCCAAGGTCAAGGTACATCAGTGTCAGATTACACCATCCGTCGTTGTTTGAGCCAAAGTGGACTTCATGGGAGACAACCAAGGAGGACACCACTGTTGAAAACAAATCATAAAAAAGCCAGACTGGAATTTGCCAAACTGCATGTTGACAAGCCACAAAGCTTCTGGGAGAATGTCCTATGGACAGATGAGACAAAACTGCAACTTTTTGGCAAGGCGCATCAGCTCTATGTTCACAGACGCAAAAATGAAGTATACCAAGAAAAGAACACTGTCCCTACTGTGAAACATGGAGAAGGTTCTGTTATGTTTTGGGGCTGCTTTGCTGCATGTGGCACAGGGTGTCTTGAATCTGTGCAGGGTACAATGAAATCTCAAGACTATCAAGGTATTCTAGAGAGAAATGTGCTGCCCAGTGTCAGACAGCTTGGTCTCAGTCGCAGGTCATGGGTCTTGCAACAGGATAATGACCCAAAACACACAGCTAAAAACACCCAAGAATGGCTAAGAGCCAAACATTGGACTATTCTAAAGTGACCTTCTATGAGCCCTGATCTAAATCCTATTGAACATGTGTGGAAGGAGCTGAAACATGGCGTCTGGAGAAGGCACCCTTCAAACCTGAGACAACTGGAGCAGTTTGCTCATGAGGAGTGGGCCAGAATACCTGCTGAGAGGTGCAGAAGTCTCATTGACAGTTACAGAAATGGTTTGGTTGCAGTGATTGGCTCAAAAGGTTGTGCAACAAAATATTAAGTTAAGGGTGCCATCATTTTTGTCCAGGCCTGTTTCATGAGTTTGTTTTTTAAAATAATTCTGTTGAACTACAATTCAAAAGCATTGTCTGATTTTCATTGGTTAATTTTCATAGACTTTTTATTTTTATTTATTACCACTTTTGTCAGATTCAAGTTATTTCTGTGACCATTGTGGGTTTTTCTTTCATTAACAGAGGGGTACCAACAATTTTGTCCACATGTGTAAATGTGTGACATTTTCTTTGTAAATTAGTATTGTGTTTTTTTTGTCAAACCACAGGAGCGATTGTCGTATTTCCTTTTAAGCGAGTCCCCGTTAGAGAGAATGCTGGTTTAAGGTCTATGCATGTGTAATGAACATGATATTAATGAGAAAACGAGAAATAAAAGTAAACTGAGTTAATTCAGCTGATGGAGTATGAGCTTCTGTTTGTGTGTTTTAGGTGAGGAGGCACATCTTCTTCGTCTGTCCTTCACCAGCCTCTTTACAGGAAGCTGTTTAGAATCTTCACAAGATTTCATCACCTGGTGAGAAACACAGTGGGCATTTTTCAACATCACCACACTGTCTTGTAACTTGATGTGACTGATGTTCATATTGAAATTTAGGGTTTAAAAACCTGGAGCGTGACATTGTGCCTCATTCACCAACTACACTGGAGAATAAGTTTGTTCTTCAAACCCGCTTATGCACGTTCTACCAAAATTCTAGGGGCGGGGAAACAAAATTGAGTGTGATATCATGATAGTTTGTGGTGGCAATATTGATACTACTGTTTTGATACTTTATCAAAATTCTTGGTAAATGTTGCAAATACAAATGTAGCTATTTTTACCCACTTTACACAAGGGTGGAGATCGTTGAGCTCTCCTGGAGCGCTCCTTGACTGCTCAATGATCTCATCAATCTCCCAATGATCTTTCAATGATCTTTCAACAAGCTTTCATTGAATGCAGAATTTTTCCACCCCAAAGTTAGAGATGGCTGAGGAATCAATGAGGGATTGCTGAGCGTTTGATGAAAGACTAGTAGAGTTCATTGAAAGACCGCTGAGAGAAATGAGATCCTTGAGTGCACCTTGAGAGGTTGCTTCCGTTTGTTGACTATTGACCGATTGCAACTGTGGAGATCACTGGAAAATCATTGAGAGATCTCAGTGATTCCTGAGAGATCATTGAAAGATTGTTGAGAGATGTGGCCATTTTTTTCATCACTAGAAATCTCTCAAATGCTCAGCAACCTTCTTGGTTGCTCACAAAGCTCAGTGATCCCTCACTCATCTCTCCTGGTCTCTCAGTGATCTGTCAAGGATCTTTCAAACTGGAATTTTTGATAGTACAACAATTTTCCAAACATTTACACAGGATGTGTTTTTTAAAGGCTTTAGTAGATTGTTGAGAGACCAGGCCAATTTTTCATCTCTCAACGATCACTCAGTGATCTCCGGCTGCGTAAAGGGGCCCTTTGGTGCTAGAGTAATAAAAATGAATTGACTTTTCAGTCCACTAGATGGTGCTAAATTCTCACTTTCTGATTAGGTCAGCACAGCAAATGAGTGACTGAGATCTAGCTGGGAGTTCAACAAGGCAAAGATCGGAATGGGAAATCGAAATAAATGATATTGCAATACTCAGCGTATCACAAGATGGTAATAATATTGTATGGTGCAGCCTCTAGTGATTCTCACCCCTACAAAATTCTGACATAAATTCAGTGTTTTTGTGTTTGTGATTTATTCTTGGCTAATAACAAAATCTACAAACACTCATGAGTACTGACATGTTGGGCTTAAAATAAGTGGCTGTTCTGTTTTTTTCTGTTCAACAGTAATATAATTTAGCAGTATCACGCGAGAAGGTGTGGCGTTATACTGGGACATCAGCATGGCCCTGATCCTTCAGAAGCACGCAAGCAAGAGGCTGCTGTTGTTGTAGTACAACATCACACCCTTGAGTGATATTGCTGTTATACAAGAGTTCCACAGGCACAGTTTATTAATGGACAGCAATACAGTTCATGAGAATTTTCTTAAGAACAACTTGAGAAAAAATTTAAGAAAGTACTTCACAATGTATTGGTGAATGAAGCTCGCTATTCTTAACTGGGTTTATGTAGTGACTGTTGACATCGGGCCTCATGCAAGAACCATGAATGCTAACAAATTTGTTTGTAAATGTCCCAATTCATCTGAATAAATTTTAAGAATAGAAACCTTACAAACTTTATACTTATTTAGCATGATTTTATACTTCACTGCCGAAGGCCAAGACCTTGGTGGTCTGATCCCTAGCTTACTAAACTGGCTTTTGGATTATGGAACATCACCTCTCTGGTGGGAAAGGAGCTTGAGCTGGTGCACGAAGTTGAGACATACTGTCTTGGCATAATTGGGCTCACTTCGACGCACAGCTCGGGTTCTAGCACCAGTCTCCAGGAGAGGGGTTGGACCTTGGCGTCTTCTGATGCTGTCTTAAGCAAGAGGCAATGAGTTGGGGTGGGTCTTCTTGTATCCTCCCGTCTGATGTCCTCTATGTTGGAGTTCTCCTCACTGGATGAAAGGGTAGTTTCCCTGTTCCCCTAGGTTTGGAAACAAGTCCTGACCACCATCAGAGTATCCACACTTACTGGAGTCTGTGACTGGGGTGCTGGAAAGTGCTCTACTTGGGGACTTCAACGTGGACATGGGCAATGACAGCTGGAGTGTTAAGGCTTTTAGAAAGCCTTTTAGCCGGAACCGGATTTTCCGGTTCCGGCTCTGCCGGACCGGTGGCGCCACACGAGTCGGCTGCCTGTTGCAACAGCCTTTTTTTTTTAATCTTCCTTCTTCTTTCTACACCTTTCACTCTGTATATATATCACGGACGCACGGATCGCCCCGGGGGTCTCCCGGGTCGGCGGACGGAGCCACGGTTTGCAGCGGGAGACGTTACAGCGGGGAGGAGCTAGTGCTAGCTAGCACTTGGCCGCCGCCCGGTGCTAATGGGAAACTCGACATACCGGGAGCTGTAGCGAAAACGAAGCGGGTGCCGGGCTGGAGTTTAGGCGGCGTGAAAGAAATATAAGACAGAATAATAAAGAGCGATGGCAAGAACCAAGCAGACCGCCCGTAAAATCTACTGGAGGAAGAAGCCCCCCAGGAGACAGCTAGCCACCAGGGCTGCTCGGAGAGGCGCTCTGGCCACCGGCAGAGTGAAGAGGCCTCGCCGTCACAGGTCCGTGGCTCTGAGAGAGATCCGTCGCTACCAGAAATCCACGGAGCTGCTCATCCGTAAGCTGCCCGTCCAGCGCCTGGTGAGGGAGATCGCTCAGGACTTCAAGACCGTCCTGCGTTTCCTGAGTTTCGCCGTCATGGCTCTGCAGGAGACCAGCGAGACCCACCTGGTGGTCTCTTCTTCGCTAAGGGGGTCACCATCATGCCCAAAGACTTCCAGCTGGCCCGCTGCATCCGCGGAGAGAGAGCTTAGACTTTCTGCTGCACATCCACCAGCCATAATGCTCTGCACTGTGTGTCTATATATATACATTTATAGTAATATGGACATATGTTTGCTAGATGTTGTTTTTTCTTGCCTTCTGATTGTTGCTCTGAGTGTTGCTGTCCCTGTGCTGTTGCAATCCTGGAATTTCCCCATTGTGGGACTAATAAAGGCTTATCTTATCTTATCTTATCTTATCTTTAGTTATATGGATATAACTATTTAATGAGTAATAACTTGTAGATGTAATTACCTCAATCAAACACTAGGGGCACCACCTCTTCATTTAATGAGCAGAAGACCTCTATATGATTGAGCTTAAAATTTGGTAATGATGAGCAAGTTAAACAATAGTTTGGTCAGTCTGTGGCCTGAATTCTTACTGTAACACTCAGATGTTCGAATAGAGGACAAAGAAATACATATTTAACCTCTTAACTGTGTATGTTGCCAAACTGTGACATAACTCCTAGTGGTCAACAGTGGTAAAGATTTTTTTCAAGAAAATATTCAGATCAAATGTCAGAACTTTCCAAGGCTATAACTTGAAAGTGGTAAGAGATAATGGCTTACTGTCAATTAGAAAGATGTAGAATATGATCCAAAGTTTCAGATAGGAGTAAATTTACGCATCTAATTTGCATACAAACAAAGACATTTGTCACTTACTGCTGGCAAGGCAGCATCCTTTTGCGGCATTCTGGTCATAATTTTGTCCTCTCCCGGTCATTTTAGCTTTCTCTCCTACATCCAGAAACTGTTATTGATTATTCCACCTTAATTTCACTTTTATTCCGTGGCAATTTATGTTATATGATGACATGCAACCAGCGATTGCTCTACAGTCAAATGGTGCTCCGGGCGCTGGCAGGTGAAATCAATGAGCTTCACGCTCCCTGTGTTAAAAAAACATGTAAATATCTACCTTCATCAGCTAAATAATCTCTTTTTAGAATCATAGTTGGCAAATTTGGGACCATATCCTCCGAATTTGCTCCTCCGTCTGCGATCGCGTATGTCCACAACGATGGGTGCTGTCCATTTTGTTTTGTAATCTCAAAGATGAAAAAGAAGAAGAAGGATTTCTTCCTCTTTGGTGTATTACGTGTCATCCATGAGTCCTCCAACGCGTGCCTCCTCAGTACAGCTGGTGGTGTTTCTGCACTTCATACCAGTTGACAGGCACAGTGCTATGTGGTGCCACTAGGGGCAAAAGAAATCACACAGCTTAAAGGTTAACTTTGTTTACCCTTCTATTGAATCACACAAGCCATCACACAGACAGAGGCTTAAGCTACGGTCACAAAGATTCTCACGAACAATGGGTTCATAAGAATCTCCCAGTTCATACAAATTCTGGAGTTTGCAGACATTCGTGGAGGGGGGAATAGCTTCTTATGGCTGCCATTCAATTCACAAGAGCAACTTGAGGCATTCTTGAGAAATGAGATGTTTTCAATCATATGATGGCCCTAGAGTTCTTACACTACTCCAAAAAGGTTAGGGACATTCGGCTTTCGGGTGAAATTTCAAGATGCACCTAAAATGCACGATAACCTTTCCAGGGGAACTTAATTTGACCTTCTCTAGCCTTTTGAATGCACAATTCCAACTTTTCAATGCTTCAGTAGTTTTTGCATAACTTGCTGTTCTCTAACAAGGTGCTTAACAGCAAAATTCACAACAGGTGTTTTACCCATGAATCGACCAAGACATTTTGTGGTTCAATTAGAATTGGTATTTAAACAGTCCTCTTCATCATGCTGTTCACATTTTGACATCATGAGACCAAGACAACACCTCACAATTGATCAGCAGTACCTTGCCATTGCGAGGCTTCAAGCAGGATGTTCTCAGAAGGAAGTGGCCACAGAGCTTAGAGTGTCAGAGTGTCATCAGCAGATTGCAACAGAGATACAGAGAGACTGAAAGAGTCACAGAAAGGCATAGAAGTGGACGTCCTTTGGCCGCATCCCATGCTGATGACTGCTTCATTGTGAACAGTGCCCCGCAGAACCGGATGATGAATGCCACTCAACTCCAGGCACATTTAAGGGAGGTAAGAGGCACTCAAGTGTCACGTCAGACGATTCAAAACCATTTATATCAGCGTGGTCTGCGTGCTAGACAACCTGCAAGGGTACCTGACCACACCACCAGGCACAGGCGTCATCATCTTGCATGGGCCAGGGAGCATTTACACTGGACAAGGGACCAGTGGGCCTCAGGGCTGTTCTCTGATGAAAGTCGATTCACGTTGAACAAAATTGATGGCCGCTAACGATGTTGGAGACATCAAGGAGAGCGCTATGCGTCAGCCACTGTTGTCACCTGACGAGCCTTTGGTGGTGGTGGTGTTACAGTCTGGACAGGTGTGTCTGGTCAATACAGAACTGCCCTACACCTTGTGAATGGTACAGTAACAAGCAGATACTACCTGAATAACATTAATCCAGTCATTGTGCCCCTGCGTGAACAACACAGGCCTAATCTAATCTTCATGGACGACAATGCTCCAGCCCATCAAAGTCGCATGATTAGGGAACAGCTGCTGGAGGCTGGGGTACCTCAGATGGAGTGGCCTGCACTTTCTCCAGACCTGAATCCCATAGAAAACCTATAGCATCAGCTGAGTCGCTGTGTAGAGGCTCGTAACCCTGCACCCCACAACTTCAATGACCTGAGGGCTGCCCATCAAAAAGAGTTGAATGTCATGCCTCAGCAGACAATAAGTCGACTTGTGAACAGCATGAGATGTCATTGTCACGCTCTAATTGATGCTCAAGGGCACATGACAAGTTATTGAGATATTGACATTTTTTATTGTGGTATTTCCACCCCATTGGGCGGGTATATCCAATGTGGTATACCCACCACATTTTTATTGTGGTATACCCACCACATTGACATTTTTTATTGTGGCATACTCAAACTCCACCATTGCCGGTCCCAAGCCCGATGAGAAAGTGAGGAAGGTTGGGGTCGCCCAAGATAAACCAGTCCTGGGTGAAGGGCCAGACTAAGAACAATCCAACAGACTCTCATGATGAATGTTAGAACAAGGATTCAGTGTACCCTGCCCGGCATGGGGTTACCAGGGCCCCACCCTGAAGCCAGGCCTGGAGGAGGGGCTCAATGGCTAGCGCCTGGTGGCCGGGTTTCCGCCCATGGGACCCGGCTGGGCTTAGCGCGAAGGAGTTACATGAGTCTGCCTTCCAGTGGGCTCACCACCTGCAGGAGAGACCATGGGGGTCTGGTGCTATGTGGATCAGGTGGCGGTCGAAGGCAGAGACCTTGGCGGTCTGATCCCAGGCTTCCTAAACTGGCTTTTGGTACGTGGAATGTCACCTCTCTAGTGGGGAAGGAGCCTGAGTTGATGCATGAGGTTGAGCGACACCTGCTAGATATAGTCGGCCTCACCTCAACACACAGCTTTGGTTTTGGAACCAGACTCCTGGAGAGAGGCTGGAGCTTGGCCTACTCTGGAGTTGCCTTGGACGAGAGGCGATGAGCAGGGGTGGGTGTTCTTGTATTTCCCCACCTTCCTGCCTCTATATTGGAGTTTTCCCCAGTGGATGAAAGGGTTTTTTCCCTGTGCCTTCGGGTTGGAAAATGGGTTCTGACTATCATTAGTGCCTATGCGTTCAGAGTACCCACCCTTTTTGGAGTCTGTGACTGGAGTGCTGGAGGGTGCTCCTCTTGGAGACTCCATTGTCATACTTGGGGACTTCAATGCGCACATGGGTAACAACAGTGAAACCTGGAGGGGGGTGAATGGGAGGAACAACCTGCCTGATCTGAACCCGAGTGGTGTTCAGTTATTGGACTTCTGTGCTTCCCATAGTTCGTCCATAACGAACAGCATGTTCAAGCATAAGGGTGTCCATATGTGCACCTGGCACCAGGACACCCTAGGTCGCAGGTCGATGATTGATTTTGTTGTTGTGTCATCAGACCTGTGACCGTATGTCTTGGACACTTGGGTAAAGAAAGGTGTAGAGCTGTCAACTGATCACCACCTGGTGGTGAGTTGGATCCAAAGGCGGGGAAGGATGCCATTCAGACCTGGTAGACCCAAACGTATAGTGAGGGTGTGCTGGGAATGTCTGGCTGAGGCCTCTGTCCTTGAGGTGTTCAACTTCAGCCACATTCCGAGGGAGTCTGGAGACATGGAGTCTGAATGGGCTATGTTCTCCACCTCCATTGTTGAAGCGGCTGCCCAGAGCTGCAGCCACAAGGTCGTCGTGCATCTCGTGGTGGCAACCCCTGGACCAAGTGGTGGACACCAGTGGTGAGGGGGGCCATTAAGCTGAAGAAGGAGTCCTGTCAAGCTTGGTTGGCTTGTGGGGCTCCCGAAGCAGCTGAGTTGTACTGGCAGGCCAAACGGAGTGCAGCTTGGGTGGTTGCTGAAGCAAAAACTCGGGTGTGGGAGGAGTTCGTTGAGGCTATGGAACAAGACTTTCGGTCAGCTTTGAAGAGATTCTAGCAAACTGTCCAGCGGCTCAGGAGGGGGAAGCAGCTCCTTGTCCACACTGTGTATGGTGTGGATGGGGCGCTGCTGACTTCAGCTGGGGATATCGTCAGGCGGGGGAAGGAATACTTCGAGGATCTCCTCAATCCCACTTACACGCCTTCCACAGAAGAAGCAGGGCTTGTGGACGAGGGGGACAACTCGCCTATCACAGGGCTGAAGTTGCTAAGGTGGTTTAAAATCTCCTTGGTGGCCGGGCCCCAGGAGTGGACAAGGTTCACTCTGAGTACCTCAAGGCTCTGGATGTTGTAGGGCTGTCATGGTTGACACGCCTCTCCAGTATTGCGTGGAGGTCAGGAACAGTGCCTTTGGCATGGCAAACCGGAGTGGTGGTTCCTCTCTTAAAGAAAGGGGACCGGCGGGTATGCTCCAACTTTAGAGGGATCACACTCCTCAGCCTCTCTGGGAAGGTCTATAAGATAAGATAAGCCTTTATTAGTCCCACAATGGGGAAATTCCAGGATTGCAACAGCACAGGGATAGCAACACTCAGAGCAACAATGAGAAGGCAAGAAAAAAAAACAAGAACAGCTAGTATACATATGTACATATTAATATATATATATATATATATATATATATATATATATATAGACACACAGTGCGGAGCATTGTGGTTGGTGAATGTGCAGCAGAAAGTCTAAGCTCTCACTCCCTCCGCGGGTGCGGCGGGCCAGCTGTATGTCTTTGGGCATGATGGTGACCCTCTTGGCATGGATGGCGCACAGGTTGGTGTCCACGAAGAGACCCACCAGGTAGGCCTCGCTCGCTGGCCTCCTGCAGAGCCATGACAGCGGAGCTCTGGAAGCGCAGGTCGGTCTTGAAGTCCTGAGCGATCTCCCTCACCAGGCGCTGGAAGGGCAGCCTACGGATGAGCAGCTCCATGGATTTCTGGTAGCGACGGATCTCTCTCAGAGCCACGGTACCAGGCCTGTAACGGTGAGGCTTCTTCACTCCGCCGGTGGCCGGAGCACTTTTCCGAGCAGCCTTGGTAGCCAGCTGCTTCCTGGGGGGCTTTTTCCTCCAGTAGATTTACGGGCGGTCTGCTTGGTTCTTGCCATCGCTCTTTATTATTCTGTCTTATATTTCTTGCATGCCGCCTAATCTCCAGCCCGGCACCCGCGTCGTTTTCGCCACAGTTCCTCGGCATGTGGAGCTTCTCCGTTAGCACCGGGTGGCGGTTGGAGCTAGCTAGCCAGCTAGCTAGCTCTTCCCTGCTGTATCGTCCCCCGCTGCAAACAGTGGCTCTGTCCGCCGACTCGGGAGACCCTTCGGGCGATCTGTGTGTCCGTGATATATATATATATATAGAGTGAAAGGTGTAGAAAGAAGAAGGAAGATAAGAAAAAGGCAGTTGCAAAAGGCAGCCAAACTCGCGTGGCGCCGCCGATCCGGCGGAACCGGAACCAGAAAAAAAAAAAAAGTCTATGCCAAGGTACTGGAGAGGAGAGTCTGGCCATTGGTTGAGCGTCAAATTCAGGAGGAGCAATGTGGTTTATGTCCTGGCTGTGGCAAATCCGACCAACTCTTTACCCTCTCGAGAATCCTCGAGGGTTCGTGGGAGTTTGCTCAAGCAGTTTACATGTGTTTGGTGGACTTGAAGAAGGCATTCACCCACGTCCCTCATGGGTTTTTGTGGGGGTGCTTTGGGAGTATGGGGTATTGTGCTTGTTGTTACAAGCTATCCAGTCCCTATACGACTGTTGTGAGAGTTTGGTTTGTATTGCCAGCACTCGGTCGGACTCATTCCCAGTGAGAGTTGGACTCTCTCAGGGCTGCCCTTTGTCACCGATACTGCTCATAATTTTTATGGACAAGATTTCTAGGCGCAGCCAGGAAACAGAGGGTGTCATGATTGGTGACCACAGGATCTCATCTCTGCTGTTTGCAGATGATGTTGTCCTTTTGGCTTCATCCAGCAATGACCTACATGTCTTCCTGGGACAGTTTGCCACTGAGTGTGAAGTGGCTGGGATGAAAATCAGCAACTCCAAGTCCGAGTCCATGGTCCTCAGCCAGAAAAAGGTTGATTGTCCTCTCCGGGTTGCGGACGAGCTCCTGCCACAAGTGGAGGAGTTTAAATATCTTGGGGTCTTATTCACGAATGAGGGGAGAATGGAGCAAGAGATTGACAGATGGATCGCAGTAGCATCTGCAGTGATCTGGACATTGTACCGGTCCATTGTGGTGAAGAGGGAGCTAAGCTCTAAGGCAAAGCTGTCAATTTACTGGTCAATTTACTTTCTTACCCTCACCTATGAGCTTTGGGTAATGACCAAAAGAATGAGATCACAGATACAAGCAGCTGAAATGAGCTTGCTCCGTAGGATTGCTGGGCTTACCCTTAGAGATCGGGTGAGAGGCTCAGAGTAGAACCGCTGCTCCTCCACATTGAAAAGAGCCAGTTGAGGTGCTTTGGGCATCTGATCAGGATGCCTCCTGGACATCTCCCACTTGAAGTTTTTCGGGCACATCCCACAGGGAGGAGACCCCGGGGCAGGCCCAGGACTCGCTGGAGAGGCTTTGCCTCCCAGTTGGTCTTGGAATGCCTTGGTATACTCTCTGAAGAGCTGGAGCAGGTGGCTGGGGAGAGGCAAGTCTGGGCTTCTCTGCTTGAACTGCTGCCTCCGCGACCCAGACCTCTGGAAAAGTGGTAGAAGACGGATGGATGGGTTGGGACAGGGTTAGCACCTCTTGCCCATAAAAACCCACCGCTATGAATGCCAATCATACTAAGGCTGGGCCCTCATGGGTACGGCATCAGCCTCATCCCGGTGACACGCTGGCAGGCATACTGGGCTCCCCCAAACATGCAAGGGAGGGTTCCCCTGATCTCCCGCCAGTGCAGCCACCATCCATTGACATCATCAGAAACCCCATTCACATCACCACCTGGAACAAACATCCTTACCCTAAACGAACCCAGCCACCCTCAGCTTCTTGCCTCTGAGCTCACCCGTCTCAATGTCTCCATTGCTGGTCTCCAGGAAGTCAGGTGGACACAGGACGGTGAAACAACAGTGGGCGAATACAAGATCATATGGAGTTGCAACGACATCCACCGCACCCAAGGCATGGCCATTGCCATCCACCAACGGTATATGTCTTCCTTCACCACCTGGAAGCTACTGGGTTCCCGCTTGCTCTATGCTTGCCTGCGACACTCTTTTGGTTACCTTTCCATCATGGCCTACTCCCCCACGAACGTTGCCAATGACCAAGCCAAGGATGCATTCTACACACAGCTGCATGACGAGCTATGCTGCATTTCCCACCACGACATCACCATTATCCTAGGGGACATGAACGCCACCGTAGGGCCCGACAGGAGTGGCTTAGAACACATCATCGGACCATTCCTGTCTAACGTCATCAACGATAATGGTGACCGCATGCTGGAGGTGTGAGCCATGCACAGTCTGAAGATCCTAGGCACCTGGTTCCTGCATCGTCAAATCCACAGCACCACCTGGTACTGTAACACCGGTGCTACATCCAAGACTATTGATCACATCTTGGTCAGTGGGCACTTGAGAATTGCCACTGAATGCTGTGTCTACCGCAGCGCTGAGCTGGGGTGGCCCAACCATCGACTCCTCGCTGCCACTGACTGCCTGCACCTCTGCCGCAATGGCTCTCCTGATCCTGCCCGTCGTCACCCCCCCCCCCCCCACCAGACAAAGAGAAGCTTTACACCCCTCAGTTTGCTCACTGCTGCTTCATCGAGGTCACGAACCTCTTTGCTGCCTTTGACCACCTAGAGAGTCTAGAGGATGCCTGGGAGCAGATTACCACCACTCTCACTGTGGCTGCCACAAATGTCCTTGGTGAGCGCCGCCAGAGGATTCAGCCATGGATCTCTGATGCCTCCATGGAGCTGGTCAATCGATGCCGTAAAGCCAGACTCCGGGGGGGGGGGGGGGACGATTACCATAATTTGAATATAGAGAGATGCCACTGCCTCTGGCACAATGAAGCCGCTTGGCTCCACCGTATCGCCAACAAGGCCAACAACAGCTTTCAAGCAGGGAACCTCCGGTCTGCCTACCAGTCTGTCAAGGAATTGTGCCAACCTGGCAAGAAACGGCAGTTGTCGTCCCCCCTGCTAGCCGCTGATGGCACAAGCCTCATCACAGATCGGATGACCAAACTCCAATGGTGGCAAAAGCGCTACATGAGCGTCCTCTGCAAGCCTCCTCCTCCCACCTTGGAGAAGCTGCAGCGGTATGCTGATGCCGGTGTTGAAAACAACTCAATCAGCCTAGCCCCGTCCTCAATCAGTGAACTGTCAGATACCGTCAAGAAACTCCCCTCTGGGCAAGCCTCTGGCACTGATGGAGTTACAGCAGAGATGATGAAAGCCGCCTTCACCTCTGTCATCCCTCGGCTGCAACATCTGTGCCACTTTATCTGGGCAGAAGAGTGTGTCCCTGGGAAGTGCAGGGATGGGGTCATTCTGTCTTTCTATAAGAACAAGGGTGACCGTCAGAGCACAGCCAGCTACCGTTCCATCACATTGCTGTCCATCCCCAACAAGGTAATCACTGATGTCATCCTGAGCTGCATCTGCTCCCTGCTCCTCGCCAAGCACTGCCACTAGCAGGCTGGCTTCACCCTTCGCCGATCCACAGCGGACTGCATCCTTGCCTTGAGTGTCCTGGCGCACCAACGGAGGGAGTATTGCCAACCTCTATATGCGGCCTACGTCGACCTCAATGCTGCCTTCAACTCCCTAGACAGGAATGCCCTCTGGCAACTCCTTCGTGGCTTTGGAGTCCCGTCCAAGTACATCAACATTCTCCGGGGTCTCTACACCAACACCACATGCAAGGTCCGTGCCAAGGGTGACATGTCAGACCCTTTTGTCACCACCTCTGGAGTCTGGCAGGGATGCGTCGCCGGGCCAAACTTCTTTAATGCTGCGATTTACTACTGGGTCAAGAACGCGATGGAATGCTGCCCCAATCTCGGAGGTGACTTACGCTCCCACTTCATAGACCTGTGCTATGCGGCCGACGTGGTACTTTTCGCCACACATATAGACATAATCGCTGAGGCACTGGAGCTTCTTGCAGAGTAAGCATCAGCCCTGGGCCTTACCATCAGCTGGGCAAAGACAATGATCCAGTCACTGTCAGACTTCTTGCCACCACCACTACAAGTCATCACCATCAAAAACAAACTTGTTGAGATTGTCAATGACTTTGTCTACCTCGGAGCTAAGATCACCAGCTCCTGCTCGTCATACCCAGAGGTTATTTGCTGCCTGCAGCTGTCTCGCAGTGCTTTCGGCCACCTCCAGAGAGTCTGGCGGAGCGAGAAGATCCGCACGACCACAAAGCTGCGAATCTTTAAGACCTGTGTCATCCCTGTTCTCCTTTACGGGTTCGAGACCTGGACCCTGTCCACCACAACCACCCACCATCTGGATACATTCCATCGGACTTGCCTCCATAACATCCTTGGCATCTGATTGTTCCACCACACCACAAACGATGAGGTCTACAGGAGGGCTGGCTGTCCTATCCCCATCTCCACCATCATCAGAAGAGGGAGGCTGCGGCTCCTCGGCTACACTGCCAGGCTGGAAGACGGGACACTGGCCAAGCAGGCCCTCAACGCCAGCGCTTGTTCACCCTTCTAGGGCTGGCATTGCCCCTAGGGTTGGCCCAGACTGTCATGGATGACCCAGGTTGCAATTATAAGACCTCTGGCTGACCTCATTGCCCTAGCCCAAGATCGCCCTGCCTTCAGACGATTTGGCCGCAGCAGTCACTTAAGTAGCCAGGCAAGGATTAAGTTAAGTTTAAATTAAGAAATACCCATCACTGTTGTTGGCTTTTGTTTCAATAAATATGTTTGAGATGAGGAAATCACCATTGCATGCTTCTACTTACAGTAAATGTCCTACTTTCTTGATATGATATGACTTCCTGCCCTTCAGAGAGAACGGTCGCTTTTTCTTCAGCTCCCTCTTTCACCCTCCTTCACCCTCCCTAACTGAGAATCCCAGCTTGCTGTCTTGTCTGCATCGCTGTTCTTCTGGCTGAATCTTGATCCAAATGAAAAAATGGATTTGGTAAGCGGCTTTAATAAAATTAACAACTTTTTACATAAATTTGGGCCAGGGGGAGCCCCTATGGAGAGACCCATGGATTGGAACACATGTGTCTGCATGATTCGACTGATGATGTGGAAACAACATCTATCTGGTTTGGCACGATCACAGGATTTTCTGCTGATTGGCTCTGGAGTTTCCTGGTGTATCGAAAATTTAACTAGAAGAGCTAATCAAAGCGGTCCCGGCGTAGCTGCTTCTTCAACAATTCGACTAGACGGGGGACAGCACTAACTGACGGCAAGATTACATGGAAATTACCATCTGGCATGCACTGTAGAGAGATGGACTCTGCCGGGCATGCTTCCCATGTTTAGAAGGGAAACATCTGGAGTCGTTTTGGTGCCCTCCAAGAATGGATTTAAAGCCTATGTATGGAAATATGAACACAGTATTGCAAGAGCTGTAAATTCTATGCTCTCAGTGATCTGTGTTATCAGACCTTGAATTCGGTGCCTTGTTGACTATTTTCCTCCTGGATTAAGACAAAACAGAAGATTGTGCTTCTCTTCATAAACATTCTGGTGTGCTACAATCTGAACTCAGGGACATGTGACTGGCTCAGGAAATTTCCATCTGCCATGCCTCAAGGACATGCTTCCGAGTTTCAGACACTAAGACATAACATCTCGGCTGGGAGAGATTTGTTGCCTCCAGTAACTGATAAACACCCACCTGCATTCAACATACACAAACACACTGATTCACTTATACTGAATTACATCCATTCATTCACTGATCCTCTCTGATTTTGGTTCTGTTGTCTGCTAAATGTGCATTGAGGGTTTTTTTTCCCTGCAATCCAAATTTCGCTCACTTACTGAACGAAAATTTGATAAACATGTTTTTTTCTCTCGCCTACTGTGTCATTATCCCTTCTCTTTTTTTTTTCTTTCTTCTTTATGACTGGCGCCTAGCGGCTGCCCCGGCCTTGGATGCGCTCTGCAGAGCGTGCCCAAATGCCAAGTCACGTTTCGTTACCTTGTATTCATACATGTGTAATGACAATAAAGTTGAATCTCATCTCATCTCATCTCATATATCTCTGTAGCGTGAACTTTTGGCGTTTCCATACATTTCACCTGAAAACCAGATATCCCTAACTTTTTGTGAGTTGTGTATATTTAATCAATCAGTTACAACATTAAAACAGTCACTGAGTATGATTATAAAGATTTTATTTAAGATTTACCTTACATATGACAAATGATTTATCGATTATAGTCTCCAATACATCTACAATGGTAACACGGTGTTCTCAGATGTTTATTCTTCTTTTGTGTAATTACATCTTGCTTGTTAGTGGTCATAGGTGTAGGATTACAAACCTAATTTTGGACTGTGTGTTTGTTTTTTCTTAAACAGTGACTGTCAATGTGACTCTGACTTTAGACCAGAGGTTGTGCTAACTGAAAATTGCCCGTCATTGACAGATTTTTTTGAGCAGTGACAGAAAAATCTGAAGCCTGTCATTTTGACATATTCCTCTGAGCATGAGCTATCGTACTTTGTACCACTTTGTTTATACTGAATAACGATTATCTAGTGTTGTCTCTCCAGCCTCTGTTCATCAGTTCAACAAGGTAATGCATAATTTACATGCTATATCTTGTAGGCCCATGATTACATGTAAACAAAAACAAAAGCTCTTCATCATCTGATATGAAAATTAAAATGACAGGTCATAAGAGATTATGACTTGCAACCCTGTCTGTCATAATGACAGATAACAAGATTATGTATCACAACATCTGTGTTAGATGTAGTTTGTGTTGGTTAAATGTGTAATGTCATTGTGTTGTCACAAACATACGTTTACAGGTGTAAACATATGTTTGTGACAGCAACGCGTTCGTACGTACGCGATGAATGAAAATGAACCTGTGACCACATGACAACCCCATCCTCAGGGCATTATACCAAATTAATCACAGCTGTGGATGCACACCCCATATATACCCACTGCATCCACCCACTCTTCCTCTTTCTGACGACTGGAAGGAGCCTGCCTCTACCAACGAAGGACAATGAATGGTTACAGGTTCACTTTCATTCATAAATCCGCGTTTACATCCGTAAACGTACATTTCATTTCAGTGAACCTGTAACCACGTGACAACCGCATACCAAATGAGTCCTGAGGAGAATGGGGGGGGGGGGTCACCCATAGGTCGAAGGGGCACAATCCCCCAACACACCATAAAGCACAAACACAGATGAGTTTGGCTCCCTTATTGTGCTTACCTGAGTACGTACAAGTTAAGCCTGTTCCTACAGGTAACCAGAACTGAAGCAAACCTCTTCGAGCAGAAGGCACACATGCAGGCCCACATGAGGGAGACTTAAGATATAACTTAAGAATCTGCTGCGACCCCCAGACACATGAGTTCGACTCCTTATTGCACTCAACTGGATATCTACAAGTTTAGGCAGTTTCTCCAGGTCACCGGAGCTGAACAAAAAAACATTTTGAGCACAAGGCACACCTGCCGGCTCAATGAGAGAAAAACTAAGATACAACCAAGAACAGATGAGGGGATGACTGATGAGGCCAGATTGAGCCTATAAAAGTGGGTAAATGTTGAGGAAGAAGCCCAGCCAGCGGCTGCGCATACATCCTCCAGGGGTCCACTCCTAAACAACGCCCATGTAGTGGCCATTCCCTGAGTCGAGTGAGCCACCGGCCTATCTGGTGATCCCACTCCAACCTGTACACATGTAAAGCAATCAGGTCAACTACTCAATGGGACAGGCGCTGCTTAGGAATAGGCCTGCTCATCGTGGATTCCCCATAGGACACAAAAAGCTTGTCTAAAGAACGGACAGACCTCGTATAGTCAACATAAGCTCAAGGGCCCTACTGGGCACAAACTATGGAGCCTCTCAGCCTCTGAAGAGGTGTGTGGGGGAGGGTAGAAGGCCTCAAGCACAAGAGGGCGGGAAACAACCCACTAGCCAGCACCTTGGGCTGAAAAGCTGGGTTGGGCCGCAGGTGAACCACCTGATCACCATCAAACCTAAGGCTTGCTGTGTCCACGGAGAGCACATTCAGTTCACCGACCCTCTTGGCTGAGACAATTGCCAAGAGAAAAGTAGTTTTCCAAGAGAGCAGATGAAAGTCAGCACTGGGGAGCAGGTCAAAAGGGGGCAAGCATAGAACCCTAATAACTGTCTGGAGATCCCAAGTGGGCAGCAACAGATGCCGAGATGGACGGCTTCGTCTCACGCCTCTCAAACTGCTTAGCCAAGGGATGTGCCCTATGAGACAAGCCATCACGTTTCTCATGGACAGTTGACACCGCCGCCAGGTAGCCCCTGATAGTCAACTCTGTCCGACCTAGGGCGAATAGGTACTGGAGGTAAGACAAGATGTCAGAGATGTGACATGTCAAGGGATTCTCCCCCTTGGTCCGACACCAGTTTGAAAACACTCTCCACTTCCCACTGTATTGCAGCTGAGTAGACGGGGCCCACGGTGTCTACAACCTCCTTCTCCAAGCCAAGTTTATACAGTTGCTCCCGTTCAAGGGCCATGCATGAAGCCTCAGGAGCTGGGGATTTGGATACCAAATCCTGCCCTGTGCCTGTGAGAGCATGTCCCGTCCGACCAGGAGGCCAAGGACGACCTTCCAACATCTCATGGATCTCCGTCATCCATGGTCTTGTGGCCAATTTGGGGCTATCAAAATTACTTGAACAGACAGCCGCCTCACCTGCGCGAGGAAGCCAGCAGAACAGGCAGTGGCGGAAAGCAAACAGTTTCACTGGAGGCCAAGTAACGCTCAAAGCATCTGTACCCAGCGGGCCTGGAAGGGTGTGCATTGAGGCCCAGAGAGCACAGTGGGTGTTCTCTGCCACCACAAACAGGTCTGCTTCTGCCTGACTAAACCAAAGCCAGATCTGCTCACCCACAAGAGTAGACGGCGCACTCTGGCATGGAGAGAGGGGACCTCAGACCACCCTGCTGGTTGATATACGACACCACAGCCATGCTGTCTGTTCACACCAGAGCTTTTCTGCTGTGAATGACTGGAAGAAAATGCCTTACCCAAACGTACTGCCTCCATATTGAGATGATTTACAGTGGTGTGAAAAAGTGTTTGCCCCCTTCCTGATTTCTCTTTTTTTGTGTGGTTGTCACACTTAAATGTTTCAGATCATCAAACAAATTTAAATATTAGACAAAGATAACACAAGTAAACACAAAATGCAGTTTTTAAATGAAGGTGTTAAGGGAGAACAAAATCCAAACCTACATGGCCCTGTGTGGAAAAAGTGATTGTCCCCTAAACCTAATAACTGGTTGGGCCACCCTTAAGATAAGATAAGATAAGATAAGCCTTTATTAGTCCCACAACGGGGAAATTCCAGGATTGCAACAGTACAGGGATAGCAACACTCAGAGCAACAATCAGAAGGCAAGAAAAAAACAAGCAAGCAAGAGCAGCTAATATACATATGTACGTATTACTATAAAATATATATATATACACACACACACAGACACACAGTGCAGAGCATTGTAGCTGGATGGAATAAATATATGAATATATGAACACAGTGCAGAGCATTGTAGCTAGATGGAATAAATATGTAAATATATAAACACCCACAGTACGGAGCATTGCAGCTAGGTGGAATAAATATGCAAGTATATAAACACACACAGTGCGGAGCAATGTAGCTAGATGGAATAATATGTAGATATATAAATATATAAACACACCCAGTGCTGAGCATTGTAGCTAGATGGAATAAATATGTAAATATATAAACACACACAGTGCAGAGCATTGTTGCTAGATGGAATGAAACAGCATAACCGTCTACTTAGTTATCCTACATGGTATGATTATGTGCCCATACATATTCTCACCCTCCATAGCGACCGGTATGTTCCTAGTTGTATGCCGGAGGGGACCATTGTGTAAGTCTATTGCATCTTTTGCATTCAAAAAACTATTAGTTTGTTACGTCTTTTTGCTATCTCTGCGAGCAGCCCTGCTTAGGTTGTACAGTCTGACAGCCGTTGGTAGGAAGGACCTACGAAACCTCTCGGTTGTGCACCTGGGATGATGTAGTCTGCTGCTAAATGAGCTCCTCAGTGCATTCAGTATGTCCTGCATAGGGTGGAACTCGGACTCCAGCAGAGATGACAGTTTAGCCACCGTCCTTCTCTCTCCTATCTCCTCCATCGGATCAAGGCGCTGCCCCAGGACAGAGCTAGCTTTCTTAATCAGTTTGTTCAGTCTCTTCCTATCGGCTGCAGTAATGCCACTGCCCCAGCAGACCACTCCAAAAGTGATGGCTGATGCCACCACCGTGTCATAGAATGACTTCAGCAGCGCCCCTTGTACACCAAAAGACCTGAGTCTCCTCAGCAGGAACAGCCTGCGCTGTCCCTTCTTGTAGAGTGCATCAGTATTGTGTGACCAGTCTAGTTTATTGTTCAGATGAATACCCAGGTACTTATAGGATGTCACCATCTCGATGTCTGTTCCCTGTATATTTACTGGTACTGTGAGGGGCTGCCCATGCCTGCGGCAGTCCACCACCAGCTCCTTAGTTTTCCTCGCGTTGATCTGGAGGCAGTTCCGATGGCACCAGTCCACGAAGTCCTGGATAAGCCCTCTGTACTCAGCTTCATCTCCATTGGAGATGAGGCCAACGATCGCAGAGTCATCAGAGAACTTCTGTAGATGGCAGTGTGTTGTGTTGTGTGAGAAGTCCGCAGTATAAAGAGTGAACAGGAAGGGAGCCAGCACCGTTCCCTGGGGGGCCCCCGTGCTACTGATGATCGTGTCGGACACACAGTCCCGGGTTCTCACAAACTGAGGCCGGTTCGTGAGGTAGTCCAGGATCCATGATGACAGGTGCTGGTCCACCCCTGCGCGCAGCAGCTTGTCCTTCAGGATCATCGGTTGGATGGTGTTGAAAGCACTGGAGAAGTCAAAGAACATGATCCTCATGATCCTCATCCTCACATGATCCTTAGCAGCAACAACTGCAACCAAGCATTTGCGATGACTGGCAATGAGTCTTTTACAGCGCTGTTGAGGAATTTTGGCCCACTCATCTTTGCAGAATTGTTGTAATTCAGACACACTGGAGGATTTTCGAGCATGAACCACCTTTTTAAGGTCTTGTCACAGCATCTTAATCAGATTCAGATCAGGACTTTGACTAGGCCACTCCAAAGTCTTCATGTTGTTTTTCTTAAGATAAGCCTTTATTAGTCCCACAGTGGGGAAATTCCAGGATTGCAACAGCACAGGGATAGCAACACTCAGAGCAATGATTTAGAAGATAAGAAAGTAAGAGCAGTGAATATACGTACATACTGTATGTACACATAAATATATAAATATATATATAAACAGTGTGGAGCATTGTAGCTAGATGGAATAAACAGCGTAACCGTCTACTTAGTTATCCTACATGGTATGAATATGTACCCATACATATCGTCACCCTCCATAGCGACTGATATTGTCCTAGTTGTATACTGGAGGGGGCCATTTGTATAAGTCTGTTGCGTCTTTTGCATTCAATACTATTAGGTCGTCACGTTTTTTTGCTATCTCTGCAAGCAGCCCTGCTTAGGTTATACAGTCTGACAGGTAGAAAGGACCTGCGAAGGTAGGTAGGTAGAAAGGACCTGCGAAACCTCTCGGTCGCGCATCTAGGACGATGTAGTCTACTGCTAAATGAGCTCCTCAGTGCGTTCAGTATGTCCTGCATAGGGTGGGACTTGGACTCCAGCAGAGATGGCAGTTTAGCCACCATCCTGATCTTAATTAATTAGATTAAGATCTTAATTAATTGGATTAAGCCATTCAGAGGTGGACTTGCTGGTGTGTTTTGGATCATTGTCCTGCTGCAGAACCCAAGTGTGCTTCAGCTTGAGGTCACGAATGGATGGCCGGACATTCTCCTTCAGGATTTTTTGGTAGACAGCAGAATTCATGGTTCCATTTACCACAGCAAGCCTTCCAGATCGTGAAGCAGCAAAACAGCCCCAGACCTTCATACAACCACCACCATATTTTACTGTTGGTATGATGTTCCTTTTCTGAAATGCAGTGTTACTTTTACGCCGGATGTAATGGGACACACACCTTCCAAAAAGTTCAACTTTTGTCTTGTCAGTCCACAGAGTATTTTCCCAAAAGTCTTGGGGATCATCAAGATGTTTTCTGGAAAAACTGAGACGAGGCTTTATGTTCTTTTTGCTCAACAGTGGTTTTCGTCTTGGAACTCTGCCATGCAGGCCATTTTTGCTCAGTCGCTTTCTTATGGTGGAGTCATGAACACTGACCTTAACTGAGGCAAGTGAGGCCTGCAATTCTTTGAATGTTGTTGAGGGGTCTTTTGTGGCCTCTTGGATGAGTCGTCACTATGCTCTTGGGGTAATTTTGGTCGGCCAGCCACTCCTGGGAAGTCTCATCACTCTTCCATGCTTTCGCCATTTGTGGATAATGGCTCTCACTGTGGTTCGCTGGAGTCCCAAAGGTTTAGAAATGGCTTTATAACCTTTTCCAGACTGATAGAGCTCAATTAGTGTGCTTCTCATTTTTTCCTGAATTTCTTTGGATCGCAGCATGATGTGTAGCTTTTGAGGATCTTTTGGTCTACTTCACTTTGTCAGGCAGGTCTTATTTAAGTGATTTCTTGATTGAGAACAGGTGTAGCAATAATCAGGCCTGGGTGTGGCTAGAGAAATTGAACTCAGCTTTCCAAAGATGTGATAAACCACAGTTAATTTATGTTTTAACAGGGGGGGGGGGAATCACTTTTTCCAGACAGGGCCATGTAGGTTTGGATTTATTTTTTTTTACCCTTAATAATAAACACCTTCATTTAAAAACTGCATTTTGTGTTTACTTGTGTGATCTTTGTCCAATATTTAAATTTGTTTGATGATCTGAAACATTTAAGTGTGACAAACATACAAACAAAGAGAAATCAGAAAGGGGGCAAACACTTTTTCACACCACTGTATATGCCAAGATTGTTGAGCCAGAGTCCAGTGAACAAACCTGCCCTCCCAGACTGCACCCCAGCCTGTTAGGGAGGTGTCAGTTTTAATGATCACCTTGCAGCCCTCTTGGCCCAGGGGAGCACCATCTCGGACTGCTGAGGAGTGTCTCCACTACCTGAGAACCATGAGGCCCTTTTTGGAAAGAACTAACCTCCTTCCTTTGTTTCTCGGCAAAACCACCTTCTGAAGCGCAAACCACCGCTGAAGGGGGATGAGTATGTAAAAGAGCAGTGGCACCACCTGGGCACCTGCAGTAAAGAGACCTAAGATCCTCTGGCACTGCTGTACTGAGATACCCCTCTGTGAGATGCAGCTCCTTATAAATTTCCTGATAGTATGCCTTCTCTTTGGAGTCAGGGATGCCCTCATGCAACTGAATCCAGGGTGAGCCCCAGGTACTCGACAACACTGGCTGGAACCAGGCAGCCTTCACCGCATTCAAATGCAACCTGAGTGCCGCCAGGTGAGCCAATATGGTCTCCACATTGCTCCTCACTACGGCTTCTGATGGTGCACAAACCAGCCAATCGTCCAGATAATTGAACTCTTAACGCCCCGCTGCTGCAGTGGGCGAGTGCAGCGCCCATGCTGTTGGCGAACATCCGAGGACAGGGACAGGCCGAAAGGCAGGATGTCGTAACCGAAGGCTTTCCTGAAGGAACCCTGAGGAACTTCCTGTGGCTGGATTTATGGGAATATGGAATCAGCATTGCGAAGGTCCATTGCTGTGAACCAATCCCCTGGTGCTATGGCCTGAATAATGTCCTCAGTCTGAGCACCAGACAAGGGAGCACCTTGAGATACCTGCTCAACCGTCTCAGGTCCAAAACCAGATGGAGACCCCCGGTTTATTTAGTTAGTTAGTTAATTCCCTCCCACAGCACGTGGGACACCCTACGGTGTATAGGGCAGTGCCTATCCAGTTTCTCTGACCTTAGGCCACACAGCCACTGTAAGCAGTGAAAACTACAGTGGGGGGGGGGCAGTCCTCTGGTAGCTCTGTGCATCACGCACCAATCCACTTGGGATCAAGGAATAGGCAGTGTAAAAGCCTCGCCTCTCTTCTCCTGGAGACAGAGACTGTATTACGTTCTTTCCCAGCAGGACAGAGACCTCACTACCCAGAACCATGGAAAGAGTGTTCTCCTTACTTTTGATTCCAGAACCCCTTGAAGTTGTGGCATGAGATGTACATCTCCAGGACCCGGAGGCGTGCAGGCTGGATCATAGCCGATCATAGCTGATCCTTCACACCCTGGTCACGTACTGTTTGCCCCCCTCCCCTCAGGTAGAAGACTTCGGTCCATTCAGACTAAAACCTCCCGGCACATGAACAGCTTTTTCCCCTCTGCCATCAGACTGCTGAACATTAAGTGACTTATTGACTCTCGTGCACTATGTACAGCAGCTCAACCAGACTCATGTCATTCATCACTGTTTTTCTGTTGCATTATCAACTGCAATATGTGGTACTCCACATCATCTGCTACTTGCTAATTTATTTAAAACTGCTGTGACTAGTATTACTCATTATTATTATTATTATTATTATTATTATTATTATTAGTATTATTATTATTATTATTATTCTACACTTATTGCATGTTTTTAGTCTTTAAGTTTTTTAGTTTATCTCTTTATCTTATCATGTTTTAATGTTGCAGCATTGCACCAAGACAAATTCCTAGTTTGTGTACTACATGAACAATGGCAATAAATCTGATTCTGATTCTGATTCTGATTCAGATCTGAATTGTAGGCGGTATCCACACTTCAGTGTATTGACCACTTATGGACCTGAGGTGCACCGACGGCAACTCATAAAGGTGCGCTGCGGAGAAGGTTGATGCCAGGGGAAGCGTACCGTCAGAGACGCTGGTGGGGCTTGGCAGGACCACGGCCTTCATGGCACGGACGTGAGTGCTGCTGAACCTGCATCCGCTGCTTAGAGGCCTTCTGCTTCGGGTGACCTGAGCTCTGAAAGGAATCTGGCTCTGAAACGAAGCCGTTGTAGGTTCTCACACCCCTCAAGAGGTCTCCGGATACTCGACCTGGATGGTCCTGGCTGATGAAAGGACTGCGTGTGCAGTCTGACCTTCTGCACCTCGTCCAACACCGCCTCTGCTGCGGGCCCACCGGCCATGGTCAGCTGGCCAAGGAATTCCCAAGCGCTGTAGCCTGAAAACTAGCCCCTTGAATCACAATGTCCACAATCCTCACCAACTCTGGTAGAAGGTCAGTTCCGTTTTTGACTCTAGGTCCCTTATCAGACCCTCTAAATATACCAAAAGAACTGTATTAGTGTTTGTCAACCTAGAGGCCATAGCCACAGGCTGGTAGGTGCTAAGCACTAACCCATCAGTGGCACGACACTTGTCGTTAAGGTGGCATATAGACTTGCTGCCTGTGGGGGAAGCACCAGCCAGCGATGCAAAGGTATCACCCACCTTCAACACACCATCCAAGGCTTGCTCTGCAGCACCAATCAGAACACTGAGCCCAGAGCCCTCCCTTGGACAGCCCCACGACCTCTGCAGATGACCCACAAAGTCAAGATAAACCGGCAAGGAAACCTGCCTGCGGGATGCAGGACCCCTGTCCAAAGCTGAAGCCCTAGATGGAGAAGGTGGAGGAGGAAGCCCAGCAGCTGTTGCTGCTCTAAAGAGCAGTTGCCCTGAGAGACACATCATAGGGCTCAGGAGGGTCCTTCTCGACTGGAGGGTCACTGTCATCCTCATCATCAGAGACATCCATTCGCCCACTGAAGCCACAGCTGGAGCTGATGGTCTTACCAAAATTATCAGAAGCTGTGAGGGACACTGCATCAGGATGCGGTCCTGGGGCACATACGGGAGCCTTGAGCGGCATACCCAAAAGGCGATGCTGATTTGCGGACATATTTCCAATGGTCTTACGCATTGATTTGTCACCATATGATCAATGGTCTTGCGCATCTTCTCCAATTGCCTCTGCATGAAGTCCACCCGTGGGTTGTGCAGTTGGCTTTCTTCAATTCGCTTTCTGCTGGCCTTCCCGGTTCCGGCTGGAGCAGCTAAAGGCTGGAGGAATAGAGCCCTGGGCTGGTGCATACCAGTGTCCGGGCTATTTCCTCCTCCTTCACTCCCACAGAAGCTATTACTCCTCCAGGAGAACAGTAGGAGAGGAAACAAGACAGATATTCTCATTATTGTTATTATTATTAGTAGTAGTAGTATTTTTTATTTTTATTATTATTGTTATGCCACATGTCTGCCCCCAGACATGTGGCATGCCAGGCCCACCAGTGTGTGGACACATCCTGATGCCCATGAACAGACCCCCAGCTATGGGTCAAATAGTCTCACTGCCCTGTGAGTGCTAGGGATAGTATAAGGCTAAGGGAATCAACCCTGATAGAAATATTGGAGTGGAGCCCCATAGGCGGAGTCATGGTCAAATTCTGCCTAGACTCCGGCAACTCCTGCATCCACTATCATCTCCAGCCGTCTCGACTATGTCCTGCCACTGGAATCAGATGACCTTGGAAGAGAGAGTGAGGCTGACGCTGCGCAACCCTCCCTCACTTTAATCCAATTTTCTCGCGTAAGTCTCGTCAGTCCGTCAGTTTGCATTTGGCAGACTCCGCAAAATTGCATGGGAAAGATGGGGCATTAGCCTGGAAACTAAGCTAAAGGTCTACCGTGCTGTTGTGTTCCCACTACTCCTCTATGCCTGTGACACATGGACGGTGTATGCAAGGCATGCCAGACAGCGCAACCGTTTCCACCTCACCTGTCTTCGAAGGATCTTCAGCATCAAATGGCAGGACAAGGTACCCGACACAGAAGTCCTTGAACGAGCTAAAATGGAAATGGTCCACTCCATGCTAATAAGAGCGCAAGCTAGGTGGGCAGGTCTTGTTGTCAGGATGCCTGATGAACGTATTCCAAAGCAGCTGTTCTACGGAGAACTCTCAGAAGGAAAAAGGACAAGAGGGGGACAAAAGAAACGCTAAAAGGACACCCTGAAAGCCTCTCTGAAATCCTTCAATATAGACGTGGCCTCCTGGGAAACACTAGCACAAGACCGCTTGGCCTGGCACATGAGCATTAAGGATGGCTGCAGAAGTCTAGAAGCCAGACATATCGCTGGAGCTAAAGCCAAGCGCGAACTGCGCAAGACTAGACAGCCCAGCACATCAGCTAACGTGATGATGCATGCCTGTCCCACATGTGCCAGGACATTCCGTGCCAAAATTGGATTGATCAGTCATCTCAGGACTCACCGTCAACTGTCAACTGATCAGTAGGATTACGAGGTCATCATCGACAACGATGGACGAACAACAACATTATTGTTATTTATAAACAGGCCAAAGGGCTGTTCCATGAGGTACAAGGGCGCTAGTCATAAGACAGCATAGAAATATCAGATTTCAGTTCCTACCTGAATGCAGTACCACTCCCCCACAAAAGGTGGCGAGAGTGCGCCAAGCACAGAAGTGTTCAGTACCAAGACAAAGAAGACGCCTCTTTTTTTTTTTTTTTTTAAGAAGACGACTGTCAGTTGAGAAAAAAGAAACAATATAGAATTAGCGGCAAATTGTATCATGCTGTTAACTGTTAAGTGATTCCTCGTTGATGAAGGCAAAAATATGTCTCATATCTCAAGCAGATAAGCATAGCGCGTCCTGTTAAGCTATAAAAACAGTTCTTCTGCCTGAAGAGAAGGCACAGAATATATCACAAACCTTATAACCTCACACCGCTAAACTTGTTAACAGTTCTGGCTGAAAAGACGGAAAATGTATATTACATACCTCAAGCGGGCACGAGCCATGCATGCCATGCTCTACAGCCACTGCAAACCTTCTGTCATTCAGCAGAAAAACACAACAATTTTATGACACAGCGATGGGGTACCCAGAGTGAGGCGGCCCAAACAGCACAAAGCATAATGTCAAACAGATGGTATAAGTTCTTAGTGACCAGGAGGAAAGAAAGAGGAAGAGTGGGTGGATGCAGGGGGTGTATATATGGGGTGTGCATCCACAGGTGTGATGTGCTACCAGAAATTACACAGGGTTACAAAAATCATTTTTTTGTAAGTTATCTGTGCTTTTTCAACTGATTTAAGACAGTTTTGCACCACTGAATCCGAAAATGACATCCATTTCTCTCGATCAGGTAAAAAAAAATCTGATCTTCTGACTAAATCAATTACATTTTTGTGACATTACCAGTTGATTTTTGTTAATATTTCTCATCCAAAATAGATTTTTTGGAGAAAAAATGGTTTTCTAACACAATTTATTGATTAAATGTGACAAACTTTGATTACTGTAAACTGAATAGTAGACACTGATAAAGGCAAGTACATGTAAATTGAATGTTACGCCATCATTGTTCAAAATTCACAGCTTCAACTTCCTTTTATTTGAACCTCTAGAATGCTCAGCGGCAGGGTTGTCTCTCTTCAGAGTCCAACAGTAATCAGCCGTCATGACAATTTATGACATCATGTCATGAATTGGTGCATGCAAACTCTTCAGAGTTTGAGAAATTTCAAGAAATAAAAAAGAATTTTGCATCATAATAAAGCAAAAATACCCGTGCATGTAAGCAAAAACGTAAAAAACAACATGTGGCCATAGTTCAAAAAGTTGACCTGATTGAGCAAAACCACAGTGATTTTTGGATTCAGCACGTCAACATTGTCCTAAATCAGCTAAAAAAAACTTGGTGTTGATCAGTGTTATCAAAGCCATTGACAGAAGGCACAAAGTGCAGCACAGATTTGTGCTTTAGCTCATTGGAGTTGGGCCAGTGAGTTGCAAAAGAAAAGTAAAGTGGGTTAAGGATGTGAATGAGGGGAAAAAAACCAAAAAAAACAGAAGGAGAAAAAACTGGAAGCAAAGCCAAAGAGAATCAAGAAACCGATTCAAACAAAACCATAACAAACAGAGATGATGTAGACAAAGACAAAACTCAGAAAGGCTGAAAAACAGAACTGCAAATTAAGAAAGCAGAGGTGGTGTATAAAACAGAAAATACAGAAGACCGGTCCTTATGAATCACCAAGAAGCGCCACTGAGAGAATGCTGCAGGGTAGAATATTATCTATACTTAAGCAAAGAAAAAGGCTGGTTCCACAATGTTCTAATGGAAGATTTTGCAGAATTAAAACAAAGTGCAGAGCCAATTAAGAGACCCCATGACCTCAAATCTAAGAATATTCCGTTTTTAGGGAAGATTCTAAAAGAATACTTCCTGCTGAATAAAATAAGGTGCCTTGGTCTGACATAATCTGAGGCCACACTTCTCTCTCGAGCAAACACAGGTACTGATGCATGCTTTTATCACCAGCCGTATTGATTACTGTAAAGACCTGCTCTGTGGTCTCCCCAAAAAGATCATTTTAAATCCGCAGTTATTACAGAATTCAGCTGCACATGTTCTGATGAGGACCAGGCGACAGGCTCACATCACACTGGTTTTAAAGTCACTGCATTGACTCCCTGTGTCCTTCAGCATTGATTTTAAGGTTCTTTTACTGGTTTATGTATGTCCAAGAGTCCTGCAAGGTTGTGTAACATCTCCTTTACTATTTACTTTGTACACTGATTGTAGGAGGGTTCATCCAGATAACTATATCATAGAATTTGCAGATGATACTATGATTTTGAAGGTCTTAAATAAGGACATGAATCCATCTCTGTACCACTTGGAAATAGACTAAATTATCAAGTGGTGTGATAGAAATCACTTGGTGTTAAACACGACAAAAACACAAGAAATGGTGTTTGACCCAAGACAGGTACTGTATTTGAACATAAGTCAGTGGTCATTAAAGAACAAACAGTTATGGTGATCTGCGCTGTGTGTACCTCACCCTAATTATCTTTCACAGCTGCGGGCACTCCTGCTCTCCCTCATCAAGTACTCTTTATAAGGAATGCTGCCCAGTAGGCAGCACGGAGACGTCTGCACTTTCTCCCAGGAAGACCACCTCCCTAATGTCTTCCTCCACCTTGCTGCGTTAAGAGAACTCATCTCTAATCTTCAGCTTCTCGTTGCACGGGAGTTCCATCTCTCCAAAGCCATGTAAGCCTTCTCAGAACTATTTCCTGCACCTGCCTTTCTCCCCTTGTTCCCTGTGCACAGGTGGACCATCCTCCAGGCAGAGTTCCCTCTCCTCCTGGTGGCGGACCGGACTCAGCTGTGTGCAGCGGCTTTCTCCCCACACAGTTGGTGAGCTCACCTTCACCTTCACCTAAGCAACACTGTGCCTATTCTGCAACTTGACCACGGCATCACAACAGGGCGCTGGGCTGGTATTGGAAAATCATCTCTTCGGAGCTGGATTAACTCTTCACTGCCGTAAGACTGCCAGCACTCTATTAGTATCATTGTCTGCCAGCTTGAAGCTAACTCCCCTGTCTGTGCTGTCGTTCCAGGGTTGCCAGACCTGTCCTGTCATCACGCTCTTGCTCGCACTATACTACACTCTCACAACACCATTCATACGCACATACTTCCACTCTCATTCAATAAAAGATCATTATTGTTGTTGAGCCTGCGTCTGTTTCAGAAAACCATGTCAGTACGTCTCCGTCAAGAAACCCCAGCAGACGGTACCTTGGCACGCAAACTTACCACCATGGAGGCTCGGCTAGATCAGTTAACACACCAGCAACAGGTGGTCTTAACTCAACTGACACACATTAAATCACGACTCGACCAGCTCTCCCCGTTGCAGCCTTTTCCACCTGCCCCTCAGGACCTGGCCGGGTCAACTAACACTTCTCAGTCTCCACCTTCTCATGCCCAGTTAACTCCCGTCCCCAGTCCCACCCGTTTTAGTGGTAAGTTAGGGGAAGCATGGGGTTCCTTGTTACAATGTAGTCTGGTTTTTCAGCGTGTGCCAGGGGATTTTCCCACTTACCAAAGTCAGATTAGTTATTTGGTGAATTTACTGGAGGGATGGGCTTTGGCATGGGCTACCACCATTGTGACCTGACTCGATTACGCTAATTACACCCTACGGTCAGTTTGTGGCAGAATTTTCTGAAGTTTTTGATTACTCTGATCGGGATTATGTGCTCACCTCTCGCCTCCTTAATTTGAGACAGGGAGCTAAATCAGTAGCTGATTACTCAGTTGATTTCCGGGTAGTGGCTGCGGAAGTTGGGTGGGAGGATGCCTCGCTATGTAGTATTTTTGTTCAGTCTTAGCTCCAGCTTGAGGGATTAGTTGGCCCGGGGTGGGAAGACTCACTAAGCTTAACGAGCTCATTGCTCTAGCGATTTCTATTGACAGTAGGTTAAGGGAATGGACTAGTGAGCGCCACTCGGGCACTCAGCCTTGCCACTCCCCGCAGTCTCCCCTTAAGGCCGTCCCTCCATCTGAGTGCCCTGGGGAGGATGAACCCACGTTTTCTGGCAGGTTCAAATTATCCCTGGTGGAACGTCAGTGCCGCCATGACCTTGGGCTATGTTTATACTGTGGCAGCACTGAGCATGAGTTTGCGTCTTGCCCTAATCGGGTAAAAGGGGGAGTCCGTTAGTTACGGTAGGGGGACTAACGGACAGTGATAATGTTAAGGCCCTTACAGGTCTCATGCTACCTCTTCACTTTCAATATGCACACACTGAATTATCCTCACATGCTCTCATTAATTCTGGTGCGGAGCAGAGCTTTATTTTGGAGGGTCTGGCAACCTGGCTGGGGCTTCCCTGCTACAACCTAGAGAGACCGCTCAAACTGATTGCCCTCTCCAAGATGCCTCTGGCCATCGTTACTAAACAGACTGCTCCCATCTCTCTGCTGGTCTCAGGCAACCGTCGTGAGCATATGAGGTTTTTTATGCTCTCCTCCACCGCTTCCCCCATCATCTTGGGGTTCCCATGGCTAAGTCTCCATAATCCCTCTATTGACTGGAGGATGGGAAGAATCTTATCTTGGAGTACGTTTTGTCTGGGTGCTTGTTTACAATCTGCTGTCTGCTCTCCCTCTGTACCCCCTCTGCCCTCTGGATTCGCCTCCTCCAGATGTCTCGTCTGTGCCCGTGGAGTATCACGACCTGGCGGCAGTGTTTAGCAAAGCTAAGGCTCTGTCACTGCCCCCTCACCAGCCATATGATTGTGCCATCAACCTTCTGCCGGGGGCTCCTTTGCCTTCGAGTCAGCTGTACAGCCTCTCTGCCCCGGAACGTGAGGCCATGGAGAGATATACAGTATCAAGGAGTCCCTGAGCTCGGGCATGATCAGACCATCCTCCTCGGCGGTGGGGGCGGGATTCTTCTTTGTGGGTAAGAAGGACGGTTCTCTCAGGCCATGTATTGATTTTAGGGAACTTAATAACATTACTGTAAAGGACAAGTATACTCTTCCTCTTGCCAATGCAGCATTTGATTCCCTCCAGGGGGCCAGGGTGTTCACTAAATTAGACCTGCAGAATGCTTATTGCCTGGTCCGCATCAAAGAAGGGGATGAATGGAAGACTGGGCTTCACACCCCTAGTGGCCATTTTGAGTATTTAGTGATGCCTTTTGGATTAACGAATGCTACTGCTGTTTTCCAGAGGCTCATTAATGACGTTCTGAGGGATTTTCTGGACTCATTTGTGTTTGTCTATCTCGACAATATCCTCATCTTCTCTCACTCCTTGGAGGAACACCATATCCATGTCAGACGCGTTTTGCTTCACCTTCTGGAGAATCAGTTATTTGTCAAGGCCGAGAAGTGTGAAATCCATGTTTCATCCACCACCTTTCTGGGCTTTGTAATCTCGCACAAGAAGATCATTGTGGACCCTGAAAAGGTTAAAGCAGTGGTGGAATGGCCTGTTCCCTTCTCCCGTAAACAACTTCAGCAGTTTTTGGGGTTTGCTAATTTCTATCGCCATTTTGTCCAGAATTACAGCGTCATTGCTTTACCCCTCACCCGTCTGACCTCTATGAAGGTGCCGTTCCGCTGGACAGAGTAGGCAGAGGTGGCGTTTGCTGAACCGAAGGAGAAGTTCTCCACCTCACCCCCCACCCCCCGTCCTGGCCCAGGTCAGGGACTACAAGCTCTAGACCCACTGTCCACAGCCACAGTTCAAGCGTGTCATCAGAAAGGCAAAGTATCATAGTAAAAAGAGCCAAGTACGTGGAAGAATTGGCTGAAAAAGAGGCAGAAATCCAAATGAAGGAGGCAATTGCTGCACAAAGGCGAGAACTTAAAAGGCTGGAGAATCAAAGAGATCTTCACGTAATTGCAGCAAAGCTTAAGGTGTACCTTTACAGTACAGGTGTACTGTAAAGGATGATTGTCTAACTCACAGTGTGCTGTTTTACTTCTGTCACCAAGGTCATCTGAGTCTGCATCAGACAATCATCCTTTAGTACCCTTTGAAGAGATTAAAAGAGAGCAAGCATGTGAAAACAGTAACACAGAACTAACTAGAAAAGCACTCGGAGAGCGCAGACCTCCGCCAAGCACCACAGTTCCCCCATACAGTGTTTGTGTGTACGTTTTCAGATTCCTTGACCATGAAAACATATGACTAGCAATTGGATTGACAATGATAGGATTAGTGGTTCAGTAGTTATTCACGAAAATCGCATTTTCCGTAATGGCGGTTTTTTTGTGGACGGTGATCCGGATCACCACCAAAATGTAATCATCTGTAGGATACCCCATTTCTGACAATCTGTGAAAATTTCATGAAAATCCGTCCATAACTTTTTGAGTTATGTTGTTAACAAACAAACAAACAAACAAACAGACAGACAGACAAACCAACACCGATGAAAACATAACCTCCTTGGCGGAGGTAACAAACCTTAACAGTGAAACATCCTTACTACATGCTTTACGCGACACAGTGGCTCTAAGCAAACTTCCTGTACCTGAGCCCTCGATCTTTACAGGAGACTCCCTTAAGTTCTTGGAACGGAGCACAAGTTTCAAGGCATTGATAGAACAGCGAAGCATAAGTCCAGCAGACCGTCTGTTTTACCTGCAAAGGTACATTGGTGGTGAGGCACAGTCTGGACTAGAGGGAAGCTTCTATAGAAAGGATGATGAAGCCTATGATCAAGCATGGGGGGCATTAAATACAAGGAATGGTCATCCATTTGTACTCCAGCATGCATTTACATGTGTAATGACAATAAAGTTGAATCTCATCTCATTTAGAGGAAAACTGAACAACTGGCCAAAAATTAGTTCAAGAGAATCTGTAAAACTGAGACAATTCAGTGACTTCCTGACAGCGTGTAGCAATGCTATGCCACACATTAAGGGGCTGCAAGAGTTAAATGACTGTGAAGAGAATCAAAAAATGCTCCAGAAACTCCCTGACTGGGTAACTGCTCGATGGAATCACCTTGTTACGCAGGAGTTGCAAAAAACAGATGAATATCCTAGTCTCAAAAGAGTTTGCAGACTTTATAACACAAGAAGTGGAAATTGCATGCAATCCTATAACTTCACTTCATGCATTAAAGTCCACTGAGGAGAAGCCAGCAAGAAACTTAAAGCACCAAAGGGCTAATGTGTTCATCACAAATGTGAATGCACCAGCTAAAATAAGTACAGTCACTAAATCACACGGTGCTGTGCGCAGCAACATCAAGGACTCAAGTAAACCTAAGAAGGTAAACAACCCTTTTCCGTTCTCAGCCCCAGTCACTTGCATGTACTGTAGAGAAGGTCACTCTATACATAAATGCCAGAAATTCACCAGTCAGTTGGTGGAGGACAAGAAAAGGTTTATATTTGATAATGGTCTGTGCGTTGGTTGTCTTAAGAAAGGGCATAATTCAAAGGACTGCAAGAACAACGCAACTTGTGGCTTATGTAAGAGACATCATCCTACGCCACTTCATGAAGAACATCCTGCTGCAACAGATATGCCCTCAAATCACACTATGCAAGCAGAAGAAAATACATCTTCACTCTCCTGCTATGTAAAGAGAGGCAATGGTGGGAGCACATCAATGATAGTGCCAGTGTGGCTGTCCTCCACCGCTAACCCTTCAACAGAGACCTTAGTGTACGCCCTGTTGGATACACAGAGCAGCAGCACCTTTGTAGATCACGAAGTATGTGAGAAAATGGGGGCAGGGTTAGAGCCAGTTAAGTTAAAGCTTACCACTATGATGGGGAAAGATTCCATTGTCCAGAGTTCGAGAGTTAGTGGGCTTAGAGTTAGAGGGTTGTCCTCAAATAGCTTTATTAACTTGCCGCCTGCCTACACCAGAGACTTTATCCCCCTCGAACGTTCTCACATTTCTACTCCTGAAACTGCCAAAGGGTGGAAACATTTGATCTCCATAGCAGGAGAGATACCAGAGCTGATGGATTGTGAAGTCGGACAATTGTTCTAGGGCATTAGCACCAAAAGTAGTCATCACAGGAGGTGACGAGGAGCCCTATGTCATCAAAACAGATCTCGGTTGGAGTATAGTTGGTGGCTCACCAAAGGTTGCAAATCTAACAGAGGTAACTGGCCTCTGCCACAGAGTATCAGTTAAGGAACTTCCACCCATGATCCCATCCATGATCATTAGATCCCTTGAGTGTGACTTTAAAGATACAAACAATGGTGAAAAGAGCATATCACAGGATGACGTGCAGTTTACACAGTTATTAAATAAGTTAAAGGTTATTAGATAAGTTAAAGGCTTATCTTATCTTACCTTATCTTATTGAATGAGAGAATGCATGTTAACCTGGATGGTCACCTGGAGATGCCTCTTCCCTTTAAGACCCGCCCTCAACTGCCAGAAAACAAAGGGCTAGCTCTGGTTCAGTTGAAGCACCTTAAAGGGAAACTAAAGAAAAACCCCAAGTTTAAAAATGACTATGCTATGTTTATGGAAGGTGTCTTTAGAGATGGTGATGCAGAAAGGGTCGAAAGCCCACCCAAAGCAGGCAATGTATGGTACATTCCAGTTATAGAGGACGTCTACAGGAAAAGATGTCTGCGCCGGGCACGCAGCATTCTTAGGGACTCCAACCACCCTGCTCATGGACTGTTCCAGCTTCTTCCCTCCAGAAGACGTTTCAGAAGCCTTCGGACTAGAACCAGCAGGTTTAGGAACAGTTTCTTTCCAACAGCTGTCACGTTATTGAACTTAGTTCCCCGCTGACTCTCTTACCATCATCTCTTACCATCCTCACCTGTACATAACTGCATAACTACATAACTACATCTAACTTATTGCACATTATTTGCACATAACAGTACTCTTAACTTTCTGCACTGCTGCATATATTTGCTTAAATTGCACATACTGTTAATTACCGTATATACTGCACTGCTGTCCTTTGCACTTCTGATTGGATGCTAAAGTACGTTTCGTTACCTTGTATTCATACATGTGTAATGACAATAAAGTTGAATCTAATCTAATCTAATCTAAAATTCCTCACCATGGGGTCTATCACCCGAGAAAACCAGAGAAGATCAGGGTGGTGTTTGACTGTTCTGCCAAGTATGAAGGCACAGCCCTGAATGACCATCTGCTAACAGGTCCTGATCTCACCAACGGGCTAACAGGAGTGCTTTGTAGGTTTTGAAAACATTCAGTGGCAGTCATTTGTGATGTAGAAAAGATATTTCATCGGTTTCATGTGAATCAAGAGGATAGAGACTATCTGTGATTTCTGTGGTGGAAAAATGGCAACACAGAGTCAGAGCCAATGGAGTACCGCATGAAGGTACATCTTTTGGAGCAGCGTCCTCTCCTGGCTGCACAAATTATGGGATGAAGTACCTTGCAAGTCAACATGAAAGGGATTATCGTGAAGCAGCCAAATTCATCAAAAGGAACTTCTATGTTGATGATGGCCTCATCAGTATAGAGTCAGTCGACACATCCATCAAGCTAGTGAGAGAAGTGCAGAGTTTGTGTGCAAAAGGTAAATTTCACCTCCATAAATTTATCTCGAATAACAGAGAGGTTTTGGTGTCAATCTCTTCAAGTGAGAGAGCTAGTGGAGCTCAAGTTATGGTGAACTCCCAGTTCAGACTGTGTTAGGAGTTAAGTGGAGTGCAGACAGGGACACATTTTCCTTTTAAAGTCTCCCTGGA